>OY978097.1:2822910-3401833 GCA_963854735.1 Marvania coccoides | reverse complement strand
CCTAAACCCTAAACCCTAAACCCTAAACCCTAAACCCTAAACCCTAAACCCTAAACCCTAAACCCTAAACCCTAAACCCTAAACCCTAAACCCTAAACCCTAAACCCTAAACCCTAAACCCTAAACCCTAAACCCTAAACCCTAAACCCTAAACCCTAAACCCTAAACCCTAAACCCTAAACCCTAAACCCTAAACCCTAAACCCTAAACCCTAAACCCTAAACCCTAAACCCTAAACCCTAAACCCTAAACCCTAAACCCTAAACCCTAAACCCTAAAACCTAAACCCTAAACCCTAAACCCTAAACCCTAAACCCTAAACCCTAAACCCTAAACCCTAAACCCTAAACCCTAAACCCTAAACCCTAAACCCTAAACCCTAAAACCCTAAACCCTAAAAGTGAGTGCTAAAATTCATCTGGCCGCCTGAAAAGTCGGCGCCGGCGGAGATTTCTGAAAAGGGCTCGAGACTGGCGGCTGTGCTTTTTTCTGCACGCAGAGCGTACTCATACCTCACAAATCAGCCACGCTGCACAGCACACCGCCCGGAAACACGCGCTCCTAAAACTAGCAGCACCCCATTAACACCCCCAAAAGCACCCCCCAAAAAAGGGTCGATCGAATTTTAGACAGCGCCCAGCCGGGGGCCGGGGGGGTAGACACCGCCCAGGAGGTGCCCTGCACCACGTCAGAGCCGCCAAAAAAGTGAGTGCTAAAATTCATCTGGCCGCCTGAAAGTCGGCGCCAGCGGAGATTTCTGAAAAGGGCTCGAGACTGGCGGCTGTGCTTTTTTCTGCACGCAGAGCGTACTCATACCTCACAAATCAGCCACGCTGCACAGCACACAGCTCGGAAACACGCGCCCCTAAAACTAGCAGCACCCCATTTATGGCCCCAAAAGCACCCCCAAAAAAGGGTGGATCGAATTTTAGACAGCGCCCACCCCGGGGTCGGGGTAGTAGACACCGCCCAGGAGGCGCCCTGCAGCACGTCAGAGCCGCCAAAAAAATGAGTGCTAAAATTCATCTGGCCGTCTGAAAGTCGGCGCCGGCGGAGATTTCTGAAAAGGGCTCGACACTGGCGGCTGTGCTTTTTTCTGCACGCAGAGCGTACTCATACCTCACAAATCAGCCACGCTGCACAGCACACAGCTCGGAAACACGCGCCCCTAAAACTAGCAGCACCCCATTAACACCCCCAAAAGCACCCCCCAAAAAAGGGTCGATCGAATTTTAGACAGCGCCCAGCCGGGGGCCGGGGGGGTAGACACCGCCCAGGAGGTTCCCTGCAGCACGCCAGACCCGCCTTAACAGTGAGTGTTAAAATTCATCTGGCCGCCTGAAAAGTCGGCGCCGGCGGAGATTTCTGAAAAGGGCTCGACACTGGCGGCTGTGCTTTCTTCAACACCCAGAGCATGCACATACCCCACAAATCAGCCACGCTGCACAGCGCACCGCCCGGAAACACGCGCTCCTAAAACTAGCAGCACCCCATTTATGGCCCCAAAAGCACCTCCCAAAAAACGGGTGGATCGAATTTTAGACAGCGCCCACCCCGGGGTCGTGGTAGTAGACACCAACCAGGAGGCGCCCTGCACCACGTCAGAGCCGCCAAAAAAGTGAGTGCTAAAATTCATCTGGCCGCCTGAAAAGTCGGCGCCGGCGGAGATTTCTGAAAAGGGCTCGACACTGGCGGCTGTGCTTTCTTCAACACCCAGAGCATGCACATACCCCACAAATCAGCCACGCTGCACAGCGCACAGCCCGGAAACACGCGCTCCTAAAACTAGCAGCACCCCATTAACACCCCCAAAAGCACCCCCCAAAAAAGGGTCGATCGAATTTTAGACAGCGCCCAGCCGGGGGCCGGGGGGGTAGACACCGCCCAGGAGGTGCCCTGCACCACGTCAGAGCCGCCAAAAAAGTGAGTGCTAAAATTCATCTGGCCGCCTGAAAGGTCGGCGCCGGCGGAGATTTCTGAAAAGGGCTCGACACTGGGGGCTGTGCTTTTTTCAACACCCAGAGCGTACTCATACCTCACAAATCAGCCACGCTGCACAGCACACAGCTCGGAAACACGCGCCCCTAAAACTAGCAGCACCCCATTTATGGCCCCAAAAGCACCCCCAAAAAAGGGTGGATCGAATTTTAGACAGCGCCCACCCCGGGGTCGGGGTAGTAGACACCGCCCAGGAGGCGCCCTGCAGCACGTCAGAGCCGCCAAAAAAATGAGTGCTAAAATTCATCTGGCCGTCTGAAAGTCGGCGCCGGCGGAGATTTCTGAAAAGGGCTCGACACTGGCGGCTGTGCTTTTTTCTGCACGCAGAGCGTACTCATACCTCACAAATCAGCCACGCTGCACAGCACACAGCTCGGAAACACGCGCCCCTAAAACTAGCAGCACCCCATTAACACCCCCAAAAGCACCCCCCAAAAAAGGGTCGATCGAATTTTAGACAGCGCCCAGCCGGGGGCCGGGGGGGTAGACACCGCCCAGGAGGTTCCCTGCAGCACGCCAGACCCGCCTTAACAGTGAGTGTTAAAATTCATCTGGCCGCCTGAAAAGTCGGCGCCGGCGGAGATTTCTGAAAAGGGCTCGAGACTGGGGGCTGTGCTTTTTCAATACCCAGAGCATGCTCATACCTCACAAATCAGCCACGCAGGGCAGCGCACCGCCCGGAAACACGCGCTCCTAACACAATCAGCACCCCATTTATGGCCCCAAAAGCACCACCAAAAAACGGGTGGATCGAATTTTAGACAGCGCCCACCCCGGGGTCGGGGTAGTAGGCACCACCCAGGAGGCGCCCTGCACCACGTCAGAGCCGCCAAAAAAGTGAGTGCTAAAATTCATCTGGCCGCCTGAAAAGTCGGCGCCGGCGGAGATTTCTGAAAAGGGCTCGACACTGGGGGCTGTGCTTTTTTCAACACCCAGAGCGTACTCATACCTCACAAATCAGCCACGCTGCACAGCACACAGCTCGGAAACACGCGCCCCTAAAACTAGCAGCACCCCATTTATGGCCCCAAAAGCACCTCCCAAAAACGGGTGGATCGAATTTTAGACAGCGCCCAGCCGGGGGCCGGGGGGGTAGACACCGCCCAGGAGGCGCCCTGCACCACGTCAGAGCCGCCAAAAAAGTGAGTGCTAAAATTCATCTGGCCGCCTGAAAAGTCGGCGCCGGCGGAGATTTCTGAAAAGGGCTCGACACTGGGGGCTGTGCTTTTTTCAACACCCAGAGCGTACTCATACCTCACAAATCAGCCACGCTGCACAGCACACAGCTCGGAAACACGCGCCCCTAAAACTAGCAGCACCCCATTTATGGCCCCAAAAGCACCTCCCAAAAACGGGTGGATCGAATTTTAGACAGCGCCCAGCCGGGGGCCGGGGGGGTAGACACCGCCCAGGAGGCGCCCTGCACCACGTCAGAGCCGCCAAAAAAATGAGTGCTAAAATTCATCTGGCCGTCTGAAAGTCGGCGCCGGCGGAGGTTTCTGAAAAGGGCTCGACACTGGCGGCTGTGCTTTTTTCAACACCCAGAGCATGCACATACCCCACAAATCAGCCACGCTGCACAGCACACAGCTCGGAAACACGCGCCCCTAAAACTAGCAGCACCCCATTTATGGCCCCAAAAGCACCCCCAAAAAAGGGTCGATCGAATTTTAGACAGCGCCCACCCCGGGGTCGGAGTAGTAGACACCACCCAGGAGGCGCCCTGCACCACGTCAGAGCCGCCAAAAAAGTGAGTGCTAAAATTCATCTGGCCGCCTGAAAAGTCGGCGCCGGCGGAGATTTCTGAAAAGGGCTCGACACTGGCGGCTGTGATTTTTTCAACACCCAGAGCATGTTCATATCTCACAAATCAGCCACGCTGCACAGCGCACCGCCCGGCAACACGCGCTCCTAAAACTAGCAGCACCCCATTTATGGCCCCAAAAGCACCCACCAAAAAACGGGTGGATCGAATTTTAGACAGCGCCCACCCCGGGGTCGTGGTAGTAGACACCACCCAGGAGGCGCCCTGCACCACGTCAGAGCCGCCAAAAAAGTGAGTGCTAAAATTCATCTGGCCGCCTGAAAAGTCGGCGCCGGCGGAGATTTCTGAAAAGGGCTCGACACTGGCGGCTGTGCTTTTTTCTGCACGCAGAGCGTACTCATACCCCACAAATCAGCCACGCTGCACAGCACACAGCTCGGAAACACGCGCCCCTAAAACTAGCAGCACCCCATTTATGGCCCCAAAAGCACCCCCAAAAAAGGGTCGATCGAATTTTAGACAGCGCCCACCCCGGGGTCGGGGTAGTAGACACCGCCCAGGAGGCGCCCTGCAGCACGTCAGAGCCGCCAAAAAAATGAGTGCTAAAATTCATCTGGCCGTCTGAAAGTCGGCGCCGGCGGAGATTTCTGAAAAGGGCTCGACACTGGCGGCTGTGCTTTTTTCTGCACGCAGAGCGTACTCATACCCCACAAATCAGCCACGCTGCACAGCACACAGCTCGGAAACACGCGCCCCTAAAACTAGCAGCACCCCATTTATGGCCCCAAAAGCACCCACCAAAAAACGGGTGGATCGAATTTTAGACAGCGCCCCCCCCGGGGTCGGGGTAGTAGGCACCACCCAGGAGGCGCCCTGCAGCACCCCAGACCCACCAAAAAAATGAGTGCTAAAATTCATCTGACCGTCTGAAAGTCGGCGCCGGCGGAGATTTCTGAAAAGGGCTCGAGACTGGGGGCTGTGCTTTTTTCTGCACGCAGAGCGTACTCATACCCCACAAATCAGCCACGCTGCACAGCACACAGCTCGGAAACACGCGCCCCTAAAACTAGCAGCACCCCATTTATGGCCCCAAAAGCACCCACCAAAAAACGGGTGGATCGAATTTTAGACAGCGCCCACCCCGGGGTCGGGGTAGTAGACACCGCCCAGGAGGCGCCCTGCACCACGTCAGAGCCGCCAAAAAAATGAGTGCTAAAATTCATCTGGCCGTCTGAAAGTCGGCGCCGGCGGAGATTTCTGAAAAGGGCTCGACACTGGCGGCTGTGCTTTTTTCTGCACGCAGAGCGTACTCATACCCCACAAATCAGCCACGCTGCACAGCACACAGCTCGGAAACACGCGCCCCTAAAACTAGCAGCACCCCATTTATGGCCCCAAAAGCACCCACCAAAAAACGGGTGGATCGAATTTTAGACAGCGCCCACCCCGGGGTCGGGGTGGTGGACGCCACCCAGGAGACGCCCTGCACCACGCCAGACCCGCCAAAAAAGTGAGTGCTAAAATTCATCTGGCCGCCTGAAAAGTCGGCGCCGGCGGAGATTTCTGAAAAGGGCTCGACACTGGCGGCTGTGCTTTTTTCTGCACGCAGAGCGTACTCATACCTCACAAATCAGCCACGCTGCACAGCACACAGCTCGGAAACACGCGCCCCTAAAACTAGCAGCACCCCATTTATGGCCCCAAAAGCACCTCCCAAAAACGGGTGGATCGAATTTTAGACAGCGCCCAGCCGGGGGCCGGGGGGGTAGACACCGCCCAGGAGGCGCCCTGCACCACGTCAGAGCCGCCAAAAAAATGAGTGCTAAAATTCATCTGGCCGCCTGAAAAGTCGGCGCCGGCGGAGATTTCTGAAAAGGGCTCGACACTGGCGGCTGTGCTTTTTTCAACACCCAGAGCATGCACATACCCCACAAATCAGCCACGCTGCACAGCACACAGCTCGGAAACACGCGCCCCTAAAACTAGCAGCACCCCATTTATGGCCCCAAAAGCACCCCCAAAAAAGGGTCGATCGAATTTTAGACAGCGCCCACCCCGGGGTCGGGGTAGTAGACACCACCCAGGAGGCGCCCTGCACCACGTCAGAGCCGCCAAAAAAGTGAGTGCTAAAATTCATCTGGCCGCCTGAAAAGTCGGCGCCGGCGGAGATTTCTGAAAAGGGCTCGACACTGGCGGCTGTGATTTTTTCAACACCCAGAGCATGTTCATATCTCACAAATCAGCCACGCTGCACAGCGCACCGCCCGGCAACACGCGCTCCTAAAACTAGCAGCACCCCATTTATGGCCCCAAAAGCACCCACCAAAAAACGGGTGGATCGAATTTTAGACAGCGCCCACCCCGGGGTCGTGGTAGTAGACACCACCCAGGAGGCGCCCTGCACCACGTCAGAGCCGCCAAAAAAGTGAGTGCTAAAATTCATCTGGCCGCCTGAAAAGTCGGCGCCGGCGGAGATTTCTGAAAAGGGCTCGACACTGGCGGCTGTGCTTTTTTCTGCACGCAGAGCGTACTCATACCCCACAAATCAGCCACGCAGGGCAGCGCACCGCCCGGAAACACGCGCTCCTAACACAATCAGCACCCCATTTATGGCCCCAAAAGCACCCCCAAAAAACGGGTGGATCGAATTTTAGACAGCGCCCACCCCGGGGTCGGGGTAGTAGGCACCACCCAGGAGGCGCCCTGCACCACGTCAGAGCCGCCAAAAAAGTGAGTGCTAAAATTCATCTGGCCGCCTGAAAAGTCGGCGCCGGCGGAGATTTCTGAAAAGGGCTCGACACTGGGGGCTGTGCTTTTTTCAACACCCAGAGCGTACTCATACCTCACAAATCAGCCACGCTGCACAGCACACAGCTCGGAAACACGCGCCCCTAAAACTAGCAGCACCCCATTTATGGCCCCAAAAGCACCCACCAAAAAACGGGTGGATCGAATTTTAGACAGCGCCCACCCCGGGGTCGGGGTGGTGGACGCCACCCAGGAGACGCCCTGCACCACGCCAGACCCGCCAAAAAAGTGAGTGCTAAAATTCATCTGGCCGCCTGAAAAGTCGGCGCCGGCGGAGATTTCTGAAAAGGGCTCGACACTGGCGGCTGTGCTTTTTTCTGCACGCAGAGCGTACTCATACCTCACAAATCAGCCACGCTGCACAGCACACAGCTCGGAAACACGCGCCCCTAAAACTAGCAGCACCCCATTTATGGCCCCAAAAGCACCTCCCAAAAACGGGTGGATCGAATTTTAGACAGCGCCCAGCCGGGGGCCGGGGGGGTAGACACCGCCCAGGAGGCGCCCTGCACCACGTCAGAGCCGCCAAAAAAATGAGTGCTAAAATTCATCTGGCCGTCTGAAAAGTCGGCGCCGGCGGAGATTTCTGAAAAGGGCTCGACACTGGCGGCTGTGCTTTTTTCAACACCCAGAGCATGCACATACCCCACAAATCAGCCACGCTGCACAGCACACAGCTCGGAAACACGCGCCCCTAAAACTAGCAGCACCCCATTTATGGCCCCAAAAGCACCCACCAAAAAACGGGTGGATCGAATTTTAGACAGCGCCCACCCCGGGGTCGTGGTAGTAGACACCGCCCAGGAGGCGCCCTGCACCACGTCAGAGCCGCCAAAAAAGTGAGTGCTAAAATTCATCTGGCCGCCTGAAAAGTCGGCGCCGGCGGAGATTTCTGAAAAGGGCTCGAGACTGGGGGCTGTGCTTTTTCAATACCCAGAGCATGCACATACCCCACAAATCAGCCACGCTGCACAGCACACAGCTCGGAAACACGCGCCCCTAAAACTAGCAGCACCCCATTTATGGCCCCAAAAGCACCCCCAAAAAAGGGTCGATCGAATTTTAGACAGCGCCCACCCCGGGGTCGGGGTAGTAGACACCACCCAGGAGGCGCCCTGCACCACGTCAGAGCCGCCAAAAAAGTGAGTGCTAAAATTCATCTGGCCGCCTGAAAAGTCGGCGCCGGCGGAGATTTCTGAAAAGGGCTCGAGACTGGCGGCTGTGCTTTTTTCTGCACGCAGAGCGTACTCATACCTCACAAATCAGCCACGCTGCACAGCACACCGCCCGGAAACACGCGCTCCTAAAACTAGCAGCACCCCATTTATGGCCCCAAAAGCACCCACCAAAAAACGGGTGGATCGAATTTTAGACAGCGCCCACCCCGGGGTCGTGGTAGTAGACACCACCCAGGAGGCGCCCTGCACCACGTCAGAGCCGCCAAAAAAGTGAGTGCTAAAATTCATCTGGCCGCCTGAAAAGTCGGCGCCGGCGGAGATTTCTGAAAAGGGCTCGACACTGGCGGCTGTGCTTTTTTCTGCACGCAGAGCGTACTCATACCCCACAAATCAGCCACGCTGCACAGCACACAGCTCGGAAACACGCGCCCCTAAAACTAGCAGCACCCCATTTATGGCCCCAAAAGCACCTCCAAAAAACGGGTGGATCGAATTTTAGACAGCGCCCAGCCGGGGGCCGGGGTAGTAGGCACCACCCAGGAGGCGCCCTGCAGCACCCCAGACCCACCAAAAAAATGAGTGCTAAAATTCATCTGACCGTCTGAAAGTCGGCGCCGGCGGAGATTTCTGAAAAGGGCTCGAGACTGGCGGCTGTGCTTTTTTCTGCACGCAGATCGTACTCATACCTCACAAATCAGCCACGCTGCACAGCACACAGCTCGGAAACACGCGCCCCTAAAACTAGCAGCACCCCATTTATGGCCCCAAAAGCACCCACCAAAAAACGGGTGGATCGAATTTTAGACAGCGCCCACCCCGGGGTCGGGGTGGTGGACGCCACCCAGGAGACGCCCTGCACCACGCCAGACCCGCCAAAAAAGTGAGTGCTAAAATTCATCTGGCCGCCTGAAAAGTCGGCGCCGGCGGAGATTTCTGAAAAGGGCTCGAGACTGGCGGCTGTGCTTTTTTCTGCACGCAGAGCGTACTCATACCTCACAAATCAGCCACGCTGCACAGCACACCGCCCGGAAACACGCGCTCCTAAAACTAGCAGCACCCCATTTATGGCCCCAAAAGCACCCACCAAAAAACGGGTGGATCGAATTTTAGACAGCGCCCACCCCGGGGTCGTGGTAGTAGACACCACCCAGGAGGCGCCCTGCACCACGTCAGAGCCGCCAAAAAAGTGAGTGCTAAAATTCATCTGGCCGCCTGAAAAGTCGGCGCCGGCGGAGATTTCTGAAAAGGGCTCGACACTGGCGGCTGTGCTTTTTTCTGCACGCAGAGCGTACTCATACCCCACAAATCAGCCACGCTGCACAGCACACAGCTCGGAAACACGCGCCCCTAAAACTAGCAGCACCCCATTTATGGCCCCAAAAGCACCCCCAAAAAAGGGTGGATCGAATTTTAGACAGCGCCCACCCCGGGGTCGGGGTAGTAGACACCGCCCAGGAGGCGCCCTGCAGCACGTCAGAGCCGCCAAAAAAATGAGTGCTAAAATTCATCTGGCCGTCTGAAAGTCGGCGCCGGCGGAGATTTCTGAAAAGGGCTCGACACTGGCGGCTGTGCTTTTTTCTGCACGCAGAGCGTACTCATACCCCACAAATCAGCCACGCTGCACAGCACACAGCTCGGAAACACGCGCCCCTAAAACTAGCAGCACCCCATTTATGGCCCCAAAAGCACCTCCCAAAAACGGGTGGATCGAATTTTAGACAGCGCCCACCCCGGGGTCGTGGTAGTAGGCACCACCCAGGAGGCGCCCTGCAGCACCCCAGACCCACCAAAAAAATGAGTGCTAAAATTCATCTGACCGTCTGAAAAGTCGGCGCCGGCGGAGATTTCTGAAAAGGGCTCGAGACTGGCGGCTGTGCTTTTTTCTGCACGCAGATCGTACTCATACCTCACAAATCAGCCACGCTGCACAGCACACAGCTCGGAAACACGCGCCCCTAAAACTAGCAGCACCCCATTTATGGCCCCAAAAGCACCCACCAAAAAACGGGTGGATCGAATTTTAGACAGCGCCCACCCCGGGGTCGGGGTGGTGGACGCCACCCAGGAGACGCCCTGCACCACGCCAGACCCGCCAAAAAAGTGAGTGCTAAAATTCATCTGGCCGCCTGAAAAGTCGGCGCCGGCGGAGATTTCTGAAAAGGGCTCGAGACTGGCGGCTGTGCTTTTTTCTGCACGCAGAGCGTACTCATACCTCACAAATCAGCCACGCTGCACAGCACACCGCCCGGAAACACGCGCTCCTAAAACTAGCAGCACCCCATTTATGGCCCCAAAAGCACCCACCAAAAAACGGGTGGATCGAATTTTAGACAGCGCCCACCCCGGGGTCGTGGTAGTAGACACCACCCAGGAGGCGCCCTGCACCACGTCAGAGCCGCCAAAAAAGTGAGTGCTAAAATTCATCTGGCCGCCTGAAAAGTCGGCGCCGGCGGAGATTTCTGAAAAGGGCTCGACACTGGCGGCTGTGCTTTTTTCTGCACGCAGAGCGTACTCATACCCCACAAATCAGCCACGCTGCACAGCACACAGCTCGGAAACACGCGCCCCTAAAACTAGCAGCACCCCATTTATGGCCCCAAAAGCACCCCCAAAAAAGGGTGGATCGAATTTTAGACAGCGCCCACCCCGGGGTCGGGGTAGTAGACACCGCCCAGGAGGCGCCCTGCAGCACGTCAGAGCCGCCAAAAAAATGAGTGCTAAAATTCATCTGGCCGTCTGAAAGTCGGCGCCGGCGGAGATTTCTGAAAAGGGCTCGACACTGGCGGCTGTGCTTTTTTCTGCACGCAGAGCGTACTCATACCCCACAAATCAGCCACGCTGCACAGCACACAGCTCGGAAACACGCGCCCCTAAAACTAGCAGCACCCCATTTATGGCCCCAAAAGCACCCACCAAAAAACGGGTGGATCGAATTTTAGACAGCGCCCACCCCGGGGTCGTGGTAGTAGACACCGCCCAGGAGGCGCCCTGCACCACGTCAGAGCCGCCAAAAAAGTGAGTGCTAAAATTCATCTGGCCGCCTGAAAAGTCGGCGCCGGCGGAGATTTCTGAAAAGGGCTCGAGACTGGGGGCTGTGCTTTTTCAATACCCAGAGCATGCTCATACCTCACAAATCAGCCACGCAGGGCAGCGCACCGCCCGGAAACACGCGCTCCTAACACAATCAGCACCCCATTTATGGCCCCAAAAGCACCCCCAAAAAACGGGTGGATCGAATTTTAGACAGCGCCCACCCCGGGGTCGGGATAGTAGGCACCACCCAGGAGGCGCCCTGCACCACGTCAGAGCCGCCAAAAAAGTGAGTGCTAAAATTCATCTGGCCGCCTGAAAAGTCGGCGCCGGCGGAGATTTCTGAAAAGGGCTCGACACTGGGGGCTGTGCTTTTTTCAACACCCAGAGCGTACTCATACCTCACAAATCAGCCACGCTGCACAGCACACAGCTCGGAAACACGCGCCCCTAAAACTAGCAGCACCCCATTTATGGCCCCAAAAGCACCTCCCAAAAACGGGTGGATCGAATTTTAGACAGCGCCCAGCCGGGGGCCGGGGGGGTGGACGCCACCCAGGAGACGCCCTGCACCACGCCAGACCCGCCAAAAAAGTGAGTGCTAAAATTCATCTGGCCGCCTGAAAAGTCGGCGCCGGCGGAGATTTCTGAAAAGGGCTCGACACTGGCGGCTGTGCTTTTTTCTGCACGCAGAGCGTACTCATACCCCACAAATCAGCCACGCAGGGCAGCGCACCGCCCGGAAACACGCGCTCCTAACACAATCAGCACCCCATTTATGGCCCCAAAAGCACCCCCAAAAAACGGGTGGATCGAATTTTAGACAGCGCCCACCCCGGGGTCGGGGTAGTAGACACCGCCCAGGAGGCGCCCTGCACCACGTCAGAGCCGCCAAAAAAGTGAGTGCTAAAATTCATCTGGCCGCCTGAAAAGTCGGCGCCGGCGGAGGTTTCTGAAAAGAGCTCGACACTGGCGGCTGTGCTTTTTTCAACACCCAGAGCATGCACATACCCCACAAATCAGCCACGCTGCACAGCACACAGCTCGGAAACACGCGCTCCTAAAACTAGCAGCACCCCATTTATGGCCCCAAAAGCACCCACCAAAAAACGGGTGGATCGAATTTTAGACAGCGCCCCCCCCGGGGTCGGGGTAGTAGGCACCACCCAGGAGGCGCCCTGCACCACGTCAGAGCCGCCAAAAAAGTGAGTGCTAAAATTCATCTGGCCGCCTGAAAAGTCGGCGCCGGCGGAGATTTCTGAAAAGGGCTCGAGACTGGGGGCTGTGCTTTTTCAATACCCAGAGCATGCTCATACCTCACAAATCAGCCACGCAGGGCAGCGCACCGCCCGGAAACACGCGCTCCTAACACAATCAGCACCCCATTTATGGCCCCAAAAGCACCCCCAAAAAACGGGTGGATCGAATTTTAGACAGCGCCCACCCCGGGGTCGGGGTAGTAGGCACCACCCAGGAGGCGCCCTGCACCACGTCAGAGCCGCCAAAAAAGTGAGTGCTAAAATTCATCTGGCCGCCTGAAAAGTCGGCGCCGGCGGAGATTTCTGAAAAGGGCTCGACACTGGGGGCTGTGCTTTTTTCAACACCCAGAGCGTACTCATACCTCACAAATCAGCCACGCTGCACAGCACACAGCTCGGAAACACGCGCCCCTAAAACTAGCAGCACCCCATTTATGGCCCCAAAAGCACCTCCCAAAAACGGGTGGATCGAATTTTAGACAGCGCCCAGCCGGGGGCCGGGGGGGTAGACACCGCCCAGGAGGTGCCCTGCAGCACGCCAGAGCCGCCAAAAAAGTGAGTGCTAAAATTTATCTGGCCGCCTGAAAAGTCGGCGCCGGCGGAGGCTTCTGAAAGTGCTATGCAGCGTCGGCGCAACTGTTTAATGGTCACAGTGCACTTGTTATAACACAGGAAAACTATACCTCCTTAGAGTACTCAAGAAACTATCGCAGCACCTACATAGGTGTATACAGCTACCGCCCCCCCCCGCCCCCCCCCCCCCCCCCCTCTTTGCAGGTGCTCTTCTGATGCCCGCAGCTGGGTCTCGGATGATTTACCTATGCCCTTTGTATGCAGATTTGTGCAAGGAAACCCCAATACTACCTGTTCTAAAGAGATCCGAGGCTATTACTGAAGTCCGAAGAGTTGCTGAACAGCTCCACAGTTGAGAAGAGGGGCTGAGATAGGAGAAGGTCCACGAGGTCAGGGTCCACGGCAGTCGCCATACCGGAGTGAGGCATTGTGTAGAACTCAAGGGACCCAGTGGATGCGGCTGCCGGCGCAGGCCAGTGTTGAGACCAAAGTGCGGCACCCACGCGACGGCAAAATGAGTTGTGATTTATAGAGAGTGAAGATGGGACCCGGGGACATCGTTGCAGCGGACTGTGAAGCGACAGAGGGGAACAAACAGACAAACATATTTTCAAAAGAAAAAAAAAACTACGAGCAATGTCGCCTTAAAATGCGCGCATCCGGCAGCGAAAGCACGACAGCTATAAACTTCCGACTCTCGAGTAGGGTCTAAGTATTTCAGGCAACGCCAAGAAGAGGACGACCGTCGTCTTCTTAGAAGGGACGACCCTTAAGGTTACGCTAGCTTCTAAGAAATCACAGCCCAAAATAAAACATTTCTCGTAGGTGGAGCTTTTTTTATATATTTAAAAAATACATTTATAATAAACATGGACCCAGCGCTACAGCCCGAGGAAGGCGGCGCCAACTCGGCTCCGCCTCTCCCAGGAATGGGAACAATCTTCGATCTGGCACGGAGCATCGCGATGGATGACACGATCCAGGGGGCGGTGAACGTCAGGGGTGTTCGCGTGAATATGGCCGTCACAGAAGAACAAAATACCATCCTGATGCCGTCACTGACGGCACCCTGGGTGGCAGACGGACAAGGAGGGGACAGGGCAGATTTTTCAGTCACAGGCCCATTCAACAAGGCTGGCCCTGGCAGGCAGCCCTCGGTGAACGAAACCGCCCTCGAAAACTGTAAGCAATTTAATCACCACCGTTGGCGCAAGTTTACCAAACATGCAAATTATTAGTAAAAGGACAAAATTCTCACGCCGTTTGCATTCCCCAAAAAAAAAATTTGCAGCGAGGAGGAAGCTGCTCGCCCGCTTCTGCAAGGATGGGGTGTGGTACTTCGTCCTAGAGAAGCACCCCCAGACGTCGTCCAAAGAAGACTACCTCTGTGCACGGGTAGACGCCCCACACGGCATGTAAGCACAGTTTACTACACACACCTTACATTGTGCTGCCACCCCAAGCTCTCTCACAGAGTTTGATATCGTATTTTCTTTGATTTTGTTTTTGTTTTTTCAGGAGAAAAATGCGCTTTCCTGCGACTGACTTCCTGCCTTACGTCGGCACGTTTGCTGGGCTGGCGGAAGAGCACCCGGCCGCCAAGGCTACTGCGAACCCTGCAGCAGCAGCAGCAGCAGCAACAGCAGCAGCAGCAGCAGCAGCAGCAGCAGCAACAGCAGCAGCAGCAGCAGGCACATCGGCAGCGCACAGCCGCCAGCAACGGCAGCAGCACGAAGAGGACGAGGATGGCAAGGAGGAGGAACCGGGAGCACCTCTCCCCGTGTCGGGGCAGCCGCAACCCGCCACCAGCCCGACGAGACAGCAGCTGGAGGCAGCAGCAGCACCGGACGGCGACGCCGGCACACAGTCGATGGAGGCGTCGCCGACGCAGCAGCCCCCAGAGCAGCAGCAGCAGCAGCAGCAGCAGCAGCAGCCGCCCCCGGAGCAGCAGCAGCAGCAGCAGCAGCAGGGAGAGGTATCCCCACTACCCTCACCTCAAGAAGACGCTGCCATGCCGCAAGCCCAGGCGCGGGAGAAGACGTACCACACCCCCAACCGCACCCCCGGGGGGCAGGCAACGAAGCGGCAAGTTTTCGCGTCGACAGGCAACTCCCCGCACCAGCAGGAAGCGGCGGTGAGCCAGCGGCTGCTGCACGAAGCCGAAGCTGCAGCCTTTGCAGGCGCAGCGGGCAGTGGGGCGAGTGCTGCGACGGAGGAAGAGGCGCCCAGCCCCGGCGGCAGCCAGCATGCAGAGGAGCGAACAGCAGCGAAGCTCTCAACAGCGTCTTTGTTGAGCGAGCGCAGACGCCAGGCTGCATTAATGAAGCGCGACGTCGCCTCGAGGATCTCAAGCCTGGAAAGGGAAAGAGAAAACCTCGAGGGCAACGCGCGCGTGCGCGAGGAGGAAATGAAGACTGCATTCGATGAAATTGCGGTAAGAGCCAGATACTGCCGATTGCGAAGAAACCTATGAAACTTCATTCAACAATCTTTCATCCTTTTAAATAATGATATATTTGGTCATCTTCACCCCCTCCCCCCCCCACCCCTCTGCGCAGCAACTGAAAGAGGAGATCAAGTCCCTGGAGGTGACAGGGGAACTGCAGCGTATCACTACCAAAGTGATGCACAAGAATCTGTCAAAGATACGCAAAGCTATGGGCCAGGACTCGGTAGCCGTCATCTTCGCCGGTGATGCATCGGAGGCGCTGGCGGCGAACGTGGCAGCGATGCGTCGCTCAGAGCGGGACCTGCAGGTCGGTATTTTTTGTATCTGGGTTTCGAAACCCAGATATGTAATTCCCAACAAATGCCCCTACTTTGAAACAACGACACAGAATGTCGCCAACTCTGACCCCCCCCCCCCCTTTGAAATATTGACATTGCAGGCGGATCTCGCCACTGTCAAGAAGTTCCTCGGCCGCATGGCAGCAACCATCGATCTCGCCCTGCCATCCAACATGGAGGCGATGCTGTCCAAGGCGAGGGAGCTGGTGAAGGCCAAGCAATGGGCAGAGTCTGAGCTACAGTCCCTGAATGGAGCCATCGTGGCGGCGGCAGGGGCTGCCAAGGTGCACCTGAGCAGCAACAGCACCAACGCCTCCGCGGAGGCAGCGCTGGAAGCGCTGAGGGATGCGGCTGAGAGCCTACCGGCCACTCAGGTTGGTTTTGAATATCATTAACAAAATAAATATATATATAAAAGAACGCAAACCAACGGTATCACCATCTCATATATAACCCGCCGCAGGCACACCTGCGCAGCCTGGAGGCCGGCATCAGCGAGGCCACGGACGCGTCTGGGCTGGTTCTCTTGGACCTCAACCCTACTGCCACCGCCGCCGAAAAGCTGGCCGCGTTGGCTCGTGCCGCGAAGCAGCTGGGGGGCGCCAAAGATGGTCTCCAGGTGAGAGTATTTTAATATTTTCACCGTGCTTGCATTGTTTTTTCCCCGATCGAGCAAGTGAAAAAATAAATAAAAATAAAACACATGCGGGGCTGCCGGCAACCAACTCAACGTCTTTCTGCGTTAAATCGCCGCAGGAGCGGCTTTCGTCTGCCTGTGCGAGCGTCTGCCAGGCGCTTGACGCTGCGAATTTGCAGCCGGAGGCGGGCATCACCCTGGAAGCCGCCACAACTGCGCTGGCAGAGGCCATGACCGCCACGGTGACGGCCAAGGACGAGGCCGAGGTGGGTTGTTCTATTTGCTTGCTTGCTTCAATAATACTGCAAGGTTGCCAAGAGAAAGTTAAGCACGTTGTGCTGCATGGAAAAGAAGAAAAAAACTAAACATGCCCTCTGAAAAAATGTTCCATGCAGGCGTCTCTGGCCGCCACGTGGCAACCAGTCAAGCAGCTGGCCTCTGCCCTGGGTGTGCCACCGCCAGAGGCCGGCGTCACTCCTGACGCCGCGCTGTCCTCGCTGGTGGAGCACGCGCGCGGCTTGGTCGAGACCAACGAGCGTCAAAAGGTGAGGGCGAAAGAAGAAGAAAACGTGTTATAGTCGAATCTCAACCCAACTCTGCACACACCACGGGGTTTTCAAACTACGCAGGATGATGTGGTGCGACTGAAGAGCGACATGGCCAACGTGGCGGCGCTCTGCGGCGCCAGCAGCGGGGGGCCTGCATGCAGGAGCGAAGTTTCGGTGTCGGTGCTGGTGAAGTCGCTCCAGCAGAAGGCGGAGCGAGGGCGCGCAATGGAGGTCAGTCCTGAGTTGTTTGCTAAATCGAAAGAAGAAACTCTCTCCTACGCACTGCAACTACCACGAGCTCACCAAGGTACCACCGTGCCCACGCATTATTTTCTACTACAGGAAAAGCTGGAGCAGCAGGTGCAAGAGCTGCAGGGGGAGAACGCCGCGATGGCACAGAGCAAAGAGCTGCAACGGAATGCAGCGGCGGCCGCAGCGACAACATCAGCGGCAGCGATAAAGGCGCTGGAGCAGCAGGTGCAAAAGCTGCAGGGGGAGAACGCCGCGTTGGCACAGAGCAAAGAGCTGCAACGGAATGCAGCGGCGGCCGCAGCGACAACATCAGCGGCAGCGATAAAGGCGCTGGAGCAGCAGGTGCAAGAGCTGCAGGGGGAGAACGCCGCGATGGCACAGAGCAAAGAGCTGCAACGGAATGCAGCGGCGGCCGCAGCGACAACATCAGCGGCAGCGATAAAGGCGCTGGAGCAGCAGGTGCAAAAGCTGCAGGGGGAGAACGCCGCGTTGGCACAGAGCAAAGAGCTGCAACGGAATGCAGCGGCGGCCGCAGCGACAACATCAGCGGCAGCGATAAAGGCGCTGGAGCAGCAGGTGCAAAAGCTGCAGGGGGAGAACGCCGCGGTGGTGAAGGCGACTAAAAAGACACAGCAGGAGAAGGAAACGCGGGAGCGGGCGTTTGCAACACTGCAGATTGACAAAGTGAGAGAAGCAGCAGCGCTGAAGGAGACAGTCAGAGCGGCGCAGCAGGAGAATAAAGATGTGGCGGTGAAGCACAGCGCGGAGATGCGGCGCCAGGCAGCGGAGCTATCAAAGCTGAAGACGGAGAAGGAGGAGGAGGGCGCGCAGCTGCGGCGCCAGATGCAGGAGATAGAACTGGAGCGCAGACTCTTGTGCGGTGACAACACGATGCTCCTCGTGGAACTGCGGGACGCGGAATTTTCGCGCGGGAGGCTCACGTCAAAGTTAGTGACGGCGGTAAAAGCGGGGCAGGTCCTGGCGCAGCAGCTGACGGCCGTGTTAAAAGCGGGGCCAGTACCTGGCGCAGCAGCTGGTGGGTATGACTGAGGACGCAGACTTGAATTATAGAGACTAGATTAGCATGCGAAACTAACTATGTTTGAACCTTGAAAGATGGAAGAAGACAGGAACATCACAGGCTAGTGAGTCGGCTTCTTTCTCTTCAGAGGACCTCCAAGAGTCTCTTCCATCTCCACCCCTTCAATCTCTGCCCCTTCCATACCTCCCACACCCTGTTCCACCCCCCCCTGCCCCATCGGGGCGTCTGTCGCCCCCGCACGGTTGCGGTCGCGGATGTAGGACGAGAAATCAGCGTGAATCTTTTCAAGTTCAGGGTCCATACCGTCGATGATCTGCGATCAGATTTGTAATGTATATCAGCGGTGAAAGAAACCAATAATAGATAAAGAAATGCGAATGCGCAGGAACGGGGGCATGAACAGCACCATCACTCACGCGCTCCTGCTCGTCCATCAGCAGCACCCAGGACACCTCGTAAGCCGCGTGAGAGCGGACACAGCGGAGCGACCGGTTGAGCCTGTCACAGA
The DNA here is from genome assembly GCA_963854735.1 of Marvania coccoides. NCBI lineage: Eukaryota > Viridiplantae > Chlorophyta > Trebouxiophyceae > Chlorellales > Chlorellaceae > Marvania > Marvania coccoides. The sequence goes on along the minus strand of OY978097.1, from coordinate 3,383,448 downwards.
CATCCTTGAGCGCTCCGCTGGACACCGCGTCGCCAGGATTGCTCTCCAACAGTTCTCTCTGCTTATCCAGCGCTCCGCAGATGTCCCGGTGAATGTTTGCGCCTAAGGGAAGAGGGAAAACCGAAAAGGGATCACATTGACTTTCATTTCAACAAGAGATAAACCAAACACGCACACACAACACGCACCACACACCACACACACACCGTTGTTGATCTTGCGCTTGCTGGCGTCAGGCTCGTCCTCCCACGTCCTCTTCAGCTCCTCCATTTGTTCAAGCTTCTCCACCTCAGCGTTCCGGCGCTCGTAAAACACATGCTCTCGCTCCACGAGTTCCGCCAGCCTGCGGTCCAAGGTTGTGGGCTGTGTGACGTCGATGGAAGCCCGCGCTCGGCGATCTGTAGACCTCCCAGGCGTCTGCGCCTGCTCGAGACGACCCGCAGAACCAGGACGCGATGCAGCCGTCCCCCCGCCTTCGGACATGGTAAAGCTGTATTTATAATTTTTTTTTCAAAGGGCAGAATGTAAAAAATATGTAGCAAAAAAAAAAAAAAAAAATGGTTTTGAACGAAACCGAGCCAACAAACAAATTTTCCTAGAGGCACGCTCGCGTCTGAACCCCACAGTTTTTTTCATTTTTTTTTAAAGGGCACTCTCAAGTCAGAGCACCGCCCTTCCCCCCACTTAGTTCAAATACCATTTCGTCAGATCAAACTTTCAAAGCCGCGCCCCGCCGTCCTGATCTGTGCGTTTAGAGTATATGATGCAATCCCGGTTTAATAGCGTGGGATTGGGGGCGCATGGGGTGCGAATTCAAGGATTTTAATGAGAAAGACATCTCCATTTTTGCGCCATTCACAGGCCAAGGACATGGACACCGCCGGTCAACCCCCTTCACAATTGGCGGCTGCAATTGCAAGCTGTTTGGCCTCAGCAGGAACCACCAGCGGCAACGTCATCAGACGCGTGCAGAACGCACAGACCACCATCACTAACCCCGGAGTCTCCGTCCCAACTACAGACAGGACAACGCCAACGCTGCGCCATCAAAGATGCATCCATCTCTACGAGGTGGCGGACACCGTTGCAGCCATGGGTCAGGCCCGCAACAACCCAGCTTTGCGCAAACAGGTCCTCATCGACATGGTCGGTGCAATTTTTGAGGAGCATAAAGAGACGAGTCTGTTGCCCGCGATGGCTCTGTGCGCCAATGAGACGTCCAACAGCCGCCGCCGTCAAGCCGTGGCCGTTGCCCGCGAGACGCTGCTCAAAGCATTGGCGCACGCTGTCGAGGTGGACCCGGACGAAATTCGGCAGGCCTGGTGCGAATCTGAAAGGACGGGTATCGATTTTAGCTGGTTTGGCAGCGCTGTATTCTCCATGACAAAGAAACTCAGCAGCAGCAGCAGCAGCAGCAGCAGAGAGCAGTCGAGCGTCGTCCCAGCGCCAATCCCGGTGGGCGACGTCTACATTTTGTTGGGCCACATGGAGGGCTTGGGCGACACTGAAAAATTGGAAGCCGAGGTGCAAACATTGCTGTCCAATTGCTGCACCAGCACCGAGGTGGAGCTCCTCCTGCGCTTGCTCGACGCCAACGCTCAGCACTCTGGGCCAGATAGTGCCGAGCTCGTGTCCGTCGCGGCCCCTCACGTCGTGCAGTACCTGTCCCCCGGGGCTGCGGTCGATGCTTTGGGCGAGTCTGCGCTCCGAGTGTGCCGCGCGTACGCCGCGTGCCCCTCCCTGGCCCGGTTTGTGGCAAACCTGCTATCGGGGTCGTCGTTTGAAGAGTTTTTGGAGCTCTTCAGCGTCAGGCTGGGGGTACCCGTGCCGATTCCACACACTCCAAGCTTCAAACTCGCCCAGCTCCAAGCTGCAATCGACGTGGCCTCGAATTTCAATGGCAGCGTCATTTTTGAATTCTCCACCGGGATGCTTATGCAGGTCCATGTACCTGAGGACGGCGAGATCAAGGTGATCAATGGGAAGGTTGACGTGGTGTACACCAACGTAAATGCAGGGAATCCGTTTTTGAACAACAATCAAGTTTCTAACCATGATGAACCACAGATTTTCGACGAGCACGGCGCCGAGATCACCGATGCGTACGAGGGGCTGCTTGAGACCTTGCGCGCCTGGGTAATGCCTGGCCCCGACTTGATTTTTGATGCGCGGCTGGCCTCGGTGAAGGGCAATGAAGAAAAGGGGCCCGCTCCAGACAAGGTACAGCTCGGAGACAGTCGTTCTGAAATCATCGTGTATTCCATTGATTGCGTGTATGCGGCAGGCGCGAGCCTGCTGGAGCTGGAGCTGGCCACGCGTCTTAAACCCCTCGAGCAGCGGTTGGTGTCTGAACAAGAAGCACAAGCCAGCATGCTACGAGTGATATACCACCAGCAAAGCTTGCCTAAAGACCACTTCGACGGCGCCTACCTCGCCAAGCTCAGCGAGTTAGAGTCAGTCGTTGTTCGCCCCGCTGCCAGCTCGTACTTGCCCAGCGAAGTGGGGCCCGACCGCGTCGAAGTTCGCAAGGAGCTGTAGGCGTGCATTTCATACCGCTGCGCCATTGAAGACAGCGCGGCGAATGCCCCCCACCACCACCAACAACTTGGTTTTCACGATTTGACGAAAGTCTGCCCTCTGGCACTGCGAAAACAACTTTACGCAGTTTGTTTTATTTCAACAGCTTGGGCTTCTCATCGATGCAGTTTTTTTTTTTTTTTAATCACCAGCTGGGGCAGCACCCACCATCACAGCAAGCGATCGGAAATGCGCGCGCGCGCTAGTACCATCTCACGAGGTGTTGGGTGCTGGCGCTCGCTGCAACGACGGCTTTTAATTCAACAACGCCCGACAGCCCTTCAGTTTCTCTTCCCTAACACATTACCATCGGATGCTAGTAAACCATTTAAAGAGATGAACAAGTAACAAGTTGGATCCAAGCAGCACATGTTAACTAGTTTCAAGTCAAGTCAAGGCGCATAAAATGTGGCTCACTCCGCGGGCTGCCTCCACTGCCGACCAGGACACCCCCAAAGAACCAGGCGGCGGGCGTCAAGGGTCGCGAATGAAAGGGAGCCGACGCTGCTGTCCAAACGACCGGGCCCTCTGCTGCTGTTGCTTTCTCCGCTGTCGGGAGAGGTCCGCTGCCAGCCCGGCCAACTGCGCCAGGGCCGCCTCACGTTCATCAGAGGGAGGTGCTGGCGGAGTCGGCAACGTGGCCGGGGTGGCCAGGGCAGCGAGCTGGCGGCGAGGCGGCCCTGGCGCGGCGTAGGGCTGCGGGGCAAAAGCAGCAGCAGCAGCATCTACACCGGTCTGGGCGTCGGCCTCCTCCCTTGGCCCAGTGCTGCCAGCGTAAACAGAGTCCCAGGCCCGGGCAGCCAACTCATCCGCCTTGGCCATGATGGCTGGGCCGTACGATGCGAGCCCATGCGCGCGCGCCTTCTTTCTGGCAAAAAACTGTCTGGCAGAAGCAGCGGCAGCTGCCTCGCCTTTGCGGACGGGGGCAACTCGGGTCTCAGCACAGTCACGGCAGAAGATCCGACCGACGTCTCCCTCCTGCGGGTTGAAAGAGGGGTGTCACTGTGAACACCCTACAGAGCGCGAACACGAGACAGACTGGTTGGCGCGAAGAAATTTTACCTTGATCGTCACGGTGGAACTCCTGACACGCGAGTCGCCACAGCCACTGCAGTTCACAGCGTCTGCGAGCTTCGGGCCGGCAAGAGGATGGCGACGCTGCTTCCCCACCATTTGAACTGTAGGCGCTAAATTGGTATCCCTTTTCCCATCGTGTCAATAATTTCGAATAAAATGGCCTTTGCGGAAAGCGGGGGGGGGCGACAGAGTGCGCAAAGAAGAAAAGAGGCGAAATTACTATAAAGAAGAATGCGAAACAGCAGCAACAGCAGCAGCACCTCGCCACTTCAAACACTTTCTCTTTTTAACCCGCCCCTTTGCGACTGGGCGACTTTACACGAGTTTTAAATTTTTGGAATTACATGCCCGGGTACAGGGCCACATGGCATGAAGGCGTGCGCACTCTCTGTCGGGCCCGAGATCAATGATCATGATCAGTTTATCCCTCACCTTTGCAGCGGCCTCCTAATCCCCACACGATACCCCAATCGGGTCACGGCACCCCAGTGCCTTCACCCCCCGGACCCAAGTGAGCGATCGCGCTCATTTTCGCTGTTAACTTCTTTTAAAAATGGCATGAACACTGTCGCCAGTTTTTCATAGTAGGGGCGCCTAGGCCTAATATTCGAGGCCTTCTCCGACCATGCTCGTCGCCCAACTTCCCCACTACAGGATGACCCGCCCCGAGAAGCGCCCCGTCGAGGAACTGGAAGATGAAGACGAGTGGAACAGCCAAGAGGAGGAAGACGAGGAGGAGGCTAGCGAATACGATGGTTACTCCGATGGGAGCTGGGGGGCGTACGTGGCTGTTGGCAGCACGGCACGAGGTGGTCCCGCCGCGGCTGCAGCAGAGCGCAGCCGTGCTAATAATAAAGCTCCGGCTGAAGGTTACCTTCAAGGTAAATCCTCGTTTCGGCTCAACAAGTTGCCCAACGCTGCAGCCAACAGGAGCCCAAGGGCCACATCCCAAGGGAGCAAAGGGGAACGAGGAGCGCGGCGGGACTCCGACGACGCGGCCAAGCGCGCTGCAGTCGACCATCTGATCCGAATTTGCAGCGAAGAAGAAAAGGTTTGTGTGATTTTAATCCTCCGTGTCAACTCATCCTGCCACACGTTTACTTGTTTTCCTCTTCTAACAATCTCATCGTCCACCCTGCAGCTGGCCTCTGCTGCCATTCTCCGAAAAAACGCCTTCCACTGGGGGTTCATCGACGAGACCGGCCTACCATCGGTCCCCATCAGGGAGATATGTGCAGCATATTTGTATCATACCCCCCCCACCACGACAGGCAGGCCTTCTTCAGCCCCGCTGCTGCCAGCGCCGCCTGGGGCGAAGCTCCGCACCTTTGCAAGTATCGAGGGCGGCCCTCTGCTGTCACTGCATGGCGCGGCAGCGGCCATCAAAGGCCCGCCGCCGCCGCCGCCGCCGCCGCCGAAGCAGCAGCAGCAGCAGCAGCAGCAGCGAACCGGCGGGCCTTCTGCCCCGCTGCCGCCAGCGCCACCTGGGGCAAAGCTCCGCACCTTTGCAAGTGTGGAGGGCGGCCCGCTGCTGTCACTGCATGGCGCGACAGCGGCCATCACAGGCCCGTCGCCGCCACCACCGCCGCCGCAGCAGCAGCAGCTGCAGCAGCAGCGCACCGGCGGGCCTTCTACTCTGCAACAGCCAACACAGCGCGTATATCGGCGTCGGCAGCGGCGAAGAACATACACTGCGCCGGACACAAAGCGGCAGCGGGACGGGGAGAGATTGGCCAACCCTGATCCTCATGGTCGGGAATGGACACAAAACCATCCACGCTGATCACCCGATCTTTTCTATGCACCACCCCTGCCCCCCGCCTCGGCGGACAGCAATATATTTTTGTTCTGGAGCGACCGTGTAACTACTTTTTTTGTTCCATTTCACTCTGTCTCCTTTTTCTATACTGCGCATCAGCGCAACCCCGCAATGTTCATTTAATCGCGTCTACAACACCATGTTAGAAACAAAATCCAACAGAAAAAACCACAAGAGACGAATAGTATCAAGGTTCTCCCCCGCTCTCTTACTCCACACTAAATATATCGGAGATCCTTTGTCAGCGCCGCAATCTGTTCCATCGCAGCAGCAATAACAGCGTCATCCAACGCCGCCTGCTGCGGGGCTACCACCGGCGCCTGAGGCTGCGCAAGCTGCTGCACCTCCTGATCCTGCAGCGCCTCCTGACGCTGCGCCGCCACCTGCTGCGCATGTAACTCGCCGAGTTTCTGCATCATTTCCGTCACTTCTACGGGCTCAATTGCCTCGCCAGCTCCCTCACCCAACCCCTGCACATCGGGAGACTTCTCCAGCGCCTCACGCACGGCCTCTGCAGCCTTCCTCGCCTTCTTCTCATTTTTCGCTGCTGCCGCTGCAGCTGCTACCGACTCCTCGCTGCTGTCCTTCAACTCCGTCGCCACCGCCCTGCGCTGCTGGTTGGCGTAATAGACCGTCTCAGCACGCCGAGCAAGCGGAAAGGCCTCGAGGCGCCGCGGCGGAAGCACGTGCAATTCTGTGCCCTGGATGGCGTAGGCTACAACGTTTCCGGCGTACTTCGCGTTGAAGTCCTCACCGTGAATGTTGACCTTGTCTTGCGATCCAGCGAGAGGAACCATCCACGGTCCCTTGCCACCACGGGCCTCAGTCAGAGCCTCGACAGCCACGAGGTGCCGGTTACCCTTGGACAGGTAGATGAAGGTGTCTTGCGCCCCAAACACGACATGGGGGTTGCCGCGGAGGGTCGTCACCAGGGTGACCAGCTGCTGCGCTCTGCCCGCGTCAATCACCGCCTTCACCTGCTCATAATCAGCCGCCAGCCTAATACCCTCGATCACCGTGGCCATCCGGTCGCACGCCTCGGTGACGAGCTCGTGCGCCTGCCGCAGCACCATCGGAACACGGTGATAGAAGGACGGCGTCGTGAAGCGGTGGCCGTGCTCCTCGTAGTCGCCGGTGTTGATGTTCAGAATGAGACAAGGGCAGGCAGTTGACATGCTCTGCGCAAATGAGGAGCAGATGAGGTGAGAGAAGGTGGGGCAATTCGACCATGTGATAATGCCTATTCGAAAAAGATGCAGCTGGGAAATTCCCAGGTACAGCAGGAAACAAAACACGCACCGTGAACGAGCGGGACATGACGATCGCGGGCTCGTCCAGACCAGAGTAGGTGAAGTGGGCGTTCTCCATGGTGGCCAGCTCCAGCACCAAAGCGCCTGAAAAAAAATCTTGATCGACAAACGCAGAGTGGACCTTCTCGATGCCAAAGGCGTCCAATTTGTTGCCAACGACCACGACAGGCAGCTGCATGGGCCCAGCGATGCTGCACGGCATCACGACTCTGATGTCCGCGCGGCGGTAGCCGGGGTTGGTCCACTCCTCGCCCGTGGGCCCGGCGAGCCCGAAAAGGTCGTAGCACGCCTTGTACGCGGCCGCCATCTGCCGAAATAAAATGTATTAATCAGTCGGGGCAATTTATAAATTCCCAGGTCCATCTTGACAAGTTCTTCTTCGTATGAACTCACGCAAATCCTGAGGTGCTTATGCATGCGGATCATAACCTCTGCCCGAATGTTTCTGACGGAGCCTGAGAAGAGGCCCGCGAGGGCGGCAGCGGACTGCACAGCCTCTCTGAAAAAAGTTTGGAAGCGAAAGACCTACAGTCTCGTGCAAAAAATAATAACAATGCTCAGTAATGGGCGCAAATACACAGCTGAACGCGCGAGCCCCCACCTCTCCTTCGCGAAGTGGCGAATGGGCAGCACACGCACTGCCCATGACGCCCTCGCTGAACGCGGCGTCTACCGATGCAGCCTTCAGAGTGCCATCCTCGACGCAGTGCAGGCAGACTTTCTTGCCGATGTACGCCCACATCTGGCCAGGGGGTAGGGCCACCTGCAAGGCGACAGACACCACAACCTCAAGGGCATTGCGCAAAAAAAAAAAAAAAAAAAAAAAAAAAAAACTCACGTCGAGCGACTGGGCACACGGAGAGCAACAGGTCTCGTCGGCGTCGGTGGCCACCACCTGGCATAGAAAACTTCCGGGGCGTGTTAGCAAGTTGGAGTGCCCCAGACGGATGTTGGAAATTTTTATGCAGGACAACCGACGGTCTGTTGCCCCGCACTGGCTACAACGGCCTCGTTTCACGGTAGTTCTACGCATTGTATTTTTTTATTAAAAAAAAAGGGAGGTGGGGGGTGGGGGGAGAGGACCAACGAAAGCGACTTTTAAAATTGCGTTGACCCTCTTTTCTTGATGAAAATAAGTCTAAACATGCCGCAAATCCGTTCACTGCGTTTGGTTAAATGCACATTCATTTCATAGCACGCGATCTCTTTATTAGGCTGGCAAACCGACATCCATGTCGTGTAGGATCCTTCTTGACGGCCCAACAACGAGTCAGCGAAGACTTCGGCGAAGACGACAAGGCTGACGAGTTCAATATTGAAAAAGGAGGAGGGCGTTCTGATGCCTTGCGAGCGGGGTTTTCATCTTATGAATTCAAATTAAAAAAAAACTTCTACTGTTTCGTCGTTCTCCACCCCGATCTCCGCCCGGAGATGCTGGGCTGCCTTCAATAAATAAAGAAAATGCCACCTCGTTGCGCGGCGCTCTCCTGTGGAAGCTGCAGGAAGCGCCCTTGCAAGTTGCGTGCACTACTACGACCTTCCCGCCAAAAGTAGACTCATCAACTGAATACGTCTTGTTGCTCCCAGATTGCCGGTTTCTTTTTTCGAAAGCTATCTGCCCCCCCTCGGATAAAAAGAACCGTTTGAATTAATTGCGCCCAAGGCACACATTTAACAACATGCACGACGACCACGAAATCGAAATTGCAAAGGGAAAAAAACACCCTTACCGCCGTGAAACGCAGGCCAGGTACCGTGCCCGCAAGAAGGAGCGTCTCGAAGAGCTGGAAGGCCGCGTCGCCCGCGCCGCAGCAGCGCTCGCCGAGCTTGCGTTGCAAAACCAGCGCCTGCGGGAGGTGCAGGAGGCCCTGGAACAGCTCAACGTGGTGTCTGCCAGCCTCTCAGCGGTGGCCAGCCGCGCAGTCCTGGGTACGGTGGCAGCACGTGCCCCACTGGCTTCGTCCCACGCTCTCGGCACCGGCATACCCCAGCCGGAGCTTCTGGTAGCGATGGCCTTCGACCCCCGGATGCCCGACATCCCCGATAACGTGTTGTAGTTGAGGCAGCACCGGATTTTGCATGCAGAAATTTTTTGGCGCTGAGCTACTCGCAGGTTTAACCAACTTCTTCGTTGCACTGCAGCCCCTACCTCTGCATGAATTCAGAGTTCTTGGCAGAAAGCCACTTGGAGTACGTGAGACGCGCAAGCGACTGCATCGCCATGGTACGAAGTGCCGTTGATCTGGACGTCCCTCCCACTTTAATTTGATGCTGTTTTCTCATCATCCACCACCCCCACAGGCCGACGCCCACCCTGAGTCCTACGACAAAATCCACGCACTGCTGGAATTTGCCATGGATAGCCGTATGCAGGCAGTCAACATCCTGTCCGAGCAATCCTCCGACGTCCAATTCCGGACCGTCAGGGCGCTCCAGCCGCCGCTGGGGTCCCCTGAGGAGGCTGCCTTCCGGGGGAGGCAGGCAGCTGCAATGCGAAGCATATGCGTCACGCAGGCCAAGGCCCGCGCACTGGGCGCCGCCTTTGCAAATTTCCAGGCGATGATAGGCGCGGCTCGGGCAGAGGCGCTGCGCGGTGTGGAGCCCCCCATGGTGGCGGCGGTGCAGGCCGGCCTCGTCAATGTTTCTTCTCTCAAGGACCAGGCGCAGAACAGCCTGGCGCTGGAGCTGGCGGTGGCGGTGGCCGAGCGTTTCTCGGTGGCGTGCAGCAAGTCGTACGGGCTGTTGTCATGCACCTGTGCCGCGATCCTGGACACGGTGGACCTGCACCGGATCATCTCGGCGTGCTATCCGTATCTCATCGACCACGTGGCGCTGTGCACGCTGTTTGGCACCATGCCGCCACTGCCGACCATGGAGGAGCTTGTAGGCTAGCGCCTGTGGGGGTTGCATTGCAGCCACGTGTAAAACGTTGCATGCCATGGTGTGTTCAATAATATACAAACCACGGTAGTACAAGACCAGAGAAATAAACCGAACAAACCCACAGCGCTCTTCCGACAATTGATCTGTCTCATATTGAAGAATAAATTACAAAAAAAGCAGTACCAAACTGCTCCACATATCGTGGTCGTATCGGCGCCTTTCTCCTCTCGTCTTCTTCATCGCCCACCCCCACTACCACCGCTCAGAACAGCCGCTGCGCACCCAAGCACCAGCGTCAGGCCTCGCGCCAGCAGCACAGTGCCCACGACACCTGCAGCCGCATGCTTCCCTCCCACCCCACGCTTGCGGGCCTGTTCAACCATGACCTGCAGCTCGACCACCCTGTCCTCCAGCTGCCCCACCCTGCTCTCGCCCGCCTGCAGCGCCGCCTGCAGTGCAGCTGCCTCGCCCTGGTGTGCCTGCGCCTCTGCTTGCGCCACAGCCAGCTGGCTCTCCATGGCGCCCAGCTGCTCTTGCATGGTCGCCAACATCTGATCCAGCTGCGCCCTGAGTTCCTCGGGGTCCTCCACCTGCTGCTGCTGCTGCTGCTGGTCATCCACCCCCTCGATCGCCTTGTGCAGCGCGTCCAGGTCGCAGTCGCTCTGCTGCAGCGCTTCGCGCAAAAGCTCCAGCTGGCTGGACAGGTTGCATGCTTCTCGCCTGAGCTCCACCTCGCGGGTGTGTGCCTGCTGCAGCAGGTCCAGCGCATGCATGAGCTCCTTCTCCTTGGCGGCACTGTCCTCCCGCAGCACAGCTAGCTCCTTGTCCTTCTTCCGCACCATGGACTGCACGGTGGCCACGTCCACGTGCGCGGTCTTCCCCGGGCTCATGAATACGGCAGGGTTGGTGCCGGGCACAGCGGGAATCAGGTCGCCGCGGGGTGCCGCTCCGTTCCCTCCTCGCAGAGCCAGGACCTCGGCCCTTGCTCTCCCTGCGCATCATGCCAATTTTTCAGTGTTTGAAGTTGGAAAGGGAGAAAACCATGGAGAAAAACAACGCACCAGCTGCTATCTTTAGCATTTTCTCGCGCTCAGACAGGCCCATTTCTTGGGCTTCAAGCTTGGCCTTGGTGGCCTTGAGCTCGTCGTGGAGCGCCCGCAGCTCCACCGCCTCTGGGTGTGCCGCCTGCAGCTTCTCCGCCACCTCCAGCCTCTTTTGAAGATCGACTTTCTGCACCTCCAGCCCGTACACCATGTCCCCCAGCTTTCGGGCCCGCTCCTGAAGATCGGTTCGGAGGTGAGACGATGCCGCTTTGTGTAATCGCAACAAACATTTTGCCAACGGTCATAGAGAACAGGGGCTGGGGTGCAAGACCTGCAATCACCTTCCAGGTGGCATCAGCTGCATCGGATTGGCCACTGGCAGACGTTCTGGCCAGCTGCGATTTTTTCGGGATGGCGAGGGCCTGCATTTTTTCGTTGTGCTTTCCTATCGTCGCTGGGGCTGAACGGGGGTATGATTGTTCAGCGTGTTAATGATTATAAATTAAATTATTTAAACGCATTTTTCTAAAGTTTTTTTTTTCCCCAACTGAATTAATTAATCACCCATTTTTTTGCGGGGGGGGTGGAAACCAGTAATTTTCCATCACTCGTTGGGTTTCAACGTGCTTGTTTCATTGTTGTGCTTGAAAACAAATTTGACTCGAGTCACCAACGCCCTCGTCATATAGATTACTCCCACCCAAATACTAGAATAAAATAAAACAATGTCGGTGATTTAATAAAATACACGCCGTCCACTCTCTCAGTACCCAGCAGGCGCTCCATCTTTCCTGGGGTCTGATACCGCCCGAAGCTGCGATTCTCCACCGTTGCTTCCTGCTGGTGCCCCCACGTCGTAGTCGACGAGCACCGCCTGCACCACCGCCCCCCATGCGCTGCGCGCCACCTGGTGGCCGCGCTCCTCCAGCCCGTGCAGCGTGGTGTTGTCGTAGTAAAACTGAGCCCCGCCCGCTGCCCACCCCTCGGCATACAGCGTGTTTGGCGCCAGCTGGTGGTGCACGCGCGGCCCAGCCACAGCCGAAAAAGCGTCTTCCCCGCGCGCCAGCACCCGCAACAACGTCTGTAGCACCGCAGAGATGATGCGTGGCCCGCCGGATGCCCCCTGCAAAGTTTCAAGCCAAAAAACAGTGCTGTTAGCTGTGTACTTTGGCAGCAGCACTCGCTTAATCAGCAGAGGCGCTCACCAGCACCGCGCGAAGCTGCCCTCCCTGCTCCACCACCAAAGGGCTCATGCTGGAAAACGGCTTTTTGCCGGGGACGATGAAGTTGGAGGGCGAGGGCGGCAGGCCGTACACGTTGGGCTGCCCCGGCGTGGAAAAGTCGTCCATCTGGTTGTTCAACAGGATGCCCGTGCTGGGGGACATCACCTTGCTGCCAAACCCGGTGTTGACCGTGGAGGTGAGCGCCACCGCCATGCGCTGCGCGTCAACCACGCTGAGGTGGCTGGTGCCGTGGTCCTCGGGGAGCGCCCCGCCGCGCAGCACATTCCACTCCCCGCCGTAGGCCGTCGTGTTCAGCACGCCGTCGTCTACCAGCATCCCGCGCAGCTTGGCAGCAAACTCTGTGGACTGCATGTCTTGCAGCAGCTCCGCCAGGTGCGGCACAAACGGCTTTGCTGGGTCAGGGCCGGGGTCGCCCAGCGACATCCTCAGCGCAAACGCGTGCTTCATGGCCTCCGTCACGCGGTGCACCCCCAACGAGCCACTGCCTGCCAGAGGGAGGTCGTACCCAGCGAGCACCAGCAGCGCAGTCACGATGGTGACGGCAGAGCTCGGAGGCGGGGGGGCCAGCAGATCCACGCCCATCACGTGGTTGCGCAACGCCGGCTTGACGTCCGCCTTGGCCTGCGCCAGGTCCTGGGCGGTGATGATGCCACCAGCAGCCTGGATGTCACGCGCAAACGCCGCTGCGTACTTTCCGGTGTACAGGACCCTAGGTCCAGAGGCAGCCACTGCATAGGGGGTGGAAGAGCATGAAAGTTAAACCAGTGCCTTGGCGTTTTTTTGTAGTCGCGAGCGCAACAACAAAATGTGGTCTTCATGTACCGTCGTTCAGAAGCTGCGCCAGCCGAGGCCTGCGGCAGCAGGTTTCGTTGACCTTTGGCGGCCGCCAGCTGCCGCCCGTTCTTTCTTGAACAAAGAATGCGCGCTGCAGCTCTGGTTGAGCCGAAAAGTTTGCAAACCGCAGCGCAGAAACGAGGTATGGGTGGGCAGCAAAGCCACTCTCCGCCACCTCCGCCGCTGGCTGCACCAGCCGCGCCCAGGGCAGCACCCCGTGCCGCAAGTGCGCCAGGTGCAGCCCCAGCAGTTCCAGTGGGACTCCAGCTGCCAGTCCCCCTACCAGCGACAGCTGAGGGTGCCCTGAACAAAGCGACCAAGCAACACCGACGCATGTTAATAATACAAAATACCCAAAGATTGATATTTTAGAATCCGCACCGCGCAGCCTGCCGCCGCACGCATGCATGTCACCTCATTTACTTTAATTTCTGGGAAACAGCAGCCTCTAGAAAATACAATACACTTGCCTTTGAACATTGTTTCGTTGGCCGCCAGAGGCGCCACCTCGCGAGCGTCAATGACGTCGGCTGTGCCGTTGGGGAGGCGGATGATCATAATGTGCCCGCCGCCCACCCCGCTGGCCATGGGATTATACACCCCTTGGCACAGAGCTGTGGCCACCGCCGCGTCCACCGCGTTCCCCCCCTCTTCCAGCGCTGCTGCCCCTATCGCAGAGCAGCGCCCGTGGTCGGCAGCCACGACGCCTGCTGCCACCGTCAAAACTCGCGGTCGCCCCCGATAGTCGTGCCGAGCTTCGAAACTGCTGCTGACGTGGCCCTCTGGCGCCACGGTGTCTCCTCCTTCCCCCCAGTCTGGGCCTCCAGTGGCCCCGCTGCCGCAGCCAGCGCTGGCCATCACGTTCCCCAGCATGAATACTCCAATCGCGGCCAGGGAGATGACTCCTGCGCGGGAAGAAAGTGTGTGCGGATACAGGCCACCGTCAGGACTACTACAGAGGGTCTTATAGGTGGAATGAAAAAACTGTGACTACAAGGGGCGGCGGGGGAAAATAGTTTTTTTCGACCCCTTAGCAAAAGTACCTGCCAAAACCAGCGCCCTGCGCAACCCAACGTCCTCAAAATATCGCCGCCTGCAGAGGAGAGGGTTATGCTACCTTTTTTCAAATCAAAAGATCACTCTTAGGGGGGCAGATCGATCACATACCAATCGGACCGCCGTTGAGGGCCCACTAGTGGGCCCTCTGCTGGCTTCCACTGCGATTCCTCGTCCATAGACCCCACCACAGGTGCTAGTTCAATTTCTTCAGGATTTCTGATCTCTATACCCAAATTACCGAAACGCATTTACCCGCATGAAGAAGACGCAGGTATTGATAAATGGGTGACAAGGGAGGTAGAAATAATGCAAGTAGTCGAAAAATATACAAATGTAAAGAACAAAAGGTAATGATAAATTATTCAAGGCGGCGGTGGCGGCGCCGCTGTAAAGATGTACCAGCAAGATGGCCTGCAACGACGGGTGGATGCAGCACCCGAATTGAAGTAATCATAATGCTATATGCAACGCTCTAATGAAGCCAGCGTACCACCCTGGGCAGCAACTCCGCCAACTCCGCCTGGCGTCGTCAGCATCTTCTCATCGCCGCGAATCCGGGGCGATAGAAAGCTTCGTCGCCAGGGCAGCGGCGCGCTGCCCCTCCCCTCCGTTGCTGCATGTCTGCCCGACGTCGACACTCTTCGCCGTCGCAACGCGCGCTTGGGGCCCAGCGAGTCCAGGGAGCCGTCATCCGCCAGCGCAAACGGGCTCATGTGCAGCTTGCGCTTGGGTGGGCCCATCCCGGGGGGCGCCACGGTAGTTGGGGTGTCGCCGGCGACTGGGCCCGGCGAGTCGAGCGGCAACACGAATGGGGAGGAGGAGGCCATCCGTCGAGCCCGCAGGACCCTGACCTTGACTGGGTTTTGAAACCGTGTGATGGGAGTGACTTGGTCCAGTCCGTTTTCGCTGGGAATGACTGCAGCAGCAGCAGCAACAGCAACAGCAGCTCCCAACGGCGGGCGGTGGACGAATCTCCTTTCCCGGCCGCCATTTCCGATACACTGGGCGGCCGCGGCGCTCGTTCGGCTCGGCTCTAGAAGAAGGAACGGAATGCACAGGACATTTGGTGTCAGAGAGGGCTGTGATTCAGTCTGAAAAAGGGGGTGGTGGGGACGGTGATCCCAAGGCCCACCTTGCGCAGCAGGGCGAAAAGCGCTGGCAGTTGTGATGCGCTGCTGCCCGCTGAACCGCACGCTGAGCTCATCAATGTCCACCGCCGAAGAGCATTCCATGTTGATGCCGGTTGAAGTTCCGTTGCAGCGTGCACGGCCACGCGGACTCGGCGAATTTGGCAACGGGTCGAATGTGAGCAGATCCGGCGATGCCGGACTCCAAAACAGGGCTGCCGTCAAGGTGTGAGTTTGAGCTCAACTACCGTGAACGAAAGAAAAAAAATGTCTCTGTCACGCCTGGCGGACGATCATGCATGCAATGTAAAGAAGCACGATAACACGTATATATATATATCTACTTGCGTTGGGACGGTTTTGAGGAGGAAGCTGGATTTTGTTTTTTATTCTCCGAAACTGGTTTGCTTCTGCCTTCGAAATGGCCATCCCGCTCTTATTTAAATATTAAAAATATAATTTGATTCGATTGGACGCACTGCCAGTGAGCCAAGCTGTCGGCGCTCATTTTTTTTTTCCTCTCGAGAATGCAATCATGCTGTTGCTCACAAGCAGCTGTCCGATCCCACCACCAAGTTTCTTTAGTCCTCTCACTCTCAACCACGCACCGTGCCGGCGCCTGAGCCACCTGACCTCCCTCAGTGCGGTCCCTCAGCAGCGAAGCAGCAACAGTGATAATAATAGCAAGGGTCCACCAATGGTGCCTGTGCCACCAGACCTGCAGGGCAAAGCACCGAGAAAATTTTGGAATGCGGCGTCTCTGGCGTTCCTCGGGGATGGGGTTTGGGAGGTGAGTTTGGACGCTCTGCGCTGTACTCATTCCTCAGAAATGGATTGCCCCGACGCTGACCCTTTTCAAGCGCTTCCCACACCAGCTCTACGTCCGAAGGAGATTCTTTCACCCTCCTTCGCGGGTGTCCGACTACTATGCCGTGGTAGTCCGCCACGTCCGGGCAGAGTCCCAGTCTGATGCGTACAAGGTGCTGGACTCTGGCGAGTTCTTGACGGCAGAGGAGAGGGACGTGCTGCGGTGGGGGCGCAACGCCACGGGGACGTCGCCCAAGCGGCTCAGCCAGGGCGCGCTGAGCAGAGAAACGTACAGGGAGGCCACTGCCGTGGAGTGTCTGGTGAGAGTGGCGATGTGTAGTTCCTGTCGTCTTCATTGTTTGCTCACCTTCACAATTCCTGCACCCACCGCAGACTGGGTATCTTTACCTTACAGACATGGCACGATTGCATGCGGTTATGGTACACCTGGGCATGGAGGAACAAGCTGCTGGGACAAGGGGAAAACCCTAAAGCGGCCCAACAACAAAACGTTGACACCAGTACTAATATACTGGCCCCTGACAATGTTTATTATTTTTTAAGAATGAATGAATGGATGGATGGATGGATGGATGCAAGATGCACTGTACAATGTTTAATTTTCTGCACTTGGGCCACCCCCCAATTTATTTCTTGCAGCGAATGCCAATTTGCAGGGAACAGCCAGCAGGGTGTGAGTCGGTCCTCTCTCTCTCTCTCTCTCTCTTTCTCTCGCTCAAGGCAGCATCACGATGGGGGTATCTCCTCCGTGGTCACCTCCGCGGGTCTTGTTGCCCACCCGCAGAGCAGCGGGCGTGTCCCCAAAGAACTGGTTGCTGCAAAAGGGAAAAGCAAAAAAACCCGCCACGCCAGTCAGCTTTTCAGTCCACACACACACACACACAATGGGACAAAAGCAGCAAAGTAGTAAGTAAAACACGACCAGCATCACGTACTCTTGCGCGATGGCAGCCGCCATCTTGTCATAAATGTCTTCCACCATCATGCCTGCCCCCTCCTGGTCCAGGCTGGTGGGGAGGTGGCGCAGCGGGATGGGGGTCAGGCCCATCCCGGGCTCGCCTGCAGGCTCCACCTGGGCGGGAGGAGCCGAGGGGGCAGTCAAGGGCGGCGCCCGGGGCAGCACCACGGGCTGCGTGGCGGGGGCGTGCATCTGCAGCAGCTGTGCCTCTGCGGCTGCTAGGGCAGGGCTGCGGCGGATGACCACCACGGGGGGGGAGCCGGCGTCGCAGTCCGCGAGCGCGGGGTCGGGCTTGGAGCGCTTGAAGGCGGGCGCGGCCAGCAGGGCTGCCTCCATGAGCACGGTCTGCGCATGGTCGGGCAGGCTGGCCATCAGATGAACGGCCTCCTTGACGCGGGGCGCGCCGGGGGGGAGGTCCAGCGGCTCCGCATTCTCGTCGTTGTCCATCGCCTCGCGAACGCGCTTGACCCCGATGGCCGGCGCGTAGGGGACAGCCTCTGCGGCGGCCCCACCCGCCTGCACGCACTCCCCGCTGATGCGTGCAGAGCGCTTGGTGGGCTGGGAGGGGTAGGCGGGGGAGTCGTAGGGCTCGTCCTCGTCGGGGTGGTTGTCTACCAGCCACCCCAGGTCCCTGCCCGCCTGCAGGTACTTGTTGTGGAGCCCGTTGGCTTCGTGCTTCCGACGCAGGGTGGAGTTCCAGTGGTTCTTCACCGCATTGTCGGTACGCCCAGGCAGCATGTTGGCGATCCCTGTAAACATTGGTGGTGAAGATTTCGATGGTGAGGTGCACGTTCCTCAGAGACCCTCTTCCTTTTGTTTTTAAGCAACGCCGTTCAATAAATAATAATGAAAACTGCTACTCACTGGCCCACTTGTTGCCGATTTCAGTGTGCGCGGTGATGATGATGGCGTCCTCCCACTGGGAGAAGGGGTCCTTCTTCACCGAGGGGTCCAGCTGGTTGCACCAGCGCAGGCGGCAGCTCTTGCCAGAGCGCCCCTTGATGCCGCTGGCAATCACCGACCAGTTCTTGGCGCCATACTCCACAATCAGGCTCTTCAGGAGCTCGTCTTCCTGCGGGAGTTAATACAAACATGGGCACGCCGAGAAAAAAGGCATCCAAGGGAGCCACAACTCGCAAAAAACTAACAACAAAAGCGTCACGCACCTCAGGCGTCCAAGCGCCCTTCTTCAGATCCTCCATGGTGCGAGGCATGTGCCCCCTGGCGGTATAGAAGGGGGGGTGGGGGGCTTGTGGAGCGCGTAAAATGCGATGACGCAGCAAAATGGTATCGAATATATTTTGGGGCTCGGCAGAGGCACGCGCGGGGGGGATGAGGCGGTGCTCGAGTGGGTAGAGTGTGCAAATAAACTAAACGCATACAGGGCTATGAAGATTAAACTCAGGTTTGGCGATTTTGAGCATTTCAAAAGAAGAAATCGCGAAAAAAAATGTTGACCCAAAAAGCACAAGCATGTGCATATATTGCACAGCTGGATTTGTAAAAGTCGGCATAATTTCAAGGTCGTCAGACAGCTCCTTCCTCCGTCCATCCGCACGTTGTCCATCTCTCCTTCCTCGGGAAAAACAATACACTGCAAAAAGAAGAGAGATGGCAACAGCTGCCACACTGACTGGCGCGGAGCTTCTTCTGCAGGCCGCAGTGGAGGAGGGCATCGAGGTCTGCTTTGCCAACCCAGGTGAGGAGAAACTTTTTAAAAAATCAAACGCCTCGGGCCACCAAACATGAGAAATAAGACATATACATGCAATTCATATGCTTCTCGAACTGCAGGCACCTCTGAGATGCACTTTGTGTCGGCTCTGGACACCGTGTGGGGCGTGCGGCCGGTGCTGGGCCTCCACGAGACGGTCTGCAGTGGCGCCGCCGATGGCTACGCCCGCATGAAGGGAAAGCCGGCGCTGACGCTGGTATGTTGTTGCACTTGAACTTCATCATGTTTCATATATCCCCCCCTCTCTCTCTCTCTCTCCTCCTAAAATTCTCGTGGGCTCTCCCCCCCAGCTCCACCTTGGCCCTGGACTGGCCAACGCACTGGCCAACATGCACAACGCCCACCGCGCCAGCACCCCCATGGTCAACCTCATCGGCGACATGGCCACCTGGCACAAGCCTGCAGATCCGCTGCTCAACATGGACATCCCCGCGCTGGCGCACACCGTGTCGAAAACTGTGATTTGCTGCACAGAGGACGACGACCTGAGGGCGCGCATGGCGCAGGCGTGCCATGCAACCAAGAGCGCAGAGGAAGTGGGAGGTTCGCGCATTTCCACGATCATCGTGCCGCACAATTTGTCATGGGAGCGAGCGGCTGCAGCTGGGCGGTCCTCTTCAAAGCACAGGCAGAGCCCTCGGCAGAGCAGTGGTCTTGATGCGGCCGTGCCGCCGCAGCAGCTCAGCCCTGCCACAGGGGCGTTCCTTTCAGAGTGCGCTGGCGCCCTCAAAGCATGCCCCCGCGGAAAAGCGGCTGTGTATATCGGCGGCAGGGGCGCGTTGGCAGACAGCGGCGCTCTGCAATCTGCACGCATCGCCACCGCGCTTGGGGCTGCGTTGTACTGCGAAAACTCTTTTGCCAGGCTGGATCGCGGCGCGGGGCTGCCGGCGGTTGCACGCCTGCCCTACTTTCCGCAGGACGCAGCCTCCACCCTAGCCGCCTTCAAGGTGCTGCTGCTGGTGGACGTTCGGCGCCCCGTTGCCAATTTTGGCTACCATGGGGGCCCCTCGCAGCTCATCCTGCAGCCTGACCCTGACGTTTGGGAGCTGGACTCGGCAGAGGTCGACGTTGCGGCTGCGCTGGAATCCATCAGCCAGGCTGTGGGCGGGGCGGCGGTCAAGCCCCTCGTCGACTGCGGTGGCAGATTTTGCCCAGCCGCGCGCCCGGCCGTGCCCAAAGGGAGGCTCAACCCCACGGCACTCTGTCAGATTGTGGCGGCGCTGCAGCCCATGGACGCCATCGTGGTGGACGAGTCGCTCACAAGCGGCAACGCGTACTGGGAGGCGTCAAAGGGGTGTCCTCCCTTCTCCCACCTCACCCTCACCGGCGGCGCCATTGGCTGTGGGCCCCCGCTTGCCGTTGGCACCGCTGTGGCGTGCCCTGAGCGCACCGTGATAAACTTTCAGGCAGACGGCAGCGCCATGTACAGCTTGCAGGCGCTGTGGACCCAGGCCAGGGAGAGCCTGCGGGTGGTCACCATTGTGTGCGCCAACCGGGTGTATGCCATCCTCAAAGTGGAAATGGCCAAGCAGCGCATCGCGCCCAGCAACGGCCCGGCAGCCAAGGCCCTCACGGACATTGGCTCCCCCGCCATCGACTGGGTGAGCCTGGCGCAGGGCATGGGCGTGATGGCAGCACGGGCGGAGACGTGCGAGCAGCTGGCGGAGCAGCTGGCTGCGGCGCTGGACCGCCAGGGCCCTACTTTGATCGAGGCGCGCATTTGATGCACTTGATTTTTTTGTAATGTAATGAGTACGAGAAAAGCTTTTTGGGGGGCGGTGGCGGGGGTGAAAGGACCCCAGTTTCGCAGCCTGCGCACGGCTGCGTGGGCTCCAGGCTGCATGTTGCACATGCTTTGAAAATAATACAGCTTGCCTTTAGACATTCGGGATGAAAAAGTAAGAAACACAGGAGAAAAAAGCGTGTCGTGAAAACTCTCGGCACACAAAAAACACGAAAACCCGAGCTGTTTCGCCGTCCTCGCATTCCAAATTTGCATCAATTTGCGTCCCATCGGACCTGTCGATAGAACCCCAAGCACTGAGGTCCGCAAGTCGCGCCCCTTCGCTTGCGTGCAACATTGCCATTCTCGGTTGAAAGCAAACCCGACCGGGGCATTGTAGTGCCACGGCATCTCGAGTATTCCTTGCCAACTCCAACTATGGCGCACCTCTCCAGCGAAGACGACTACCACGCCAGCCACTACTTTGAAAACCGCCACGGCGACCAAAATGTAGCACACGTTGTCGGCAACAGCACTCAGAACCTCACCGCTCTCGCCGACACCACAGCGTGCGCTCCGGGGCCCCACCTGGAGGTGAGGGAGGCGCTTGAAACACACTTGATGAAACCTTGAATTGTGGTTGCGCCCTTCGCTTCATACCAAAGAAAAACTGAATGCGTGCAATTAATTTGTACTGCAGCTTCCCGAGGCCAAGGTGCACCAGCCCCCCGCCGAGCACAAGCCCGCTCGCAGCGACCCCGACGAGGCTGCGGCGCTGGCCGCTGCCGCCCCTCCCGCTCCCCAAGAGCCGGTGTTTGTGCACACCGACGCCTCCTTGGACGGCGACTATTACGCAGTGATCCGCAGGCGCTCACTGGAAGGCCGCTGCCCCACCCGCTTCTCTGACACCGGTGCTCGCACCCTGGAGGAGACGATGGCGTCCGAAGAGCTGGACGTGGCGCTGTACTAAAAGCAGAAGCAGCAGCAGGCGACGTGTTGATTGGAACGCAAACAAAATCAAGGCGAAATAATTTGAACCCCCCTGCTTTTTTCAGCCCTGCTTTTTTACATCAGCAGCACCGTGTAACGCCAGCGCTCTTCTCAAGTAACGGTGGGGCACGAAAACTTCGGCAAAGTTGCGCCTCCACCCCCGGTGATACGGATGACCAGCTGCTTTGAGCCGCGCCCTTGCCTCAGCTGGCAGCTCCTTGATTTTCCACGACTCGTTGGTCGTCACCCCGGTGCCCACGCGGTGCAGCTGCGCCACTGTGAAGCCCAGCACGACCAAAAACGCTATGCCCATAAACACTGCCAGCCCCGCCGCTATGCTGTATCTGCTGGAAATGTACTGCGCCGCCAGCCCCCAGTGGTCCCTCACTCGAACTGGCCTCCCGCTCTTTTTGCCCACCCACTCCAAGTCCCATGCCCCAGTGCGCTGCATGTCGGCCGCAATCACAGCGGCGCTCAGCCCAGCGCCGTAGAGGCAGATCGCCGCGGTGGCGCCCAGGAAGGCCAAGAACCACCGCGTGTTGAGCATGCCCACGGCGTTGTTTATCCAAATGCACCAGTGGTCAAACCGTGCCACGCAGGCCTGGGTGGCGTTGCAGTGCTTGGAGCGTCCTGGCTTGGGGCGGGCGCAGGTGCTGCACCTGCGGGCATCGGGAGGGAATAGCACGCCGTCCCGTGGGTACAGTGCCATGTGGCCCGCAAGGTTTGCGCTGTCGATCTTGCCTGGGTCGGAGAAGCTGACCAGGAGGAAGAAACCCATGCACAGGGCGGCTCCCATCAATCCCACGACCCTGGAGAGAAGAGCAGGGCGGTACGTATGATGATTCCGCTACCTCCATGCACCATCAAAAATTCGAGCGTGGCGATTTTGCCCGGAAAGCCAGCAAATGGTCTCACCTGTACATCTGCCCCATGCCCGTCAGCGCTAGCAGCGGAAACACGCCCACCTCCGCAGACAGGTAGCATCCCATGAACAGCCCAATAAAAAATAGCTGACCAAGCGGGTTGCTTCCCCGACAGCAGCTCTCCTCTGTCGCCGCCAGGCACGCTGTGCCCCGCCGGCCACACGCCGCATCCACCGACGCCCTGGTAAAAGAAAAAAAAAAGAAAGAAAAAAAAAGCAAGGAGTCAGAAGGAGAACTATGAAATAAAAAAAAAAAAAAAAAAAAAAAAAAAAAAGGTCTCTCCACTAACTCGAGCGCATCGCACACCCCATCGGTCAGTGCATAGTGCAGCCGCTCAACCCATGTTCCCAGAAAGCACTCATGGCTGCCGATGAGCAGCAGCGAGACGTATAATAAGATGAGCGGCAAAAATATTAGGAGCAAATCCATCCTGCTGCTCGCCCTGGATCTGAATGGATGAATGGCTACATGCCCATATATTTATAAAAAAAGTTGGGCGCACGCATACGCTTTCGTTCATTCAACCGACTCTGATAGTCACTCTTTCTTCTCGGTTTGCGCTGGTCGACATTTGTTGATTACTTCCCCCTCTGGGCACTAATTCGCCCAGTTAACGGACAATTCCGCCCATTTATAAACCAGCCTATCCGTATTTTTTAGACTTTGGCCGTGGGCAGTTGCTCTTTGGGCCAGTCAGACGAAGATCTAATTGAAGCTGTTCGTTTGGCGTTGGACCTCAGGGGTCGATCTTTCCTGCTGTCTCCCGGCGTTTTTCGACACCCATTTCCACAAAGACCGTCTGACACAGCGATCGAGGTCCGCTTTGCTCGCCACATCGAAACCTGTTGTTGATACATCTGATTTCGACACAGTCTCTCCGCAATGGGCCTCTTCTCCAAGGGTGAAAAGGTGGGCCGGCAGACTGCATGATCATGCGGTGTAGAAGCTTGCAAGCGCCCCCTTTGGCGAGCGCAATGACCTTGCCGCCTTCGTCACATGTTTTATTGCAGAAGGGGGGACATGCGGCCAAAAGCCCTCTCCTGAAACGGCTGTTCTCGTCACCGGAGAAGAGCAGCAAGCTGGAAACTGCCGTAATTCCCGAGCCCGTACGCGTAGCTCCGCTCCAACAGCTTGCACCACTGCCACCCTCTCCTCCTCCCCCCCCGCCCTCCCCGCCGCCTCTCCCTCCCTACGAAGACGAGGAGGAGGAGCTGCTGGAGGAGCCAGAACTCGAGCCAGAGCCAGAGCCGGAGCCTGCCCCCGTCTCGCCCGTGTCCACCAAGGCTCCGCGTTTGCCAAAGCGGAAGGCACACCACCCGCTGCACATCCAGGTGGACGCGCGGCCCAAGGTGGACACCACACGCCTGCGCCTAGCTCTGCTGGACCTGCAAGGCGTGATGGATGGCGAGGCGCTGGCGGAGTCGATGTCTTTCAGCAGCGACGCCCTGGTGGCGCAGTTCACGGCGCTGGTGGCAGAGACCGCCCGCCTGCAGGGCGAAGCCGACGGCGTGCTGGCCCACCGCGGCGCCGCCGCCGCGCTGTCTGACTTCTTTGTGAGCGTGGTTAACGTGGTGGGGTCCAACGGCGAGCGACTCAAGGGCGAGCACGCGTCTGTGCTGCGCCGAGTCAAGGGCGGCATGAAGGAGGCCTACCCCGTGTTTGAGGCCTGGAGCCAGCCCGGATGGCTGCTGCGCATGGCCAAAGGGGAGGGCATGGTGGAGGAGCTGTCCCGGCTGCACAGCGGCACCCAGAGCTTGCTGCACTCTGTGCGTCTGGACGCTTCCTCGGCCTGCGGGGCCCTGCCCGACGCCCACTACCCCGATCAGGGCATGGCGCTGCGGCGGCTGCTGAAAGCCATTGGCGAGGGTTCGGTGGAGGCGGCGGTGCGGCAGCTGCGCTTGGACAGCGGCGCCAGGGTGCGGGTGTCTGAGCTGACTGGTGCGCCCATGGAGGAGGTGGAGGCAGAGGCGGCCCTGGAGCCCCTCTCATTTGCAGGCGGCGCCGAGGCCGTTCCCAACGGGCCCTCCCGCGACGCCGAGTGCCTTGCGGTGTTCAACGAGCACCTCACCACCTCTCGCGACGCCATCACCGCTGACGGGTTTGAGACGCTCATGGCCCACATGGGGCTGCTGGACGGCGTGGACCTCTTTGAGCGTCCTGCCGCAGCCAGAGCGGCGTTGGTGGCTGCCGACAGCGACTACGACGGCGCCCTGGACTACGAGGACTTCCGCAAGTTTTATGGCCGCCACCCCATCTCCGCTGTGCGCCTGCACCTGCGCACCCAGGAGGGCATGGCCGCAGAGCACCGCTTGCGCGAAGCCTTCCTAGGATTCACCACGTTTGGAGGCGCCAAGCCGCTGCGCAGCCCCGCTCGCGGCCCTGCCTCGCCCAGCCACTCAGCTGGAAGGTCTTCGTTCGTGGATGAAGGCCCAGGCCTGGACTGCATGCGCTTCGCCAAGCTGTGCCGCGACTGTGGGCTGCTGTCGTGGGGCATGACCGCCCCGCACGTCGACGTGGTGTACGCCGCAGCCAAGCCTCGCTCCGCGCGCCGCCTTGATTTTGACCACTTTTTGGTGGCGCTGGTGCTGGTGGCAGACCGCCGTGCGCAGTCCATGCTGCAGGTGTCGCGGATGGTGGCTGAGGCGGGCGGCCCTGCCCTGCGCGGCACCCGCACCGGGTACGTCAAGCTGCACGACGACCCTGCCAAGCTGTCGGGCATCTCTGCCCGCGGTGGACCCTCTTTCGACACCCTCAGCCCCGATCTGCGCGCGCTGGTTGACCGTTCCAGGGAGCGCGCCCCTCCCCCGCTGTCCCCTCCCTCTGGCGCTGCAGGCGTGCGCAAGACGCAGCCCACGCAGCCCTCTTCCCCCAGGCTGTCCACAAAATGGAGGGTGACGTCATCCACCGGGCCCACCACCCCTGGACGCGGCGTCTCCTACTCTGCCGCTGAGGCGAGAAAGGCGGCCGCGGCGGCAAAGACGGCGCGGTACGCTTTTGGACGCACTGTGTACGGGCCGGCCCCCGCATCGCCACCCGGGTCCCGCGGCATCAAGGCCGCAAAGGCGGAGGAGGGGCTCAGCCCCAAGGCGAAGCAGGCTGCTGTGGCGGCAGCAAAGGAGAAGCTGCCGGCAGCGCGCCAGCTGGAGCTGGAGGCGGCGGCGCCCGAGCCGGTGGAGGTGGCAGCAGCAGCACCACCACCACCACCACCACGCCGTTCCCACAGGCCGTGGGAGGAGAAAGAGGTTGAGGAGGGGCCAGCTGTTGAAGAAGAGCCTGCATTTGCGGTGGCTGAACAGCCTGCTGCTGCTGCTGCTGCCGCTCCCCTGGAGGCGCAGAGCTCGTTCTCCATGGACACCTTCTTTTCGGCGCGCTCTGTGCCGATGGTGTCCCTCAGCTCGCTGGTTCTGCAGCACCAGCAGCAGGAAGAGGAGAAGGAAGCCATCGAGGAGCAGCCTGCAGAGGCGGAAGAGGCCGCTGCTCTAGCTCGCCGCATCACTGCTGCTGCGTTCAGCGCCGCCATGGTTGACGAGACACCGTCACCTGCTGCTGCCGACGCTGTTGCGTCTTCCCCGTTTTCTTCGGAAGAACAGGCTGCTGAGCTGGAGGCCGGTGTATCTGTCGATACCCAGGAGGAGGTTGCGCAGCTGGTCACCGAGCTGAGTATCTCTTCTTCTCCCGCTGAGGATTTGATGGTAGTGGTGACCGAGGTGGAGGCTTCAGAGGACGACGAAGACGGCGCTTCAGAGGATATCTTCATGGAGAGCCCCGACGCTGTGACCCCCAGCGCCGCGAGTGAGGACGTGGTCGACGTTGAAGATGACGCTGACAGCGTGGAGTGCGACGACGACGACGAAGAAGAACAGGCCCAACACGCTGATGAAGCCAGTCATGCTGTACCTCCGGCAGTTGTGGCCGCGTGATGCAGTACGAGACTCCAATAAGCTGGCATTGAATTTAGTTTTTTTCTGGGCACCCACTTGCATTGTGATAGTTTGTGACCCCCCCCATCGTTTTCTAGCGTACTTTATGAATGACGTCGTTTTTTTTTGCCTACTTTACTTTATGTCCACTCCAAAATGTTTACCTATTTCTCCCCTTTGGTTGTTGTTGACCATTGATTCATAAATCATATTCTTTTTGGTTGCTCGTTGATTCATAAATTCCTCCTGACAAATTCAGTGACTTTTTTTCTCCCTATCTCTCATAAAATACCCCCCCCCACACACACACACACGGCGACTTGCCTCCTCCCTTCTTTATTCTCCCACTTTTTCGTACGAGAACATACCTGGTGCTTTTCCCGTTGATTTGTAATAGACCCCCTCCCCTGTGTTGGTTTGTGTGTTTGTTTGTTTACCTCCCTTGTGACCTCATCAACGTAAACAGACGGTAATAAGGCTTCCATAAGTTTCACAGATAGCTCTACAAGTGCATGAGAAGAAGAACATGCAGCCCTCGGCAATTCCTTGCGACAGCCAAGGACGAGCTCACACCTGGCTGCTCTCTCCAGAGGAGGACACTGAACTACAGTACGCTACTCCTCTAGCGCGCTTGAAAATGAAGTATTTTTTTATTTTATTCGGGCAGCTGGGCGTGTTTTTGAAAGGCTGGTCAAAGCGCAAAAGGCGCTTTGGCATCGACCGCCTCGCTACAACCCAACCCTTCCGGCACTGCAACAGCACACGACGCTTGATTATAACTCGAGGCAACGTTGAAGATCGCCCTAGACGTCGCCCGCGCCCGTTTAATTTGCTAGATATTTTCTCGCCAGCAGTGCTTTGCGACGATTTTTTTTAAACCATCCTACAATTTTGCCCCCTACGTATGCCCAATTTGGTAGCTTTGAGTCAGTAGACCTTGTGAGACGGCAGCAGTGAGGCCGGGAGTCTTGAATGTCTGACACATCACAGCAGCCAACTACGGGACAAGCCTTTCTGGAAGCGTGGCAGCGCACCATTCAACCCAAACTGTCACAGCTTCTCTCCCTGCTCGGAACCCATGCCGTCGCGAAGAACCTGGCGCTGGCACAGGTGAGGGAGAGGGCTTTGCTGCCGCTTCAGCGCCTTTTGGTCTCAGTTGGTGGTTTCTTCGTCTCACACAACCCCTGGTTATGTCTTTGCCGTGCAGGTCATCACCTACTTGCCGGTGCTCACCGAGGGCAAGCAGCTGCTGAAAGCCGAGCCCCTGTGCCTGCTGGGCAACCCCGCCCTGCAGGACTTTCACCGCGCGTGCTGCGAGCAGGGCCTCCCCCTCACCCACCTGGGCCCCATGGGCAAGGTGTGGGAGAGCGGGGTGGTGCAGGTGGTGCAGCAGGCAGGCAACCTGCCCGAGGACATGCACCCCCTCAACAGACTCCACGCGGGGCTGGCGGCGCTGACGGTGCGCGAGGTTGTCTACCTGCCGGTGTACGACGCCGCACCTGGCGCCACCGCGCGCGGCGTTGTTGCCGCGCTTGAGTTGATGGTGAACCCCACCTCCAGCACCGACATGGTGGTGGCCAACCTCATCAGCGCGGTGGCAGAGGTCATGGACCAACTCAGCCTGGCGCTCAGCAACCCGGTGCAGCAACCCCAGCTGCCACAACCCTCAGGCAAGACCATCTCGCGGCACAGCGCCCCGCCCGACCCCTCTCGCCACGGGTCCTTTGAGGCCAACAACGGCGCCTGGGACTCGCGCTCGTTCGGCAGCGGCGGTGGTGGCAGCGGCATGGGCATGGCGCGCACCACATCCGTGCGCATGCTGCACGGCGACCTTTGAACACCGAAGTCATCACTCTCTCTCTTCTTCTCTCTCGCATTTCGACTCTTCAAATTTCATTCGCACCGAACTAATCAACATAATCGTTTATATGACATAGAAATGAATTGTATTTCGTTTGAAAAAAATCATCATCCGCCCGCCCATTATGTTTGGCGGGTGGCACGCACACTGCCAACGATCTGGCTCATAGCAGGCAGGGCGTGCTGGTGCATTTGGCCCCTCTTGCCTCGCTTTTACTTTCTTTACATGCGACTTTTTCTCTCTGTTGTGTTGTTGTTGTTTTTCAGCAGCTTTTTATTCCCGTAGCACTTTTTCCATTTCGTAGCCTAATTGACCATTTTTCTGTACAAATAACCTTGGTTAAATACTTGGCAAGTGCAATTTTTTTTTTGAAGTGCCTTGAAAAAATCATTAATTTGGTAGCAATGGGACAATGGTGGGAGTGTGCGTGGCCATATTCTTCCATCGTAACAACTTCTTCCATAACAACATATCAAGGCAGATACTCGGTGGTAAACAGGGAGGCGGAGCTGATTGCGTCCCTGGGGATAATGTCGCCCGCATCCCCGCTGCGCAGACCGTCCAGCGAGGTGGTGGTGTCGCTGGCAGGTCCACGGCTCTGCACCTTGGTGGTGAGCAGCTTGTTTTCCGACAGCCAGTCCAGGAACGCATCCCACCTGCCCGCCTCCATCACCCCCCATTTTGTTGGTCCGCCACAGCTGCTGCTGCAGCACGCTTTTGAAACCACGCCCACGCTGCGCTTGACCAGCTCAGGGTCCAGGGCCAGGTCGGGAAACTCGGTAGCAACACTAGCTGCCATGGCTTCGCCTGCCTCGGCCGGGCTGGCAGCCGCAAAGGCGTAGCCCTGCGCGGTGGCAGCCAGGAACTTGGAGATGGTGGCAGCGTTGGCGGGCAGCGTCTCGGTGGCTGCCACCATGACCAGGGGGTACCCATAGGCCACGCCATAGTCCCCCAGCTTGAACACGTTGAGCTCCACGCCCTTCATCTTTGCCTCCTCGCCCTCCCACCCCATGAACACCCACGTGGAATCGGCTTCGTTCTTCAGCACAGTGGACCACAGTCCCAAGAAGGGCAGCGCCAGCTCCTGGTAGTCGCCGCTGCCGCCGTCGTTCTTGATCATCTGCTGGACGATGCGGCCCTCGAAGCGCGCGGCGTAGCTGGCGTAGCGCTTGCCCTCCAGCTTGGCGGGGCGATCGATGCCAGACGACTTCAGGGTGACGATGGCAGAGTCGTCAGACTGGAGGACCGCAGCAACCGCCTGGATGGCGGGCTTGGTGTGTGTGGGAGGGCGCAGCGCGTGACTGATGACCGACTCGCTGGGGGTGATGGCCAGCAGCGCCTCTCCGCTCTTCACGCGCGAAGCAGGGGTGGTCTTGTAGGCGTCCCGGTGGGGGCTGATGAACTCGACGTCCAGTCCAGCTGCGGCGTACAGTCCCTGCGCCTTGGCCACAAACATGCCAACGTGGTTGCCTGCGATTGTTAAAAAAAAATAAAAAAAATGTGCTTGATCGGGGTAGAGCAGCCTCCCCAAGGAAAGGGAACGCAGGCCCGCCAGTTGGGGCCCGCCAGTTGAGTACACAATACCATGGGGGGAAGAGGGGGGGGCTACACAAGTTGGCTCACCATTGGGCGTCCAATCCAGAGCGATCTTGATGGGAGCAGCAACCATTTTTTTTAATTTTCAGATGAACTCTCAAGTAACTCTCAATTGGGCAAGCAACAGACAGCAGGGTGCCCAATTTTGATGCTCCTGGTCAGATGGATAATTGAAAGGGTGTCGCAAGTGTGTTGCTTATCCAGTGCCGGCTGCATTTTGTCGAATTAAACCAAGTTTTCGTCAAAGCGAAAAGAAAAAAGGGGACTTTCGAAAAAAAAACGAGTGACGCTCATTTCCCGCCGTTTAGATGCACATTTCGACAGGGTGTCGACGTCTCGGACGATTGCCCCAGGCGCTGCTTCCCTTAGGGTGCTGACACAAATAAGTGATAATAATTTTCAAATCGCCTCCCCCTTGAACGCGTTTTATTTTCTAGAGCCCCTGCAATAATATTTCAGCCCCCCAATTAAAAAAAAAAAAAAGGCAACAGCATGGCGGGCGGCCTGCTGCTGGCTGTCCACTGCAAGCGGTCTGACCCTGTTGATCTCAAAGATGCCGTGCTTGACTACGTCTCGGCGATGTATGGCCGCACCGTGAGTGCATTTAATTCGGTGTTCCACCACCACTCATCTGCGCAACCCACCTCCCTCCCCTTTGTTCTCGTCTTGCAGGCTGCAGAAGACTGCCGTGACGACATGGAGGACGTAGAGTCGCTGCGTGCCCAGGTCATCAACCAGCCCACCGCCATCGGCGGCTTGCGAGACACCCTGGCCAAGTACTACCGCGTGCTGTGCGCCATGGAGTCTCGTTTCCCCATCTCCTCTGGCAGCGACCACGTGAGGGTGGCGTTTGCGTGGTACGACGCATTCCGCCCAAAACTGCGCACGGAGCAGTCCAGCATCCACCTGGAGAAGGCGGCCATCGCGTTCAACCTGGGGGCGGCCATATCGCAGCACGCCCTGGGCGCCGACCGCAAGACGTCCTTGGGGCTGATGGACGGTGCTCGCATGTTCCAGGAGGCAGCGGGGGTGTTTGCCATGCTGAGAGACACCCTGGCGCTCAAGGTGGAAGCCCCTCGCCCTGCAGACCTTACCCCCGAGTGCGCCGCCATGCTGGAGCGCCTGATGCTGGCCCAGGCCCAGGAGTGCGTGCTGGACAAGGCGGCAGGCGACGGAAAAGCGGCCGCCACCCTCGCCCGCCTGGCCAAGCAGGTAGCGGTGTTCTACGACGACACATCCCGCCTGCTGGCCAACAAACCGCTGGTGGATCACTTTGAGCGGTCGTGGCAGGCGCACGCTGCCGTCAAGAGCCTGCTGTTCCACCTGGAGGCCGACCTGCACAGCGCAGCAGACCTGAGGGCCAAGGACGAGCTCAAGGGGGTGGCGTCGGAGATTGCGCAGCTGCGGGCGGCCAAGGCCACGCTGGAGGGTGCGAAGAAGGAGGCAAAGTACGCGAGCAAGGACCTGCAGGAGAACATCGTCGCCAAGGAGCAGACGGTGGCAGAGAGGCTGGCCAGGGCGGAGCGGGAGAACGCCACGGTGTACCTGCAGCGTGTCCCCGCCTCGGCAGACCTTCCCGGCATCGTTCCTGCGACGCTGGTGAAGCCGCTGCCGCCGGCCGACCTAGGCCCCACGGCAGCCACCGAAGGCATGTTTCGAGGGGTGGTGCCCGACACCGTCACCAAGGCGCTGTCCAAGTACACCGACCTGGTTGACTCTGTGGTGCGC
Organism: Marvania coccoides; assembly: GCA_963854735.1. Taxonomy (NCBI): domain Eukaryota; kingdom Viridiplantae; phylum Chlorophyta; class Trebouxiophyceae; order Chlorellales; family Chlorellaceae; genus Marvania; species Marvania coccoides. The sequence goes on along the minus strand of OY978097.1, from coordinate 3,352,213 downwards.
AAGCAGACCGACGCCCTGGCCACCGCCAGCGACGACGCGCGGCTCAAGCTCAGGGAGTGGGAGCTGCCCGAGAGCCTCACCGCGCTGGATCCTGGCAGCGGAGAGGGCCTGCCCGACGCCGTGCGCGTGGAGCTGGAGAACGTTGAGGCGGCCGGCGGGGTTGGGCACCTGCAGGGCCTGGTGGCGCAGATTCGAGAGGTGCGGGGGGCCACAGCCGCGGAGCTCGACGCCGCAGAGGCGGAGCTGGCGGCAGAGGCCAAAGAGGACGACGAGCTGCGTGCGCACTACGGTGCGCGCTGGCGGCGCCCCCCCTCGGCGCAGCTCACCGCGACGCTGTGGGACAAAGTCAAGGGCTACCGAGGAAATCTCGCTGCGGCTGCGGACTCCGACGCCAAGCTGGAGACCAAGCTGGCGGCAGAGGCCACCGCGCTGGGCACGCTGAGCGTGGAGGCAGCTGCGGCGGCGATGCCGCGCCTGCACGCGCCCATGCTGAGCGTGGACAACCTGGAGCCAGCTGCCGCGGTGTCCGCCCTGCGCGCGGGATTGGAGGGCCTTGCCACGCTGTCCTCCCAGCGCGCCGCCCTCGAGGAGGCTCTGAAAGGGCGCCGTGCCACCGACGACATCCTGCCAAAGCTGCTGGGGGAGCACGCTGGCGACGTGGACGCCCTGTTCAAGACCGAGCTTGCAAAATACGACGACTTGACCAAGGAGGTGGCTGCCAATGTGGCCAAGCAGCGCCAGGTCCTGGACGCCATGGCCACCGCCAACGCTGCGTTCCGTCAGGCCTACGGGTTTGCAGACTGGCGGCGGGAGTGCGAGGGCACGGCGCAGGGCATTCGCTCGGCAGCACGCTCCTTTCACGACATTTGTGCCAACCTGGGCGAGGGCGTGCAGTTTTACACGACGCTGCAGGAGGCGGTGGTCGCGGCGCGGCAGCAGATTAGAGACCACTGTGCGGCGCGGCGTGCGCAGTGCGATGACCTCCTGGATCACCTAAAAAAAGAGTCGGCGGCGCAGCAGGAAGCTGCAGCAGCAGCGCAGCGCCTGGCAGCAATGAAGATCAGCCAGCAGCAGCAGCAACCACCGCCTTCACCACCGCCGCCCCAGCAGTACGGGTACCCTCCACAGTACCCTCCTCAGCAGCCACATTGGCCGCCGGCAGGTTTTGCGCAGCCTGCTCCTCAACAGACGTGGCAGCAGCCCAACCAGCAGCAGCCGTATGCCCAGCAGCAGTACACATATCCGCAGCCCCCCGCGTATGGCGCATACCCTCCCCCTCCACAGCAGCAGCAGCACCCTGGGTACCCTCCTCCCAATGGAGCTCCGCCGCCCCCACCCCAGCAGCCACAGCAGCCACAGCAGCCGCAGCAGCCGCAGCAAGGGGGGGCGTTCAATTTCTTCGGCTTTGGGGGAGGCCAGCATTGAATTTTACAACGTGTTGGTCTCGGGTGCATCAAAAAGTTGGTGTTGTCAGCGGAGAGAAAATTGATGTAAAGAAAGGAGGAGAAAAAGCAGAAGGAAATTATAAATTGTAAAACCACAACATCAACGACGACAGAGGTATCAGTCACTAGGGTGCACTCTCTCCGACCATTGCCCCTGTTTGAGCGGTGCGTTCATTGGATTGGTAACAAAAGGAAGAAAACTCTCTTCTCAACTAAATAACCGTTCTGTTCAGTACACTCCCATGGCGTGCAGCATCACGCCGTTTTGAGCCTGCAAAGCAAGAAAGGGGGAAGGGAGGGTAAATTCACTGCCTCTGTAGTAGCTAGTTGACTAGATTCTCAAATTTCAAAACAACAACTCGCGTGCATCCTGTTCTCTGCCTGGTCAAACACGATGGAGGCGGGTCCCTCCACCACGCCGTTGGTGCACTCGATGCCGCGCTCGGCAGGCAAGCAGTGCATGAACTTGGCCTGCGGCCCAGCCGCGGCCATGAGTTCCTCGTTGACGCAGAACCCCTTGAACTTTTGTTTCCGCATCTCCGCCTCCTCCTTCTGCCCCATGCTGGCCCACACGTCGGTGTACACGATGTCCGCGCCCTTGACCGCCTCGAACGGGTCGTGCGAGATGGTGATGGTGGACACCCCTCCCGCCCGCGCCAGCTCCGTGGTGGCGGCGTCAGGCTCAAAGCCCTCTGGGCACGCGCACACAAAGTCCATGCGGAACTTGGCAGCCAGTCGCATCCATGAGTGCACGATGTTGTTGCCGTCCCCCACGTACACCACCTTGACGTCTTCGTAGCGCCCCAGGTGCTCGCGCACCGTCAGGATGTCGGCCATGATCTGGCAGGGGTGGTTGTAGTCGGTGAGGCCGTTGATGACCGGGGAATTAGAGAACTCTGCGAGGTCCATGATGTCCTGGTGGTCAAACAGGCGGGCCATGATCATGTCGTTGTAGCGGCACAGCACGCGCGCAATGTCGTTGGTGGGCTCGCGCTTGCCCAGCTGAATGTCGTTGGGACCCAGGTACAGCGCGTGGCCACCCAGCTTGAAGAAACCCTGCAGGAGAGAGCGGGCAAATTCGTTGAAAAAGGGAGCCCAAGGATGCCCTAGTCAGCACCGTCGCCGCCGCCACCTCTCTAAAACAAACAAAAAACTCACAGTCTCAAAGGACACGCGGGTGCGCATGCTGGGCTTGGTGAAGATCATCGCCAGCGACTTGCCCTTGAAGGGCTTGAAGTCCTGGTCGTCGGCCTTGAGCTTGGCCTTCACCTCACGGGAGGTTTCGAGCATTGCAAGCAGCTGATCTTTGCTGAAGTCGTCAATGTGCAGGAAGTGGTGACCCTTGGCAGGCGGCGTGACGATGGTTCCGTCCCATGACTTTGATGGCGCTGCCACCGCGACGGTGGCCAGCGCGTTCTGGCGAACCGATCGAGGGTTTGCCGATGACTTTTGTTTCAAGCCGCGAAGGACCGCAGACGACTTGAGGCACTGCATGGTGACCTGAATTTTATATAACAAAATAATTTGAGGTCCCGTGCGTTAAACTGGGGGTGAATGCAGACGAGTCCCGCCAATTAGCTGCTCCAGTTGGCATTTTGTTGTTACCGTGAGTTGCCACAAGGCTTGTACAGTCTATCAACACGCTTGGAGCGTGGCTTCAACTTGAAGGCAGGGTGTCAGCTCTCATTCACGAAGAGGCTGTGCTTCTGGCCCTAGCTATTTTTGTAGTTTTTTTTCATATTTTTGTAAAGAACTTCCTCACCCCCCCCCCCCACACACACAATTCGGTCATTTTACTGGGTGGCGTTATCCTTCTATGGGTCACTGGCCGATTGAAAAGGATAAAAACATATAGTTACAAAAGCTTCAAATGCCCGGTAACACTGTTCACTTGGCTGACAGGCGCAGGCCCGATGGCCAGCACCGTGAGTGAGCCAGCTGCCACTTGAGTTCGCCCTGCATCACGCACAACAAACGTCGGAATGCTCTGCGCCGCCGCCGCCGCCGCCAACTGCCGCAGCTCCATCGTGTCTTGGGCCTTGAGGCAAATTTTGGGCTGCCCTCCACGCTCCCACTGCGCCAGTCTTGTGCGATCCCCTTTGGCATGCAGCTCCTCCACCGCGCCCACAGCCGCGTGCCCACATTGTGCGCCTGCAAGCAGCAGAATTTTTATTGTTTGAGCGTAAATGCGTGGGGAATGAAAGAGCGACTTGAATTCAAACAACCACGACATCAGCCAAAAGGAAGGGGGCACGGAATTGCTGCTACTGATGGCTTCCTCCCCCTGGGACCTCTTTGAAAGAACGCACACACCGATTTTGCCTTTTCCCATTTTTAAAGAGTCGTTGATAACTAGAACAAGCTTCAGCTCTTCGGGAGGCGGAGGGACGCGGCGGGGCTTCCTCCGCGCAGGCGTCTCGTTCTCATCAGCTGCTGCGTCAGCAGGAGCGCCGCTCACCCACCACCGTAACGCGTAGCCGCCCAGGACGAAGAGAGCGCGCTCCAGCCACCGGCTGATGGGCGGCAGACGCTGTACCATGGTTGGCGGCTAGTGGCGAATGCAACCCAGCGATGGAGCAAAATTCAAATTGTGATGATTTTGGCACCCCCCCAAAAAGGGCGCGTGTTCGCTGCTGCGCCCCCTAACAGAGACTGCAGCCCCCAATCAATTTCTTTCAACTATTTATTTGAAATACATTAAACGGAGAAGGAGCACAGAGAGTTTTTTCTTTTCCAAAGCCTTCGAAGGAATTCCGAATTTTCCCCCAAACACACATATTAATTTTCTGTTTAAAAGCGAAAATACATCAAATGGAGCTGGCTCAACACACTCGCTTCGTCGATAGCGACGAAGAGGATGGGCGAATGCAGATGCAACCTGCTGAAGCGGCTGTTCCTGCCCAACCAGCTGCTTTGCCAACCTCTGCAATGTCCCTGGTGTCCACCATAAGCACCGACTACGACCAAAAGGACCAATGCTACGTGCTGCACCTCGCCGCCTCGCCGACGGGCGCAGTGGCGGCAGCCCTCTCAAACCGCAGAATAAAGCTGTTTGCATTGAAGTGAGTCACAATAATTTCGATAGTTTAGTTAATTTCAAGACACCGGTACCACTCTTATCTTCTACTTTTCGTGTCTCGCTGTCAAAAAGGGAGAGCGGCCTCCAGTTTGCTGGCGACCTGGGCGCCCACAGGGGGCTCATCACCTCCGCAGCGTGCCTCCTCCCCGAGGAACCCCACCTGCTGCACACCTCCTCGGCCGACGGCACCGCCTGCGAGTGGGACCTGCGCACGCCGGGCCAGCCGGTGCGGACGTTTGCGGCGGGCAACCAGGAGATGGCGTGCTGCGCCACCAACGGTTCGATGATGGCCGCTGGCGCGCGCGACAACGTGCTGTTTTGGGACCGCGGCAGCGGCAAGCCCATGGCCAGTTTTTGCGACACCCACTTCCAGGACGTCACCCAGGTGGCATTCCACCCCACGACGCGCTCTGCGCTGCTCAGTGGGTCTGAAGACGGCCTCATCGCGGTGTTTGACACCGCTGGGGGACTGGACGAGGACGAGGGGTGGAAGGCTGCCCTGAACCTTGACAACGCTGTCGCCAAGTTTGGGTTCTACGGCCCTGCCGGCGCCAAACTGTGGTGCTGCAGCGGCACCGAAACGCTGCACCTGTGGGAGTGGGCGGCGGCCTGCGACGACGAGGCAGAGGGCGGCAATGGGCAGCTGGGCCAGGCGCTGGATGCGAGGGAGCTGCTGGGCGCGAGCATGGGCGGCCAGCCGGCTGACTACCTCACGCAGTGCGAGTACGACGCGTCCACGGGGCAGCTGGTGGTGGCCGCAGGGAGAAACGACGGCGGAGCGGGGCTGTTTGCTGTGGGAGAGCCTCCATCAGCAGCGGGCGCTGCTGCAGCCGAGACTGGGCCTCTGCAGTTTGGCTCGCATCCAGTGGCGACGTTCCAGGGAGGGCACACCGACGTTGTGCGGTCGATGGTGTGGCTGAACGGGTCAGGGCCGGTGTGGGTGACTGGCGGAGAGGACGCCCGCGTGTGTGTGTGGACCAGCAGCCCAGCAGCAGCAGCAGCAGCAGCAGGGGCAGCTGAGGGGAACAGCGACGGTGCTGCGCGACACCAGGGGCACCACATGCGGCGGGCGTCGCCGTACTAGATACTTGAGTGGCAGCTCAGCTGTCCCAGTTGTAATAAACATGTGTTTGAAGAGAGAAAACCCTCGATCGAGAGCTGTCCATATAAACTTGCAATGTCAGCTACCCTGCGAGTTTTAATTGTGTTTTCTTGGCAGCCTCCTCTGTGTGGGACCTGCAGAAACAGGGCCGTGACTCCCCGGAAAATAACATCGTCCCATTTATAACAGTTTTTTGTTGTTGTTGTTGCGCACCTCCGAATTGGCGGCTTCGAGTATATCGCATATCTGGGCACATCTAGTTCCAAAGCCATGGCGTCCCCCGCCGCCCCCGTCAACAAGGAAGAACTCACTGCCGACGCCTTGGCCAACGTTCTTGCACTCACCAAGACGATCTCGTACTACGCCCTCCTGCGCTCGGCGGCCAGGGAGGAGGAAGCCGCGCAAGTGACGATCCCGCCCGCCGTCTTCCAGATCATGGAGCTAGCCAAGACGCTCACACCGCCCGATGCCAAGAAGTGGGGCGCAATGGCGGCGGGCAAGGCGCCCGTGCCTGCTAAGAAGGCCGCCAAGAAGAAAGAGGTGGCAGCCGAGGGCGGTGAGAGGCGCTCTCGCGGCAGCTGGACGGACGAGACAAAGGCGGAGCTGGTGCGTCTGGCGGACGATTTCAAGTACCGGGAGCAGGTGATGGTTGGCAAGGAGGCAGGCCAGGAGGGCATCCCCAACTGGGCCGCACTGGCCCGCCACTTTGGTAAGAGATGAAATGGCAAGAAGAAGGAGCTATTGACACGAATAATTAATCCACCCCCCTTTTTTGTACCTCTCAGGCTTCTCCGGCACCACGCCGCTGCACCGGATGTATACAAACCTCACAGGGCTGGAGCCGCCTGGCGTCAAGACCAAAGCGGTGAAGACGGAGGAGGACGAAAAAGATGGCGCTGCGGCGCTCCCTCCGCCCGCCAAGAAGGCCAAGACGGAGGCAGCTGCTGCCCCCGCACCTGCTGTTGCATCGGCTGGTGGGTGGACCCCGGAGTTGGAGGCAGAGCTGGTGAAGCTGGTGGAAGACGGAGCGTACCGCAAGGCAGTCACTCGCAAGACCAGTCTCAAGTGGTCGCGCCTGTCAGAGGCGTTGGGCATGCCGAAAAAGATGTGCAAGAAGAAGTACCGCGCGCTGACCGGAAAGGAGGTGGCGGACGAATGAGCAAAGCAGTTGAAGAAGAAGAAGAAAGCGGCGTTTGTTTTTTTATTCTTGTTGCCAGGCAAAAAGCTACAGTGGTGCAAAAGGCTGTACTGTCAATTATCACCGTGCTACGCTTGAATAGAGGGCATGCAGTTGGGTGAGGCCCCCAAAGACCGTGGTATAGTGGGGTGTTTTATGCAAGGGGCCCGAATATTTGTCTTTGTTGTAGAACGCGGCGCTGTGAAAGCAGGAGAAGCTCTTTTGCTGGAGCAGTATGTGCTCCTTCCGCTCAGGGGGCCCTGGTGAATGGATGGATGGACTTTGCAATGAGTACCAGACAGCGAATGAAATGCAGCTTCCAATCAGGTTCTCCCTCCATTGTTCTCCCTCCCTCCAACGAAGAACATGAAAAGTGGAAACAATTGTAAGAGCGGCGCTCCACGTGGAATATCATTGCATATACGTGTTCAACTGTGGGCAGCTGCAGCTCGTGCAGGGCTAGATTGAGTATTGTCAGTTGGTCCTATAATCAAACAATTGTCACAAAATGAGCTGTTGAATTATGAGAGGAAGAGGCAGGCAGGCGTTGTGCCTGCTGTGTTTCCTGCTGTTGAGCAGGCCGGCCTTCGTGGGGGCTCTGAATGAGGAGGAGGAGGAGGAGGAGGAACAGTTTGAAATTGCCGAGGAGGAGCCCCACTCCCTCCCGTTGCTGTCAAGGTCGCCGGAGGAGGTATCTGGTGATGGCATCGAAGGCGTCGCCGTCAACGCCAGCACCAACGCGGGCGATGGGGAGGTGAAGCCCAAAGAGACGATCGCACATGTGAGTTGCTTGCTCTAATTTTTTTCTCTCTCTAGAAGTTTCTGCGCTCTGGCGAACACATGTCAAGTATACCGACCATGCACCCCCACATTCCCCTGCCATCGTTGCCTGCCTGCAGATTCTTGACGAGGCCCTGAAGGAGGAGTTCCGCGACGACGAGGAGAAGAAAAAGTCAGAGCGCGGCAAGCAGTTCAACGAGACGGTGTCCAGCAAGGAGGGCACCACCGAGACGGTGGTGATCATCAGCCAGAAGAAGGACAAGGAGAAGGAAAAGGAGAAAGAGAAGGAAAAGGAGCAGCAGCGGGAGGCGGCAGAGGCGGCGGCGGCAGCCGAGGGCGCAGACGGCTTGGACGACTACGTGGAGGAGCTGGTGGAAGAGGAGGGCGCTGGTGGAGGTGGCGGTGGCACGGACAAGGAGGAAGACCAAGGGAAAGAGGCGGAGAAGAGCAGCAGCAGTTCGTCCCTGGGCGAGACTGACGTCGACCGCATCATCGACTCCAACGACAACGAGTACGTGCTTTCCAAGCCCAATGAAGAGGGGTCCATGGGGCTGACCCTTGACCCCCAGCTCATTCGCGACATGAGCGTGCTCATTGGGTCGTCAGCGGTGGCAGGGCTCAGCATGGAGGCCATGCGGCAGCCCACCATCAACGGTTACTTCATCGCGGGCTCGGTGGTGGGGCCCGGCGGGCTCAAGTGGATCAAAGAGATCGTGCAGGTGCAGAGCGTGGCGCAGCTGGGGGTGCAGATGCTGCTGTTCACACTGGGCCTGGAGCTAAGCCTCACAAAGCTCAGAGCGGTGCGGGACGTGGCCATACTGGGGGGCGCGCTGCAGGTGGCGCTGATGAGCGTGCTGGGCGGCGTTGCCGCCGCCATCATCGGCGCCGGCGCCTACCAGGGCGCTTTTGTGGGCGCCATGCTGGCCATGTCTTCCACCTCGATCGTGGTCAAGTGCCTGCAGGACGCGCGCGCGTCGCACACCCCGCACGCCCAGATCACTCTGGGCACCCTGGTGTTCCAGGATTGCATGGTGGGCCTGCTGTTTGCGTTCATGCCGGTGCTGGCGCAGGCGGGCACCCCCGGAGGGGTGCGCCTCAAAGACCTGCTGTGGGTAGTGGGCCGCGTGGCGCTGGCGCTGGGGGCCACCGCGGCGGTGGCGGGGCTGGCGGCTGTGACCATCGTTCCGCGGCTGGCGCGCTCGGCGTCTCGCTTCTCCCAAGAGACCTTCCAGCTGGCCATGCTGGGCTACTGCCTGGCGGTGAGCATGGTCACCACCCGGCTGGGCATCTCTGCGGAGCTGGGCGCCTTCATCGCGGGGGTGGTGCTGTCGGTGACCGACCAGCAGGAGGCCATCCTGGCGGCCATTGAGCCCGTCTCCCACCTCTTTCTGGCGCTGTTTGTGGCCTCCACGGGGCTGGCCATCGCTCCCCCCTTCTTGGCGGAGCACCTGCTGGTGCTGGCGGCGGTGGTGGCGGTGGTGGTGACAGCCAAGACGCTGCTCATCTCGGCGGTGGTGTTTGCGTTCAGGTTTCCGCTGGACACGGCGCTGGCGGTGGGCATCAACCTGGCGCAGGTGGGCGAGTTTGCGTTTGTGCTGCTGAGCCTGGCCAACCAGCACGGGCTGATCGCCAGCCAGGTGTACCTGCTGCTGATGGGCACGACGGCGCTGTCGCTGCTCATGACGCCCTTCATGCTGCAGCTCAGCGTGCGGCTGCCCCGCAGCAGCAAGAACGAGGCAGCGGCGGCCAACGGCGGGAGCAGCCATGCAGACCCCGAGACTGGAGCACTGGTGAGTAGCACTAACGGCCACCATCATCACACCCACGGCCATCACAGCCACTCAGGCAGCGTGGAGAGCAGCGTGGAGGGCAGCCCAACGCGCGTCATTGTGCCCCCAACAACAACCAAGGGGGGCAGTTTGTTGAGGCACGCTGGAGGGTGGCTGCGCAGCCCCACCACCCGGCGCCACACCACTGCTCTGTAAACACACATCGCTCTCCCTCTGATGGTATGCATGGTACAGACGCAGCAGCGGGAGGGAGGGCCCAAGCTGGGTGGAGGAACTACTGCCACCCTGGTGTGCTTGGGGTGTCTGAACTAACCACGCCCTTTCTTTCGTTCGCCCTTCCCATTTTAGCAGAAACGGCGCGGTAGCAACGGCGGCATCACCCCGTCCGGTCCTCATTCTTTAAACACCGAAGGAGTGGTGCAAGACCTCTCACTACTCCGGGAGAGCTTGGGAGGGGGCAGCTTGGAGCATCGTCATCCACGCAGCAACAGTGCCATTGGGCATCGCCATGATAACAACGCAAACGGATCGGAGCACGGACTGTCGCCATGACCAAACCGCGCGCACCCTTTTTTCCACAGACAGCAAACCTTTGAAGCAGCAGACAGCAGCAGCAGCCACAACCATGTGTATTATACCCAATACCCTTTACCTACTTCTTTTCGTTATCATCTCTTTTTCCCATTGTTCTTTTTCCTAAAGGAAAAGCCATGTTTGAATGAAAATCCTGTGAACTCTGATTGCCTGTGAAATCTTCTTTTATTTTTTGGCACACCGTAATGGTCTGTGTTGGCATTTGATTTGTTACAAGAGGAATAGTATTGGGAGAACCATAAAAAGAGGGGCAAAAAAGAGGAAACAGAAACGAATGATGACAGACCAAAACAAATATGTTCGAGAGCAAGTATTTGCACACACGACGCTCTTATTTGGGCGAAGAAAGAAAACAATATAGGAAGAAATATAAAGAGGCCTGCCCTGCTGCAGCTGCGTAAGGAAGACGTAGTTCCAAAAGTAAAAGATATTGGTAAGTAAGAGCAGAAAAAAAGCAGCAAGCAAACAAAAACTGCAGTATTTTTTTTTATTTCCGAGAGGGTAGAATATAATAATTTGAAGCATTGATTTTGATGCGATGTGGGCTATATCGTTGTTGTTCCAGGTAGAAGGAAATATTGGGAAAATTGTATCGCATCGATGAGATGCGGTGTCGTTTGTCCTCGTTTTCAAGGAGACAGGCTCCGTTTCAAGGAACCTGCGAGGGAGCGGAGCATGGAGGCCCAGCCAGATGATGCCTCCTCAACAGCAGTGCTGGTGGTGTTTGACGCTGCTGTGGGCTGGGACGCGGTGATGTCGATGACCTGGTAGGCCTGCTCCTGCTTGATATTGTACTGCTTGCGGAAGTACTGCTGCATGGTGGGGTCGTCGTCGCCCTCGGCGGCGCCCGGCCAGAGCGGCAGCAGCACCGGCAGCGGGGCCTCCGCCTCCATGCCGTTGCCCCAGGACAGTCGCCGCGGTAGGAGGCTGCCGTCGCTGCCGGTGCTCATCTGGGCGGCAGAGCTGGTGGAAGCGTCAGATGCAGCCGACAGCGGGGCTGGCGCACAGGGCTGCTGCGCCAGCTGCTGCATCACCACGATGCCAGGGTAGGCCTTGGGCTGGGTGGCACTCAGCGGGGTGGCGCGGGCGATGAAGTGCCCTGGCGCCAGCAGCGGCAGCGTTGTTGCAGCGTCCCCTGCTGTCGTGTCGGTGCACCTGCGCTTGGGGTCGATCTGCATGAAGTCGCCACTGCAGCTGGTGTCTGCGGGCATGGTGGCGCGCCGCGAGGTCACCTCGTCGGCTGCTGCTACTGCTGCGCTGGGGATCGGCAGCAGGCCCAGCGGCATGATGCGCTGCCCCACGTAGACTACCTTGTCCCCCAGGGCCACGTTGGTGCAGGACTCGGGGACCTGGACGGACAGCGGGGGGAGCGTCCGCTTGGCCAGCATGGCTGAGGGGGTGGAGTTGACGCCGCAGGAGAGGCGCCACGAGGCCCCCGCCCGTGCCGGGTACTTGCACTGGTGCCGCAGCTGCCGCGCGCGGAGGTGGTAGTACACCACCGGGGAGTTGATGCCCCCAGGCCACCACTCGGCGGTAGGGGACTCGGCGGATCTGCTTGGGGGAAAGGGGAGCAGCGCCACAGTGAATTTCAATTCTAAGGGTTCCCAATTTATAGGTGAGCCCCTCTCGGGTTCGATGATCGACTTACCGCACTGTGGTGCTATGGTAGTGGTGCTTGAGCCCTGAGCAGGTCACGCAGTGCTGGCAGCCGCGTCGCCGCGTTGACGCTCGCCGAGGTTCGGCGAGCGGGGGCTGGGCAGGAGGAGCAGGAGGAGCAGCAGCCTCCTCGCTTTGGATTGCGGTGCCTGTGCTCTTCTGGGACATCGCATCGCCGCGGGAGTCGAGCAGGCCGGAGTCTGGGTGCTGCTGGGTGGCCATTGGGTGGTGGTCGAGGCGTGGCGGGCCACCAAAGGAGGCCTGCCCCAGGTCAACCACGGCATAGGTGGCCATTGGTGCGATCAATTAATTAATGCTCCGTGAAAATGGGTGGAGTGGGGGGCGTCCTGAGAGAAAGGGGTGGATTTTTAGCGTCAATCGCGAATTCTCGTCGTTTGCGGAGCCACCGCGTGAGATGAGCAGTAACCGCTTCCGTATCAGGCACGTACCCAGGTCGCCCAACTCACTATGAACAACTGTGCGTGGAGCAGGGAGCAACTAAAGAAGCTACGGAGGCGTTCTTGGACCGGACCGATGCAAGTCTGAGGCAGAAAAAATTGTGGTCGGATCAACACAAAGGCGGCCAGCCGCCTTCTTCTAATAAGTAAACATTATGCGGGTGTAATTTTGTAATGCCAAATATAAGTGTCAAGCACGTTCGTGGGGCTGGAAAAGTGTTGTGGAACTTGTGTAGTGCCTCCGAAGAAGTTGTTCGCGGGAGGAAGCGGCTGAGCTGGACCCATCAAAAATCGCGAGTGGTTATCCATGAATCCACATCATGTTTAATAAAGATTGATTCTTGATGGGCCTCAAGCCAGGCAGCAACTCCTCTTGTCGATGATTTTCAAAATATCGTTGCGAGAAATACGGAGAAGAATGGAGGGAGGACGGGCCACTGCGCACCAAACCCACGAACATTAACATAAAATCAGGGGAACGCAGAGGCGAATGCAATGAAATGCTCGGGTTTAAAGCTTTGATGCTTAAAGAAACGCCCTTCCAACGCCCCAGCGCTGTTTCCCCGGCTACTTTATCCTGGTATACACAGCGTCAAAGACACTTCAATTCAGCTGCTGGGTTTATTCGAGCGACATGCCTAAAGTTTTTTGGGTGGGGTGGGGTGGGGTGGGGTGGGGGGGGGGGGGGGGGCTGAGAGGTTCACATTCATCTTCTCATCACGCTCCGGCGGAACAGCGCACGGCCAAGCCCACCCATTCGCACGTGGAAGCGTTAAATTTCGAAACATTATTTGTCGTTACCTAGGGAATGCATAGTTAAATGTCAATTTTCTGTGATTCTAAAAAGAGAAGGCGGGCAATCCCATTAAACATAAATTCAAGCTGAAGCAGAGGTAACCGGCGTCAGCAGCGCATAGTCTGTGTCCACCCAGCTCTCGACGTCCCTCAGAAAGCACCCATACGCGATCGCCTCCAACACCGCCCGCCGCTGGGTGCCCACGGTCACCGTCACAGTCTCAACGCTGCCGTCCGCCACCGCCTTCTGCACGCGCTGCATCAGCTCATCGATGCTGGCGGCGTCCTCTCCCACAGCCGTCTGCATCTGCGACTGCAGCGCCTTGAGGTCTCCAAACAACGCCATGGTTTGCCGCTCGACTAGGGAGGCCCCCTCCACCGTCACCAGCTTGGCCGTGGCCACCATGGTCTCCTGGTCAAATGACTCGACGTAGCGACGGAGGGCGCCCTTGGAGCGCTTGGTGAGCGCGCTGGAGGGCTCTCCCCCTGCTGCTGCGGCGTCAGCGCCGGGGCTGGGCTGCGGCGGCTCTGCGGCGTCGGGGTCTGACGCTGACCCCAGCTCGTCCGCCATCGAAAACAGCCGCTCTAGCCGCTCGACCGCATCCTCAGGGGCCTCCGGCGCCACCCCCACCTGCCGCGCCAGCTGGAACCGCGAATCCACGCGCCGCAAAAAGTACCCAAACATGATGGACGCCGCGTACACCTGCGCCGACTGCAGCTTGCTCATTTTGATCATCGTGTCTGCGTACGCCATGGACGCGGGGCCCAGCACCGACAGCACGTGCTCCTTCACCATCTCCAGCGCCTCTTTGGTGTGCACCCCCTCCGTCAGGGACTTGAGCGCCTCCAGGTGCTCCTTGATGGGCTCCACAGAGGGCAGCAGCTCCACTCCCAGCTCATGGAACTTCTCCAGGATGCACACGTACATCAGGTCCTCAATCGCCACCACCTGCTCCTGGCGACGCACCTCGGCCATGCGGCGGGACAGCACCAGCTCCATGGACTCGTTGAGAGAGGAAGCACCGGCACCGGCAGCACCAGAGTCGGCCTCGCGCGCCTCCTTGAGCTTCTGAAACTCTGATTCAACGGTGGTGCGGAACAGGTGGGGCTGCATTTTGAGGTAGTACGCAGCCATTTCGCCCACTGGGGTGGAGGGCTTGGATGGCGCCTGCGGAAGAAGCAACGAATCTCTTTAATTTTGGTTCCCTATGTAAATAATTCATAACAACCAAACAACGGGGCGACGACCACACAAAATTCAGACTGGGGAATCTCTCCGAGCTGGCAAAGCGAGGGTCAAAAGCATAAAAAGACACGTACTAGCGCAAATTCAGGCTTGCTGTCGTCGGAGCCGGTCGCAAACGACCGAACATCTCTTCTCAAAGATGCAAATTGCCGGACTCTTTGGGAGCGAGCCAGACGCGGCTGGTGCGCAATGCGACGAGGAGCGGCCAGGGGAACATAAGATCCACCCAGCATGGCGCTGCGGGAGAATGCTGCTTTCGCTTGCTGCATCTCTTCTGTAGATTTTGTAACTTCTTCTAGACGTAGACGGAAAAAGAGCTGCGAAATGCAGCTGAAAACCTAATTGACTGCCCCACGACAGGTAATCCCTTAATTCAACGAGTAAATGCAAACTTTTTAAATAATTGGTTGAGCTGAGGGGACAAGTTTATAGAGTGACACCACAATGAATGACACCAGCTTGCTGCTTGCTAAGCGGTAGGATAATAGAATTCGTTTACACCACACGCAACACAATGCAGTGCTTTCTCGGGCATTAAATTTTCGCCCATGCAAAAGAATGGGAGTTCATGCCAGCGTCGACTCTGGGAGAACGCAATCAATCATAAATGAGCCCATCACGACGAGCATTTCAAAATCTGCTATAACCACGAATGACTAAAAACAGCCTTCTCCCCATGGCCATAGAAAGGAAATCTCATCAAGAAACCAAACGCCAGACAGTCACTCCTCGCCGATGCTTTCCTTCCTCTGCTGCGCCTTGGCCTCCTTCGTCAGCGCATGGTTCTCGGCTTCCAGTGCATCCAGCCTTGCCTCCAGCGACGCCAGCCTGATATCTTGCTCCTTCAGCTCTTGGTTGTGCAGCGAGACGGCCTGCTGCATACGCGACACCAGGTCGCGCCATTGCGACGACATCTTGAGCACCGCGCGGGACAGGGTCTGCTGGATGCCGTCCAAATTCACCAGCGTCTGGTTTTGCACAGCAGAGGCGGCCTCCACGCCGGTGAGGCGCTGGATCAGTTCGTTCAGAAGGACGGCCACTAAATCCATGGGCTGGGAAAGGAGGTCCGCCAGAGGGCTGCGCTGGGTGGGAGTGGGGGCGGGAATGCCTGCGGGCACTGTGGTGGACGGGGTAGATGGTTGTGGGGAAGTTGCAGCAGGCGTCCCCGGTGTTGGATGCTGCCGGTGGAACGGCTGCTGCTGATGAGCGGAGGGAGGGAGGAAGGTGCGCCGCCTCTTCAACCCTGGAAATTTAAGTTAGGCAAAGGGAAAAGGCGGCGGATGAAGAAGAAAGAAAAGAAGACCTTGGCCAACATAACAACATTTTGGAAAATTCGTCGACTGCATAGACACCAGGTTGAACACATACCATCCAAAGCGGCTGAAAATGGAATTAAAGAACATACACACACGGAAATAAATATAAAACCCAAAAATCTTACCACTGTCGGTGGAGCCGCCGGATGGCTTCATTTTATACTCGCTGTGCCCACTTCCAGGGAGGACAAAAGCTAACAACCTAGTCTTATTGAGAAATTTGAATTTACCATGGCGCAAATGGAACAAGAATGCAAGAATGATTCATGCAACGTGGCTAGGAGGAAACTGGTTAGAAGCTAGCCGAGTCAAGAGAAAAATGTATTTGGTCGACTCATTTTTTTATTTTTTTTGAAAGACTGCTATTGTTAATTTTTAGTTCATTTTGAACATGTTTTCAACGGGGGGGCTCTAGAGGTGCATCTGACACTGCAGCGCGCGCTGCAACTGGAAAAGATCGCGGCACTGACCACCACAAGCGCGACTACAACAATTAGGTGGGGGTGAATGCATCACAGTCATGTACACTGCGGCAGGCAAAACATTTCGCCAACCTTGCGGGGCCTTTTTGTTTGAAAATCCCCAGGTCCGGGCAAACGCTGCTTTCTACTTGTGAGAAAGGAAGTACGCCGCCGCCACAGGGACGCCAAGCTTGTGTTCATTGGCAAAATCACGCGTTTTGAACGACTTGCGGCCCTTGCTGCCACCAGACGGGTCTTGCAGCGGAAGCGGCTTGTTCTTGGGCTGCTCAAAGAGAGTGAAGGCGTAGCGATGCGTGCCAACAGGGGGGGAGGGTCCCCTGGAGAATACATTTGCAAGGAGGCATTTAAAATTTGAAGCACGTATACGTTTTAGCGATATTTGCATTCAATTAAGTTAACAAGAACTTTTGCTCACGTGTAGGGCGTCACCTGCTTGCCGTGGGTGGCTTCGGGGTTTGAGCCCGGGATGTCTGCCACCACCCAGTGCAGCCACTCTCGGTAGATGGGGTTCTCAGGGTCGGGAGGGTCGGGGTCGGTGCACAGCAGAGTGTACATCTTGGCAGCGTCGGCACCCTCAATACACACCGTTGGGGCAGAGGAAGCCTACCGGAGGGGGAGCGACATGGTGCAATGAAACAACATGTCCATTGCCTAGATTTCGCAGCATTCCTTTAATTTAAAATGCCTGCGCGTACCTTTTCTGGCGCAATTTTCACACCGTCATGGACTTCAATGCCGTGAGGGTACTCTATCTTGAGGCTCACGCGAGCCTGCTTGACCGAGTCGATCACATCGCCTATTATCTTACCAGACTCCAGAGATGAGGCCATCGTCCTGAGAAAAAGGAGGGGGTGAAAACTTGTCGGTGAGCGTGGAGAAAAATCCCAGAGCGCTGCGCTTGAGAGTTCATGATACGTCCATGGACAGAATGGACGTATGGAATACCTGAATCTGGGTTTAAAAACTTGCGAAGCTCCGCTTTGAGGGAGGTTTGGTATTTGCAAAAAAAAAAAAGTAAAATGAGCTGTCTTGGTCGCTGCAAATTTGCTAGAGGCTGCCAGCAAGGTCCTGGCGCAGACTCGGTACATTGAACAGATAAACAAAGTGGGTATTTGTCGGATTTTTTTCAGTTTGGCCACCAGCTGCTTATGACGTGGCAAAAACACGCTTCAAAATGAATGAACACGAGCATTTAATAATTTTACACATTGCCCATATATTAAAACGTATAGGAGGGCACTGAGGGAGAAAGAGAGAAGGCGGCGGCCTGCTTTTTTCTCAAAATAAAGCTCTTCCCCACACCCGTTTCCAATAATATTCGTTTTCTCCCCAAATTATTGTTTTTTTTAATGATTTCTTCGATTGCCTTCATCCCCAAAGGGGCAGCCAAGTCTGTGCCTGACCAGGCCGAAATAGATGAAAATGATTTGGAGGCGATGCGAGCCGCTGCAGAGGTGGAGGCCCAGGCTTCCAGCGGGGTAAGTATCGCTCTGTATTAACCAGCAGGAGCCCCTGGCGTTGAAGTCCCCATATTTCATTTTTTTTTTTTAATTCATTTTTATAATTGCTCGATGCATATGCTTTTTGTTTGGTTGCGTATGCAGTCATACTTTTAAAACATTGTGCGATGACACTTCATTGATTTCGCCGCAAATCTCGCATACATGCAGGACGACATGGCCTCGGACAGCGACGGCGCCTCGAGCGACGACGATGGCTCAGAGGTGGACGAGGCGGCTGCCTTGGAGAAGGCCAAGGCGTTTGCCAAGGCTGTCAAGAGCTCCGGAAAGGTTGGGTCTGGTGCTGCTGGCGACACCTTGGCTTCTGCGATGGCTGAGCTTGACATGGACAACTACGACAACGACGAGGAGGGAGAGCACATGCAGCGAGTGCTGGGGGGAGGAAACCCAGGCATGGCCTACCATCGCAACCCCCGCGACGACCCCTACCTCAAGGGCGCCAGCGACAGCGAGGCTGGCACCGACGACGACAGTGAGGCTGAGGACCTTGCCCTGCGTGACTCGGACCTCCTCATCATGGCTGCGCGCAACGAAGACGACGTCAGCCACATCGAGGTGTGGGTGTACGAGGAGCCGGACGAGCGTGGGGACGCCAACCTGTTTGTGCACCACGCCGTGATGCTGCCTGCGTTCCCGCTGGCGCTGGCGTGGCTGGACGTGGACCCCACGGGTCGCAAGGACCGGGGCAACTTTGCTGCGGTGGGGTCATTTGAGCCGGGAATTGAGATCTGGGACATGGACGTTCTGGACGCGGTTGAGCCTGTGGCCACCCTGGGAGGGGCAGACTACGCGGCAGCCAGGGCAGCCATGGAGGAGGACGCCAAAAAGAGCAAAAAGAAGGGGAAGAGCAGCAAAAAGAAGGCGCCGCCCAAGATCCCGGTGCACCCTGGCAGCCACGAGGACGCCGTGCTGGGTCTGTCTTGGAACCGGGAGTTTAGAAACGTGCTGGCGTCGGCGTCTGCAGACACCACGGTCAAGGTGTGGGACGTGTCCACCTGCCAGGTATCGCATACCCTGAGGCATCACACCGACAAGGTGCAGGCGGTGTCTTGGAACCCGGCAGAGGCGCCTGTGCTGCTGAGCGGTGGGTTTGACCAGCGGGCATGCCTGGCCGACGTGAGGACCCCAGAGGGCGACGCGGCGGCGTGGGCGCTGCCTGCGGACGTGGAGGCCCTCGAGTGGGATCCCCACACCCCCACCTGCTTTGCCGTGTCCGTTGAGAACGGCGAGGTGCTGTTCTTTGACGCCAGAAAGGGCGCTGGCTCAGAGCCGCTGCTGCGACTGGCGGCGCACGCCAAGGCCGCCACCGCGCTGTCCTTCAGCCCCGGCGTCAAGGGACTGCTGCTGACCGCCTCCACCGACAAGCGCGTCAAGCTGTGGGGCGTCGACCTTGAGAGCGGGGCTGCCCCAGAGCTG
Organism: Marvania coccoides; assembly: GCA_963854735.1. Classification (NCBI taxonomy): domain Eukaryota; kingdom Viridiplantae; phylum Chlorophyta; class Trebouxiophyceae; order Chlorellales; family Chlorellaceae; genus Marvania; species Marvania coccoides. The sequence goes on along the minus strand of OY978097.1, from coordinate 3,333,357 downwards.
CTGGCCGCCGAAGACTTCAAGGTGGGCGCCATTTTCGGGGCCGCGTTCAGCAAAGACTCCCCGCTGGTGGTGGCTGCCGGAGGGGCCAAGGGCGCTGTGGCGGTGTGGGATGCGGGCAACAACGAGACCGTGGCCGCCTACGCTTTAAAGAAGCAGCAGCAGTAGAGCAGAGAAGAGTTTGCTGTGTAAATTTAAATGCCTAGCTTGCTGAACGGATCGGGTTGCTCCCAATATATTAAAGAAGTTTGTAAAATTCTAGATTGAAGTTTTTCTATGCCTGGATTTAAAAAATCAGTCATGTCCCTCCTCCTCCTCCTCCGCTTCCACCACCTCCTCCCCTCACTTCCTTGGCAATTTGCTGCCACGTCCGCTTTGCGGTGGTCGCCATGAAGGCCGCGTTCGCTGCCATTTTGTCCACCATTCGCCTGGCAATTCTCTCAAACCGCTCCTGGAAGCGCGTCCAATCTATGGGCTCAGGCATCTGGGGACGCCCTGCTGCACCAGGAACTGCAATGGAAGGAGGGTGTGGGAGGGGACAGTCAGCTCCGTGTTCTTCTCCCCAATTCCATATTAAATTCAATATTGCTGTGTGTCTATCATCTGCTTCTCACCGAATGTGCGCCCGGGGCGCTGTCTTGTGCCAGCAGGCCCAGGGTCGGAAGAAGAAGAAGGGGGGGCGGCGCCACGGGAAGAGCCGCCCAGCTCTGGCCCTCCCGTCAGCAGCTCTGGCCTGCCCTGCACTGCTGCCGCCGACACCACCTCCAGGCCCTCGCAGTACGGCAGCTGCACGGCATCGGTGGATGAATTTCTCCGTCGTGCGGCGCGCTTCAGGCCCTCATCGTCCCACGCAGAGTATCCCAGGCAGACGTATTTAAACTCGCCGCCAGGAATAGAGTCCTGCGGCAGCTGGCCAGCTTCGCCAGAGGGTCGGAGACGTTTGGAAAAGCCAGCGCAGACGGGAGATAGCTGGCGCTCGTAGCGGGATTGGGAGAAATACAGAGCCCCTAGACAGCATGTTGGCCTGCAATAAATGGGAATGGTTTAGTGACCAAAAAAAAAGCAGGAAATGAATAATGAATGTGAAACGCACTTTGAAGGCTGGGCGCTGCTCCCTGGCTCTGCGTTCCCGGGCTCCATCGGAAGTTAATTATGCCGCTGCTTTTTTATGAATGTTGCTATTTGCCAGTCTCGGTGACTGAAGTGTGATTTCTCACCTTTGATGTCAGTTTTTGTCTGTGAATCATTATAAATGCAAATTAAATTATTTATGCAAATTACTGGAAGTTCAACGAAAGTAGCGCATCACTAGCCATTAACTGCCGTTTTTCAGGAGGTTTTGTCAAACTCGAGATGGATGCGTTTCCACAAAAAAAACTTGGGTATTACAGCAGATGGATGGTCTATAAAATTCAGGAAAATCCAGAGTAATGGGCTGGTTGGCAATTACACTGAAGAACTGCTCACAGCTGGGATGATGATTCAAAATTTCATGTTGTGTGAAGAAGTGCACCAATTGCAAATGATAAATTTGTTCTTAATATCAGCTTGATCATTTTCGATACAAGCTGCCCATCACATGGTCATCAAACACGATGGCGCACGCTTGAGTTTTCCGCTACAGAAGAGAAAAGTCTCTGGACTTTTTTTGGCACTGCTGCCCGTGTTGGGTTTGGCTTCAATCATTTGAAAACAATTTTAGTTTCAATCTTAAAAAGTGTTAAACCGCCCTCCTCTCTCTCACCTTCAGGCTGGACAATCTTGTTTTCAAATAAATCTAAAACCCGAAGTATTCAACGCGGAAACACTTCAAACGCAAGCTTCAAAAGTAAGGTACTCGTCATCGCCGATTGCAGCTCTCATCTCACCCACAAAATTTGCCGACTTGCCAGCTGGCGCTCCGTCGTCGAGACCACCACTTGGACACAAAAAATGTCGCCTTCAAACAAGCTGCTCGTTTTGAATTCGGGCAGCTCTAGTCTAAAGTTCAAGCTGTATAAAATTCTGTCGGATGGCGGCCTGACCGCGCTGGCCTCGGGGCTGTGTGAGCGCATCGGCGACCCCCTCAAGTCCAACATGAAGGTACAACGAGATGCGTGGGTTTCAACAACGCGCCCTTCCTTCTAAAACAACCCTTCTTGTTTCTCACCAGGCCACCGCCTCTGTTGACGACGGCAGCAGCGTCCCCAAGCCCTGTTTGGTGCGTGATCCGCTGCCAGACCATACCGCAGCGCTCAAGCTGGTGTCGGAGTACCTGCAGAAGAGCTTCACCCCAGAGTTTGGCAACGACGTGCGCGCAGTGGGGCACCGCGTCGTGCACGGTCTCGCCTTCAGCAACTCGGCCATAATCACGTGAGAAGAAACATTTTGCTTTTGACATGATGCTAAATGAACACACATCGATGACCTACACTAAATTCCCCTTTGCCTCAATGCCACCCATTTCTTACAGAGACCAAGTGCGCAAGACCATTGAGGACGCCGTGTCGCTGGCCCCCATCCACAACCCACCCAACCTGCAGGGCATCGCTGCCGCCACGCAAATATTCCCTGCCGCAGCCCAGGTGGCGGTGTTTGACACCGCCTTCCACCAGACCATGCCACCGGATGCCTACATGTACGCGCTGCCGTACGAACTCTACCAGGACAGAGCAGTGCGGCGGTATGGTTTCCATGGCACCAGCTACCGCTACCTCACCCACCGCACAGCCAAGATGCTGGGGAAGCCCGCCTCCGAGGTGAACGCCATCATGTGTCACCTGGGCGCTGGGTCCTCCATGTGCGCTGTCCAGGGCGGCCAGAGCGTTGACACCACGATGGGGATGACGCCGCTTGAGGGGCTGATGATGGGGAGCAGGTGCGGGGACGTGGACCCAGCCCTCCCGCTGTGGCTGCAGTCCACGCTGGGGATGAGCGCGGAGGAGGTGGACAAGCTGATGAACAAGCAGAGCGGGTTCCTGGGGCTGGCAGGTGTGTGCATACAGCCAGCTTTGGGGAGATTCGTCAACCCCATTGGTTGATTCGATCAAGGTCTTACACATCGTGGTTCGTGCAGGCAACGTCGACCTTCGGTCGGTGCTGGAGAGCGCTGCTGCCGGCGACCCCCGCGCCGACCTCGCCGTCAAGGTTTTTATTCGCAGGGTGCGCAAGTACCTGGGTGCGTACTGGCTGCACCTCAACGGCGAGGTGGACGCGGTGGTTTTTTCAGCGGGCATTGGCGAAAACAGCGCAGAGGTGAGGCGGCGGTGCCTTGCAGGGCTTGAGTGGGCGGGGCTGTTGCTGGATGAGGAGAAGAACGCGGCGGCGACGGCGCTGCAGAGTGCGGTGGAGATCCAGCATTTTTCCAGCAAGGTCAAGGTGCTGGTGGTGCCCACAGACGAGGAGCTGTCAATAGCGGAGCAGACGCTGGAGGTGGCGGCCTCCAAGGCAGAAGCCGCTACGGCATCGGCTGCTTGAATGTGGGAAGGGGGGTCTGATGGTGTATCTACCTGCCGTGTTGTGCTGTGTGGTAATTAATGTGGTAAACCCTTCTAGTAATATTGATGGCGGTGGCCCCCAGCGCCGTTGTTCCCACCCGTTCCCTCTCAGCATGCTGCTGCTGAGTTTTGGCGCGCCCAGTCACTCACACCCTTCCAGCCGTGGCGGCTTTTGACTCGCTGGGCGTCAGATTTTTCCGCATGGTTTGGCCGGGCTGCTTTGGGGGACAACCAGGTGTTTCTTTTCTGTATACATTTAGGAAACCCTCCGTTCGCCATCCTCTCCACTTTCTGCCCCCCAGGTAAAACAAGTCGAGTGCATTTTTTGGGGCAGGGGGAGGGGGAGGCAATACTCGTATCCGGCCCGGTCAGGGCAACTAGTTTAAAACCACACGCACACCAACTCTGAACAACACGTACTTTTAAGATTTTATTTTAATAAAATAAAATAAAAATAAGAAGAAGAAGAAAGGACCAAAAAAGATGCCTCTTGAATTTTGATGCTAGTGTCTGTCTTCATCGTCATCTCAAATTTTAAATTTCTTCTCTTCCAGCGGGAAGAAGTCCGCGAGAGCTGACCCCGAGTCCCTCTAAAAATATTAATAGTTTAATTAAAAAACAGTATTCCCTTTGTTCGCTCTTGTTTTCCTTTATATCGCCGAGAGCTACCACAACTCTGCATGTCGATCAACTTGATTGGCGGCCGGGAAGGTGTTGATCTAGGGCTACTTCGCGATGGGCACCCCTAGTTCCAATCAAGAACAAGCTCGCGAGGACTCGGCTCCACTGGGCGAACTAGAATTCTGGCCTCACGGTCTTGAGTTTGATGCCGAGCTGATGCACGGCCTAGAGTGGATCGACCAGGCGACTTTGGGACCCCAGCAAGGCGGCCAACCGCCGTCGGCGCCGCAGCATGTGCAGAGGGACATGTCTGCACAGCAACTTGGGGCGCAGCCGCCAATTATGGTGCCAGCCTTCCCGGAGGGCCTCGCAGGCCTTGCAGCACCTGCTTCAGACAACGCAGCGGCGCCCCAGCCCTTTGGCGCCCACGGTTTGCCACCCCTTGACGCAGTGAGTGCAAATTTGCGATTTTTACGCGATAATTGGGCGCAGGGCTGCGATGCACTTGGTTTCAGCGCGAAATCTGACCTGTTTCGACTGTGTTTGACCGCTGTTTTTTCTCATCCTCTCTCACTTGTCTTCGATCTTCCCCGTCCCCGCAGGATGTCCTTCACCCAGCGCTGGCCTTGGGGGGGTTCTTTGGGGACGTGCCAGGGGGCATGGCGGTCATGAACCAGCTCATGCACGAGGAGGCGGAGGCCAGCCTGGCCCACCTGCATCATTTTGAGCAGCCGCAAGGAGGGCGTCTGCAGCGGCAGCAGTCGTCGCAAAACACAGAGTCGGGATGTGAGTAGCAGGAGCCCTGGTGACCGGAAATATTGTCAGCGTGTCACTGATTCCATTACTTTCCTCAATTTTATTCGTTGCAGTGAGCGGTGGCGGCGGCGGCTCCAAGGCCCGCCTGCGCTGGACGCCAGAGCTGCACCACCGCTTCGTGGTGGCGGTCAACCAGCTGGGCGGCCCCGAGAAGGCCACCCCCAAGGGCATAATGAACCTGATGCACGTCGATGGGCTCACAATTTTCCACATCAAGAGCCACCTCCAAAAGTACCGCCTCAACATCAAGGGGCCCATGGACGAAGCGGGGGCCGCGGAGTCGGGGGAGGGCGCGGAAGACAAGGCCAAACGACGAAGGCGGCCAAAGGGGGCGGCAGGCAAAGGCTCGGTGTCGTCGCTGGGAGGAGACGGCGGCGGCGGCGGTGGCGGGCCCGCTGCATCCGAGGCTGGTGGTGGCGCAGAGGCGGCGGAGGGCGCGGGGGCGGGAGTGGCAGGGGACGCGCTGCAGCGACAGCAGCTGGAGGAGGCCTTGCTGCTGCAAATGGAGATGCAGAAGAAGCTGCACGAGCAGCTGGAGGCGCAGCGGCGGCTGCAGGTCAGCCTGGAGCAGCACGGCCGCTACATCTCTTCGCTGCTGGAGAAGTCCAACCTCAAAGACGCGCTTCCTCCAGGATTGTCTGGCGGGGCTGGTGGCGTGTCGCAGGTTGCGCTGGCAGATCTTTCTGCTGGAGCAACGTCGCTGCCGATGCCTGCGCCAGGGGTGGCCCTCGGGGAGGAGGACACAGCGCCACCAGCTGGCCCGCCGCCACCGCAAATGCTGCCACAGCAACAGCCCTTGTTCCCTCCGGCCGTGCTGCGCATGGGGGGCGCCGAGCTGCAATCGCGCCCAGCCGCCCCTGGGCCTGTGTGCCTAAAGGGCGCGGGGCCCACGCTGCTGAGCAACTCCACCGCGGACGCAGCGACTGTGCAGCTTGCTAGCGGCGGGGCTGGGATGCACTACAGCATGGGCGGGGGGGGGGACGCTGTCTGCTGCCAACACCCAAATGGGGGACCTGGCTGCGCTCAAAACGTTACCCAATGAAAGGCAGGCGACAGAACAAGATTCGCCTGGAGTAGCACCAGCAAAGCGGCATCGCTCCGAGCAGCCAGCGTAGTCCCCTTCTTTTTTCCCTTTTGCTTGCTACCCAATGCTACGAGACGTCTCAAATGTTTTAAACTATTTTTCGACGATGTTTGCATTTTATATTCCTTTATTCGCTCCTCGGTTCTCTCTCTCGTATTTGACGTGAGACTCCCATTTTCCTCCGACCGGCTTTTGTGCAGAAGTCAGTTTTCTTGTATTCCAGCATGTACGACCCCCCTCCCCCTTTCCCGAATACCACCTTTCGATTCATTTTCCCTGTCCTCTTTCTTCTTCTAAATAAATGTATGGCAACAAACCTTTAATGCAAGGCTTTCAAAGCAAGCTGGGAGATCTGAAAAGAGAGCCCATGTGTCAAAAACACAGAGAGACGGAAGCGTATCAATTTACACCACCCCCTGGCAGATACGCGTGAATTTCAGCAATAACGAAGTTTGAGTAACTTGGCTGCTCGGTCTTGCAGTCCAGAAGTTGTGGCTCGTTTCGTGGCATAATTTTTTTTTAATGATGAGCATCCATGTCCGCGTGTGAGAGACCCACAAAAATTTATTCCAAAAAATAGTTAACGCGAAGAGCGGAACGCTATTGAAAAAGAGGCGCACAACAATAGCAATCCCAAACACATTTACTTGTTTGTTGAAATTTCGAAACCGTAGTTTGATAGGCAAAATAAGTCGTTTGTGTCAACCCTACATGCGTGGAAGCCTACACGCTATTGGCAGAGCCGTCTTGCGGTGAGCATATTTTAAAATATTTACACAATCTCAACATCCGTCCCTCTTCTCTGTTTTTTTGCTGAATCGGAGGTTGGTGTTTGGCAGCAGGCCCGAGTTCTGGGATGGTCTAACGACATCAAAGACCGCGATGGGCAGGCCGCCAGCCTGCCTGTCCGCGATTCGATTTCTGGCTGCTTCGGCGGCGGCAAACCCGCCTGCAGGCCCAGGGGACTCCATCTTTGTGACCAACGTCTCCGGCCTCAAGGGGAACTCCCCCATACTCATCGGTCTGTTGGAGTATTTCCAGCGGCACATGCCATCGGTGGGCTTCTTCATGCCCATCGGCGCCGAGCCCCTGGCCCACACCGATCCCCCCATCCCCAAGCATGTCGCGCTGCTCAAAAAGCACTGCGGCCTGGCAGACTCGCCTACCGCCATGTACGGGGTGTGCCAGCCGGAGGCGCAGGCGCTTCTGGCTGCGGGCCGCACCGAGGAGCTCATGGACCGCGTGTGGTCTGCTTACAACGACTACAGAAAGGGCAAAGACTTGGTCATCATCGAGGGCGCCACGCTGGACGGGGTGGGCAACCAGCTGGAGCTCAACGGACGGTTTGCGGCAGAGCTCAACTCCCCCGTGCTCATGGTGCTGGACTTCCACCGCGATGAGCACACCACTGCAGCCGACGCGTTCAACCGTGCGTTGATTGCTCGAGGGGACCTTCTGGCGGAGCATGCAGACGTGCTGGGGGTGGTGCTCAACAAGGTGCCGCCCGCGGTTCACGGCCTGGTGACGTCGCAGCTGGGGCGCAAGCTGGCGGGCGCTGAGCTGCCCTTTGCCGGCGGCATCCCCGCTGATCCGGCCATTGGCACCGCCCGCCTGAACGAGGTGGCTGCGGGGCTGGGGGTGCGCCTGCTGTACGGCGACCCTGATGATTTGGACGCTGATGTGCAGCAGATAATGGTATGCGCTCAGGACGTGTCAGTGTTTTTGGAAAAGATGGAAATTTTGGACAGGCGCAGTCGGCAGCTGGGGGAGGGCCACATTCGCCCGCTGGTGCTGACCACCAAGGATCGAGCGGACGTGCTGCTGTCCCTGGCTGCCGCGCACATGTGCAGCACCGGGCACAACGTGGCTGGTCTGCTGCTGTGCGACGCCCACCTTTCAGAGCTCGGGTAAGAGAAAATTGAAATGTATACAGCTATGAACAAATTTGAGAGTTTAGACTCCTCACAGAGATGGCAACAAAGGCCACACAGCAGGGGGGCAAGTTTGATCCTCACAATGAAGTCATGAGCCTACCGCCGCACATGGAATGGCTCAAATTTGATCCCCAAACCCTCGCATTGTATCTGCTTCCTGCCGCCCCCGAGCATAAATACATGTTGATAAAATCAGTTCTCAAAACAGTAAGCGTGTTTTCCCTCACTCATTTGCTTCATTCCCATACTGTGCAGCTCCCAGACCGACCGCATCCTCCGTTCCTTCTCCGACCACATGTTTCCGGTGATGGAGGCAGACATGGGGCTGTACGAGGCAGCCAGGCAGGTGTCAACCATCAACCCAGGCATTCTCCCTGACTCGACCTCCAAGATCAAGCACGCCGCAGACCTGTTCCATCGCTACGTCGACGCAAACGTGGTGGCTTCGCAGCTGGCGCTGCCCAAGCAGTCAAAGCTCACCCCCAAGAACTTCATCCACCAGATCCATGAGATCTGCAAGGCGGACAAGCAGCACATCGTGCTCCCAGAGGCGTTTGACCGCAGGGTGCTCACTGCAGGCGCAGAGGCAGCCAACCGCGGCCTAGCGAGGATCACCCTCCTCGGTTCGCCGGACGAGGTCACCGCTGCTGCCCGCAAGTTCAACGTGGACATCTCCAAGTGCAACATCCTGGACTACCAAAAGTTCCCTGCGCTGGAGCGGTATGCCGACGCCCTGGCCGCAGCTCGCGCCGCCAAGGGCCTCACCCGCGCCGCCGCGCTGGACCTGCTGTCCGACATCAACTACTTTGGCACCATGATGGTGCGGGAGGGGGACGCTGATGGCATGGTGTCTGGTGCGGCCTGCACCACCGCTGCCACCATCCGCCCAGCCCTGCAGGTGCTCAAGACGCCGCAGCGGACGCTGGTATCGTCGGTTTTCTTCATGTGCCTGCCCGACCGGGTGCTGGTGTACGGAGACTGCGCCGTCAACGTGGATCCCTCCGCTGAGGAGCTTGCAGACATCGCGATCGTGTCGGCTGAGACGGCTGCCGCTTTTGGCATCACCCCGCGCGTGGCCATGCTGTCCTACTCCACGCTGGGCTCGGGGTCGGGCCCTGCCGTGGACAAGGTGGTGCACGCCACCGAGTTTGTGAAGCAGCGTCGCCCTGACCTGTTTGTGGAGGGCCCCATTCAGTACGATGCTGCGGTGGACCCAACCATCGCAGCTCAAAAGATCAAGGGGGACAGCGAGGTGGCTGGGCGCGCCACCATCTGCATCTTCCCCGACCTCAACACTGGCAACAACACCTACAAAGCGGTGCAGCAGAGCACGGGGGCGGTGGCTGTGGGTCCCCTGATGCAGGGCCTGGCCAAGCCTGTCAATGACCTATCGCGAGGCTGCACCGTGGCCGACATCGTGAACACCGTGGCATGCACCGCTGTCCAGGCCATCGGCGCCAAGCGAGCGGCAACAGCGGGCGTCCAGGCCTTGACGGCAGCAGCTGCTGCCTGAACACACCCACCTTTCTTTCCCTAAACAGTGCTGAATTTCTTGAACGGATCAGATTTGATGAACCCAAAATGCAAATACATGCATACATACATATACTCGTATTCGTTATTTTAGTGCTGGTGCTCGTTGGGCCTCCCCCCACCGCTATTGTTGTCTCTCTCTTATTTTCGCTGCTGCTTCTCCTTCTAGTGCTGCTTGCTGTGCGCTCTTTTGTGTTTCGCCCCTTCCTTCAGTGCTGCTTGCAGCTATTTCTATCTCGCATGCTATTCATTTCTTCTTCATCTTTGCTCCTTTTTTTATTTTTTTTTCTGTTTAAAATAAGAAAAACCTAGATATACTACATATTCCACAATTCAGGGGCATTCTTGGTATTCATCACTCCTGGGCGGGAGCGGGGGTGTACAGCCCAGCCGAGATGAGCACGGTCCTGCGCGCGCGAGCGAGGCGGGCCTTGCGGCGGGCAGCGGTGTTGCGGTGCAGCACGCCCTTTCCGACCGCCTTGTCGATGACTTTGTAAGCCTCGGCCATGAGGGAGGTGGCGGGCGCCAAGTCGGCCTCCGAGGTGGGGGGGGTGGCCTTGAAGGAGTCGAGGGCGGTGAACACCTTCTTGATGCGGGTGGCAATCTCACTCTTCCGGGACTTGTTGTACACGCGGGCCTTCTCCGCCACGCGCTGCCGCTTCAGGGAGTTCTGCTTGGCCTCCACGGTGAACGCCGCTGCAACCACGCTGGTGCGTTGCGGGGCGGCTGCAAATGGTAAATGGGGGCGTAGTGATTAGGGCACGGCACGGCATCCGGGGCCAATTTAAAACGCCATTCAACAAAAGGCACGGGTTGCGGCACGCCCATCCGCAAATTGTGCCATTATTTTCCACAAGCCATCGATTTTCCGACGACATGCCGGACGGCACCTATCAAACTCACCGACGAGCAGCTGCTGTCCTCCCATTGATGACTTAAAGCTGAGCGCAGCCTGTGGCCTGGCGGATATCCGCATGCTGCTGAAGGAATGGACGAGGGATGCCATTTTTAGTAGTTTTTTTTTTGCGGCGCAAGCCTTATCCTCCTCGCCACGCGAATCTTTACGAATAAGCCGATGCAAGGTCTCAAAATTTTTACAATGCGTGTTTTTAGTGGTCGAAATTGTGTGTTTTTCTCCAATTTGTGGGCCTGGGTCGCAACACTTTTTTTCAAAGGTGCTGCAGCAAATTCCTAACAACTTTTGTTGAGATCTGTTGGTCCACACGTGCGCGGTAAGCGGGCCTCCCCGTGTCGTTGTTTGCCAGCAGGGCGTTACGCAACGCTCGCTCTGCCGCAGGCCGTCAGCCAGCTCCGGAATAAACAAACAGGGTTAGTGATTTTCGGCAGCGTGGCTTTAAAAGCTGGTCTGCGCCCATGCGTCATGATTGCAGAAAGAGGGCGGCGCATTCCTGCCGCTGAACCGCCGCACAATGCGTCATCATTACTTCTGCCCCACTGCATTACAGACCTTGGCTGCATGGATTCGACGGTGCGGTATCGGCGTAATGCTGTATCCGTACGCCCTCAGTACCTGGGTTTGATCCCACGGATGGAAGGGGGTACCCCGCCTTACTGTGGCGGGGCGAGTGGCACGTCGACTTGCGGATCTCTTAAAGGGCACCCTCGGTAGTAGACGTTACAACCATATGTAAAACCTTGAAATTGGATTCAGATGCAGATGCATCGAATTGGGCATGCATTCCAGGCTCATGAGTCAGCCAAAAGGGTTAGCTTCTTTCCAGCTAGGAGAAGGCCTCGGAAAGCGATATTAACCTAGTTATGTCAAAATAACCAGTATACCACGCATTGTATGTTCCGCAATTTTGTAACGAAAGGCTCTTTTCTCCTGCAAAGCGACACACCATCCATCCAAAGTATTTTTTTCTGTTCGTCGGCTTTCATACGTCTTTTTCTCTCTCAGATACCGCAAGCTTACTCCACAATGACCAAAGGAAAGGCCAAAACTACCACCAAGACCAAGGTAGGGGAGAAAACCGAAGCTACAAAGGGCTCTGCGTTTGCCGCTTCATTTTCCCCCCAATGAGGCACACCCTCTGGCCTGAGTGACCCTCTTATTTGTTATTATTATACAGGCTGCCACCGAGGGCGGCGATCACCGCATGGAGCCCGATGAGACTGGTCTGACAGCAGGCGAGAAGGCGGCGGCCACCCGCGCCATGAAATACGGTATGAAAGCACACCGCAGTTGGTTTTCCTGCTTTTACGTTGCTGAATATTGTTTAAATATGAAGGATTTAACTAGTTTTCAATTTTTATATAACCCCGCTTTCTGTATTTTTACCGCCTCCGCCATCCACAGGCCAAGAGCTTCACTTCGCCACCGGCGACAAGAAAAAGGCGGTGGAAGAGTACCAACGCCAGCAGCGCGAGAAGGACGAGCAGAAGGGCTGAGGTTGTGGCGATGTGGGAAAAGTGTACGACAAAACAATAATTCAGCGCCAAGTTATAATTTTGTGAACTGCCAGGCCATGCTTATGTCTAAAATTTTGTAAGTAGTGATAGCGGAAATCGTTTACTGTGGGAGCTGCGGCATTAAGTTGGTTTCAGCAGGGGAAGCCGGGAGGCCGCGAATCTCTCATAACTGGCACCGCCGCACTGCGCATGCAAGCTCCAGCAAAGCTCACGGCGCTTCTTAGTGGGCACACAAGTTCCGCAGCCGTGACGCCGACGCTCCATGAAGTGGGCTGGTGCGTGCTGGATCCATCCGGATGAGGAGGAAAAAAACGAGTTTGCAGTAATGCGACTTCTGGTGCATACTAAATATAGTTTTAGTTTAAAGCCGTGCCGGAAGCATTAATAGGGCATTACTGTGGCCGCAGCTCTCTCATATATATTATTTTTGTGGGTGAATTTTCAAGTCCGAACCATCGGAATTCGCTCGTTTCGGCGGCGGTGCACCCCAGCATTTTGGCACATTTTAAATAAATTTATTGGTAGTGCGCACCATGGCGTTTGCGCTGTGCAAGACTCTCGCTTTCGCATCTCGGGGAACAGTGCTGGTCCCTAGAAGAGCCGGCAGGCGCTCTGTGACGGTCCAAGCAACAGCCTGGGTGTGCTTACTCTTTGAGACTTGCATTTTTAGAATTCAAAAGAGTGCTCCATTTTTCAATCGTCTCTCAAGCATCGCTCCGCCGCTCAACACATCTGTCCCCCTCCTTGTAGGACCCCGAGGGCCTGTTCAAGACCGGCCCCCAGGAGGGCATCATCGACCGCAAGCTTATGGGCCAGCGCATCAGCAGCGACCAGGAGTACAAGGCGCAGGTGACGACGTTCATGGAGCAGCAAAAGGTGGAGCGGGACCAGCGCAGGGAGGAGCGCGTGCCCCCCAACGACCCCTACGATCTGGTAGAGTACTTTTTGGACACGGACGCCGACGAAATGGAGTACGAGGTGGCGCGGTGCCGGCCCAGCCTGGGCAAGGACTTTTTCTTGGTGATAGACAAGCTGGTGGGCGTGCAGCGGCTGTCCACTGCGCCTGACGAGGAGCGCCTGGCGGAGCTTGAGACCCTGCGGCAGTACCTGGAGGAGGCGGTCGAGGCGGTAGACAAGTCCACAGCCGCCGTTGCTGCCGCCCCTGACAGGCTGAAGAAACTGCTGACCTCTCGCGACAAAAAGGCCACGCTGCTGGAGATGGCAGGCGCTGGTGAGATTGACCAGGCACTGTTTGACGTGCTGGACCAGAACATTGAGGGCGCCAAGGCGGCAAAGCAGGACGAGGCAGCGGAGTTCATGACAAAAGTGAAGCAGGCTGCCATGAGGTACCTCATCAAGGCCTAGAGAAATGCCGCATGTGCATTGGTGGGTCATGGATAACATACGATAAACCCACGATTACTATTATTTAGATTGAAATGTGATTGATTTAGTTTTCTGCTTTGTTTGTGACAACGTATTTTAATTATACCCATAAAAAAAATGCAACGGCAGCGCCAGAGGGCAAGAAGATCACAATGGTCAAAGTTTTCCCACCAGTACAAGTGTAATGAAAAGTGATGCCTCCTATAGCTAGCCAGCCACTCAGTCTCTGCTACTTTTCTTCTTCTCATCTTCCTCGCCGCTGCTGCCCCTGCCAGCGCTGCGTTCGCGCCCCTTTCGGCTCTTCCCCGTGGCCTTTCCGCTGCCGTAGTACTCTTCTGCGCCTGAATCCTTCTTTCTGGCCTCGCTGGACGACCGATGCCTGCGGCGGCGGGGTGGAGTGGGGCTGCGCTTGCTGCGGTCGCCCTTTCCTCGCCTGGGGCTGCCAGAGTCGCTGCTGCCGCTTGACGAAGTCCCAGCTGAGGATGACGCAGAGGAAGATGAGACCGTGGACGACCCTGAAGAGGTGCCACTGTTGCTGCTGCCGCTGGAAGACGACGATGAGCCGCTGTCGCTTCCACTGGATGAGGATGACGATGACGATGAGGATGAAGATGAGGAAGACGAAGACGAAGACGAGCGGCGGCGCTTGCGTCCCTTTTCTTTTTTTGGCGGCGCCTCCAAAGCTGGCACTGCTGCCTTCTTCAGCTCCGCCTGGCTGCGCAGCTCCTCAGGGACCTCGGACGCGTCCATGAACTTTTGTCTGGCCTGCGATTCGCAAAAAAATACGCGATGTTAAGGGAAAACTGGTGAGCAGCAAGAGAAGAAAAAAAAACGAAAAATACAATTGCAATGGGCTATACGCACCATGGGGTCCCTCAGCTGCTGGGAACGGGTGGGGCGCGACTTGTATACAGGTTTGTTTTTGCATTCGTAGGTCCAGTGCCCCATCTGCAAGCACTTTTGGCATTTTGGAGCCCCGCCATCACCCGCTCCTCCGCCACCCCCTCGCTGCAATTTAGAGGCAAAATGTCAGCACCGTCGTTTCAATAACTACGCGTGCTTTAAAAATTAAGCTAACGCATCATGCATGTCGAACACCAAGTGTTCACTCAAACAAAATGATCAAATGGCTTACGTTCAGTCCATATCTCCCTGCATAAGCCGAGCTTCCTGTGCCCAGAAGACTCATCTCTTCAATTTGTCGGTTTATAATTAAAATTTAAAACGAAGCATGGTGGTGATGCAGCTTGACTCAGTGAGAAAGAGTGATCTCGCACAATTGCTAGGGCGATCGCTGTATATTTATTTTCAATCAAGGTATTCAGATAAAGCCCAACTTCTTCCGGGCTCGGGGAACGGGCATTATGAAGATTTCAAGTGCTCACCATGTTGAGATTTTGCGTCCCGCGGCGATGATGCGCCCCGTGGCCATGGCCTCCCGCTCATTCACATATGGTTCGAAGCTGCAGCCCCGCAAATATGCGCCGGCCCAGCGAACATGGCGGTCCGACAGCAGTAAGGCCCGCTCCCCCGCTGCCGCCACCACCTGCTCCGCCGCTGCTGCTGCTGCTGCTGCTGCCGAGGTGAGCCGATAACGCTCCGACACCTATTTTTTCATCCTTGCATCTTTCTCATCTGTTTCTCCTTTTTTTTTGAACCAGCAGATCCCCCCTGGCAGCGTGAGCCTGGTGCTGCTTGCCGGCGGCGTTGGCAAGCGCATGGGTGCAGCCATCCCCAAGCAGTACCTTGAGCTCTGCGGCCAGCCCATCGCCACCTACTCCATGGTGACATTTTCCAAGATGCCTGCAGTGGGGGAGATCGTGGTGGTGTGCGAGCCAGACTGGAGGGACGTCTTCGAAAAGTGCTACGCGCAGTGCGGGTGCACCCTGCCCCTCAAATTCGCACTACCAGGCGCAGAGCGCCAGGACAGCGTTTTCAACGGGCTGCAGGAGGTGCGGGAGGGCGCCACGCTGGTGGCGGTGCACGACTCGGCACGGCCGCTCATCACGGCGAAGGACGCAGACGCCTGCTTCGCCGACGCGGTGCGGGTGGGCGCGGCGGTGCTGGGGGTGCCGGTGAAGCCCACCATCAAGGAGGTCGACGCTGAGCTGCGGGTGGTCAAGACGCTGAAGCGCGCTGCGTTGTGGGAGGTGCAGACGCCGCAGGTCATCAGGCCGGAGCTGCTGCGGCAAGGGTTCGAGCTGGTGGCTAGGGAGGGGCTGGAGTTGACCGATGACGTGTCCATCATTGAGGCCATGGGCGAGCCGGTGGTCATCACGCCCGGGGCCTACACCAACATCAAGGTCACCACGCCCGACGACATGTCGGTGGCGGAGAGGTTCCTGGAGGAGCAGCAATTGGCGGCGACGGTGGCATAATGAGGTAACGATCGTGCTGTGGGTATGGACAGCTGAGGTGTTTTTTGAAATTCGGAACGCGTTTCTCCGGTCATACTCACTCCCATCGTTTTATTTATTTTTGGTTTGTAACAACAACATTACCTACATTGGTTCGCCCAGAAGCCCCGGCCGCCTGGTTGTTAGCGTCTGATTGAATAGCGAAAAATTAAAATAATGAGTACATAGCGAGTTCCAAAATGCCTGGCGGAGACGAGTGGTTGTCGAACTTAACCAGCCCTGGGCTGATGAAGGGGAGGAGGCGGCGAAAGGGCCCATCGGTAAGGCAGCCTGCTGGTAGTTATCGAGTGATCGACTCTAGTCAGAGTGCAGCGCCAACAGCTGACTCGACCCAGTTTAACCCCATTAACACGTGCGTCAACTGGTGCAATTTGCAGCATCCCAAGTGGCGGTTCTACGCGTACCATGGCCACATCGGGGCCATCATCGCAGTACTCGTGCTGGTGGCCACTCTCTCCATCCCTGTGCGCCACGCCCTGCACCCCAAGTCGCACACCCTCATCCACCACGTCCTCACCGAGAGCGTCACCCGCTCCAACGACGGCTCCGCCACCACCACCACGGTGCGGCAGGAGCAGACGGCAATTGCTGCCGACTCTGGCGACGAGCTCGCAGACTGGATCTCGGGGGCGGTGCACGCCAGGAAGGACGTGGGCCAAGCAGCTGGCGGCGGCCCCCACGCCCAGCAGCCCTCCCACATTGTTTCAAAAGCCGTGGTGCAGGCGTCGGCGTCGGGCACCGGTCTCATGAACAAGTACTACTACCGCTTCGACAACGTGCAGCTCAACCGCGACAAGATTTCTGTGTTTTACGACCCCGACGCCTTCACCCCCCCCACCACCCCGCACTGGGTCGACATGGTGTCGGGCAACACAACCTCGCCAGCGCTGCCCACCATGATCGTGCTCAAGGGTGACCTGCACAACACAAAGTGGTTCTACCTCCCCGTGGAGTACATCCCCGCCACCCAGGCCCAGCCCCGGTGCTCCTCTTGGGTGGACCCCATGGCGTACCTGCTGCAGGTCCGCTACTCTTACAACATCTGGCACACCTGGAACGAGGGGCTCATGGGGCTGTTTCAGACGCTGAGAGAGCTGGGTCAGCTGCCGCTGGCGTCGGTGGGGCCCGGCGGGCGGTTGACCGAGATCACCGACGGAACAGGCGAGGGGTGCCCCTTCCGGTACGACCCCACAACGGAGAGGGTGGTGCAGGAGACGGACTGTGAGCCACGCACCGGGATGCTGGAGCGGGTCGCCTGCGACCCCGCCACCGAGCCGTGGTGCCGGGAGGGCGCTGTGGTGTCTGTTCGTCGTGCAGGCGCTGGCCCCGTCATCGTTCCCTACACCGCCAGCTCGGTGATGAACGTGTGGGCGCACCTGTACAGCTCGATGACGCAGGACGTGCGGGACTGGGCCACTGTGGAGGGCGCGTGTTTCCGCAGTCTGGTGGTTGGCAAGACGTCGACCTTGAATTTCTATCAGGCCATCAACACCACCGAGCCAGACCCAGAGGCGCTGGCAAAGTTCCCGAGGGTGGACAACCTGAACGCGCGGATTGAGGCCATGGCGGTGTTCAAAGAGTTTGTGCGCAGCGCCCAGCGAGAGTGGGTGGTGGGTGAGGAGGCCAAGGGGGTTGCGCCGTGGGGGGGGTACAAATCGCGGTCCATGGAGCGACTGCGGCACGGGGTGGGCCCAGAGGACCTGCGGGACGGCGTGCTAGACGGCATCAACGCGCGAGAGGTCCCCGGCATGCTGCGTGAGGAGCGCGCTGAGCTGCGGTCGCGGTGGAAAGCGCACGACAAGCTGGTGGAAAGAGCGGTGGAGCGGTACATGCAGCGGTACGGCGGGGCGGCAGAGGCGCGAGCAGCGGCAGCAGCGGACGACAGAGGGCACGTTGACGACTACGAGGATGATTACGAGGGCGTTGCTGGTCGGGCGTTTTCACAACAAAACAGCGCCAGCGGTGGTGGCGATGGGATGGCAGCGCTGGATGGGTTTGTAGACCAGGATCGAAGAAGACGAAGACAGTTGCTGTCGTCGTCGCTGCACTCTCACCACCGCTCCAGTTTGGCTGCTGGCCACGTGGGGCGCCGCAAGGCTGCCTCCGCAGAAACCTCCTCTGCCAAGTGGTTTGACCGCACCGCGGTGTTTGAGCACGAGAAGCCGCGCCCCGTGGTGACCTACATGTCCCGTAACTTCTTTTCTCGAGGCGTGTTGAATGAGGGCGACATTTTGGCGTACATTCTTGCAAAGTACAACGTCACGCTGAGGGTGACCACCTTTGAGGAGCCGCTGCACCGGGTGATGGACATGCTGGCCACCACGGACGTGATGATCGGGATGCACGGCGCGGGGTGGACCAACGGGCTGTTCATAAAGCGCGGAGCCACCACGATGCAGATGTGAGTTTAGATTTTTAATACCGACAGCAGTAGTGTTTATTTAATTATTTAAATCGCTGTCTTCTGAAACACAATGGTTTTATTATTCAACTTGTAGGTTCCCCTACGGTTGGCGGCTGCCCGACGGCTCCACGCTGCGTGGGTACAACTACAGAGAAATCGTGCTGGCGTCAGAGTGCCCCTACGTGGAGTGGGTTAACCCACTGCGCAAGAACGCATTCTTCCGCCGCAGTGACTACTCTAAGAAGGATGAAAACCAGACTGTGTACGCCCTCCACCCCGACCCAGACATGCCGCTGCCCTCAGATGGACTGCCAGGAAACCTGTGGATATATGTGAGTAGCCCGCTGAATAAACGAATCAAACGCTAGAGAGAAATCGATAGCGCTCATTGCATTGATGTTTCATGCTCATAACAGCTCTTATTGTCTTTCAATTATTTTTTCCCGCAGCAAAACACCTACGTGGACATGAACTTGTTTGGGCCAGAAGTCGACGAGTTGATGGAGCGCGCAGGAATCTCGCCAATGCCAGGCTTGTGAATTGTAAATCCCCACGGGCGCTTGAAAATAGAACTAATTGGCGTTGCCCAGAGGTAGGTGGTGGCACCCTGCCAGCACACTGACGCAGACTGAATAAAAAGCAAACTTATACATAAATTACTGTGAACATAGTACCCATTCATATACTCGCAAAACCCCTCGCTTTGCCTACCTATCATACAATTTTTACTCGGCCATTATTTTTTTGGAATGAAACACAACACGGTTGGCCCCTGCAGAGGGTGTCAGCAGCGCTTTCTCTTTTAACTGTTCATTGTCATTATACTCTACCCTTTTTCGCCATCCCTAAAGCATTTTTTCCCTCGTGCGTGCCCACGCTCTTCTGTCTCTCTCTGTGCAACACTCACGCCAAGCTTACAGAGCTGTGCGACTGACCGAATAAAAGTACATATGTAACAATAGTTAGATGGACGAACCAGAAAACATAATAGCAATTTTATTTTAGAAGCCAGGGAGCTCTGCCAGGTCAATGATCCCCTTTGGCAGCGCAGCAATGTCCCGCAGCAGCGCCAACCGGCCCTGCCGCACGGCTTCCTCCTCGCACATGACGAACACTTTGTCGAAGTAGGCATCCAGCGGCGTGATCAGCGCCTCTGCAGCCTCCACAAACTCCCTCACACCCATGTCTGGCTGCACCTTGGCAGAAACCTCAAGGAACGCAGCATGCAGAGCGCCCTCCTCGGGGCTCTGAAACAGCGCCGGGTCAACCGCCCACCCGTCAGCAACGTCTTTGCCTCTGGTCAGCCTCACAGGGCGGGCCATTGCCACCATCACCTGGTGGAGGCGCCCCCCCTCGCCGGCAGCCATCTCAGAGCTGGTCTCGCGCGCGGTGGCGGCGGCCAAGGCGGGGTCTGTCCCCCGCTCCGCCAGCGCAGCCCGCACCGCCTCCACAGCCACGCCAGAGTCCACCAGCAGCTGCTCAAGGCGGCGCTCCACAAACTCCAACACAGAAGCACGGTGCGAGGGAGACACCTCGATGGGCTGCACCGCAGCAGCGGCCTCCACTGCCACCGCAAGGTTTACCCTCGCGCCAGATCCCAGCAGCACCTGCAGCAGCCCCACAGCGGCACGGCGCAGCCCATATGGGTCAGCTGTGGCGGTGGGCGCACACCCGGCAGCAAACAGGCCCACCAGGGAGTCCAGTTTGTCTGCCACAGACACCAGCACGCCCGCATCGCTGGCCGGCAGCTCGTCACCGGCGTTCCGCGGCAGCACCGACTCAAAAATGGCCTGGGCAACGGCAGGGTCTTGGCCCTCGCGTAGAGCATAGTGCTGCCCCATGACGCCGGCCAGAGCGGTCATCTCCATGACCATGGAGGTGGCCAAGTCAGCCTTGCACAGGTGCGCAGCAGCAGCAGCAACGGGGGCAGAAGCTCCCAGCCCAGAAGCCTCCGCCAGGGGCTCCACGATGGCCGCCACGCGGTCCGACTTGTCCAGCATGCTGCCCAGCTCCTTTTGGAACATTGTGCCTGCCAGTTTGGGCCGCACCTGCTCCAGCGTCTTCTCCAGGTCACCCTCGTAGAAAAACTGGGCGTCCTCGAAGCGGGCGCGCAGCACGGCCTCATTGCCGATCTATGGCGTCAATCAAATGCACGTGTGTTAGTTTTTGGGGAAACAACTTCATGTTTAACCTTCTTGTTTATCAACGTTCATTAACTCCCTACAACAAATATCGGTAAATGCATTGCCCTCACCCTCACGGTCTCCACGTCCACGTCTCCGTTGGCCACAGTGACAAAGGCGGGCTTCAGCTCGTTGCTGTGCGGCGCGTACACCGGGAAGTAGCGCTGGTGCTTGCGCATCACCATCACCAACACCTCGCGGGGCAGGCGAAGGAACCCAGGGTGGAAAGAACCCAGGACCACGGTCGGACTCTCCACCAGGTGGGCCACCTCAGCCAGCAGGTCCCCTCGGCAGCCGTCGGGCACAACACCACCAACGGTGGCAGCAGCAGCATGCACGCCAGTCCACACGTCGTCGCGGCGCTGTGCCACCCCCAGGGTGATGCGCCCTGCGCGCAGCACCTCCGCGTAGTCGTCAGCGCTGACCAGCTCGATCTCGGGGGTGGCGGCGTTGCGCAGCACTCGAGTTGTGCGCCCAGCAGCCAGCCCAGCGAACGACAGCGGCACAACAGCGCCGCCGTGCAGCGCCAGTACCCACCGCAGTGGGCGACTGAACGCCGCGTCCCCCCTCCACCTCATGCTCTTCCTGAAGGTCACGCCAGCCAGGCACGCCGGCAACTCCGCAGCCAGCACATCGGCAGCGGGGCGCCCCTCCTCTCTCACCTCCACCCACACGTACTCCACGCCCTTGGCGTCAGCCTCGGCGTAGCAATCCTCCACTGTGACGCCCAGCTTCTTGCAGAAACCCAGCAGCGCCGGGGTGGGGGCGCCGGCACCATCGTAAGCCACCTTGGCGGGCGGCCCACGTGTAGCCTCAGCAGAGTTGGACTGTCTGGGGGCCAGGGAGTGCACCACCACCGCTAGGCGGCGCGGCGTGCCCTCGAATGTGACTCCGCCGTGGCCCAGCCGGAGTCGGTCCAGCAGCGCAGGCACGCGGGCGCGCAGCTGCTCCAGCGCACTGTCAACGTCATCAGGAGGCAGCTCTTCTCCGCCAAGCTCCAGCACAAACGTGGCAGGTACCGTGGGCAGCGGGCTTGTGGCAGCGGCGATGGGCGGCAGCGGGGGCTGCACCAGACCCAGAGGGTGCTCCTGCTCCTCCCGCCTCGCCAGCCACAGCGCGGTGATCTCCCGGGCCAGCGCACGCAGCGTGGCGAAGCAGTTGGCGCGCTCTGTCACCCCCACGGCGCCGCGAGCGTCCATGATGTTGAAGGTGTGGGACAGCTTCAGCAGGTGGTCGTACGCGGGCACCGGCAGCCGCTTGGCCAGCAGCCGCCGCGCTTCTGCCTCGTACAGCGCAAACCTCTCCCGCTGCCCTGCCACGTCTGCCTCGTCCAGGTTGTACACGCTCATCTCGTACTCGTTCTGCAGAAACATCTCGCCGTACGACATCCCGGGGGCGTATGCGATGTCCTTGAAGTGATTGACCCCCTGCAGCGACATCAGGATGCGCTCCAGGCCGTACGTGATCTCAACCGCAGGCACGTCCAGCGGTTTGCCGCCCGCCTGCTGGAAGTAGGTGAACTGGGTGACCTCCATGCCGTCCAGCCACACCTCCCACCCCAGCCCCCACGCCCCCAGCACCGGGCTCTCCCAGTTGTCTTCCACAAAGCGCACGTCGTGGCGGGTGGTGTCGATGCCAAGGGCCTCCAGAGACCGCAGGTACAGCTCTTGGGGGTTCCCGGGGTCGGGTTTGAGGATGACCTGGAACTGGGTGTGGCGCTGCACGCGGTTGGGGTTTGTGCCGTAGCGGGAGTCGTCGGGGCGGATGGAGGGCTCGGCGTAGGCAACGTTCCAAGGCTCGGGGCCCAGCACGCGAAGAAAGGTGGCGGGATTCATGGTGCCCGCGCCCACCTCGGTGTTGTGGGGCAGCCACACCGCGCAGCCGACAGACGCCCAGTAGTGCTGCAGACGGGAGATGGCCTCCTGGAAGGTGGGGGCATCGGGGTTGGGGAGAGAGGGGGGGGCAGGGGTCGTGACGGCATCCAGCGCCGCAGCGCGGGCCTGCACCCTCCGAGACGACGAGGAAGAGGAGGCCTCACGATGGGGGACATCGATCCCACCCAGATGCCGAGAAGAGCCCAACTTTCGGGGACGGGGCACCCCGCAAATTCGTCTCAATGCCCCGGCATTGGAGCGCTGCAGCAGAGGCAGTCCGCGAGCCAGCACGGTCCTAAAGCTCTGCATTTGATGTGAACTGTTTATAAAATCGCGCATTCCCCTGTTCACCGCCGATTCATGTGACGGGATGGTGTGCTGGTGATTTTGAATAAATTGGTTTGATAAAAGGGTCTCCAATTTTATTTGCACAAGGATAAAAACATGCTGACTGAGGCTGCCCAGCAACAGGCTCTCGAGCAGCCATGCAGAGCTGGCAAGTGGAGAACACATTCTTACAGAGTGTAAAAGTAATACACAAAGGAGGTGCCGAGCATCAGAGCAGAACGCGTGCACTAGCACTTCGTTCGCTCGGCTCCGACGCCGATGGCAGCAAATAAAGAGAGCGATTAAATGGTGTACCCGTTGCCATCGTGGTCCAAAATGCTGCGCGGAGGGCCGCTCCACTGGTACGGCTTTCCTGCCGTCCTGACTGGCTCCGGCAGCGCCCCCTCCTCGCCCGCCTTTGCCAGCGGATCCACCGTTGACTTTTCCAGCTTCATTGTTCCGCCAGGCAGAAAGGCCCGCCGCGTATCGCGGTCTGCGCAAGTGCCAAACGTGGTAGTAGTGAGTAATAGCGATTCAAACTAAATAAATGGCAGTATCTTATGGCAGCACTGCCCCTCCGCCAACTCACTGTAGTACTTGATGTTGTACACTCTGTCGTCCTCTGCCTGGGGC
Source organism: Marvania coccoides (assembly GCA_963854735.1). NCBI lineage: Eukaryota > Viridiplantae > Chlorophyta > Trebouxiophyceae > Chlorellales > Chlorellaceae > Marvania > Marvania coccoides. The sequence goes on along the minus strand of OY978097.1, from coordinate 3,310,239 downwards.
ACAATGGCCCTGAAGGGAGGGGTACTGCGGGGAGGAAAAGGGGTGTGCAATGAGGGGCTAGGAGGCTTCGATTTGGGCCACTCACTGTGGAACTCACGATGGTGCTCTGATGCGGTACTCTGTGGCCTTGGGCAGGTGGGACATGTACTCGGGGGAGGATGCAGGGCCGGTAAACTGAACAGGAAGGGGTGCTAACTCGGTGTGAGGGCAGTGAACAGAGCCAGAGAGAACACAGCCAGGGAGCAACTCACCCGCCACGGCGCCCGAAGCCCCAGTTTATTCAGCGCCTCGCCGACGCTCTTCAGAACTTTGGCCATTCCGTCGGCGCTGCCTATTCAAAGCCAATGGCCTGCGTTGTCTGTTGCAAAGAAGCGAAACCCCAAACCCGGAAATGATAAAAATAATGGGATGAAATAAAAATAGGAGACAGGGGGAGCTGCAGCTTCTCTTAGTTTCAATACTAATTTTATCAGTAGCGTAGTCGGTTGGAGCAAGCTGAGACCTGGCCGGAAAAAGAAATGAAAACATGGAGGGGGGGAAAGCTCGGTTGTTCGCCAATCTGGGCATCAGAATTAATTCACAATACGCTCAGACACACAAACAGAATCGCACAGCGCTACCAGCTCGTCCAGCGGAGTTCATCCCAAGTTTAAACTTTGAGGGGCACACTAAAATCGAACCAAGCGCGATGGTCAGTGATGCAGCCAGGCTGCACTGTTCTCATATAGATGCCGTGATTGTATGCATTGACCGGCATTCGTTTGATGCGTGTGCAGGGGCTGTGGATGAGCAGGTTATTGTCTCTCTTTGGGGAGAAGGAGGCCCGAATTCTCGTGCTGGGGCTCGATAACGCAGGGAAAACCACCATCCTATGTGAGAATACTGTGCATTTGGGCGGAGGTTTGAGCGGGTACCCCCCTGCTCATGCCCAAACACAAATTGACGTTTTGTCACCGCCCCGCTCTTTTGCAGATCGTCTTCACGTGGGAGAGGTGGTGCAGACCATTCCAAGTATGTTGCACTGCATGCATGTTTCGTTGGTTTTCTAATGTGACCTTCAAAGAAAGTAAATGCCTTTCTTTCCCCGCTCAAAAAACAGCCATCGGCTTCAACGTTGAGACCGTGGTGTACAAAAACATCAAGTTCCAGGTGTGGGATCTAGGGGGTCAGACCTCCATTCGCCCCTACTGGCGTTGCTACTACCCCAACACCCAGGCCATCATCTACGTGGTGGACAGTTGCGACGCTGACCGACTGCCCACCAGCCGAGAGGAATTCCAGGCAATCCTGGACGAGGACGAACTCAAAGACGCAGCCATCCTGGTGTACGCGAACAAACAGGACCTGCCTGGCGCGCTGAGCGACACAGCGGTGGCAGAGGGGCTGGGGCTGTCGGGGATCAAGAACCGGGACTGGGCGATCTTCAAAACGAGTGCGATCAAGGGGGAGGGGCTGTTCGAGGGGCTGGACTGGCTGAGCAACGCGCTCAAGTCTGGGCGGCGATGACCTGGGAATGTGATGATGACGCACGATGAGTAGTTTGCTGCCGGCGGCAGGCAATGCGATGACAATGATGAGACACTTGAAGTGGCAGCAGGAGTTTGCCTTGCCTAACAATGACGACTTTCTAGAGAGGTGATTTTTTAGGTACTGTTTTATTTCTTTACAATTATTACGCTTGCTTAATAATAAGTTCACCGAAAGTTTTCACTGTTATTAGTAGACGGAGCGGAGAAGACGGGGAAAAAAGACGGGCCATCAAGGCTGAAATCAGGAGTGGTTGTACATGGTATGATATGATTATAGTATGTATAACGTATACAATGCTGCAATGGAAAGAGAAGAAATATTCTCGCAGCTGTCATTCATAGTAGCAGTAGAGAGTAGTAGGAAAGTATTATTTGGGGGGAGAAAAAAACAGAAATGAAAGCAAAACAAAAAGAGGAAAAAAAGAATGAAGAACATATTGAAAAAGATGAAGAGGGACTCGTTTATTTTCTTGGAATGCCTCTGCCGCCGGGCGCGCTACGCCACTAAACACGGAGGGCTATTATCTCATATTCTTTGGGGGGGAGGCGGGATGCGGAGGACAGGGGTTGTTTCGGACCAGGTTTGTATCACAGCATTGCGTCAGCATCAGGTGGCATCGCAGTCGGCGTTGTTGACGTCCACAGCGCTGATGGGTGCCGCCTCCTCGGAGCGTCGACGCCGCTTGCCGCCCTCCCCCAAGCCAGCTGGAACAGGAGGGAGGCAGCTGGGGGCCACCTGGGCAGGCGCAAGGGCGTTGATTTGCGCCTGGATACTGGCCAGCTGCTGCCTCAGGCTGCCAACCTCCCATTCTGCCCTCATTGCCCGCGCTTCGACACCCTCGTACTTGGCCTGCACCTGGCGCAGCGTGGCCGCCGTCTGGGAAGCCCAGCTGTGCATCGAAGCCAGCACGCGAACGTGGCGAGAGCTCTCAGCCTCTGCTGCTGCAAGCCGGTGCTCCAGCGTGACCACGCTGTCCGTGAGCTGTGGCGCGGGCACGGAGTCCCTGTGGTCCTCTGCCTTCGAGGTCCCAGGCTCAAAGGGGCTGGGGAGTGTCTGTGGAAACCCAGCATCGGCCTCCTTCTGCCACGAAGGGAGTACTTGATCAGCAGCTGAAGGGGGTAGTAACGAAGGAATGTGGTCCTCTGCGGCCGGGGAGGCAGCGGTCGCAGCTGTCTCGTGAAGACGGTACTTTGGAGTGCCGCTATCGGCTGTATCCCGCACGTCTCGCTGCACGTAGGGTTGTTGTGGAGGGGAGGGGATGTGAAAAACACTCCAACAGAGAAATGTTGAAAAATTAAGCTGACCAGGCCGTGGGCTGGTGGATAATGGTGACAGTTATTATGGATAGGCGAAAACCGGTCGGCGAGGAGTCCTCCTCGTGTGATTCGGGGAAACGGGTCAAAATATTAGGATGCGCAAGGATCACCAACAACACGATACTCACCTCGCGCTTTGTGTGAATGAGAACAAGATCCATTTTGAAATCACGGCACATATTTGGTAATAAATAATTAGCGAGTAAGCCAGAGGTTGATAGAACATCTCCAAAAATTTCAATAATTCTGGGCTGTGCATGGAAGCGGCGCTTGCGCTCGCCAAAAAATTCCTGATAACATATCAGATAAGAGATTGAACCACATTTTCCCAACGTTTTTCCACGCGATTCGCAAAGCCTTGAACTCTGCTTGATGCGCCATTTTTTTTTTAGTTTTGGCAAGTAATAATTTTGTTTTTGCACCCTTTTCCGTGCCCATTTCCCCTAGGAAAAGACGTGTTATTGTTTGACTGCACGTTTTCACTATATTAGTAAAGAAAGCCCCTGTCTTGTCTCCTTTTCGCTCGAATTTAAAAAATCGAAATTTAATTTTGAAAACTCTTGGGTTTTCCTCCATACACCTAGCATAAATCGGTATAGCTACGTTCCATATACTATCGCAGCCGTTAAATGGGGAACTGCTTGGCGGTTTCCGCAGACTCCTTCATTCCGGCATGGCAGCGGTGGGACGGTGAGTGTGCAGAACTCTTTAAAAACTTAACGAAGATAAAAACAGTTCTCTATGGTGAGCATAGCACTGACAGTCACGTCATCCTGCGCACCCAGACCACCCCGCTCGCCAAGACTGGGAGGTGTTGCAGGACCTGGGCGCTGGATCCTTTTCCGCCGTCTTTCTGGCTCGACCTCGCCACCGCACCAACGGCAAGTTGGCAGCCCTCAAGGTCGTCTTTCTGGAGAACCCCGAGCTCGACAAGGAGACGTCCGCCATGCTGCGCCAAGAGGGCGACATTCTGTCGTCACTGCACCACCCCAACCTCGTCAGCTGCTCCCAGGTGATCCGCACCAAGCAAGCCCACGTCCTGGTTCTGGAATTCCTCAAGGGGTGCAACGTACTGGACGGACTGCACCGCTTGAGCATCTTCTACTCCGAGCGCGACGCGGCGGGGGTGTTTACGCAGCTGGCGGCGGCGGTGGCGTTTTTGCACGCCAACTCAGTCATTCACAGGGACATCAAGCCAGAAAACCTGGTGTACGCAGACAAATTGCCGATGCCGGGCAAGGGCACGGCAGACCAGAAGGGCAAAGCCCCTCCCGTCGTGAAGCTGGTTGACCTGGGCATGGCTTGGCGGATCCCTGCGCCACCGGCGACAACCGAGGAGCGAGGGGTGCTGGGCAGCGCAGGGTTTGTGGCGCCCGAGATCATCAAGGGAGAGGTGCACACACCCGCCATGGACGTGTACTCCATGGGGGTGCTGCTGTTCATCATGCTGGTGGGGCGCAAACCCTTTCAGATCGAGGACAGCGAGAAGCTGCGCTACGCCAAGATGAGCCTGGCGGAGGCGCCCGGGCTCAAGGACCCTCGCTGGCTGGACTTGTCGCCCGACGCCAAGCACCTGCTGATGGGCATGCTGAGCTTCGACCCCAAGCGCAGGCTGACCGCGGCGCAGGTGTTGGAGCACGAGTGGGTGACGTCGCGCGGAGGCCTCACCATCCGGATGCTTGGCGCCGACGTGGCGCTGGGCGCCGCCACCGTGGCTGAGATGCGTCGCCTGCGTTTCCTGTGCAACGGGGTGGTGGCGCTGCGGCGGGTGGCCGAGGCAGCAGAGGGCAGCAAAGACAAGAAACGAAAAGCTGGGGTCGACGCCTCCTCCCTGGAGCACTCCACCTACTTGCACGAGCTGCGACGCATGCAGAAGAGGGAGGCCAGCGTGAGGAACGGGCGCAGCTTGCGGGGGCTGTCGATGAAGGTGCTGGCGGCATCGTACAAGAACGCCCACGACACAGGCGGCTCGGTGCACAATGTAAACAGGGTGGACGGCAGCGTATCGGCTCTTGGAACGACGGGCATGCGGCGGTCTGGCACTGCGCTGCTACTGAGCTCCCTGCTGTCTCCAGACTCAGGCGGGGACAGCGTGCGGAACGGCAGCGGCGGTGGCGGCAGGGGGGACAGCGGCGGCGGCGCCATGAGGCGGTCGGCCACCGAGGCGCAGTTGAACTTGACCAGCCAACCATCAGGGCTGAGAATATTGGGGGCTTCGATAAAGCACTATGTGGATGTGTCGGTGCACGGCGGTGGCAGCAATAGAGGCTCAAAGGCATCAGGCAGCATGGAGAGGCTTCCGTCTGATGGAGGTGGTCCAGTCCTGAAAATGGACTACCCAGAGCAGGAGGCGGTGAGGGTGGTCAAATTGAAGAATCTGCCGTCGCCGCCGTCATCTCGGCGGCAGAGCACAGACAGCAACGGCGGCAGGCGAAAAGTGGTCGCCATTCACCCACTCAGTTGAAATGAAGCGCGGTATCTTTGTGTAAATAGAATCACGCAGCGAACTCGGATTCAAACCGAGAGAACCTTTCGAAAGATGAGAATTCTCATCTGGCTGCCGTTTTCCTCCTCAAAGACGAGATGCGCACAGAAATCGACTGCATTTAATTTGGTATATTTTAATTTGAATTGTGCATTTCCTGGGGGGCAGCAGCTGCGCCGCTGCGCGACAACTTGTCTGGAGAGATTTATCGAAACTATTGTTTGAGTGATCATTATTCGTGAATTTTTTCTCGCACATTCTCCTCACAGCCATGAGCACGGATGATCACTGCATCGTGTGCGCGGAACACCTTGTTTTCACCGCGTTTGGGGCGTGCGGCCACAAGGACACCTGCTCCAAGTGCGTCACCCGCCTGCGCTCTGTGCTCAAAGACCAGCGGTGCGCTTACTGCCAGCAGCAGCTGCCCGATGTGTTTGTGACGCGCTTTGCCGGCGACTACACCCGCAGCGTCCCTCCCGAAGCCTTCCCAGGCCTCAAGGTAAAATAATTAGCGCGCCGCCGCTCCTCACATCTCTTTCTTATCTTTTCTCTCTCGTGCCTCAGGCGTTATCTCCACACAACCCCGTTCATTCACACACACACTCTCTCTCCCCCACAATTTTTTTATCTCTTGCAGGCCCGCGCCAAGGACGGTGAGCTGCACTACCTGGACACCGCGCAGGCCTACTTCGACGATGCCGCCCACTACGAGGAGATCAGCGCGCTGTGCAGCTTCAGCCACCCCCTGGCGGGCCCCGGCAAGACGTTCCACTCCCTGCGCGCCCTCAAAGCCCACCTCCTTGTTGTGCACAAGCGCCAGCTGTGTGAAATCTGCCTGGAGGGGCGCAAGGTGTTTGTGGGGGAGCAGCTGGCCTACTCCCGCGCCGACCTGGAGCGGCACCAGCGCCAGGGCGACGTTGACGGCGCTCTGGCCGAGTCTGGGTTCAAGGGCCACCCCGAGTGCCGCTTCTGCCACAAGCGCTACTTTGGCGACACCGAGATCTACAACCACATGCACTCCACCCACGAAGAGTGCTTCCTGTGCCGTCGGGCCAACCCCCACCGCCACGTGTACTACCGCGACTACCCCGACCTGGAGAGCCACTTCCGCCAGCAGCACTTCATCTGCGAGAACCAAGGGTGCATGGAGGCGAAGTTCGTGGTGTTTGCCACCCAGCAGGAGCTCAAGACGCACATGGCGCGGGAGCACAGCCAGGAGCTGAGCAGGGCGGAGCGGAGGCAGGCACTCACCCTGCCGGTGGCATTCAACGTGAGTTGGTTTTATTTTTATTATTTTTTATCAATTTAAACGTTCCTTTACGGTACTAACTATTTCACAATGTGTTGCAGTACAGGAGGGGCGGCGACGACGGCGGGGTGCCTGCCAGCTCCAGCGCATCCAACCTCGCAGCAGTGGCGGCGTCGGGGCAGCGCACTGTTGTGATTGGCGGTGCAGCCAGCGTCCCCAGCCAGCTCTCGCAGCGCCGGGGAGGCAGGGGCGCTGTCGCCGCCGCCGCTCTGGAGTCCGCAGCGGCGGCAGCGAGGCCGGGCAGCAGCACGGAGGGCAGCGCGCAGGCCGTTCCTGCTTCTCAGGACCAGGCAGGAAGCGCTGGTGCCGGCATGCAGAGCTTGGTTTTGCGCGAGTCTGAGTTTCCTTCCATGGTGGCTCCCTCAGGGGCTGGGCCTGCGGTGGGAGGTCGCTGGGTGGGAGGCTCCTCCGCTGCTGGAGGCCTCTCTACCAATGATTTCCCCGCTCTTCCTGGCACCACCAGGTCCGCCAAGCGGCGGGCGTCAAAGAAGAAAACGGCCGCTGAGGTGCTCGGCGGTGGGGGCCCAGGCGTGAGGATGCTCAACTCAGGCAGCGGCTCAGGCCCTCCCCACAGCGACACTGATCACTTTCCTGTGCTGGGGGCTGCGCTGCGGGAGCTGCCTCGGGATGAGGAGCAGGAGGAATGGCAGCAGGCCACGCGGCCGCAGCGAAACGGCACCCAAAAAAAGCCGCTGACGAGGCCGCCCTCCAGCCAGGAAATATCTGATCCAACACCTGCTGACGCTGCAGCAGCGGCAGCACCTAGGGCGCGAAACAGGGGCCCTGCCGTTCGCGTCCCAGCGCCAACGCCGCCTGCTGCTCCCTCTGCCCCCGCCCCTGCTGCTGCCTCTGCCGCTGCCTCCGCCGCCTCCAGCAGTAGCGGTGGCGTTTCTGAAGCGCTGCGCGCCGCCAATCGCAACCTGGTTGCCAAGGTGAAGGCGCGGCTGGGCGAGGGTGAGCGCTTTGCAGAGTTCAGACGGTGCAGTGGGCAGTGGCTCAAGGGAGAGATGACAGCGCACGCGTACCACCGCGCTGTGGCCGCGCTGGGGCTGGCTGCGGTTGTCGCAGACCTGGCAGCCACTTGCCCAGACGTGAAGAAGCGCCAGGAGCTGCTGGACGTCCACGCGCAGGCGTTTCAGGATGGAGGCGCAGCCAGCAGCGGCGACATTGGGTCATGGATGCCGCCAGAGGCTGCCGTCGCAGCTGCTGCACATGCTGCTGCCAATGCCAGCTGGTCTTGCGGAGTGTGCACCCTGGCCAACGCCCCTGCAGCGCTGACCTGCGAGGCCTGCGGTCACCCCAGGCCACGCGAGGGAGGGACCGGCGACTGGAGGCCGCCCAGGCCAGCAGCAGCGCCGCCTCCTAAGTCAATGGCGCGTGCGCTGGCGCAGCCGAGCAGACCAACGTCAGCGGAGGCGGCAGCACCTGCTGCGTCTGCAGCAGCGCCGGTCCCTCGCGGTGACGACTTCCCCGCGCTGCCTGTCACAGCACCCAAGGCCGGGCCTTCTGCTGCCAGCAAGGCGTCCAGCTCCATGCCTGCTGGCTCTGGGAAGAGAGGAAAGGCCAAGCAGAGTCTGTCCAGCTTCATGCAGAGCACGCAGGTCCACCCGCAGAACATCTGGAGGAACCCGGCGCTGAAGGGGGAGTGGGCGTCTGACGGGGCTGGGAAGATGGCCGGTGAGGAGAGGGCGCTGAACGACGCATGGGGGAAGAAGAAGTGAATGGTTGGTTGGCTGATTTTGGGTGTGAAGTGTGGGGTTGGTATGAAATTGGATTGGATTAAGGGTTTAAATTGTAAGAAAAACCGCCCACTTCATTATAAAGAGGCCATTCTGTGGGGGCATGCCAACTCGCAGCTGGCTTAGTGTCTTTTTGTGTTTTGAACGCTCATGGCTAGCTTGATGCCATCTGCAATTGGATATTCTCACGTAGAATATCTCTGAGCCCAGCCCAACTGAACACCAAATAAACGGATGTAATGCTGCTGCCAGCGGTTGACGCTGGCCATGCCGACGGTGGGGTGCCCTTCTCTGCGCCATGGACGAATACAAATCCTAGTAGGCCTGCACTGGCTCACATTGGCTTCGCGCGGACCCCCCTCTCCTCAACCCTCACCCACTTTCCAGCAGTTTTTTCAAATTTAAATTCGAATTCAGTTTTTATTTTGTCACGAAACCTGTTCTACTCTACTCAAAGGTATAATTACGTGTTCAAACATACTCATTGCGCACACACCTGGGAGTGCGCCGCGGCGACTTCATTAAAAGTATTTGCGTCATTTGCCAACGATTATCCTCCAAATTAATTTAAAGGCTGCGACATGCCGACCATTGACACCAGCCCTGCGGTGGTGGAGCGTCCCGCCGAGGTGGAGGACTATGACGCGTTGGGTGTTATTTTTGCGTTGGAAAAAGTGTGCGAGTTGGAGTCCAGGCTACGCCAGGCCATCCAGCAGACGCACCCGCTGACCACTACTCTTGATTGGGACCTCAGCGCCGCAGACAGGGAGCGGGAGGCCCTGCTGGCGATCAGGTGCGCCGCGGAGCTTCTTCATTTGATTCTACATTGTGTTTTTTCAGCCAGCCTTCAATCTAATCGCTTCTCCATCGCTTCGACCCCTGCAGCGAACAGCTCGAGTACCTGGAGGACAAGCTGCGCGAGTACCGGTTCCTGGACCAGTCCCACTCCGACCAAAAGGCCGTCGTGCTGGGGCAGCTCGACTCGGCGCGCCGCGAGCTGCTGGACGTGGTGGCCATCAACCTCCCGCGACTGGTGTTTGGAAAGGAGGTTGTGCGCGAGGTGCTGGCCTTCGCCACCGCTGGCGACGACACCCCCCGCGGCGGCATCTCCCCTGCCACCCTCTCGGCACCGTCCTCATCCCTGCGCAAGTCGCGCAACCCCGCCAAGGACCCCCGCGCCAGCTCTTCTTCCCCCGCACTGTTCACCATGCTCACCTCCTCCCCCAAGCCCTCCTCCCAGCCCTCGTCTCGCTTCATCGACCCCGTGGCTGTCCCCGTGCCAGGCTCCACCACAGCTGGAGGAGGGGCGCGCGCCAAAGACAACGCAGCCCCCCACAGAATGTACTCTTCCACCTCCCCGCACATCAACATTACCGACGAAGACATCTACGGACCGGCGCAGCCGTCAGCAAAGGGGGCTGTCCGACCGCCCCGCGGCGCCGGCCCTGCTGCAGCCGCTGCCGCCCCCACGGATGCCTCGTATGGCGGGATGGTGCGCATCCGGGAGATGCTATCTCGCGCAGAGCAGGGCCTGACGGCTGTGGCAGAGGCTCAGGGGCAGCGGAGGATGGTGCCTCCGCGGGTGACTGGGGGGGAGGACCACAACGGCTACCTCTCCCCCCGCTCCAACAAGGAGGGGGGGTCCACTGCCGACTGGGACGGCATCTCCCCTTCTGCGTCCACCACCCCCAGGGGGGAGGGCAGCCTGGCATCGCCGCAGTGGGAGCTGCGCGGCTCGCAGTGGGAAAAGGGAGGCACGCCGGTGTCGCTGCGAGGGCGGTACTCGGAGTGGAGCATCAAAGCCGACCGCAGCTCGGTGCGCAACCTGCAGGCCTCTCCCGGCTTTGCCGCTGCTACTCCCCGATGGGCGGCCAGCGAGGCGCCTTCCACCTGCGACAGCGAGACCCGCAGGGGCGGCGGGCTGCAGGGGGTGGTGGGCAAGCTGGCTGGGCTGGCGTTTGTGCTGGGCAGCATTGCGGCGGCGGCGGCGGCGGCCACTGGCGGTGTTGGCTCCAGCAAAGGCAAGGCAGCATCAACTTCGACGCCCAAACGTAGCGGCAGCAGTGCTGGCACCAAGAAGAGGAGCACCGCCATCAAGCGTTCTTCTGGGCCCGCCGACATGCCTCCCTGGAAGGATGCCACCGCCAATGGACCCCGGCCAAAGGCCAGCTCGGGAAAGTCAACGAACAGCACGAGCACCAAGGTGAAACGCAGCTCTGATGCTCCCCCTGCTCAGGCCCCTGTGATGCACGTGCACCACCCCCCCTCCTCTCGCTCCTTCCCCTCCAACCCTCCGCCTGACGTCACAGCGGCCATGGGTTAAAAATGGGGTGATTATCTCAAGAGCAAAGGCAAAATAAAGACTACTTTGGTTCAAAACGCATTAGGTTTGATGTTGAGTAGATTTGAGTAGAGAGTAGAGATAAAAGAAAGAACTAAACTTTGGTTATTTAATCGTCGAGCGTTGCTGAATATACACCCCCCCCCCCCTTTTGTGTGTTCTTGTCCTTACGGCATACTGCTATCATTTTAGTCTTCTTAAATATATTTTACCAGCGTGAAATTATGTCGAGACGTGTAATGTTTCTAAAATTTGCAGCCATGCAGATTCAGAATGTTTGGGCAAATGCATGGGAGAGAAGGAAAAAATGAGGTGGTAGGGGAAGAAAAACGGTGCAGCAAGGCAGTACACCACAATTATTAAATATATAATACAGTGCTGAAATGATGGTATATAAATAAAAAGGGTGGGGTACTAAAGGGGTATATAAAACTGTTTACTGTGTGCGGTGGGTTTGCTGCCGCCCTCTCCTATTATTTCGGTCATCCGCAGCCGCCCATTCGGCGTCATCTTTGTCCTCCTCATTAATTCCGTCTTCATCTGCGTCCTCTCTTAGCTCTTCTCCAGCGTCGTACTCTTCCAGGCCATCATCGTCGTTGTCGTAATCAATGACACGAGGGCGAGAACGCTGCGTTTGCGGCCGCTGCCTCTGCACCTGCTGTCCGCGCTGCCGCCCTCCAGCCCCAGCCAGCACCATGCCATCAACCAGCCTGTCCAAGTCCTCCCTCCTGCCTTGACGCCGCGCCTCCGCCTGCTCCTCCCTCGCCTCATCCTCCCACGACACCGGCAGCGCGTCATTGCCATCACCCTCGCTGTCGTCTGCCGCATCACGATCAACACCACCCTCGTCGTCTTCCTCACCGCCGTGCGCTGCTGCCTTCTCCTTGGCGTTGGCGCTGCGCCCCATGCCCTTGCCCTTGTACCCGCTGCTCTGAACAAACTGCAGGTCGAGTGCGACGGGCCTGAACCGCGCCATCAGGCTCTTCAGCAGCATGGGGTGTGCCGCGTAGTCGGTGATGACAGCAGGGTCTGCAGCCCCAGGCACATCTCTTCTCAACCGCCCCCGACCGTCCAGCAACGCCGGCAGCCCCAAAGCCACGCCAAACACGGGAGAGTCCTCGGGCACCGCCACCAGAAACTTGAAATCCAGCGCCATCTTGTCGGAGGCCACCTCGTAGACCGCGTGGGCCAGCGCAATGGCGTCTGCACGGGCGTTCTGCAGGCAGCGGAACCTCACCCTGGTCTCTAAAATGTCGCCCATCAGGCGCACGTACCGCAGAGCTTCCAGGCGGGGGCCAAATGCCACGTTGGGGTTCAACAGTCGCCGCTTTCCCAGCGCGTCGACCCCCTCTTTGCCGTAGCACTCGTTGGCGCTGTGGATGGTGGGTTGGTGGTGCCGAATGTGCACCCTGCCAAGCTGGGAGCCTCCCTCCTCGGTCAACAACACCCTCCCCGCGGCCACAGCAGACTGCACTGCCTGCTCCGCAAAGGGGTCCCCCTGCAGCGCAATGTCGCCAACGGGGCCCAAAACTGCAACCATCTTGGCGTCATGCGCCTTCTGCTCCATGTACAGCAGGTAGTGCTGCATCGCCGCCAGCGGGACGCGTCCTGGCTTGCGAGGCTCCTGAAATTTTAAACACAAAAGGATTTCCAAACTGTTTAAGACAGTAAAACTCAGCGTTTTGTAGAGTATGCGAGAGCAGCCGTACCTTGGCGTCCCCCGGGTCATCGACTTCTGAGGGCGCCTCAAAACGAACAGCCTCCACGCCCGCCTGCTCGTACAAATCCAAAACGCGGCGGTTGTCCAGCAGCTCTGCGTCCGTGAAGATGATGAGCCGCGTGCCTGGGGAGTGCTCCGCCCAGGACAGCACGAAGATGGCCAGGCGGTGGAGTGGCGTTTTGTGGGCATAGGAAAGGGCAATGTTGCCGGTGAAGGCGGGGTCTGCCTCCGCGGAGGGGTTGTTGCCATTGTCGTTCAACTCGGTTAGATCGTCTCTGCTGTCGGCTCCAGGCAAGGATGCGCCTCGAAACACGAGCATCAGCGTGGCCGCCACGCCAAAGGCGGTGAGCAGCGGCAGCAGGGTGGCAGCGGGGGTGCGGCGGTGGCGACGGTTGTTAAAAAATCCACGATCTTTGTGGGCGCCCTTGCGGGGGGACACGAGCCCCGCGAAAGTGGGCGTAGACTGCGAAAAAACAGATGAAGGACCAATCAATCTTCGATAACTCAACGTGTTGAAACCCGCCGAGATATGGGTGCTACTCACAGGTGCCATTTCTATCCAGATGACCTAAAAATCACGCCATGCAGCCCAGCCGTGGAAATTTTAGACGGTAAAATTGGTTGATGGTTTAAGTTTGTTGGATGAATGAGGAGCCCCCCTCCTCAAATTCCATGCATCCAAGCTGGTTGTGTGATTGTTATTTTAATACTTTTTACCATTGCGATCGAGCAGCGACGAACAAAATATTTAAAAAAAATCCAGCAAAAGAAATTCTTGACGACCTCCTTTTTCTTGCGTTTTACCCACAGCCCATTTACATAAAATTTAAAAATCAGCCGACATCTGCATGCGGGTGGTGGCCGTCCCGGTGTGCAAAAGTTATATTCATGTTGCATCACAAGCCTACCAGAATAGAGCTGCGCTTGGAAGACAAAGAAGAGGTGGGTATATAATTTAAGAAGCCGTTGTCAATGTCGTGTCATCGAAATAACGAACGATGGTGGCTCCTGCTCGCAGTTCGACGCCATCAAACTAGAACGCGATCAGAACACGCCCTCTACAGCCCCCCAGCAAGGAGTTTTCTCTCAGCAGCAGCCTCAGCAAGGACTGACTGCCGCGCAACGCATTGGACTGCAGCCCCCGCCTCCTGGAAGACCAGCTGCTCAATGACTTCAACACCGCCCGCCGCTGCTTCCCACGGCCTGTCCGGCACGGAAGTGGAGGTCAAGCTGCGCCTCCCCGACTCCGCGTGCTGGGAGGCTCTGTGTGAGGCCTTGCTGCCGTGCTTCAAGCAGGCCCACGAGCAGGAAAACTTTTTTTTTGACGGCGCTGCCGAGGAGCTCAGCTCTCAGCGGGTCGTCCTGCGCCTGCGGTTCTACGACACCGATCGCAAGGCGGTAATCACCGTCAAGGGCAAGCAGGTGCTGGCGGATGGCGTGGGCACTGCTCCCGAGGAGGAAGAGACCGTTGACGCCAAAAAGGCTCGGGCCTACCTCTCCGACCCTGACGCCTTGCTGGCCTCGGGGTCGCCGCTGATCGAAAAGCTGAAGTCTCAGTTCGAGTTCAAGCACGGCCTGTCCGCGCTGGGCGGATTTCACAACCTGCGTCGCGAGTACCAGTGGGGAGCAGGCCACCTGCTGGAGGTGGACCAGACCAGTTACCCGTGGGGCACGCTGCACGAGCTGGAGTGCGAGACGGTGAGTTGATTTTCCGAGTTGTTTATTTGATCAACTGGTCGGGGAAATGAACTTAATTTATTGATGTGCCTGCCGTTGTTGTTGTGTTGCAGACCAAGCCTGAAGAGACCAAGAAGGAGTTGGAGGAGCTGCTGAAGTCGCATGGCATCCCCTACTCGTACTCCACAAAGTCAAAGTTTGCAAACTTCAAAGACAAGACGCTGGAGTGACGGGAAAATGGGAAAATAGTCACATCTCTTACAAACGCAACCATCGTCCCGTTCATGAAAGACAGATGGACATTGCTGCCCACTTGTAGTAGTAGTAGTTGTAGTAGTATGTACCAAAACGAAAGAAAAGATTAAAAAAAGGCAATAAAAGACTTTTACTAAAGGGAGTTGATTACTGAAGGAAAAAAATGGGATAAAAGGTCGGCTAAAAAGAGTAGTTCCTTTCAAGGTTTCGCCTCATTTCCGCTCTCAAACTTTCACAATGCGGTTAATTTCTGGTCTTTCGCATCCACACACTCCTCCTACTCCTCAACCTCTGTGTACGAGCTGTCTGCCGCCGCCGCCAACTCCTCCTGCAACTTGCGCACCGCAGCAGCAGCAGGCCCCTCATCTCCCTCATCGTTACTCTCCTGCTGTTTCTGCTGCGTGTGCTCCTGCTTCTTGTCAGCAAGCCCCGCCGATGCCTTGCTCACCGCGTTTGCCGCCGCCGCATTGGCAGCTGCGGCCGTCGCGGCCTTGCGCTGCACCTCCGCCACCGCCGCCGCTGCCGCCTTTTGGAACGCCATCTCGTCGCTCTCCTCCTCTGCAGCCAGCTGCGCCTTTTGCAGCTGCTTCGTCAGCTCCTCGTACTTGACCATCAGGTCCTGCCGCCTGGTGGTGAACTGGGAGGGAAAGAACCCAGGGAAGTAGCGCTGAATGAACCCGAAGATCAAAACGTGGCCCACGGGGGTGAGCGGCAGGATGAGGATGATGGCAAAGGGAATAAACGTGAGGAGGTCGCGGGCTGTGCGACGCAGCGCAGCCACCTCGCGAGGCTTCAGCGTGCCGCCCAACAGTGCCCGCCAGAACAGCCGCCCTGCCGCCGACAGGTCCGACCCCAGCAGCCGCACCCCCCTGGTGCCAAAGTTGCCAGCCTCAACGATGGTGGCAATCGCCTGCCGCAGCTGCATCTGTAGCCGGTTCAGCGAGAACTTCTGCCCTCCAAACACCGTGGTGTCCCCCACCCCTAGCCGCACCCTCAGATCTGGGATCTCAGATGCCAGCGCTGCCAGTTCTGCGTCGTCAATGTACAGAGCACCGCCGCTCTCAACCTCAGCAGCCATGGTGGCAAGCTCGCCGTCCAGCTGCCGGAACTCAGCAGCCAGCAGCGCCACCTCGTCGGTGGACCCTCGACGGGCCAGCGCCAGCGCCACTGTGCTGCTCGACGGGTCGCCCAAAACGTCGACAGCTTCGCTCTCTAGGCAGCCATACACAAACTCCATCTCCAGCTGCAACGTGCGCACCGCCAGTGCGCGCGACACCGCCGCCACCTCGTTGTCCATCTGGCGCAGCTCCGCAGCCATGCGCGCTCGGCCCTGGATGCCTGCCTTGCGAAGCCGAGTCTCCCGAGCCTTGCTGGCGTCCTGCAGCTTGCGCTCCAGCTCCTCAATCTCGCCGTGCAGCGAGTCCACTGCCGCCGTGCGCTCCGCCTCCGTTGTAACAGGCAGCGGCAGCCCTGAAGGCGCCTTCACTGCGCCATTGCCGGCGGCAGCGCCATTCAACCGATCCCACAGCCCCCTCGCCCAGTACGCGCTCTGTTGCACCCCCTGGATCAGGCCCTCGGGGGAGGTGTCGCGCACGCGGGCCACAGCCGGCTGCAACCGCTTTGCCAGGAACCGCTCAGCCACGCGCTCCGCCTCTGTGAGTCGCTCGCCCAGCCCCCGCCGCGCCTCCGTGCCCCCAATATACCCCCCCTCGGGAGCCCCCTCGGAGTCTCCCGTCGAGTCCAGCGGCGACAGCGCCCCTGGGCCTCGGTAGCGAGCATTCCTGGCGTCCATGGCCGCCTGGGCAGCCAGCAGCGAAGGGAACGGCAGGGTCTCCATCTCCAGCGTCACCCGCTCCAACAGCTGCTTGTACACCGCCGCCACCTGGGTCTGCACCGCCTCCTCTGCCGCGGTGGGGTTTGCCAAGCCGCCAAACAGCGAGCCATAGGGCAGGGGGGCGCCCTTCAAGGCGCGCAGCCCCACCCGCAGCTCCTCCGCGGTGAGCTCCATCTCTGCTACCACCACCACCGCCTCGTCGATGACCCGCTGCAGCTCTGCGTCTGCATCCGCTGCTGCCGCTGCCATGTCGATGGAAGACACCACGTCTGCTTCCAGCACGGCGGCAGGCTCCTCGGGGGCCACGTACACCGGGGAGGGAAGCTGCAGGAGGGGCTCTGCGCGCAGCAGGTTGCGGTACAGCTTTCGCAGCAGCAGCACAGCCTCCAGTCGGTCGGCGCGAGTGGCCGCCTTGGCAACCGTGGGAGAGCTGCTCAGCTCGTCTATGGCGCCCAGAGCGGCAGTGCTATCTGCAGCTGCGGCGGCGGCGTGCTGCAGGGGCCGCCTGCGGGCGCAGCTTGCAGCACGGAACACACCAGTTTGGCACAAAATCACATTCCCAGTCAATCCCAGCTCCACACGCCGAATCGGGCGCGCAACGGCCCTGCAATCATGCCACCACACGTAACTGTCAGTTTGGAGGGTCCACCACAGGAGAACAGGCTGCTGGGTGTCACAGTTTCTCACCTTGGCAACGGAAAACGTGCTGCCACTGGGCGAAATGGGGCCCCACGAATGGCCCCAACGCCCATCCCAGCTCCTACCATCCTCTTTGAAGAATGCGAATGGGCACCAACGCAATCAGAGCGAGTTTCTGTTTTCGTCTGATTAAATTGGTGGTGGTGGAATTTTTTGTGTGTTTGTGTCTGGATCGCTCTCTGTGCTGGCCTTTGCGTCAATCTAATGCGAATCTACAAGATATAATGAATGAACGCATTATTTTGTCGTAAATGAACTTGAAAATTAATATACGAAGCGGACGGACGAGCAGGATGGCTTTTATTCGACAAATTTGTAACTATTGACCGCTGTTCATAACACCTCGAAACTAGTTTTCGCCGGTCAGCACGAGACGCGCGGCATCGGCCTCCTCCAAATTAAAAACTAAACTCAATTGTTGGCGCCCAACTCTCTGTCAATACGCCCAAATGACGACGCCAGCACGAAAGCGTCTCATGCGAGACTTTAAGAGTAAGCCGTGGCGCTGTGCAGCTTTTGTCTGTGTTTCAATTTCACATGTCCATAGACGCTCACCGCAGCTTCACTTTCAAACAATATGCGCAGAGCTGCAGCAGGACCCGCCCGAGGGCGTCAACGCCTGCCCCCGAGCCGAAAACATCATGCAGTGGAACGCCGTCATTTTCGGGCCCGAGGGCACCATCTGGGACGGCGGCGTGTTTCGACTGACGATGGATTTTTCAGAAGACTACCCCAACAAAGCGCCGGTGGTCAAGTTCATAACGAGACTCTTTCACCCAAACGGTAAGGCATTTTTTTAATGAATTAACGACTAAGAAGCAGAAATTTGCAAATAAATTTAAATTGAAAATTTCCCCGCTCCTCTGTTTCCACAGTGTACGCTGACGGCGGCATCTGCCTAGACATTCTACAAAACCAGTGGAGTCCAATATATGACGTTTCTGCGGTGCTGACCTCCATCCAGTCGCTGCTGTCCGACCCCAACCCCAACTCGCCAGCCAACTCCGAGGCCGCCCGCCTGTTTGTGGACAACCGAAAGGAATACAACCGGCGGGTGAAGGAGGTGGTGGAGGCAACATGGGCTGACGATGGCACAGGAGACACAGACAGCGAAGATGAAGAGAGCTAATGAGCCCTTTATTTTTGACCGACTGACTGACGAAATTAGATAGTTGCAAATTAACGGATGATGTGGTGCATTAAGTACTCTTCTGTTTTCATTCATGTTTCATGTACCATACTAAAATTTGTACTTGGTAACAAACCAATCAATTTACACCGACACCTCCTTGCACGTGAACGACTGCGTCACTGCCAGCAGCCGCTCGGGGTTGGCAGCATACACACCTTGCGGGGTCTGCAGCCGCATCGAGTATAGCCGGTTGTTGGCCGTGCCCAGCACCGTCAGGTACACCCTGTCCCACTCCAGCTCAATCGCCTGATCAATCTCAGCCTGGGTCACTGCCAGTTGGTTGCGGGAAGCGTACGACTTGACCCGCGTCTGAATGTCCAAGTACTGCCGACCGTCTGCCCCTGTGCGCAGCACAGAAGACACCGCCTCGCCCTCCCGTCGCACGCCGATCCGAGTGGACATGAACTCTTCCAAAAACTGGTCCACCGTCATTTTAGCCGCCTCCTCGGGGCTGCCCAGGACCTCCAGCGAGGTGTACTTGGAGGAGGAGGGCGACGACACGTCCACAAACAGGTTCTCTTCGATGTTGAAGGGGTTGCGGAAGAATACGTCGTTGCCAGAGGTGGTGACGGGCAGCCAGTCCTCGGGGTAGAAGAAGGAGTAGCCGTCGAGCTTGTCCTGGTGGTAGCGGAAGCCAGGGGGAGGGGTAGTGAATGCCAGGGCCTGGCGGGCGGGGGCGAGGGCCAGCAGCGCAGGGACGGCGGCAAGGAGGGAGCGGCGAGACGGGGTGGCGTCAAACTGAGAATTGGAACCCTGCGCTGCTGTGCGTTGATGGGTGGGCTTGCCGCTGCAATGGCCTGCGGACGCTGTGGATGGTCTTCTGCAGCAGCTGGTTTCCCCGCAGCTGCGCGATCCTCTCCAGGCCGAGGTTGCTGATTGCAATTTCATCCCTCAGGCTGCTTCTATCCTCTCGAGCGGCGGTGCAGCCGATTTAATGTCTCAAAATGCAGTTGCGCAAATATAAAATTAAGCCCATTTGGATTCTCTATCCTCAGTATTTTAGCCTTCATGCTGCGTTTGAAACGTTTCACACTTGCTGGTCCATTGCATCATCTAGGAGCGTGGCTGACCCGCTCGAGCTATTCTAGATAACAACGCACTCCATTCCCCCCCTGCCTCACGCCCACGGCCTCAAACTGAGTAAGTTTTCAAGACTGTTCAGCGCAGCAGCAATGGCCGCAAAAGAGCAGCTTAAGACGAAACTGTGCATCATCGGCAGTGGGCCTGCCGGGCACACCGCGGCCATCTATGCCGCCCGCGCTGGTGAGCTCCCTCTTCGCTGCATGCTTTCAAAATTTTGGAAGATTATACTCCTCACGTTTGATCACTCCTCGCCCGTTCCTCACCCCTCCCTCCCCCATTCCCACCTCATTTCCGCCAGAGTTGAAGCCCCTGATGCTGGAGGGCTGGATGGCCAACGGCATCGCCGCTGGTGGGCAGCTGACCACCACCACCGACGTTGAAAACTTTCCTGGATTCCCAGAGGGCATCATGGGAGGGGAAATATGCGAGAAATTCCGCGCCCAGAGCGAGCGCTTTGGCACCCAGATCTTCTCGGAGACCGTCTCCAAGGTGGACCTCTCAGTGCGCCCCTTCAAAATCACCACCGACGAAAAGGAGGTCACGGCGGACGCAGTCATCATTGCCACGGGCGCCGTCGCCCGCCGCCTACCCTTCCCCGGCTCCGACGAGGACACCGGTTTCTGGAACAAGGGCATTTCCGCTTGCGCTGTGTGCGACGGTGCTGCACCCATGTTTCGCAACAAGCCCATTGCCGTCATTGGAGGAGGAGACTCCGCCATGGAGGAGGCCGTGTTCCTCACCAAGTACGGCTCCAAGGTCTACATCATTCACCGCCGCGACGAGCTGCGCGCCTCCAAGATCATGCAGGCCCGCGCGCTGGCCCACCCCAAGATTGAGTTCCTGTGGAGCTCAGTGGTGGACGAGGCGTACGGCGACGACAAGGGCAAGCTGGGCGGCTTGAAGGTGAAGAGCCTGAAGACCGGGGAGGTCACCGACGTGCCTGTGGCTGGCCTCTTCTTTGCCATCGGCCACGAGCCCGCCACCAAATTTCTGGATGGCCAGCTGGAGCTGGACGAGGACGGCTACATCGTGACCGCCCCCGGCACCGCAGACACTTCCATCAAGGGCGTGTTCGCTGCGGGAGACGTTCAGGACAAGAAGTGGCGCCAGGCCATTACCGCCGCTGGCAGCGGCTGCATGGCGGCGTTGTCTGCCGAGAAGTACCTGGAGGAGCTGGAGGCGGAAGAGGCGGCGAAAGAGAATGCTAACGGCGTGGCGGCTGAGTGACTAGAGCACAAAAGCCGGTTGTGATGAGGCATTTCATGCCGCAAACGAGTAGACTGCTTCCTTTCTTAAAATAATAATGGAAGAAAGGCTGCTGCATGCGACGAAAGAGGACGGCCATCTCTTCTTTGCAGATATTCTTTTATAGAAATGAACTAACCAATTCTTTTTACGCTTCATTCTTTCATTCGGAAAAATATTTTGTGACCTCTCTGTACATGTACATATGCAAGTAAGCAAAAATATAGAAAAGCGATTTATTTATTTATTTATTTGCGACCCTTGGCTGCTTTGGCAGCTTGGCGCCGCTTGTGCTCCTCCAGGACCTGGCCCATGGACGCAGCCACCCAGCCCTTTCCGTCCGCTCCGCTCATCTGAGCGTACATCCGCTCCCGCGCAGAATCCACAGCGCACGACACCAGGCCAAAGCCGTACACCTGCAAACCCTCCTGCAGCCGCCCAGGCTTGGGCAGAAAATCTACGTCGTGCTCAGCAGCAAACTCTTCAACCAGCTCACGCAGCGGGCGCTCGTCGTAAGAGGGCCCAGGCGCGTGCTCGTGCGGCGCGCCGTACGCCTCCTCGAGGTTGTGCTCTGCCGCAGCTGCTGCGGCAGCGGTGGGCGCGGTGGGTGCAGCGGTCCAGGTTGGCGGCAGCGGCGCCCCCCTGCCAGCCGTGTTGATCGCGTCCAGGGCAGCGTTCATTGCTCGTTTCACCTCGGGACCCTCTAGCACCGACCCTGGGAACAGCGCCTTCCACTGCAGGTACCACCGAGTGACGTCGTCAAGGTCAGGCGAGCCAGACAGCCAGTGGCGCAGCGCAGCGTGCCATTTGGGGAAAAACCGGGCGCACAGCAGCTTGGACAGCTGCGCCTGCGGCATCAAATCAGCCCAGTCCATGACCCAGTAAAACGGCTCCAGGTCCTGCGCAGCTGGGTTGACCTGAAACTCGGCCAGTGCTGCCTCAAGCTTTGGCACCACCGCCCGCCCCAGCAGCGCCTCCCACTCACGACGGCCAAACACAGGCCGCCATGGCGCCAGCAGCGCCTTGGCAGAGCTGTCTGCGGGGTGCCACACATCCAGCGCAGACCCAAACTTGTACCGAACTGACGGCCACATCTCCGCCAGCTGGGAGCCCAGAGAGGGCAGCCACGGGTGCAGCCAGGTGTGCGGGGCCAGCGGATCGGAGGTGGGGTCCCACGCATCTACCGCCGTCTTCAGTCTGGGCATCACCAGGTGGTGCATGACGTAAGAAAGAGCGGTGGCAGGAAGCGCCGGGCCCCAGGCCTCCAGGAACCGCTCCAACGCTGCGGCATCCCTGGGGTCCCACGCAGAGATGAGGTCCCGCCGCAGCGGGGGCAGCAGCACCTCGCTGATCAGTCGAAGGTAGGGGTCTGACGACAGGGCCAGCGATGAGACGGCGTCCAAGTGGGCGTGACGGGACGAGGAGCAGTCGCGCTCCAGCAGCGGCCTCCACGAGCTAAACAGCGCTGCTGCAGGTTCGGGCGCAGCCAGCGGGGACCACTCCGCTAGCGCGGAAGACAGCGGCGGTAGCGCGCAGGCCAGCGCAGCAGTGGCAATGTTGTACAGGCCGTACTCTTGCGGGTACCCAGCCTTCACTGCTGCAAACTTGGAGCGAATGGCCTCCAGCTCGGGACCCACCCCAGCCGCTGGTCTCCCTCGTGCCGCCTCCACGGCGTTCAGCACTGCCTGCACACGAGTGGCCGCAGCCGCTGCCACCGCTGCCTCCTCAGCCAGCCGCTCCCTCTCCCGCTCCAGAATGGTGCGGGTGTCGCGCCCCTGCCGCAGCCGTCCATCCACTAACTGAATGTCGGCCTCAGCCAGTTCCACCAGCAGCCGCATGTTGTGCCGAACTTCGGGCAGCGGCAGGCCGTCGCCGCCGCCGTCCCCGCCATCCTCCTCCATATTGAGGTCCTCGAGGTTGGTCACCACGCGGGTTTGCGCGCCACGCATGTCCACAATCACCGTCTGCACCGGCGGCGCTGCCCCCCTTCCGCCATCCCCGTCCTCCAAAACTTCATCAGCGGTGCGAAAGGTGCGCTTCACGCGCGTAGACGCGTTCTTGCGCTTCCACATGCCCGCCTCCGCACGAATGTCCGCCGCAGAAGGCTTCCGCCCACCCGGTCTGGCGGCTTTGGCCGCGTCTCCTCCCTCCTTGCGGGCTGCCGCCGCTGCCGGCGTCACCAGCGCCGCTTCTCTGCGGTCTCCAAAGCCCATGCCCATGCCCTTGGGCCGCATCTTGGCCTCCAGAGGCTTGGAAATGCCCTTTCCGTCCCTCCCCAGCCCGGCACCTTCCTTCCACCCCATTCTTGCCAACAGCTTGCCACCGATGCCTTTCGTGTGAGCTTCAAACTGACCCACGTCAGCACCAGCAGCGGTGGGGCGGGCGTCGATGCCGCCCCTTTGCCCTCCTTTCTTCCCAGCACGAGCTGCTGCCGCCTCCGACTCCTCCCGCCGCCGCCTCTCCGCCGCTGCTGCTTTCACTCTGCGACCAAACGCGCCAGGCAGCAGTTCCTCTTCATCCTCGGCATCACCGCCGTCCTCTGCTTGGCGTTGAAAGCCCAGGCCGCCGCTCGCGAACCCCATGCCTCCACCCCCACCACCACCTCTAGCGCTGCTGCCAAGCCCGACCCCGCCCCTGCTGCTGGTGAAGCCCAGGCCTCCTCCACCGCCTCCTCCGCTGCCTAGACCAAGCCCTCCCCGGCCTCCGCCATTCCCCCATCCATCATCTTCCTCGATGGTTGCGTCCTCTTCTGCTGCTGCTGCTGCCGCTGTTTCCATGCCGTCTTCCTCCTCCTCATCGATGCCATGTTTCATGACGCCGCCGCCAACAAAACCCACCGGCTTTGTATACTCTTCTTTCCGTCGCTCTCCCCTTCCCTTCCTGCCGCCTCCCCCGTCGCTGTCGCTGTCCTCGCCGCCAAAGATGCCATAGATGGCGTCGTCACGGGTCTGAGAACGCTTGCGACGCTTGTTGCGGTAGAAAAACTCGTCTTCAACCCACTCGCCGCCCTCATAGTCGTTCTCGACGTCGAACCGCTCGTATTCCTGCACAGGAAAAACAGAAAAGGAATTGGGCGGTAATCAGGCGGCGGCAAATGGCTGAAAAGCCTCATAAAACAAGACAGCACAGAAACGCTGGCGTGCCTGGTCCTCATCCATCTTATTCTTGTTTGTGCATAGGAAGAGAGCTGAAACAGCCACAAAACTACCGCGATTAATTAGTTTTGCATCTGAATTAAATGCGTTGAACAAGCTGAAAATCAATGTGCGCGTAGCTCTCGTTGAACACAGCCGTTTACAGAAAAAATGGCAAATTAACTGCAAAAGAGAGGCCGCAAATGCCCCGAGCTTCTGGAGGGGCAGGAAAGGACTGAGGAACGACCTGAAACTGTTCAGGTTTAATCGGGGGAGTGCGAGCAATCGAGCAAGACAATTTTTTTTCCATCACCGACCCCTGGACACTTTCGAGTTTCGTCATGCAGATTATTTCATTTTATTAGAACACGGAAATGCGATTGCGCTGCGCCATCTCGCGACGTTGAAAAAAATAATTAATCTCGACGACTCACTCCGCCTGCTCCCCTGCGACGGAATGACCGCGATCCACGCCTCGCTAGGGATGGAACCTTCTCGCAAGGCAAGTTTTGGCACGCGGTGGTCGTCTGGCAGGCGTCAGGGGAGCCCGAACAAAATATATTCGCCTTTGCGGTACTGCCGGTCCCTTTGCCGGTGCCTCCGCTGTCGTCGTGCAGTGCCAACCAATTAAGGAGTCCTGTGCCGGAGCCGGGAAGCCCGCAAGCGCGATATTACTCTTTCTCATGTAGTGCTGTGTTTCCCATCTGCAGAACTTTTGGACAGCTGAGGGCGAGGAGGGGTCGGAAGACGTAGGCGTTTCGAGAACGTACATTGACGGATGCAGCGCGTACGCGGTCAATTCGGGTAACGCCGCCCAGAGCACAGCCGCCCAACAATTTTCGCCGTCGGTGAGATTTTGTCCAAATGCAGCAGCCGCTCACCTTGTGTTCATTGCGTATTTGGCATCCCATTTTTTCCTTACGACTCACTCTGCCCAGTGCGCTCTTTTCGTCGTTCAACTCCTAAAACCCCCGCCAACCTTGTTTCAACCGCAGCACCCGCCATTTGATCGCCCTCTCTACGGCCCCAGCGGCGTCGCAGAAATACTCGAGAAGGCAAGTTTTAGAACGTCACGCTGCATTGCAGCTGCGTGTGTACCCTTCAATGTTTTCCCCCTCCCCAGCATGCTCTGAGATTCTCTTCACGAACCAACCGCACTCTCGAATGAACGCCTGCACACTCACCCACGTGCATTTATTCTTCCTCCAGCTCACCTTCAAAATTATCTACCCTTGCAGGTGTGCGACTGGAGCGGGTTCGACGTGTTTGAGCTGGCAGCGCGCAGCGGTGGCCAACCCCTGCAGCACGTCACGCTGCGCCTGCTGACCACGCTGGGGGTGGTGAAGCGCCTCCATCTCAGTGTCACCCGGCTCAGCGCTTTCCTGGCGGCAGCTGAAGCTCAATACACGAGCCAGCCGTACCACAACAACACGCACGCGGCAGATGTGGTGCAAGCGCTGGGCTCGATGATGGCTGCAGACCAGTGGGCGTCCACGCTCAACGATTGCGAGGTGCTGGCGCTGGTGGTGGCAGCCGCGGTGCACGACCTGGGGCACCCTGGCGTGAACAACGATTTCCACGCTCGGACCAACAGCAAAGAGGCGAAGCTGTACCGCTCGGTGGGCAGTATCAACGAGAACGGTCACGCCGCGCTGGCACTGGCGCTGCTGGACGCGCCGGACAACGATTTCCTGTCTGTGCCGCTGGGCGCCACCGGCATTTCTGCTTTCAAGGGCCTGGTGAAGGATCTGGTGCTGTCCACTGACATGGCCCACCACGCAGGTACCATCGATGAATTCTCGGGGGCGGTGCGACGGTGGGGCCCCGCGCTGGGGTCGTGGCCGGCAGAGGAACGCCGAGGAGCGCTGCGCATGCTGCTGCACTGCGCAGACATCAGCAACCCCGCGCGACCGCTGTCCCACTGCATGGAGTGGGGCTACCGCGTGCAGGAGGAGCTGTACGGCCAGGGGGACCGAGAAAGGGAGCTGGGGTTGGCGCTGACGCCTGCATGCGACCGCAACAGCGGAAAGAGCACCCCTGGGCGCAGCCAGGCCGCGTTCATCAAGCACGCCATGCGCCCATGCATCGCCGCGTTGCAGCCGCTGGCCCCTAATTTCGTTGCCGTGGTGACTCCCTTCATTGACGCCTCGCTGGCGCACTGGCAGGCGCTGCCAGGCGGGGGGGAGTCGCCCACAAAGAGCGCGACATGCACGCACGCGGGCCGAAACGGCAGCGCGGACGTCATAAATTACTTAGCCCCTTGATTAACACGAATTTCCAAAGACACAAAATTAATATATAAACTGCTGCTGGTGGCCTGCTACGTACATACAAAGAGATCGTCGTATCTCCCCCCCCCCCTTTCACACATTTCCTTCTTGGTGTTATAGCCACTATTCGATTTTCCCCAGTATTAACCAGATAACTACCTCTAAACCAATCTTTGCGTCGTATCCCCCCTCCACCCTTCTTCTCTCCTTTCGTCTTGATTCTTCTTCTTCTTCTTTTTCCACCTTCGTCGCGCTGTTTGTTGAGGTTCGGCGCCCCGTGCACCGTGGTGCTCCAGAGGAGTACCCTGCCTGAAGAAAGATAACCCCTCAATAAGGTTCCCAGTAATGAATGCCATTTTTTCATTGAGAACCCCCCCGAGCGATGCTGATTACTACTATAAAAGTATCCTGCTGGCACCTTAATCCGCTACTTCAGAATTTTGTTTGTTATGTAATTTCTTCCTCATTTTGGAGGACTACTACTGAACCACTTACGAACCGAAAATGCAGAGATTGCTCATCACATGCAAAGCCTACCAGGCGTTGCGGCATCTCCTTCCATCCCTTTATATATATATACAACCCGGCCAATTCCAAGCTGGCCGGATAACCTGCGTTGTGCTGCTGTAATTAAGTTCGAGGAATCCCGACTGCGGACAGCTGACTTGGAAAAAAAAATACACGCTCTCTGCTCTCCAAAACTAAACTAAAGGGATAAAAACATACTGTGCATTAAATTTGCATCCGTTTCCACACAGTTCTCACACATTCTCTCTTCACTTGCGCTCGAGCACCTCCACGCCGTTCTTTCCGGCGATGATGCAGACATCAACCATGTTCATGAAAAGCCCGTGCTCTACGACTCCCTCGAGCGCCAGAATTGCCTTGCTGGCAGCGTGCGCGTCCTTGATGGGCGTCTGGAAGTAGAGATCCACGATGTAGTTGAAGTTATCGGTCACGTAAGGCGCATCGCCTTCCATGCGCAGCTTGGCATCGCAGCCCGCCACCTCGGGCAGTGCCGCCAGGCGCTGCAGGTTGTACTTCCAACAGAACTGGGTGATCTCGACGGGCATCGCCAGCTTGCTGCCGCCCAGGCCGTCCACCATCTTGGTGTCGTCCACGATGCACACAAACTTGGCGGAAGCCATCTCCACCATCTTCTCCCGCAGCAGCGCCCCTCCGCGGCCCTTGACCACGTCCAGGTTGGGGTCCACCTCGTCAGCGCCATCAATGGCAACGTCGAGCTTGGGCTGCTCGTCCAGGGTGGCCAGAGGGATGCCCAGGGACAGCGCCTGCTCGTACGTGCGCACGGAGGTGGGCACGCCAATGATATCCTTCAGCTCGCCAGACTTGAGCAGCTCGCCGATGCGGTCAACAGCAAAGGCTGCGGTGGAGCCAGTGCCCAGGCCCACAACCATGCCGCTCTTCACGTACTCGACGGCCTTCCAGGCAGCCTGGTTGTTTGAGGGGGGGAGGGGGGAGGGGGTGGTTGATTTTATGGGGTAAAATTGGGCAGTGACTGGGGGGAGCGGTGGGTGCATTGACCCATTTCCTCACCTGCTTCTTGAGCTCGTCCTGGGACAGCGCCTGAGTGGTCATCCTGGCAGCACGGTTCACGCGGGTGGAGCGGTTGGCGGACACGAACGCAACACGGGCACCACGCTGGGCGAAGCTAGATTGCTGGGCAAGCATGACAATGTGCTGTGATCAAGGGCGTCGAGAACCTCCAAATTGGGTTATAAATGCAGGAAAACCGCGAACTAAGCGTTCGATGGTAAGATCGGGCTTTAAAAAGGCCTTCCATCGTGGCACTTGCCAGTCTGAAAAAAACGGGGACAAAAACCTGGCATTTGCGGAGGCTGTCAACCTTCTCGCTTGCACCTGAAACGGTCTCTTTTCGTTCTATCAAATTAATGTGAGTTGTACAGGACCAGCGGGCTGGGCTTGATGCCGCAGGGGAGGGAGGCGGCTTGATGCGGCTGATTTGGATTTGATTTGTTGGAATGAGGACTTTGTCCATATTGAATATTAATTAATGCGGCGTACAATTTGATATGTGGATAAATTTGGGGGCGAGCAGGGAGAGCCAGCCAAAAATATTTGGGGGCGGACTCGTGTTCAATTTATTTTCGAGAGAAACAGAAGGACTGACGCGGTGTTCTATCTTTCATATCATGCAGACAAAATGGTGGAGGCCAGGGCAGGCATTGCCGTGGGCCTTAACAAGGGCCATGTTCTGACCAAGAAGGACAAGACCGTCCGACCTGCGCAGCGCAAGGGGGTGAGTAGTAGTAGCTGGGGTAACATATGGATGGAGTAGAATTAGCGGGTGGAGTGCAGCAAGTTGGCTGGCGAACGCTGGAAACAGATAGAAACCGCGAAATACGCACGTCGGTCGGGTTTTTTGTTTTACACGTGTACTCACTGTCTCTATTGTCTCCCCGCACTGTGCAGCATGCGTCCAAGCGCATCACCTTTGTGCGCAACATCATCAAGGAGGTGGCCGGCCAGGCCCCCTATGAGAAGCGCGTGATGGAGCTGCTGAAGGTTGGCAAGGACAAGCGCGCCCTCAAGGTGTGCAAGAGGAAGCTCGGCACCCACCTGCGGGCCAAGAAGAAGAGGGAGGAGATGGCGTCCCTGCTGCGCAAGATGAAGAAGTAAAGTGGAGTACACTATGTATGTGAAATAAAAAAAAATCCGGTGTAAAACTAAAGCAAGCAAAAAAACAAGAACTGTATGTAGTTGTGGAGAGAAAGTGCGAGATGGGTATACCGTCGGAAAAAGACTGGTTGAATTCGTAGCGTCCTCGTGCAGCCTTCCTGGCGCGTAGGCTCCCTCCGAGGCCAGGTTTGTTTTTATGTTTTCATGGGTCCCGTGCTGAGGTGCTGCTGAGGAAAAGGAATGATACGTTGAGCAACTGACTGATTTCTGGTTCTCGTAGTTTATTTTAAGTTCTCCTCTTACACCAGGCAGGCACACACGGCGGAGTTGTTTTTATGAGTTTAAAGAGTAATTTCAGGACAGAAAGACACGTTTGCAGTTCTCATAAGACAGCCACAGCTCTCTTTCGCCGCTATGGTCACTCTAGCAAGTCATTGATCAGCCCCATGTGGGCAAAGTCGTCCAGGCCTGGAGACTCCATGGTGCTGGGGCCAAGACCGTCCATGCGCTGCAGGAAGGGGGGGAAAATTGGATGATGAGGTGCCCATCGAGAAAAGGATAAAAAAAACAAGTAAAAATCGTCTTCTCCTCACCTTGACAGAGGGCAGCGGGGATGAAAAGGTGCGGCCGCCCTGCCCTACTGGAGTTGCCTGCGGAGAAAACATGCCCCTGGCGGCACCATTGGGGATCATCCCAGCACGAGGCACGCCGTCCAGCGAGCTGTGAGAGCTGCCAGGCTGGGGCGCGGCCATGCCAGGAGGCGGCGCCCCGCCGGCAGCAGCGGAAGCACGATATCCACTGCCACCGCCGCCGCCGCCACTGCCTGGTCCTGCAGCGGTGGAAACGCCGCTGGGGTACGGCATCGCCCGTCCTCCCCCTTGCGCCGGCGCAAAATGCGCGGCAGAGGGGTTCATGGGCGTGGCCAGCCCCCGAGCGGCAGCAGCAGCAGCGGCTGCAGCAGAAGCAGCACTGCCACCAGCGGGCGCGCTGCCTTGCCGCGCTGCGGTTGTCGGGCGTCGCTGCCCCTGCGACCCGCCCTCCATCAACGACGCCGTCGCCAGGATGGCGTCTGAAGGGTTGTTGCTGGCGGAGATCGAGCCTTGGTGAGGGGAAAACGCAGCAGCGTGGCCGCCGTTCTCCCCTCTCTGGGCAATCACCTCGGCAGCCGCTGCTGCTGGGCCCAGCCCAGCCAGGCTGGGCGGCGACAGCGCATCGCTGCTAGTCCGGGGGAGCGGGGCGCTGGAGAGGGCAGACCCTGCCCGTGACATCATCAGCTGACCCTCCAGCTCAACCAACCGACCGCGCAGCGCAGCCATTTCGGCGTCACGATCCGCCACGATGGAGCTCAGCCGCAGGACCTCCCCTCGGAGAGAGTCCACCACTCCGCCGCTGCCGCCATCGTCTCCTGCAGCCGCAGACAGCGGTATCTGCTGTAGCATGACGTCTTCGTCAAGGCGGGGGGTGGCCGCCGCGCTGGCAGCTGCACTGGCTGCTGCGCTGACCGTGGCGCTGCTGGTGGCGGCGTTGGGAACCCCAGAAGCTGCAGAGCGATCACTGCTGCCAGAGTTGAACGTGGATGAGGTGCCGTCGTCGCTGGAAGCGCCCTCGGTGGACAGCGCCGCAGAAACAGACACGGACACTGAGACAGAAGCAGCTGCAGCAGCCTTGGCTGACGCCTTTGCCGCTGCCTTGGCGGCGGCTTTCGCGGCGGCCTCAGCCTGCCGCCGGGCCTCCGCGGCCTGGCGGGCTGCTGCCACCACCCGCTGCCGCTCCTCCTCCTCCTTGCGCCGCTTGTCGTCAGCTTCCCTGCGCAGACGCTCGGCCTCTGCACGACGCTCCTCCTCAACGCGCGCACGAGCCTCCTCCTCAGCCTGAAGCTTCGCCCGCTCCACCTCCTTCTTTGCCCGCTGCCGCTCCTTCTTCCTCGCCCGCCGCTCCTTCTCCGCCTCCGCCTTGGCAGCAGCTCGCTCTGTCTCCTCGCGCGATGCCTCCTCCTCCTCGCGAATCAGCTCCTCCTGCCGCTTGATCGTCTCAGCCTCCGCCCATGCCACTTCCAGCTGAGTCTCCGCGATGTGCGCAGCCCCGTACATCTCCACCAGCCGTTTTCCCAGGTCAGCAAGCCGCCGCTCATCCCTCTCCACGCTGTCCTTTGAGCACTCGTCAACATCCTGGGCGTTGCGCAGCGCCAGGGCGTCGCCAGGCTTAGTCTCTGGCGTGAACGCGGGCACAGCCTCGGTGGCAAGACGCTGCAGCGCCGCCACGACATCGCCGGCGAAGAAAAATTTGTTGGCGTCGCCGTCGATCACCACGCCGGGCCCGCCAGAGGTAGAGGCGGCGTCGGCAGACGAAGACGAGGGCTCTGCAGTGGATGGCGGGGGCGGCAGTCCCAGCCTAGCCGCCCTTCCCGCCACCTCCAGCGCCTTTGCTCCGCAGTGCAGGGCGTCCATCACGAGCGTGGAAGTGACCTCCTTCTCGTTGAAAAACCGCTTCACCAGGCCCTTGAGCAGCGGCGTGGAGGCCACGGAGGACAGCTCCGCCTTGCGGTCCTCGTCCAGCGCGGTCCAGAAGGCCAGGAACCCCGGCGCCGTCACCGCCCCCACCAGCCGCCCCAGCGCAGCTCTTTTCTCGTCAATATAACGCCGCACGATGCCCTCCACGTTGGTGAGGTACACCCGCACCAGCTCCCGCCTGTACTGCGGGTCCAGCGTGCGGAAGGGCCTCGCCGGCCTATCCCTGATCACCTGCACCTGCGCCTTTATCACCACGCTATCCCCCGCCGTGAACCCGTCGTTCACTTTGTTCAGCTCCATGAACTTCTTCCACCCCCAGTCGTGCTCCTTTTTGCAGAACCGGTGCAGGGTGTCGCTGTACTTGCTCTTCTTGGGGTCGCGGTTCACCACCGCTATCGTGAACTGAGCAAACTGACTCCACCCGGGCAGCAGCTTGTCGTAGTCGGCCACGCACAGGAACAGCGACAGGTGGTTGGATACGTCGCACCCGTGGGGGTACACCAGCACGTACCAGCGATAGGGGCCCACCTGGAAGGTGGCGGAGCGCAGCTCGCGCTTGGCGCCGTCGGAAAATTTGTCCAGGCGCCATGTGAACTTGCCGTACAGCGAATTGGGAGTGACGGTCACTGTGGAAGGTAAGGGAGAGGTTTCAGCAAAAAAAATGCATGCATTTGGGTTGTATTTTTTGACAAACAAATAAATTATTGAAGCACAAAACATAATTTCCCTAGGAAAAAGCCTAAATTTTAATAAATGGCCTCACCCTCGTCCTCGTCGTCCAAGTACGTTGAGCTGGACGCGATGGCATCGATGACCGACTGCCTGCTTCGCCACTCAATGGCTTCTGGGCTGTCTGGCGTGACCGTGAGCACGCCATCGGGGGTAGGGGGCCCCTTCTCCTTGGGCGGGGCGCCCGCGGCAAGCGCTTCACGCAGCTTCGCCTGAGACATGCTGAACACCCGTCAGGCAGCGCCGCAAGCCAGATGCCGCACTAGAACAAAAGCCTTCAGAAACTAAATTAATTAATGGACCAGCTCTCCAACTCCAGCACGAGGTTGTGCAGCAGCTGAATTGAATATATGGCGTGTGTAGTCTAAATCGCAAATGGAAACAGCATCTATCGCCTCTGGTTTTATAAAATAAAGAAATTAAAACGATGCCTTGTCAGGCAGTCACAAAGCGGGGCCCTGTGCACAAATGTGAGGGTACCCCAGGCGGTAATAGCTTAAATAAGGGGCTTCATTTTCGCAGAGAGCGGGTTTCGCAGCCGGCATGTGAAATTAGGTTGCGCGCCATTTCGTATATATTTGCGAGCTGTTATTTTGCCGCGGCGGTGTGCGTATGCCCCAGATCTTAGCTTTAATATAATCTGAAAGGTGTGGAATTCATAGAGCTGAGAGGGAAGAGACGGTGCGACAACTGAGAGGACCACGCAAAAAAGATGTTGGCGGTTGAAAAGGTCGGTGCAGGGCGAAATTTGCTCTCTGTATGCCTTCTTTATTGAATGCACGCGGGTTCTAACTTGAATGACGCGCTGCCTGCAGGAAAACGTTCGGACCGCTGGGAATGGCAAACAGCAAGATGGGGCGACAGCTCTGCGGAAGCGCCCCGCAGAGGGTGCCGCGGAGCCTTCTGACGAAAATAAGGCCCCCAAAATTAACGCGCTGCAGTCGCGGAGCGCAAACATGTCGATGGCCACGGGCAGTGAGGGTATCATGCAGCAACTGACCAACATTCAGGGAGGAGCCGGCGTCATGGCGCCTCCCCCTCCCCGCCAGACCCTCAGCGGCCGTCCTCTGTCTGGCACCAGCGACTACGGGGCGGCGACCCGGCCCGGGAGCGCTGGCAGCAGCCGGCACCGCAGCTGGCAGCTCACCGACTTCGACATCGGCAAACCCCTGGGCAGGGGAAAATTCGGCAACGTCTACCTCGCCAGGGAGCGGGGCAGCAAGTACATCGTCGCCCTAAAGGTAATTTTCGTGTTTAGGGACAACCTATTCTTTATTTCCCCTCGAGGAAATTAGACGTCGCTGCCTTTAACACTCTTTCTCTCCCTCTCTGCTTCAGGTCCTCTTCAAGAATCAGCTTCAGCAGAGCAGCGTGGAGCACCAGCTGCGCCGTGAAATCGAGATCCAGTCCCATCTGCGCCACCCCAATATCCTGCGGCTGTATGGCTACTTTTACGATGCCACCCGGGTCTACCTCATCCTAGAGTACGCGGCAAAAGGGGAGCTGTACAAAGAGCTGCAGCGGGTGGGGCACTTTGACGAGCGCCGCACCGCCACGTACATCGCTTCCCTGGCCAAGGCGTTGATCTACTGCCACTCCAAGCACGTCATCCACCGAGACATCAAGCCGGAGAACCTGCTGCTGGGGCTCAACGGAGAGCTGAAGATCGCAGACTTTGGGTGGTCGGTGCATGCCCCCAACTCCCGCCGCAAGACGCTGTGCGGCACGCTGGACTACCTGCCACCTGAGATGGTAGAGGGGTCCCTTCACGACGACCGGGTGGACGTCTGGTCGCTGGGGGTGCTGTGCTACGAGTTCATGTACGGACAGCCGCCCTTTGAGGCCGCTGGCCACTCCGAGACCTACAAGCGTATCCTGAAGGTGGACCTGCGGTTCCCGGCCGAGCCGGCGGTGTCTGCAGGGGCGCAGGACCTCATCAGGAAGCTGCTGGTCAAGGTGCCCGCGGACCGCATCCCGCTGGACCAGGTACTGAGCGACCCCTGGATCCAGGCGAACGCAGACCCCGCGGTGCTGGCACGGACTCACTAAGAGGAGGAGAATCTGCAGACCCAGATTAGACAGCAGTTTGGACAGTAGGAGGCATGGCGCAGTATTATCATATCAATACAAAACAAAAGAATCATTTACCCATTCTGTACCTTTTTTGACTGACTGGACTTCCTCATCGGAGGCCTAATACAATATTACACCATTTTTTTCCTCTTCAGTCATTCATCTACTGTACTTGCTTGACTATAATTTATACTTCCAACCGCTGTAAAGCACGTGGACCTACAGATTCGGTGGGGACATGGAGTTTAAGGGAGGGTGCAGCGGCACGATTTTCTGCTGTAATGCATTCCACAAGTAGGCCTGAGAATGCCCAGAAAGGGCCGTGTTAGAGAGCTTACTGGCCTGGTTGCGTCTGCACTTATTGTCTGTTTATGTCAAACGTGTTTACATGGAGAATGAAGAATGTCATGGCAAGAAAAAGAAAAAACTGTCGCGGGTTGAGAGACAAGTTGTTTGCTTATCCTCTACTTCAGCGACAACAAATGAGAAAACGGAGTGAAGTGTCTGTAATAATCTCTTTGAATTATCTGGTGAATATAGGAGCCAGCCCCAAAATGAGTGGCCGGCCGCCGTGTCAACAAACAAAGGAGGCTGTAAATGCCTTTTTGATGGGTTAGACAGTAAAATTTCGAAAGGGGAGTCAGTCGAGAATCATAAAGAGACATGCAAGCAAAAAGGTCGAATAGGTCGGGTTTATATCATCATAGCGGAGCAAAAAGTGTTAAGAGAAACAAGATTGATATATAAAAGGGAACTGGTGTTGCTTTCAGGCGCCTCAATGCTGCTGGGCATCGTGGTGCGCCTGCTGGGCTTCATTGTGAGCCTGCTGGGCGTCGTGGTGCGCCTGCTGGGCGTCGTGGTGCGCCTGCTGGGCGTCGTGGTGCGCCTGCTGCTCAGCGTTGGACTGCTGCACGTACGCCGTCAGCGCCTCAATCTCAGCCTTGGAGGGGTCCTGGTGACCGTGGTCGCCGCCGTGCTGGTCGCCCACATGCGCGTTGAGCCCCATGGCCTCTGCCGCCTCGTGGGGGATGTTGGCTGAGGCCATCATTGCTGCCAGGGTGGCCGGGTCCAGCGTGGTGCCCTCTGGCAGCCCCAGCATCAGCTGCCCCCCCTCTCCCAGTATCTGCTGGGGCATCCCCATCAGCAGGTTCTGCTGCTGCAGCATCGCCATTGTCTGCTCGTTCAGCTGCATCATGGCATCGGTGCCAGTCAGAGCGGGGGCAGCGGGCAGAGCGCCGCCGCCGCCGCCCTCCCCTCCCTGCCCGCCCGACAGGTTGATGGGGGGCACGCCAGCGCGCTGGCGCTGTCGGTCAGCGTTTGCGTCCTGCAGCGCCACTGGGTCCAGGCGCCAGATGGTCTCGTGCTTCTGCTTGACGCCGGTGTTGATGAAGATGTGGTCCGCAGACAGCACCTTGCGGATCTGGATCTTCCAGCGCGGGACGTGCTTGGTGCCGGGCATGATGCGCAGGTCCAGCTGCTCGCGCAGCTCAGGGTCCTGCTCGATGCACTCAAAGATCTGCGGGGCGGTGGCCTCAAACCCAGGGATCTTGGACAGCGACGACACGATCATCCAGCGGTAGGGCACGCTCTTGCGGAAGTGCTGGCGCTTCTCCTTCTTGTCGGGGATGATGCCGCCAAACTGCGCGGCCTGCTCCTGCAGGTGGCGGTACTTGCGCTTGGCGGTCTGCACGGAGCACCCAAACTTGCCACCCAGCCGCTCCCAAGACACCTCTTCGTCGCCGTCCTGCAGCCCCAGCTCCAGGCGGTAGGTGGGGTCGCTGACGATGCGCGTCATCTCGCGCGTCTCGTCCTCGCTCCAGTTCTTGCGCTCAGCGCGCTGGCGGGGCTGCGATGAGGGGGGGGCCACCGCGATGGGCTGCGCCGCCGCTGCCGCCGCTGCCGCGGCAGCAGCAGCCGCTGCGGCGGCCGCATGGGCGTCCATCTGCAAGGCTTCCAGCGCCTGCTGCCCCAGCCCCGGCATCCCCTCCCTCCCCTTGCTCAGCATCCAGAACTTCTTGCGCAGCGCGTTCTGCGAGCGGTTGAAGTAGGTCTCCATCTTGTTCCAGTCCACCTCGTCCGTGCCCAGCTTCTCGATGCGGTACTCGCGGTCGCTCACCATCTTCATCAGCTCAGCCTCGTCCTTCTCGTCCCACCAGTTCTTGTACGTCGAGTTGCCCTCGTCGCCCTGCCCGCCCGGGAATGACCCGGGGGGCATGAAGAACTGCTGCAGCCCCGCTGGGTTGTTGATGAACGCCTGCAGCTGCTCGGGCGGCAGCTGCTGCAGCATGTCCATGCCGGCCAGGTGGGGCATGCCCAGGGACGCGGGATCGAAGCCTGAGAAGTCGTGCGCCTGCATGCCCGCGATGATGGGGAGCTGCATCTGGAGGGCCTGGCCGTCGGGGGTGCCGTTGCCGCCGGGGCCCTGCAGCGCGGCCAGCACCTCGGGGTTCAACATGTTGGTCATGTTCAGCCCTTGCAGCGCATGGAGCTGCTCAACGGTGAAGTTGCCGCCGCTCAGGAGGGAGGTGTCTAGGGGCTGGCCAGCACCCATCCCCGCTGACCCGTCGTCAACCCTCATGCGCTTCGCGGAGGGCATCTCCTCGCCTGCTAGGGGAGGGGGAAACACGTAAAATGAGTTGGGAAGGGGACAGAAAGAGGTTTAAGCGGCAAGGAGGGCAGGGTCAAGGGAAGGAAGAAGGCAGGCAAAAGCAAGCGCCTCACCTTGGTGAGAGGGCTGGTGCTCCAGGTGCTCGCCGTGGCTGTGCATCATGTGCTGGCCATCGTTCTGCTGCTGGGCACCCCCCTCGGCGCCGTGCTGGTGGACGGAGCCAGAGATGAGCTGAGCAAGATTGGAGAGGTGACTCGAAAACTGATGCTGTCCGTCTCCAAGAGATGGGTCCTGCCCGCCAGGCTGCCCCACGTCTCCGTTTTGCAGATCCATGTTTTGGTGGGTCGTGTGCGGGGCCGCTGGTGCGCTGTGCCGCAAGGGACCCGATAATTTAGGGGGAGGAAGTGGAGTCGGACCGAGTAACGTGCGGCCGGCCGACTGCGAGCTGCTTGCAACGAGCTGTTTGCGACTCGTTCAGACTTTTCTAAGAAGAAGAAATGTTTTTAAAGAAGGAGATGGCTTTCTTGGTGGCAATAGAAAAAAATGAGAGCGGCCCGTTTTGGCGGGCTTCTTCGGCGGGGGGAAGAGCGAGGGAAAATGAATTTTGCTGGTTGTGAAAGCCTGGAATGGTTCTAGTGCACTACCCTCGCCTGTGCCCACGTTCCTGGGCTGCCACGACCCCATTCGCTCCCTTGGCGGAGCGGGCGGGGAAACGGC
The DNA here is from genome assembly GCA_963854735.1 of Marvania coccoides. NCBI lineage: Eukaryota > Viridiplantae > Chlorophyta > Trebouxiophyceae > Chlorellales > Chlorellaceae > Marvania > Marvania coccoides. The sequence continues at coordinate 3,273,112 of OY978097.1, read as the reverse complement.
AGGGGCGGGCTGTTTGTTAGGTGGGAAAAGAGCGCTAAACAAGTCAGCGATCGGCCGTGAAGAATGGCACGGAAACGCAGTGGAGCATCGCATTTCCACGTTGGGTGAAATGGCTTGTACGAAGGTGTTTTTCGACATGCACCGTAACGGAGGAAAAATACGGTGCACTCCTGTTCGCGCGTTTGCGAGCAAAACCGGCAGTTTCGGTGCGGCCGCAGGGAACCAGTTTACTTTTTATGAATTGGGTCGGCGAAACTATGCGCATTTGTTTCACGAAAGGTGGATTTGAACTCGAATTTTACTTCTTACTTCTCCCGCAAACGAGGAGCTAGGCCTCAGCCTGCTGCTGGGCTGGCTTCTTAAACAACATACAATTACAGTGAATGATTATGTTATTGGGTATGGCTAGAGTGCCACGCAACAAAAAAATATACCCACGCTGACATGGGTTGGAAAAGAACCACCGCCTCTTGCCGCCCTGGTAACAACCCGTGGTCTGAGGCTGACGTTTTCCGGTTTGCGCAACGTGCATGCCCATCCAGTGACGGTTTTAGTTCGTTGACGAGCTCTACGGATGCACAGGCCGTGTTGAAAATTTGGAAGTTCATCATTTGGGGGATTTCAATTTTCTCGCAGACTCCGCTGACAAGCCACAAATGCTACAAAAGACTGGAGGTTCTCTGTGGGAGGTTCCGATCTCGCCTCCGAGAGCTATTTTGAATGTGGGGCGCCGTCCTGTGGATGAGTTGCATGCATACATTTCCCCGGTCGTCCACTTCCCGGGATCCATTTTTTTGTTGTCCAAACTCCTTTGAAACTTTTAAATTCGATCGGTTGCAGCGCTGCACGGCGGCGAGTCCTGCGTCCACTGCGGCCGCAGCCTTTTTTGCGATGGACGACGGGATGGAGCAGCCAGATTATGCTCAAGCATACCACTCTCACTCGTATTTAGACCCCCTACAAGCCCAGGCCATCGCTGCATACATGCCAGACTTTGCGACGATGGACCCCGCTTCGCAGGCTGCCGCGATGCAGCAATATTCGCAAGCAATGCCTCCAGAAGAGCCACCAGCTGAAGTCAACGAACTATTACCGGGGTTCCGCATCGAGACGGAATCTGAGGCGGAGGAGGGCGGCGCAGGTGAGAGCAGTTGCGTTTATTTGGAGGCTCCTTGGATGGGCATCGCCGAGAGGAGAGCGTCACACCCCTACCAACCTCCAACCAACCCCCATTCTTTTACTTTTATGCAGCCCAGCAAGGGCTGTCCACCGCCGCTGCGGATGCCCTGGCCACCAAGGGCGACGATGCCTGGACCGAGGCGGAGGAGAGCGACCTGCTGCGCCTTGTCAACGATATGGAGTTTAGAGAGGTCAGCAAGTCCTGTGCTGTTTGCTCCCTTGTGTGTCAACTGTGTAGCAAAAGTATATACTACATCTTGGTGCACCAAACTAGATTGTATCAATACATTTATAAACCCAGCCACTCACTACCCCTAATTATACTACCCCTAATTATTTGGGTATTTATCGCAGGCTATGCTGGCTGAGACCTCCACCAAGTGGGCCCCCGTCGCCCGCTACTTCAAGCGCACCGTCAAGGAGGTCAAACGCAAGTACGACAAGCTGCAGAACCCAGACAAGGAGACGCGCAAGAGCACCAGGGTGGTGCGCAGCACAGCAGCCGCTCAGGCGGCAGCGCAGCAGCAGGAGGAGGAGGAGGAGTACGCTGCTGCTGCAGGCGCAGACGGACAGCTGCATCAGCAGCAGCAGCAGCAGCAGTATGACCCTTCTGCTGCCCCTGAGGCCGCCCAGCAGGGCGCTGAGGGCATGACCGCTGATGAGCACGCTGCCGCTGTGGCAGCTGCTGCAGCGGGAGTCTCCGGCGCCCAGCCTGCTGCCCACCAAGAAATGATGGCACATATGTACACCATGGGCATGGGCCACGAGGAGATGTACGCTGCAGGCGCTGAGGGCGGGCTCACCGAGGAGCAGGCAGCCGCTGCCCTGCAGGGCAACGCAGAAGCGCACGGCATGACTCCAGAGCAGATGGCTGCCTACATGCACGCCTACAGCGGGTTCTATGGCGACCCCAATGAGGCAGCTGCAGCGGCAGAAGGGCAGCAGCAGCAGCAGGAGCAGGACCCATCAGCTGACGTTCACCCTGCGCTGCTGCAGCAGCTGGCAGCGCAGCAGGCGGCAGCCTACCAGGCGGAGGCCGCTGCCGCCGCCGCTGTTGCCCAGCAGCACGCGGCGCAGCAGCAGGAGGCGCAGGCTACTCCTCCGCCGCTGCAGCACCACGTGACCCCGCCACCGCAGTCGCCCCCTCCCGAGCAGCACCAGGGGTCTGGCGTGGGCGGCGGTACCACCAACCAGCCGCGCAACGACCGCGTGTTCTGGAAGGCGGACGAGCAGCAGGAGCTTCTGCGCATCGTGCAGGACCCTGCTTACCGCCAGCAGGTGCTGGGGGTGGGCGAGCTGAACTGGGACACGGTGGCCAAGCACCTGGGGCGGGGCAAGCGCAGCGTGCAGCGCAAGTACGACAACCTGAAGGGCGCCATGGTGAACGGGGATGGCACGCTGACGCTGCCTGCCAACGACGGCAAAAAGTGGACCCCTGAGGAGGTGTCTGACCTGGTGCGGCTGGTGGAGGACGCGCAGTACCGCGCTGAGAAGCTGGCAATGGACAAGGTGGACTGGCGGGTGCTGGGTCAGCACTTTGGTCGCAGCTACGAGAGCGTTTCTTACAAGTACTCGTACGTGAAGAACACAGGGCGCACGGGCAACGAGGGCAAGCCCAAGCACGCCAAAGCCAAGCATGAGACGTCTTACAAGGAGATGGCGATCTGGGCGCTGCAGCAGATTGGGGGCGAGGGGACGTCTGGGCAGATTTGCAACATGATTGCCACCAACAACGTCTACTCACCGCAGCTGGACACCGCCATCGTGAGCGGCAAGAAGACGCTGCAGCGATGGAAGCACGGCGTGCGGTCCGCGCTCAACGCGTTCCCCATGTTCAAGAAGACGCCCCGCATCTTTGAGGGCGAGGTGGTGTGGCACCTGGTGGAGGAAGCGGTGGCCAGCGAGGCGGCGGCGGCGCAAGAGAAGGCGCTGCGGCAGCGCAACAAGCCGATGAGCGGTGCGGCGCGGCGCAAGATCAAGAAGCCGCTTGGAGAGGAGGGCGGCGGTGTTGCTGGCGAGGAGGGGGCCCAGGAGGAGGGCGCGCAGCAGGCTCTGGCGCAGATGGCCTCGCACCGCGCCCCTGGAGGGCGCAAGCGCAAGGCCAGCGCCATGGCGCAGGCTGCTCAGGCGGAGGCAGAGGCGGCCGCGCATGCGGCAGCTGCTGCCGCTGCAACTGCCGCGGCGCACGCCCAGCACCATGCCGCGATTGACGCTTCCGCCATGGCTGGCATGGACCCCCAGCAGATGGAGATGCTGGCTGCCCAGGCGCAGATGCCGCTGCTGCAGCAGATCTTTGACCCCGACGCCACCATCACCGCAGAGCAGCTGGCCATGCTGCCCCCCGAGCACCTGGCCATGCTGCAGCAGCAGATGGACGCGGGGCAGCTGGGGCAGCAGCTGCCGGTGCTGCCGCTGGTGATGCCGGATGGGCAGACGGTGGAGGGCCACGCGGCAGTGGATGGCAGTGGGGTGGTGGCTGCAGAGCACGCCCACCACCACCACCACATGTCTGCGGAGCAGGCCCACCACCACGCAGCTGCTATGCACGCTGCGCAGGCCGGCGGGCACCACTACCACGACCCCACCCAGGCCGCTGCCCACTACGACCCAGCGCACTACGACGCGCAGGCCGCAGCAGCGCAACATGCCGCCATGGAGCAGCACTACGCCACCGCCCATGACGCCTCTGCGCACGACCCAGCGCTGGCGGCGCAGCACCAGCAGCAGATGGCCGACCACTACGCTGCCACCGGCATGATGGACCCCTCTGGAGCTGGGCAGCACGGCATGCACACTGGAGTGCACCTGGGTCAGCCCATGGGGCACCACCAGGGCATGGACGGCATGGCGGGGCTGGGGCAGCAGGTGCAAGGGTATGATCACTATGGGCAGTACCACCAGCCGTATCAGCAGTACCAGCAGTACCAGTACGATCCTTCGCAGTACCAGCAGTATGACACCTCGCAGATGGCCACCTACGGCGTGCCGCAGCAGCAACAGCAGCAGCAGCAGTAGTAGTAGTGCTCTTCTTCTCTCCCGCCTACCCACTGCGCACCATGTCCCAATTGAAATGACCTGAATGGGTATGACAGAAATATGACCTTTGACCACTCTTTTTACGTATAGTAACTTCTTTAAGCAATGGGTTTTTCAAGACATCGCCATCTTCAGACGAATTTGGCTGATGTTTGATTTCTTTCATGTGCGGAGAGCCTCCGCTGTTCCAATATTTTTTTGCTCATCCCTGCATGCTAGCTCAATAAACAATACGTTTTGGGGCTCTCTTGCTATCGCTGACCTTGACATTCACAATAATGGCGTCGACACCATGACCCACATGCTTTCATTTGAATTCGCTTGTCCAAGCACAATCGCAATAGATAGCAGCAATTCCCCGTTTATTTTCCATGATGTAAATCATTTAGTGTAAAAAGGGTTTGAAGCCCCAAAAGAGCCCCCACCACCGCCGCCTCTCTGTTGAATACAATTTTAACTGCCCAGCAGTGAACAGCATGCAGATTGTGCGTGCAGCCACATGCATGTCTCTGGCAAACTGGTACTTTGCTTAGTATAAAAAAAGTAATCGGTCAGGGGTGCATTACAAACAAGCAAGCAAATCATCAGTAGGGCGAAAAAACGCAGAGCACTTTTGCTGCGCTCAATGCAAAAAAGAAAAGGAAAAACAGCAGCCTATTGCCTAAGTAATTATACGGAGGGTGGGGGTCGCCGCTAGTCAGCACCAGCAGTCCTTCTCCACCCTCCTTTGCTCTTTCTTTCCACACTCACACACTCTCTCTTCTCTCCACTCCCACTCTCTCCCTCCGCCAAATCGCAGACACCTCTCCTCCAATTCCATTCAAAGTAGTAGGTAAATAAAGTATTGGGGGGGGGAAACCGCTCCGCCCAATCACTGTCGCTCTTTCCTCCTCTAACCTCTAAATGGCGTCCACGTCCTCGAAGTCCACGAAGTCTTCGTCCGCGCCGCCCTCGTCTTCGTTGAACGCGTCGGTGTCGTTGACGCGGATGGTGTCTGGCAGCTCCCCGTAGGCCTTCAGCGAGCGTGCCTCGTCCGCCATGTACTTGAGAATGACGTCAGCCTTCTCGTCCTGGTACTCGCGCAGACCCACCAGCACGATGTCCCCGGTGTTGACCCACACCTTTTTGCGCATCTTGCCGCGGATATGACACAGCCGCTTGATGCCGTCCATGCAGTGGGCTTCCAAACGCCCGTTGCCCAGCATTCGGAGCACCTGGGCGTACTCTGCGGGACGGGGAGCGTGTGAAAAGGCGGGTGAGACAATGTAATGAAAGAGAACAAAGCTGGCTGAGGAGGAAGACAGCAAAAAAAAGCAGTGCTCACCTTGGCCGTCCTCTTTGAAAATCAACTCCCGCTTCTCGTCGCTCTCGTTCTTCCCCCTGCGCCTGTTCTTTCCTCCCTTTCCTGTAAAATGCAAATATACAGGGAGATGGTGAGCCTGACAGGCCGTTGTCACCCGAAAAAACACATTTATAGCCGGCGGCAGCGCAAACGGGCAAAATAGAGAGTAGAATACCATCACGTACCCTTGTTCTTCGGCATGATGAAAAACTGCTTTTACGCCGAGGCCTCTGCGAGCGTTTTTTTTACTTTTCAGATGAGTTTTGCCCAATAAAGAACTGTGGAATCCGCTGTTCACGCGGCCGGCCGGTGAGCGAGTTTTTTCAATAAAATTTATGTGTAAAATTTGAAAAAGGAGGAAGTGGAACGAGGGAGAGACGCTAAGCTTCGATTTTAGCAGCCAATATTTTCTTTCATAATTTCGAGGGCACTTGCTAGTTCAATCGCGTTTTATCATTGATAATTTGTTATTTGAGTTGCCCAGGAACGCGCACAGCCCCTGGAAATTGGCAATCTTGATATTTTTGCAAAATCAATCGATGACCACCCTTGGCGCCCGCCTTGCGCGGTGCGTGCCGCAACTACTTCGATCCAGCGCGGATCCGATGTGGGAGCGGTGCATGGCGACCGCTCCCGGGGTTTTAGTCGCCACCCAGCTGGTGAGCCTGCGTGGGTTGCAGCACCAGCAGTCTGCAGCCTTCAGCGCCTACAAAAAGCCGCCCCCTGAGGACGAGGACATCGATGCCGAAGACCTGAAGGCGGCATCGCGCAAGGGGCACCTACCCCGCGTGGCCCACAGCGCGCTGCTCCACCGAGTGCCGCCCAGCGTGGAGGCAGACGTGAGACCATCGGCAGAGGAGCGGCAGGACAAGATCAAGGACCTGCTGCGCACGATGTCCGGCAGGGAAGACGCCGCGGGCGCGTTTTCTTTCGTGGACGAGTTTTTTGCCGAAGCGCCAACTACGACCGCCGGGGGAGCAGCAGGAGACCTCGAAGCAGCAGCAGCAACAGGTGACGAAGGGGACGAGCCGTCTTCGCTATCTGACATCCAAGAGGGCGAGCTGCTGTCTGAGCTGCGCGGCCTGCGTCGCGGCTCCCAGCGTGTGGTGCTGCAGAAGCTGCTGCAGGGCGGCATGCTGCAGGCCGACCCAGCGGCCATGGCGGAGTGGAAGAAGATCCAGGCGGCATTCCGCCCGCCCGAGGGCTTCCGCATGAAGGTCGTCGACGTGAATCGCACCTGCAAGGGCACCCGCTCCGGCGGCCTCTACCGCTTCTCCGCCATGGTGGTGGTGGGCAACGGCGACGGCGTGCTGGGGTGGGGCCAGGGCAAGGCTACAGAGGTCAACGACGCGGTGCGTAAAGCCTACTCCCGCGCCTGCTCCAACCTGTACCCTGTTCCTCGATTCAACCGCCACACCATCCCGGAGCCCATCACATCCAAGTTCGGCAAGGTCAAGGTGGTGATGTACCCCAAGTCCAGTGGGCGGGGCATCGTGGCCTCCACCCTGGTGACCGACATCTGCAAGCTGGCGGGCATCCACGACATTGGCGTGAAGATCCACGGCAGCCGCAACCCCAGGAACACTGTCAAGTGCGTGTTCGAGGCATTTGATGGGATGCGAACGCACGAGGAGATCATGGAGAGCGCGCCAAAGGGGAAGATGATGCTGGCAGTGCCGCCTGGCCGGTTTGGGCGGCTGCAGAGCAACTAGAATGTGGAGATTGTGTCTTCATTATATCAGATGATGATAAAAAACTGTAACTGTTTTACAATTTGTAATTGTCCTAATTGAAAATGGAAGGAAAAAGTAAGGTATACGAAAAAGGACATTTGTTGGTACACAGAGTTGTGTTGGGGGCCATTGCATCCAATAAAAAAGCACGCCCCCCGCTTTATTCCGAACACAATCTCTCACTGGTCGTCTTGCAGCCGCTCCATGAACTCGTCCAGGTTCACTAGCGCAGCAGCAGGGTCTCCCAGGGCCACCAGCTCGGCGTGCACAGCTCGAGCTTGTCGGTACACGTCCTCAAGCGCAGACACCTCGCGACGCCCCAGCTGCATGCGAACCGCGCGCTGCACCCCCGCCGCCAGCTCCGAGCGGTGCTCAGGGGACAGCAGGTAGCCTGCTGGCGATGCTGTTGGGTCCACATAGGCGAACAGCGTCAGCGCCTCTTCCAGCAGCCACTGGTCAGTGGGGTGCCCGGCCATGAGCGCCAGCTCGCGCCCAAAGGCCACCGCTTCCTCGTCCTTTCCAGCCCGAATCTGTTGTGTGGGAAGAGTTGATAAAGTTGCAATAAAATGGTGGAAACAAAAAAATACACTTGAAGAAAAAAAGCTAGTAAAATGAAAATATCCAACTCACCAGCTCGCAGAACTTGAGGGTCTGCAGGGCAAAGCCCACTCTGGGGTGCGCCGCCATCACCCCAGGCGCCAGCCGCTCCGCAGCGTCCACTGCAGCGTCCACGGCGCCGCTGTCCACGGTCGAGGCAATGACCTGCAACGCAGCAGCCTCCTTGCGCGCGGCAGTGGGCACCGCTGCGCTCCCTCCAAGCACGTCTTTGCCCACCGCTTCAGCTGTCGCCCAGTGGCCGTGGTGCGCCAGGTATCCGAAAACAAGCTCCCCAACCACGTCCTGGCTCTTGCGCGGCCTGGGGACGGCGGTGGCCAGGATGTGGGCGTACAGCCGGTCGGTCACGTCCCGCCGCAGCCCCGCCACGTCGCCGCGAAACGGCCGCGCCACCAAGTCAGCGCCAAAATTTGCACATATCTCCTCCTCGGGGGTGCGGAAGCCAACGGTGGGGTAGAGCGCCTGCGTGGGCGGCACGTTCTCGAACGCCACCCCCAGGTCGTACCCTTTCTTCGTGAATGAAATTGTCCTCTCCACCCGATTGAACGCCACGCCAATCCAGTCGCCGGTGCCGAAAACGGGGCCGTAGGGCCGCCCAGACCCGCGCCCGTTGAACACGTGCCCGTCGTCCCCATGGTAGCCGTAGGAATTGGGCTCCCAGCCTGGCAGGCGGTCCAGTTTGACGTCTTGCACAGAAAAACCAATGCCGATGAACCCGTCGCGCCCCTTGTTGACGATATCGATCTCAAAGTAGTAAAAAGGGCAGGACGCAGGCACCGGATGGTCTGTGCGGATGGCTGCTGCGTCGCGGTCGTCGCTGCCGGGGCCTTTGTACTTGACCCGCAGCCCCGACACCTCAAGGTAGCGCATGGAGGCGGGGACGCCGCGCCCAGAGGCGGTCTCCCAGGCGGAGGGGTAGCTGGGGTCCTCGGCGCGCTGCTGCTGCTGCTGCTGCTGTTGGGCAGCGGAAGTTGAAGCCATACTGTTCTATTATGATATGGGAGCTAGGGGGTAGGAATGAAGCCTCGCGCCTTTTCCCCCAATGAATGGGTTGTATGAAATGCGGTTTTTTGCGAAGAAATGAGCCCCTGGCGACTGAAATTTAATAATTAAAATAATTCGAACAAGTTCTGCAAGCCATCGCGACTGTAACGTAGGTGTTCTCTCTTGTGATGCTACAGTGTGCTCAGGCAAATTTTAAAAAGCGGATTATATAATTAAAAAAAAAACAAAAAAAAACCAATTTTTCTCAAGGCTCAAGCGCTTGCATACATATTTGCATTAATTCAATAAAATTCACAGCAGCAACAGGGCTGCCCTAACTCTCCACACACTGCCAGCCAAGCCAAAGCCACTCTATTGTGTTTTTATTATTTCAAAGCATCAAAGCTTTCACAAAGCTTTCTCGGGAACACGGCTTGAATCAAATGGACGGCGCAAACGGCGGCGCATCCACCAGCGGCGCATCCACCACCCAGGACGTCGTCGCTGAGCTGGACGTGTATGCGCTGGGCGGCGTCCACGGCGCCAACGCCCAGTCCTACCTCCTGCAGTTCCCCCAGCGCAGCGCCGACCGGCCCTACGAAGGCGTGTCCCACGTGCGCTTGAAGTCCAAGGTCAAGCGCATGCAGTGGGAGCTCCCCCTGGATATGCGCAGCGAATCTTACCGCGGCGACGCCGGCGAGGCCATTCGCGTGCGCTCGGTGTCGCTGCAGAGCGCCAGAGTGGACCCAGGCATGCAGGGGCTAGTGGTGGCGATGCGCAAAGGCGACAACATCTACATGCTGCCCGTCTCAGAGGTGCTGCAGCTGCGCCACTCCCCGGCGTATCTCGACAGGGAAAAAGAGAAGGAGGTGGCGGGCAAGCGGGGTGGCGTGGTGGTGAAGCAGGATCTGGAGGACATCAGGGGGTCGGAGCTGGTGCCCATCACTGTGCAGGTGAAGAAGCACGAGACGGAGCAGCAAACAGAGGCACGGCTGCGGTCGTACGCATTTCACGCGCAGCAGGAGGAAGCAGACCCCTGGATCGACCTCAAGTTTCGAGACTCCGACAGCCAGAGGGCGGCGGCGCTGCTGGACGCCATTCCCGCGGCTGCCAGCAACGCTCGCGAGCTTGCTGCCACGTTTTCGCGAGGGAACTTCCTGGGCTCCATCGTACCGGGGTCCACCTCCGCTGCGGCCCCCACGGCTGCTGAAGCAGGGGACGTGGCGATGGAGGACGCGGAGGACGGCGCTATTGGGCTGGGCAAGCCATCGGCGAACATGGCGCCAGAGCCAGGCGCTCCAGGCTCGCTGACCGCGGAAGCGAAGGCGGCGCTGCCCTCGCAGCTGGCGGCGCTGTTCCAGGCGTCGTCCGTGCTGAGCCTGGGCAACATTCGCGTGCTGCTGTCCAAGCTGCCCTCTAACGGCGTGCTGAACCGCGCTGCCGAGACAGCCAGCGACGCTGCCCTGCACCACGCCATCATGGAAACCAACGTCTACGTGTGCATACGCAAGTCCTACACCCCCCGCACCATCGGGCAGCCCTTCATTGACCCCCTGCGCACTGCCGTGCTGGAGCTGCTACGCGAGAAGGAGACGCTGAAGCGCGGCGACGTGGTGCAGATGGCCCAGGAGAAGGGCATCCCCATGACCGACCAGACGTACCAAAAGGTGATGAAGGAGCTGTGCACCAGCCGCGGCAGCCAGTGGACGCTGAAGACGGGGGCGTGAAGTTTTGGCGGGGACAAAAAAACAAAATGAATAGTAGAATGTTTTGTGTTTTGTTGAATTGTAACATGCTATACAGTATTCACAGCATGCGCTGCCTAGCAGATGCCAAACAGCTTCATTATCACTTAGAGAGTACTCCATGGACCACTTCCGGCTGAAATTGAACTCGTGCAGGTGATTTATCTGCATCGTTTCTGTCTGGCTCCACTAACTGATGCGCATAATCACTGATAATAAAAAATCGTGGTTACACACTATCGGTAAAAAGTTAATTTGTATTATATCATTCTACAATTTCTTGTTTTTCTCAAAACCGAGGAGGGACTGCCGCAGCTGTGCCACAAGAATTTACTGGCTGGCGTCGGAGCGCACGTACTCGATCTTTCCGTACGTGTACCGCGCCACCAGGGGCGCCTTTGTGGACGCTGCCAGCTTCTCGGGGTTCTTCATCTTCCGCGCGTTTTTGGCCATGGGGGGGTTGTGGGCGTTGGTGGCCAGCCACTCCAGGCGCTGCGGCCGTGCGTCCTCAAAGGGCAGCTTCCACAGGTCGATGCCTGCCTCGTTGGCCATCGCCTGCAGTCCGTTCTTCTCAACGGTCTTCAGCGCCTTGGTGGACACGCGCAGCTTCACCCACCGCTGTCCCTCGGGCCAAAAAATCTTTTTAAACTGGAGGTTGACGTGCTGCAGCTTCTTGTTGCGCTTGTGCGAGAAGGTAACGACGTAGCCGTTGTTGGCCTTCTTGCCGGTGAGGTCGCATACGCGGGAGGCTGCGAGTTTGATAGAAAAGTTGCGGTTAGTAAAATGAACACCGTGACACGACACCCCCACAGGTTGGAAATCAGGGGAAAACACGAAAGACACGAAGACATGGCTCCTAACAAGTCAGGGGAGCAATCAAACGCCCCGCCAACAATCTCTGTCGACCGCCGCACATAAACACGGCACAATGCGCCTGAATGCGCGGTGCTGAGAGCCCGTCTCCGGCCAAAAAACTCCATCTTCTATTGAACCCACTCACCCTCCACTTGGAGCTTGGCGGTCCGGCCTGCGGCGGGGGCGACGCTGAGCTGCTGAAACGCAGACGTCAGGCCGCGGAAGCTGCTCTGCTTGCTGCCAGCGACCTGCACTGTTGGCTTGAGCAACATGTGGGCCATTTGTTTATTCCGCTAACGACTGCCGCGCTGCAATTCACCGATCACTCGAATATTGTGATCGTAAGCGGAAGCACAATGCGCTTGGCGACGGCAGAATAAAGCGCTGAAATTCTCGATAAGAAACTTTTGGCCGACGGCTCGACCAACTTTTCCGAAGAGTGGAAAAGGGACCCGTTAGCATTGCATTATATATAATTAACGCGCGATTGGGTACCAAACCGCCGAGGCACCGAGAGCTCCAAATTCGAATATTGGAAGATTATATTAAATACAAAGTAAATGGGGAGTCTCCTCACTCCCCCTGGGCACCCAGCCCACGCCCTGGCGCTGATCATCGCCAAGTTTGGCGACCTGAAGCTCGCCGTGGCCCCTCCTGACGCAGATCTCACGGTATGAGCACCACCGGTCTCGGATTAAATGCACACACAGCTCCTCCTCTGCCTGGTGGCATTCCGCTGTTGCTGTGCTTCACGCTCAAGTAGTGCACACCTTCACCCTTCATCCTGCAGGAGCCCCACCTGGTCACGGACAGCGGAGAGAAGATCACCAGCAGCACCGCCATCTCCAAGCACAGTGAGTATTGGGCGAAATTTCTACCATTTTCTAGCATTTTTTGCCAATAAATTAAGCCCCCATGCTACCGTTACTACCTTCGCAGTCGTCGCCACCGGCGGGCAGGCCGAGTCTCTGTACCCCCCAGCCACCGCCGCCGAGGTGGACGACTTCATGGACGTGGCAGAGCAGATAGAACGCCACGCGGCAGCATGGCTGGAACCCACTTGCCAGGCAGCTTCCGCCGCAGACAGAGAGGCCGCTCAGGCCGCCCTCACCGCCCTCCTGCGCTCCCTGGAGACTCGCATTGAGGGTGTTGATTTTGTGGTGGGCAGCGGGGTCACGCTGGCAGACATCGCGCTGGCTGCCGCGGTGCTGGGGCTGTTTCAGGACGTGCTGGGGCTGGACGTACAGGCCACCACCCCCCACGTCGTGCGCTGGCTGCAGGGCCTGCTGGCCCACCCGAATTTCCATGCCGTGCTTGGTGAGTTTGTTTTTCTTCTGGTTTTATGTCTTTGCGTTGGTATGAGTAATAAAATGCATGCACCAGTACTCCCACCACGGCTGGTCCCACTTCATTGCGGGGTTCTCGTGCCTGTGGTTGACACAAAAAGGATGCAAAAGCAGCCACAACTGCGGGGTCGTCTTACCATTAGTTCCCTATGCCGCTTAAATGGCCAGCGGAATTATACGCGGCGACTACATAACCTTCTCTCCACTTAGTCAAATCAAATTTCTCTTCGTTCCAGTACGATAACCTGCATTGCGCTCCCCCGCCAACTCTCATTTCTCATTTTTTTTCTCTTCCTCTCGCCATTATCTACCCAGGCCCCGTGGCGCTGTGCAAAGCACCTTCTGGGTGGCAGACCCCCGCGTCTGCCGATGCAGCAGCAGCAGCTGGAGGAAAGAAAAAGAAGAAAAAGGCCGAGGGCGGCGCTGCTCCTGCTGCCGCCACTGCTCCTACTCCCCCCGCTGGCTCAGCTCCTGACGTCGAGATGGACCCCGAGAAGAAGGCAGAAAAGGAGGCCAAGAAGGCAGCCAAGCTGGCCGAGAAGGAGGCCAAGAAGGCCAAGGCAATTGCGCGGGCGGCAGCGGCCGAGGCAGCAAAAGCCACCGGCGACGGCGGCAAGAAGGCCAAGGCCAAGGCGGAGGCGGAGGCCAAGCGCGCCGTGGAGGCTGCCGAGCAGGAGGCGTGGGTCAACGCCGCTCGCTCCACCCCCACCGGCTCCAAAAAACATGTTGGCGGCGAAATGCCCAAGACTTACGCCCCTCGCGCCGTGGAAGCCGCGTGGTACGAGTGGTGGGAGGCCGCTGGGTTCTTCAAGGCCGACCCCGACAGCACCGCCAAGCCTTTTGTGATGGTAATCCCTCCCCCCAACGTCACGGGGTCCCTCCACATCGGGCATGCCCTCACCAACGCCATCGAGGACACCGTCATCAGGTGGCGCCGCATGAGCGGGTACAACACGATGTGGGTGCCGGGAACCGACCACGCCGGCATCGCCACGCAGACCGTGGTGGAGAAGAAGATCGCGAGAGAGCAGGGGCTGACGCGGCACGACCTGGGGCGCGAGGCCTTCCTGGGCGAGGTGTGGAAGTACGTGGAGGAGTACGGCGGCAAGATCTGCCATCAGCTGCGCCGGTTGGGGTCCTCCGTGGACTGGGACAGGCAGGCGTTCACGATGGACGCCAACCTGAGCGCGGCCGTCAAAGAGGCGTTCGTGCGGCTGCACGCGGAAGGGCTCATCTACCGCGACAACCGCCTCGTCAACTGGTGCTGCAAGCTGAAGACCGCTGTTTCCGACATCGAGGTTGACTACATTGACGTCCCCAAGCGCACCAAGCTCAGCGTGCCAGGGTACGACGCGCTGGTGGAGTTTGGGGCCATCATCAGCTTCGCATACCCGCTGGAGAGCGGCGACGGCGAGATTGTGGTGGCCACCACCCGTCTGGAGACGATGCTGGGCGACGCCGCTGTGGCGGTACACCCCGAGGACCCGCGGTACACCCATCTGCACGGCAAGTTCTGCGTGCACCCCGTCAACGGCCGCCGCATCCCCATCATCTGCGACGCCGAGCTGGTGGATATGAACTTCGGTACCGGCGCTGTCAAGATCACCCCTGCCCATGACCCCAACGATTTCGCAGCCGGCAAGCGCCACAACCTGGAGTTCATCAACATCCTGGACGACAACGGCTGCATGAACGGCAACGGCACGGGCCAATTTGCAGGGCAGCCGCGCTTCCAAGTTCGCCTCACCGTGGCGGAGTTTTTGAAGGAAAAGGACCTCTACCGCGGCGTGGCAGACAACCCCATGCGCCTGGGGCTGTGCTCCCGCAGCAAGGACGTGATTGAGCCGGTGCTGAAGCCGCAGTGGTGGGTGGACTGCCAGGAGATGGCGGCAGACGCGTGCGCCGCTGTGCGCGACGGCCGCCTCACCATCGTCCCCTCCGAGTTCGAGGCCACCTGGTTCAGGTGGATGGAGAACATCCGCGACTGGTGCGTTTCGCGGCAGCTGTGGTGGGGCCACCGCATCCCCGCCTACTACATCAAGCTGGCGGGCGAGGACGACGCCGGCGGCATGCCTGGCGCCCCCTCCGAGCACATGGACCGCTGGGTGGTGGGGCGCACCCAGGAGGAGGCCCACGCAGCAGCCCAAGAGCGGTTCCCTGGGCGGGAGTTCGCTCTGGAGCAGGACGAGGATGTGTTGGACACTTGGTTCAGCTCCGGGCTGTTTCCCTTTTCGGTGTTCCAGTGGCCGCAGCAGACCCCTGACCTGGCCAAGTTCTACCCCGGGGCGCTGCTGGAGACCGGGCACGACATTCTGTTCTTCTGGGTGGCGCGCATGGTGATGATGGGGATGAAGCTGACGGGCGAGGTCCCCTTCAAGACGGTGTTCCTGCACTCGCTGGTGCGCGACGCCCACGGCCGCAAGATGTCAAAGTCGCTGGGCAACGTGATCGACCCCGTCAACGTCATCGAGGGCATCACCCTGGAGGAGCTGCACGCCACACTGCTGGGCGGCAACTTGGACGCCAAGGAGGTCGAGAAGGCGGCGGCGGGGCAGAGGACGGACTTCCCCGACGGCATCGAGGAGTGCGGCACCGACGCGCTGCGGTTTGCGCTGGTGTCCTACACCTCGCAGGGGCGGGATATCAACCTGGACATCAAGCGCGTGGTGGCGTACCGACACTGGTGCAACAAGCTGTGGAACGCCATCAGGTTCGCCATGATGAACCTGGGCGACGGGTTTGAGCCGGCAGAGGCCGTGGATGTCGCAGCGTTGCCGTTTGCTTGCCGTTGGATACTGTCTCGGCTGTCTGCCACCACCGCCACCATCGTCACCGGCATGCACGCCTACGACTTTGCCTCCACCACCTCCGCGGCCTACGCCTTCTGGCAGCACGAGCTGTGCGACGTGTTCATCGAGCTGGCCAAGCCGCTGCTGACGGGGGGCGATGCTGTGGCGCGGCGGGCAGCCCAAGACACGCTGTGGATCTGCCTGGAGTCGGGGCTGCGCCTGCTGCACCCCTTCATGCCGTTTGTCACCGAGGAGCTGTGGCAGCGGCTGCCGCGGCGTGCTGACCAGCAGGCGACCGTGGCGTCCATCATGACTGCCGCCTATCCCTCGCCCCAGGCTGCCTGGGACAGCGCCCAGGTGGAGGCGGAAATGGCGCACGTGCTGACAGTGGTCACCCGGACGCGCTCCTTGCGCTCCGATTACGGTCTCACGCGCCAGAAGCCGCCTGTGTTCATTGTGTCAAAGGACGCTGCGCGCGCTGAGCTCATGGCGCGCGCCGCCGTGGAGATCGCCACGCTGACGACCTCAGCGTCGGTGGAGGTGCTTGTGGCGGACGCTGAGCGGCCCCACGGGTGCGGCGTGGCTGTGGTTGACGATGTGACCACCGTGCTCATTGGGCTGGCCGGCATTCTGGACGCTGCCAAGGAGGTGGAGAAGCTGGAGAAGCAGCAGAAGGAGTCCATCGACCGCATTGCCGCGCTCAATAAGCGCATGGGCGTGTCCAGCTACGACAAGACCCCAGAGGCGGTGAAGGCGGCAGATGCTGAGCGGCTGGAGAAATTGCAGGCGGAGCTGGAGGCGGTGAGGCATCACATGGCGGATATGCAGAATTTGCTGTGATCCGTTGTAGCAATCGCATAGGCAGTGCGAGAGAGAATCCAGGCCTTTTGGTTGACGTGCCACTAAAGAATTAATTATGATTATATTTGTTTGTTTGATTATAAAATAGGCAATTGGCTGTTTTAAAAAAGAAACTCGCTTGAAATTGTGGGATGGGTTGAGCTGTAGTCCTGTTAAATTTTAAGGTAAAAAGCTTACACAACAATATTCAATATTGATGCATTCAAATAATAATAATAATACCAAAAACGTGATATCGTTCACCAAAAACGTGAAATAGTTTGCATACACACCAATATCGCCGTATGGAAAGACAGACAGCTCCAAGTTAATTGCAGCCCGTTATCATTGCCACATCTTAGGCGGCGGCACGTTGTCGTTTCTGTACTGCTGCCTCCTTCTCCATCTCCTCGCGTTTCTCCCCTCCATCCGCTGCTGTCACTGTCTTGCTGCCCTTTGCAGCCTCTCTGCTGTCCATCTGCTGCTTCCTAGCCTGGGCTCTTTCCTTCAACCGGGCCATCCGCCGCTGCATGCCCTCAATTTCCCCCTTGTAAAACTCCTCTTGATACTTGGGCGGTGCACGATACATGATACCGCTTTTTTTTAATTTCAGGCACTTCAACCCCGCATTATTGTATTCTCAACTAATGAGTTTGGGAAGTTAGGATGATTCAATTTTGAAATTTCATACGCACGCAAAGACGTGTGGAGGTCTTGCAATGGTGAAATAGTATGTTGACGTTTTTTTTTTAATTGAATGAGCCAAGAACAGGAATAAAACACAGTTTTTCACTTTTTCAGAACGAAAATTTAGAAGCTTTTACCAAACCCCTTCTACGTTATTACCAATTTGTATAGTTCAACGAGCCTTATTATGTCGTTAACATGAGCTCGAATGAGAGAATGATGTTACTAAGCTTGAAATAATGTTTTGCCAGACATGATCTCGACTCTTTGAACGCTTTAAACTGCTTCAGGAGTAGATTAAATGTCGGAATCGGAGAGCATTGGCTCACGGCGGAGCGGCGGGTCGTCGAGGGGCAAGCTCAGCCGGCTGTTTGGCCCTTCAAAGGTTGGTCAGCGGCGGGCGGGAGCGGTGGCCTAAATTTCTTGAAATTTATGTTGGGTGCTGGCCCATTACCTGGTGGCCTGCGCTTTGAACATCGTTTGTACTCCCTTTAACTCCCCCACTTCCCGATTCCCCCTCTTTTCATTGCGCAGAAAGACGACCCACCGCCCGAACCCGTCAAGCCCTTCAATCCAGCGGAAGACATCCACGAAAAGGTACTGACTATATTCACACACCAGTTTGGATAATTTCTTAGCTCAACCTCATTTCTTTTGTGGTTGCAGCGTGAGTGGGCTCGGCGGAACGCGTCTGGCAGGGCGCTCTCTCCATCCTCCGCCACCGCAGACTCCACCCCGCGGCTGTTTGAGCACTTTTGCATCGTGGGGCTGCCCCCCACAATGAACATCAAGGCTGTGAGCGCCGACATTCGCACGTACCACACAGCAAGGAGGGCCGGGGGGGCAGGCATGGATGCCATTGTACCGGAAACAGAAAGCAATACAAAGCAGTACGGAATCAAGGGGCCTGCCCTCCCTGCGGAGGTGCTTGCCATCTTTCCCGGTTCCCACCCCCTGGCTGACGACTTGGCAGAGAGCTTGGCAGCATTTTGCTTCCCGCAGGGGGTGCGGCCTGAGCTGCTGGAGCGCACGCCCTCCATGTCTGCGCTGAACGAGGTGGTGTTTGGACAGCCCTACCAGAGCCAGCCCGACCACTCGTTTGTGTTTTTGATGCAAGTTGCTGATCCCGACGACCCTGTGCCTAAACCGCTCTACGGGGTGTGCTGCTACGCGCGAGAGCTGGTGCACCGACCCCCTTCCATGGCGCGATCCCGCTTTCCCGACGCCACCGCCCCCCTGGCGCGCTACATGGTGGCGGCGCAGCGGTGCTACTGCCTGTTGACCCGCCACCCATTTTTTGAGCTGCACTTTAGGGTGCTGGGGACGGTGCTGGGGCTGGAGCGGCTAGACCGGATGTCTGCGTTTGCGGGTGAGGTTGAGCTAGGGTTGGTGCACGGGGGGCGGCAGTCGACGGTTGATGGAGTGACAGAGGGAGCGCCGCCGCCGGGCAACAAGGCAAAGTGGCTGGAGCACAGCTGCTCAATCACGGTGCGTTTCGCGCCGTTGCTTTATTTTTTTCATCAATGTAACTTCAAATTTTTTAGGGGGGGAATGACACTTTTTGTTCATTTCGACTGATTACTCTCGTGCAGGACTCGGAGAGCGTCACCACAGAGGCTTCATCCTCCTTGCACGGAGGGCCCGGCGACGGGTTCGCCACCCCAGCATCGGGCATGACCGATGGCCAGGAGGTAGAGGGCCCGCTGCAGCTGTCCCGCCCACGCTCGCTGCGCGGCCTCAGCGGTCTGCACAGAGCAGCAACGACCTCGTCTCTGGGCAGCGATTTCGACTCTTCCACCCCCAGTGCCCCGCTCTTGCCTCCCACCCCCTTCTATACCCCTGCGCCCAACGCTGTGGCCACTGGCAGCCTGCTGGGGCCCGGCAGGCGGGCAACTCGTTACCACGGCGATGCCTCCCCATCGCCAGCACCACTGGACGCAGACGCCAAAGCCCTGGTGCAGCGCATCGAGAACGTGAAACAGCTGCTGGACGACAGCCTCATTGAGCTGGAAGCGCGGTTGGAGCCTTCACCGCCGTTCCTAGGCCACGAAATTGGCAATGGAGGTGGCCAAGGGACGGCGGAGGGGAAGTTGCTAGGCAATGGCGGTGAAGTTGAAGGGGAGCGGCTGCTGCTGGATCTTGATGATGAAGGCGAAACCCCACAGCAGCAGCAGCAGTTTTCTGGCGATATTATCAATACCGCCCTCGCTTCCGATCTGGACAGCTTCGCCACGGCTGCTCAGAGCTCCAGGCTGCTGTCGGACTCCAGCATAGGGGATTGGGTGGGGGCTGAGGACGCATATTCCTCTGTGGCAGCCAGTACTGCAGTGGCATCATCAGCAGCAGCACCATCGCAGCAGCAGCAGCAGCAGCAGCAGCAGCAGCAGCAGCAGCAGCAGCAGCAGCAGCAGCAGCAGAAGCAGCAGCAGCAGCAGCAGCAGCAGCAGCAGCAGCAGCAGCAGCAGCAGCAGCAGCAGCAGCAGCAGCAGCAGCAGCCGCAGCAGTCGTCCAACAGCGGTCTCAATCAGACGCTGGAGGAGCTGCTGAGACTAAACATCACGCTAGAGGGGGCGCCATCTGGCTCTCCTCGGTCGCAGCAGCAGCACCAACAACGGTTGAGAGGAGGGGAAGAGAACGCGGGATCGGCGTTTTCTGCCGTGGTGAGGCAGCCCCCGGCCATGTTGGAGGCGACAGATGTGCTGCAACAGTACCTGGCGACGGCTGTGCCTGGGCCTGGCGGCCTTGTGTGTTTTCATCCCGATGCAGGTCTGCAGCCGGTGGAGTACCGCCGCCCGCATGCAGCAGCAGCCCTGGAAGCCCTGGGCATGCACCCCGACGCCTCGGCTCCCCCCGACATCGACGCCGCTGAGAATTTGGGCGCCTGGGCCGTAGCTGCGCTGTGCCGCGCCCTGTCCATCGATTCCATCCTTTCTTTCCTCGCCGCTGCGTTGTTAGAGCGCCAGGTGGTGTTGTTTTGCCCCAACGTGGGGCTGCTGTGCGGGGTGGCGCTGTCACTAATCCCCATGCTGCTGCCCTTCTCCTGGCAGTCGCTGCTACTGCCCATCCTGCCGGCCTCGCGGTCGCGCCTGGACCTGCTGGAGGCCCCCGTCCCGTTTGTGGTGGGCGTGATGTACAAAACTCAGGAGGTCAGGGCTGTGTGCGGCCACCTGGTGCGCGTGAATGTGTACAAAGATCGGGTGAGGAATGCCGGGTCGCTGCCGGCGCTGCCGCAAGCAGCCAAGCTGGCCACAGCCCTGGCGGGGCCGCATGCGGAGCTGCGGCGGCTGGGGCGTGAGCGCGCTGCGGACTCCCGCCCAGTTCACGAGGTGGATGAGCGGCAAACCAAGGCATCGCGAAAATTTCTGGCGGCGGTGCAGGAGTACCTGCAGGGAATGGTGGCGGACCTGAAGGGGTACGCGCTGACCGACGTGTCGGAGGGCGATCAGCGCGTGAGCGTGCTGCTGAAAGAGTCGTTTTTGGACTCTTTTGCGCCGCGTGACCGTGCGTTCATGCGGCAGTTTGTGGAGACGCAGATGTTCTCGGTGTACTGCGACTCGGTGCTGTAATATATAGTAGATGGGCGATTGATCACCCGAATGCTTTGAAAAGTAGAAAGAAATGGCCACAGAGGGGCGGTCTGCTGCAAGAGCAGCATATTGCGATCATTTTAACATCAGGGAGAGTTTGGGTTTCAGCTTAAAAGGGGCCGGCAGGGCAACCAATGAGCACGTCAGAAACATCACCAGCAGCAAGTTTGCTTGCTTATGTGTGATGCAATGCATGGAGTTTTTCTTTCCAAAATAGGGGAGAATTTTTAGTTTTTCAATGTTATTATTGCGCTCAGTCTCGTCTTGAAACGATTTATTGTAGCCTTTGATAAGACTATTGTGCGATAAAGTCCCGGCATGCACGGGCAGCTCGGTTTTCTTGCCCTTAAATATGAGATCTTTGGTCATCTAAGTGTATCTCGGGGGGTCAGAATATTCAAAACCTATTTGGATGCGCCGCGAACATTTTTTTCCGTTCCGACTATTCAAAGTCGGGTAGTTCTCCAGTTATTAACTCCCAGAGCCGCTCTCTTGCTGTACATCACATATTTTTCGATATGTCAAATAGTAACGACATTCGAAAATTACAAGCCAGCTGGTGGTGGGAATGGATTAATACGAGAGCGCGAGCCTCACAAACAATAAAGAAACACAGGTACATTCGATTTAAGCGTTGTGGTCGCCGACCGAGCATTTTTTCTTGCGGCAAGTAGGAGCCAGCGCGGTTGCTGACGAGTCATCCCCCTTGCCCCCCCAAAGAGCTGAGCGTTTTTAAAACCCGATAGTCCTAGAGGATGCACATGTAACCAGGTGTGAAAAATGAAGTTCGCGTGCATAAACGAGGTGAAGATTTGTGGAAAATCTGATGTATTCTTTCACGTCAAGACGCTGTACCCTGTGGAGTCGCCCGGATCTGTTGAATACGCCATCCCATTCAACAAATTCACGCCTTTTATCAAGTGAGTTCGGTTGAGGTCGCATTGTCCGGGCAAACTAGCAATACGAAATTGTTGTTATTTTGAGTCGGCTTACAACCTGTGGCTGCATCCATTCATCGCCACTGTGTAGTTAGTTTACAATCTTTGTGGCGTGCAATTGCAGGGACGATCTGCGGGAGAATGGTTGCTGGTGTCCCTACGAAGAACGGTGTTGGAAGTTTTCTGAGAAGAAGCACGCAGCTGTCTTGAGGATTCTCAAGAGATTCATCGCCGCGGGGTCATCAGAACAGGACCCCGACGTCGACGCGACGTCGGATGCGACCTCCACGCCCACCGAAGAGAGCGGCGACGTTGAAGAGGAGTCCCCGAGAACACGCAGCCCAGCCACCTCCACGCCGCTGGTGACCAAGGACCGAAAGAGCTACCACCGCCGCAGCTCCCTCCCGTTTTCGGGCCCTCTGGATCTGGGTCACGGCGTCACAATGGCAGAGCAGTCGGACCGTAGAACGGTGCTGGAGGGCCATCTGCTGTCGCTCACAGCGCCGATGCTGACGGCCGTTTTCGGCTTTGCGCCTGTGCGGTCTTCGGCGCTGCCGCGCTGGGTGTCTGCGTGGGAGCTTAACCCGCAGGAGCGCACGTTCCTGGAGAAGGTGCTGCCAGGCCGCCTGGCTGCTCTGGCAGCTGGGGTAGACCAGAAGCAGCCCATTCCACAAGGTGAATTCACACACACACACACACACACACACACAAAGTGTTAACAGCGAAGCCATGTTTACCCTCTTGATTGATTTCAATTTAATTATATCATTTTTTTTAATATGCTAACAATCATTAATAAATTGGCATTTGCAGATGCGCTTCCCTTGCCCCGGCGCTTCCGTCCGAAGGACCCAACTGGCATGCCGCTGCGGGGACCCTGCACCTCTGGGCCCAACGCTCTGCCTCACAACGTGGGTCGCCAGTTCTTCAGCAACTTCAAGCAGGGCGACCTTGGGAGCTTCCTGTGGGCTGACGGCACTGACGCCTTCTCGGAGGAGGCCTATGCCCGCCACGACGAGTGGGCAGACGGCTTGGAGTGGGAGGATGGCTTGGAGGCAGAGGAGGAAGAAGAGCATGACGCCTCCGATGGCGAGGGTGCCTCGGACGAGAACGAGCTGGAGGTCGTGCTGGTTGTCCACGCGAAGCGGCGCAGTGCCTCAGACGGCGGGGCAGCGCATGTCCCTGCGCCCACGCCAAAACGCAGGCACCAATGAATGAATTGCCGTGGAGCAGAAATGCCCGGGTGAGCGCCGACTCTTTCAGCCAGCCACTCGGCTATCTTCTACTCTAGTATCTTGTGCGAGAATACACGTCCTTATTTGAGCGAGAAAGCTACTAGCATTGTTCCCTTTGTATTTTATTTTCCCTCGTCTATGCTTTTTAATTAATTCTTTTCGTGGTGAAACCACCGCGTTCATCTAGTTTTTCCTTTCTTTATTTATGTATATGCTCCCTTTTCTGTGGCGGCATGGGATTTACACTTTTCAGTGTCATTTGCTGTCCTACCGCCCTGAACAGATGTTTCATCAGCAACTTATCCCATGCTTAACTCCACGCATAGTGTCTTTTTCTATCGCATTAGTGCAGCCATAATACGAGCTTTAGTTGCTGAGAAGTACCTCGGCAGACGTCTTCGTCATCATATATTCCACCTTCATTAGTAATCGTATTTATGGGTGCTAGCAACCGCATTATTCATCAAATCATGCCATATCGCCGCCAGTTTCCTCTGTGGTTCACACATGTTTCCAAGCGTCCATTTTAAAGATGGCCACATAACCATAACCCGAGAAAATTGCTAGTGATGGCGATTGGAAGCAAACCCAACCGGTGTCCGACTCAAAAGTCGCGCTGTAAACCACACGGCAGGCAACGCAGTCTTCTAGAGAGACGGTGGGTTTGGAAATTTACGATCACTCTGGTCGGGCGACGGGAGCAGCCCTGCAAGTTGCGAGACATGACAAATGGCGATTAAGTCGGCACCATTCTGAAAATGTCGGTTCGGTCAGGCTGCAGTTCGAAAGTTATTACGGCCCAGTGACATCCGTGCAAGTAAGTGGCGCTTATTTGGGGTCCAATAGCGTTCTTTTTGGTACATTTTCAAAAAATTAAACTGCCGCCAACCACCTCTTCGAAACACCCAGTGCTCCTTGCCTTCTTCGTCGCCACAGGTCATTTGCGACCAAGAGACTGGGTCTTCAAAGGGCAACTGCTTCTCCAGCGATCCCATTGTTGCAGAGGAGCAACGCCCGCTACTGCTGCACCCACTGCGCAGTACCACAACGGATACGGCGTCGTGGGTGGCGGTGTTGTAGAGCGCCGTGTAGGGTGGAACGCTGCTTGTGACCTACGCGAGCGGCACTACCTGCTGCAGGGAGGAGCAGGAGGGAGAATTGAGGACTGGAGGCTGGAGGGAGGGCGATCCGGCTGGGAGGTTCCGTCTGGTAACAATTCTGGTAAAAGTAACCAGAATTAAAATCCAATCGAACAAAGTGCAGCACGCTGCTTTTTCAAAATTGTGTACAGCGGTCACCTGCAGCTCAAAGCTGCTTTAGATAACGGATGTGCCTAGACAATGAATACATCGGACGCTTAGAGCTCCCCCAAAATAATGTTTATGCTTTGAATGACACCCACAACAGCTTACAAAATGAACAAATGAATGCTCACTGCCTCAATTTTAAGACGACACATTCCCCACGCTTCCATATTATTGCCATGGACTTTCTTTCCCAAGCCAGGCCGTCCAAGCCAAATGCCGCATGCACTGTTCGGATAAGTATTACACTGTGGAAATTTGAGGGAGGGAGTGAAAGCCTTCGCTTCTTCAATGCGCTCCTTTGCCACCTCCATTATTAGTAGCAATCAAGTCTGGGTACACATTCAGGTGAAGAATCAGGTGAGTAGCCAAAATAAAATACGGGTCCATTTAACGAAAGCAACGCTGGGGGGAGCTCCAGCGTCCCGGTCACGCTGCCAGCGCTGCTGAGTCAGAAGGTTTTAGGGAATGAAAAATTTGTTTGCCGTTGAAGGGTTGAATAAAATTGAGTGGTTTGGTGTTTCATGGGCGGAAAACTCTTGGTTCGTAAGTGATTAGTTCAGTGAAAATTCAGTATCATATGAAAAGTATCAAAATGCTGCCATGGGCTGGAGAGGTTCGCCAGAGCAGCTGCGCTTGCTGGCCATGCTTGGGCTGTTATTCGCGTTCCCTGACTCCTCTGCGAGGTTGCGCTTCCTGCAATAGAGCGAATTTGAGTTGTCAAATAAATAAGAGGCTGTATGCGAGCTCATGTAGTCATTTAATAAATTAGAAACTCACCGGTCTGCCTGATTCTCCTGCGTGTGTGGAAACAGCCGTTTGCTGAGGCGGCAGATGCTGTTGTGGTTATCGTACCAAATGCGCTGGCTGCACGTCTGGTCGCAAACGTGCTGTGGAGAGACAAAGGGAGAGAAATGCGAGTGCGTCAAAAAAAAAAAAGTCAATAACATGAATATTTAAATGTTAATGCACCCAAGATGGTGCTGGGGAGATGAGGAGGGATTCGCAATAGAGATATACTCACCACCTGGCCGCTATTTTCGCACTGCCACAAGTTCCCGCACAGATTTGTGAACACACATAATCGGCTGCACATGTGACGCTCCTCCTTCAAAGCCCCTCTCAAGTCTATCTGATTGCAGTCCATTGCGTGATCCATCTTTTGAACAACCTAAAGATCAGGGATTTCGCACCGGCGCAGCCTGAGTGAGAGATTTTAGATTATTAATAACGAATGACCCTGATTACAATTTACAAGGCTAGGCGCATAAAACGTATAGTTTAACAAGCTGTAACACTTTTTTCTTTTGATAGCGGCGAAGTGTGAAAGGCCGCAGATGGCAACAAAAAAAGCGGTCCGACTATGAGCTGCCTGCTTCGCCCTGCGTTTCTTTCAAATTCTGGATCTTCTGTGCAGCAGCTCTCGAGCGTTGCAGGCCATTTCTGGGGCTCTAGGTTTCTTCAGGAGCAGAGAGCATGGGCGCACACAATCGCTCTCCATGCAGCACCCTACTGCCTCATTTACAATAATGGAAATTTTGCTCCCTCTCTTACAATGCAGGCATGCATATTGGCAAGAAAAATATGCACCCACAAATTCTCTCAACAACGGCAAACTTCAGACGATTAAGCTGGAAAAGAAAAGCAAATTCACTACTAGCTTCCATCAAGAAAGGTGGAGCCTTCATAATTTTTTAGATTCTATTTTTTTTTCACTTTCCACCTTGGTTTGTATTTATTCCTCGATTTCCCCCACTTAGACAAACACATCCAGCTCGTGGCGCTTGTAGGTGTTGTTGGGGTCGTCCCTCATGCGCGGGTACGCCGCCACCAGCGCGTCCTGCCCCCCCATGTACAGGTTGTTGTACAGCCGCCAGTACACCTCCCGCACCTTTCTTGCGGGGTGGAACAGTCCCTGCATCACGTAGTTCAGCATCACCGCGGGGCCCAGCGCCACCCGGCACCCGTCGATGGCGCCGTTGACCGTCTGGATGAGGTGCGGAGAGCTCTCAAAAATGTTGGGCCATACGTGGTTTAAAAGGTGGGTCAGCGCGTCCTCGCACCCCAGCCCAGCCACGCCCAGTGCCAGGTGCTGCACCACCGCTGCCGCCGTCTGCCTGTGCACCAGGTCCCTGTCCTGCAGTGCGTCCTCCAGCAGCGGCGTCACCGCGTAGATATAGTCCTTCCCCATCTCGCCAATGTACTCAAACACGAAGGACAGCGCCTTCAGCACGCCATTTTGAACGTTGAGCTCGGGCACGCGGTACTCGTTCATCAGCGCGGGCAGCACGGTGAAGGGGGCGCACGTTTCTGCCACGATGGCGATGGCCACCGTCGTGCACACCCGGTTCTGCCGCTCTTGCACCTTCAGGTTGTTCAGCAGGGTGACCAGCACGTCTTGGGGACCGATCGCCTTGGCGATGTAGCCAAAGGTGTTGACGGTGGCGCGTCGGATGGCCTTTTTGGGCGCCCTCAGCATGTCCAGCAGCTCAAAGCAGATGCGCATCCACTCGCGGGCGGGCACAAACTCGGCGCCGCGGTCGGCGATGCGGCCCACCAGGTCGATGGAGTTCTCCTGCACTTTCTCGTGCCTGTTCTTCAGGATGGGGGTTAGCCGGGGCAGCAGGTCCTTGATGGGGGGCGTCATTCGCGTCATCCCAATCACGGCAACGATGCCCTTGAGCGCCCCTAGGATGGACCCCAGCACGTCAGGGTACTCCTCTCCCAGGTTCTCGTACAGCACCACCCCCAGGTGCGCCAGCAGCTTCTCCTCATCGCACGTCTTCATCACTGCCGCCGTGCGCGCCACCAGGTCGGCTGCCTGCTGCCGCACCCGTGCGCTCTTGTTGTTCAGCCGCCACTTGATGGTGCCGCAGATCTGGGGCAGGTAGGGCTTGGCGCGCTGCCCCAGGGCGTTAATGACGGTGCCGAAGCCGTTGAGCACCACGGGCGACTCGTCAGCCACCTGCTCCTGGTAGGCGTACAGAATGCCGTCCACCAGCTGCTCCTCCAGCCGGGCGTCGATGTCCGCAGCCCCCAGCGACCCCACCACCTTGTCGATGGTCTCCATCACCATCTTGCGGTACGGCTCGCTCTCATCCTTCAGATCCTCAACCACCCGGGCGACCACCTCGGAGCACCCCACCCGCTCCGCCAGCGCCGCCGTGGTCTCCACCAGCGCGCGGTAGTTGCGGCGGTCCAGCGCCATGCGCCGCACCCAGAAGTGGCGGAAGAACTCTGGCAGGATCTCGCTGCGAATGTAGTCCGGCTCCACCCCGTCGGTGCTCACGCACTGCTTCACCACTTTGAGCACGATCTTCTTCATCTCCTCGTCTGGCGTCTGGAACTCGCGGATGAGAATGACCATGACCTCCCGGGTGTAGTAGTTTGCGTACATGGTGTCCATCAGCGGGATGATGAACCCGATGGCTTTGAGGAACGCAGCCAGCACCTTGCCGCGCAGCAGCCGCACCCCCTTCCACAGCGGCTCCAGCACGTCATCGAACGACTCAATGCCGTAGGGGGCGGCGGCCTCCGCCAGCGCCGACACCGCCAGCGCCGTGATGGTCTTCACCTTCTGGTTCTCGTCGGTCAGCCCGTGCTTGATGATGTCCACCAGGCTCTTGAGGTGGGGCAGTACCGCGCAGCCCATGAGGATGGCGATCTGCTGCACGATCTTGATTCCGGTGTGCCGCGCCTGCCAGCTCTTCTTGCTCTGGCACACCGCCTTGAGGAACGGCAGCAGCGCGGGGATGCCCAGCGCCGAGGCCACCACCGAGAACGCCCGCGCGGTGGTGTTTCGCACGTACTCGTCCACGTTGTCTATGTCTGGCCGCATCGCCGCAATCATCGTGGCCAGACCCGCCGCCTTGGCCAGGTTGGCGATGATCTCGCGGCCCTCCACGCGCGCGTAGTAGTCCTCGTCGATCAGCAGTGGCTCTATGACCACCAGGATCTTGTGCACAAAGGGGCGCACCATCTCGTCCAAGCGGAACAGAATGCGGTCGATGACCTTCACCAGAAGGTGACGCTCCTGGTCCTCCAGCGTGGGAGACATCAACAGGGGGAGGATCTGGTTGAACAGCGGCCCAGCCCCGAACTCCCGGGCCTTGTCAGTGAGCTGGCGCAGCGCCGTCTTGCGCTGCGGCGGGGTGCCGTTCTTCACCTTGAGCAGCAGCTTCATGATCTTGCGCTCTTTCGCCTCCTCCACGCTCAGCGCCCCCTCGTCCACCTCCTTCAGCAGCTTCCCAAAGTACTGCTGGTCCTCAGGCTTCATGTCTGGAAGGCCTTCGCCCACCGCCAGCGGCACGTCGAACGCCTGGCTGCGGTCCTCCTCGGGGATACCGTACAGCGGGGTGCCGCCGTAGGCAGCCGGGGTGGCAGTGAGCTTGCGCGCGGGGGTGCGAATGGGGACGTACCCAGCCGGAGGCTCCAAAATCTTGTAGCCATCGGAGGGGCCAGGCAGCATGGCGTCCAGCTCGTCGTCGCTGAGCGGGCGGTTGCGCAGCTCGATCTCGCGCTCCACCTTCATCGCCTGGTACACCTCTGGCGTCATCGGCACCGGCTGGCCGCCGTGCATCGGAGTTTCAGCCCCAAAGCCGCCTGCAGGGGTGGCACCGTACGCCGGCGTGGCCCCCAAGGCAGCGCCGTACGCAGGGGTGGCCCCCAGAGCGGCGGGGGTGGCGTCCCAGCGGCTGCGCTTGGCGGTGGCAGCCCCGCCTGCAGACCCCCCCTCGTGTGCCGGCGTTGCGTCCCACCGGCTGGTGCGCTGCGCGGTGGCGCCCACTCCGGCTGCTGCACCGCCTGCTGCTGCTCCGTGCGCTGGGGTTGCGTCCCAACGACAAGCCACCTGCGGCGTCGCCTCAACAGAATCCCATTCAGAAGGCTTGGCGGACGCTGCTGCAGGGGCTGCAGGCGTGGCGCTGTCCCAGCGGCTGCGCTTGCGGGCGGGTCCAGCTGCTGCTGCTGCTGAAGCTGCAGCCACTGGTGCCGCCGCTCCGGACGCTTTTGTGGGTTTCTGCGCCTCCAGGGCATCCACATGCACGGCGTCTGCGTCGTCCTGCTTTTTGCGCGCGATGTTCTGCAGCGTGTTGTCCCTCTCCCTGGCCAGCGCTGCCTCCTTCATGACGTCACCGTAGGTCCTTACGCGCGCGTCTGGCGTCTGGTCGCCCATTAAAAAGGCGTCATTGCGCTCGGGGGACAGCGCGCGGTTCAGCCGGCGCCGCTGGTACTCGCTCTCCCTGTCGACGATGCGGCGTGAGGCCCCAAAGCTGCCCTCAACGTCGCCGTCCTCCTCCATGGGCACCTCGGCCAGCACGGCCTTCGGCGCGGTGTAGGATGCGAGTTTGCTGCAGAATAGAGAAGCGGAGGATTGATTAGTGCGTGAACTGCAAAATAAATTGGGAGGAGCGTTTCAAAAAAAAAAATGAAAAAAAATGAAAAAATGATCATCACCCACCTCGCGACCTGGCGCTCCATATCGTCTTCCTCCTCTTCCCCACCCAAGCCAATCTCTGCGTCGTACTCTGCGTCCTTCCCAGCGAGCATGTCCTTGTCATAGGCCCCTCCACCCGTGAGGGAAACTCCGTTGCTTTTTTTGTCCGCCATGACGAGGGATAGACCCTCTGCTCAAACTCTGGATGCAGTGTTGGTGTTGTCACGTGCTATATTCCTGCTGGCAGCCCGCTGTTTGTGTTGAACAATTAAAAGTTGATTGACACTCCAGCGTTTTGCCTGGGTGCCTGCTGCGTGTGTTCAGCTCTGTGACAATTTATGGAGCATAGAAAAATAAATTAAGCTCTATGCCGACAAGAAAAAAGAGGAAAAACAGCGCTCGAGTCGGAAGAAAACTCGCCGCCTCAATTTACGAATTATTCACGCAATTCGGCAATGCTAGCATATATAAAATTTCTACAAACTTACCGGAAGTCCCCGCAATGCCTGCGACAGCGAGCGGCCGCTTGACGGCTCCCTGCGGCACCTCCGTGGCAAGGATTTGCCCCAAGCCAGCAGCAGGTTACAGAGCCGTGCCGCACCCAGCTCGAAGCCGTGCCGGACGCAGCTCGAAGCATGGCGGAGCAGCTGCGGGCCGGACCGGCAGGGTTCTGTGCGTGGCTGAGGAGACAATGCGTGGCGGTGGGCAGCTATCAACGCCTCCCTCTTTGAAGTACAAGTGCGCTTGAGATTCGCATTCTCTGACTTTCGTACTGCGTACTACTCTCTTTTTCTTATCTGAATTGAGTTATTCCACCTCTCAGGCGCGTGATGCTCAAGGTGAGCGGCGAGGCGTTGGAGGGCAACCAGAGCTTCGGCATAGACCCCCTGGTGCTCAAGACCATCGCCAAAGAGGTGGCAGCAGCGGTGGCGGAGGGCGTGGAGGTGGCCATCGTGGTGGGCGGTGGCAATTTCTTCAGGGGCGTCACCCGATGGGATGGTCTGGAGCGGGCTTCTGCTGACTACGTGGGCATGCTGGCCACGGTGATGAACTCCATCTGCTTGCAGTCAGCGCTGGAGGCGGAGGGCGTGGCTACCCGCGTCCAGACCGCCATCGCCATGCAGGAAATAGCGGAACCGTACATTCGCAGGCGGGCCATTCGCCACCTCGAACGGGGGCGCGTGGTGATATTTGGCGGCGGCACCGGCAATCCGTTCTTTACCACGGACACGGCGGCGGCGCTGCGGGCGGCGGAGATTAACGCAGACGCGTTTTTCAAGGCCACAAAGGTTGACGGCGTCTACGACTGTGACCCTACTAAGAATCCTAATGCCAAGCTGTACAACAGGCTGAGCTTCCGGGACGTGATGATCAACAACCTGGAGGTCATGGACGAGACCGCCATTACGCTGTGCAAGGAGAATTCTATCCCCATTGTGGTGTTCAACCTGACGCGCCCAGGCAACATTTTGCAGGCGCTGCTGGGCAGCCCAGGCGTGGGCACGTGCATTGAGCACTGCGACTGCGCTGAACAGGCTGCTGAGAACCGCCAGATTCGATAATAAAAGTAGTGCTCTGTTTTTTTCCTTCTCGTCCTCTTCCTGATATTATTATTTCTTCATTCTTTATACAGAGTAATTACCTCTCTATTCATATCAATATTTTTGGTCATCTACTGCTGGACTTGGGGCATTCGGCTATATGGCTGTCTCCGTTCGTAGTGTGTACTAGTGTTTTCGTTTTATATACATACATACCCTTTCCCCAAAGGCAATAGCTCCTAATTTGAAGTGTGTGAGAGACGCCATGGCTGCTGCTCCCAGCATGTAAGACATTTAAAGAAAGGTGGTATCATTTTCTGCAGCATGCACCCTACCCCCATCTGTTGCGCTTCGATTTGGTCACGGTTGCGTTGCTTTGGGTCTCAGAGCGTTGTTGACCAAGAAAGAGCGAATAAAACCCGGTGGCTGGGTTTACACGTTTGCAGCAAGCAAGCACTCACGGGGTAAATGTGTTACTGTATTTTTACACGCATGGTCCCTGAAACAAAGCTAAAATCCACTTCTTAGTTGTACACCATGTAGCGGCCGGTGGCTGAGAACTTCTGGTAGCTCTTGATAACCTTTTCGATGCTGGCCAAGAAGTCTGCCTCCGTCACCGTCTTCCTCCGCGCCCTGATCGCAAACATGCCCGCCTCCGTGCACACGCTGCGAATGTCAGCGCCCGTCGCGTTGGGGCACAGCCGCGCCAGCAGCTCGTACCGGATGTCCCGCTCCACGCTCATGGTGCGGGTGTGGATCTTGAATATCTGGGCGCGGCCCTCCAGGTCGGGCAGCCCGAACTCCACCTTGCGGTCCAGCCGCCCCGGCCGCATCAGCGCTGGGTCCAGCGTGTCTGGCCTGTTGGTGGCCATCAGCACCTTGATGTTTCCGCGCGCGTCAAACCCGTCCAGCTGGTTGACGATCTCCAGCATTGTGCGCTGCACCTCGCTGTCGCCGCCGCCAGAGTCTTCATGGCGAGCGCCGCCGATGGCGTCCACCTCATCGAAGAAAATTATGCAGGCCTTCTTGGAGCGCGCCATCTGGAACAGCTCCCGCACCATGCGTGCTCCCTCCCCCACGTACTTTTGCACCAGCTCACTGCCGATGACGCGAATGAAGCAGGCATCGGTGCGATTGGCCACGGCCCGCGCCAGCAGGGTCTTCCCCGTTCCAGGGGGGCCATACAGCAGCACGCCCTTGGGGGGGTCAATTCCCAGCGTCACAAACTTTTCAGGGTGCAGCATGGGCAGCTCCACCACCTCGCGCATTTTCTCGATCTGCTCCTTGCTGCCGCCGATGTCTGCGTAGGTGATGTCGGGCTTCTCCTCCACGGTCATCATGGTGACGGAGGGGTCGATTTTGGGGGGCAGCGGAATCTGGATCTGGTACTTTTGACGGTCCACGCTGCAGTAGAAAAGAATTAAAAAAAAATAAAGAAAATAATACGTAGTAAATAAATGAATAGCTACCAATGTAGCATAGTATTGACATTAATGCGATTACTGCTTCTGGTTTCCATCCACTCACCCTACGCGCATGCCTTCTTCGATGTCTGTGGGCGCCACCTTGTCGCCCAGCCCCACCACGAACTTGGCCATCTGCTTGATGGCGATGATGTACTTGGCCTCATCGGTGTTGGGGTTGATGATCTTCGTGCAGCGAGCCACCTGGTTTTATAGAGGAAAGCGGGAAAAAGTTACAAGCCTGCATTCGAGTGTTTGAGAGATTTTTTTTCTTCCTGAGCTCCACTCACCGACAGCGGGGCCTCCTCCTGCATCATCTGCTTGTCGCTGACCAGGTCCCAGCGCGAGGGGTGCGCCAGCCCTGTGTCCGACTCCTTAATTCCCGCTATTTCGTTGACCTTGGTGGACAGCGCTTTCACCTCCGTCTCAAGGTTCTTGATCTTTGAGCTGTAGGGGCCGGCGCCGTAGGCCTGCATCACGCGGATGTCCTCTTCGGTGAGCGCCACGATGGGCTTGTCCTTGTCCACATCGCCCGTATCCTCCTTGTCCTTGCTGCTAGCGTCCGCCACAGGAGGGTCTTTTTTCTCGGCCACCATGACGGGCACGCGGGGAACAAACGCCGCAGCTGGGGTTCAGATCTCTTTCGGCGTGAGGCGCTTCGAGCGAACGCTGCGGCTGTGGTTCTGCGAGCTTTTTTGTTTGATCAAAAAATAACCAACTAAAAAAACGAGGTAGGTGAACAGCAGCAGCAGCAGCACTCCAAGATTTGCGGAATATATACGTACGTGATGAAAATAAAACTATTTAAATGACAAAATAACTAGGGAACGAGGAGCTTCTATTTATTTCCTTCGACCAAACTTTTGAAGGCCATTTTTGTTGATTTGACAAAACGTATTAGTATGTGATTTGGTGTTTGTGGGGCTTGATTTCACCAAAATGCAGCGCAATGACCATGAAAAGGTAATTATAAATTCCTTAAATGAAAGTGATCTAGCACAGCAAAGCTCTTAATTCCTTGGCTGTAGCCGCCTTCGAAGAGCACATGCGTGGTGGATGCACCGCTTGATCAGCCCATCTGCGCCCTTAAAGCCTCCACTTTCCTCTCTCTCTTGAAGTTTTGAAATTGCTGGCATTCAGGCGTTGGTTGTCAAGTTTCCTCTCTTTAATGTAATTTTGACTGTTCTTACACACAACGCGATTGCCTACAATCAAAGGCAGTCACAATTTTTCATTCAAAGAAACACTTCATCAAGTTAGCTGAGAAAAACTGATTATTTGGGTTGTTGCGGGGGGGTGGGGGGGGGGCGGGGGGGGGGGGGGGGGGTGTAGGAAGAAAAAAACCCGCGCTGCTTGGTTGTTTATTATGTTAAAAAAAGAAAGAAATTTATCAGCATGGTTGTAGTTATGTTTCTGCTGCTGCTTCCTCCTTGGCTGGCACTGCTTCTGAAGCACCGCCATCTGCCTCCTCCGCGGGTGCTGCCGTCTTGGCCTTCTTGGCGGGCGGCTCCTCCTCCTCGGGAGCTGCCGCCTGCGCTGGGGCAGCCTGCTGTGCCTGATGCGCTTGGGCCTGCGCCTGGGCGTGCTGCGCTTGCGCGTGCGCATGCTGCAGCTGCTGGTGCATGGCCTGGGCCATTGCAGGGTGCATCCCGGCAAAGCCAAACATTGCGGGGTGCACCACGCCCGGCATCATGCCCGGCATGGAGGCACCAGGCATCATTCCACCGGGGAACGCCGCAAAAGGCCAACCGCCCTGAGGGAACATCGCCATCTGGGCGGCAGCTGCAGCCGCGGCAGCCGCCTGTTGCTGCTGTTGTTGTTGCTGCTGCGGTTGCTGCGGAGCTGCCGCTGCCACTGGCACTGGGGGCGCTGCTGCCACGGCCACAGGGGCCGGCGGCATGGCCTGGGCAGCTTCTTTTAGCGCGTCCAGGCTGCCTTGCGGCAGGCGGTGGAAGAAGGGGTACTTTGAGCCAGACCGCATGCAGCACACCGGGCAAGAGAAGTTGTCAGGCACAGAATCGCCCTCCTCCGTGCCCGGCGCCTTCAGCCCCACGCACTCAAAGTGGAACCACTCCCCGCAGTGGTCGCACTCCAGCATGGGGATCTGCTCGTCGTACGCTCGCCGGCACAGGCAGTAGGGCTTGGCGTACTCGCCCAGCTTCTCCAGCTCACGGTCCACCCGGATGGGCAGCGACTCGGCAGCATTCATCAGCGCCTTGGCCTTTTCCACGGTCTCCCCGAAGCGGGGGTCAGCCTGCCCGCCAGCAGACTTCAGCTCCGCAATGCAGGCCTTCACCGCTTCTTGCCACTCCTTGGCCGAGTCGGCAGCTGCCATTAGCCTGGCTCCTGCCACGTCGGTGGCGGAATCCACCTCCAGGCGCTCAGCCTCTTGCAGCAGCTTCGCGACAGCTTCCGCCGAGGCTTTGCCGCCGGGCTGAGTTGTCGAGGCCCCCAGCACCGCGTCCACCCGCGCGCGCCACCGGTTGCAGCGCAGTAGGTGCAGGATGCGCTCAGCGTGCGTCGTGCCGTCCACCTCCAGCGCCAGCGCGCTCTTGCACAGCTGGTGCAGCATGCCGTCTGACAGCGGCAGAACCTGCCCACTGCTGTCTTTCTTGCGCGAAGCCTCGTGCACCTCGACGGCACGGTTGGTGGCGGTGGCCCAGCGGTCGAACTTGACCATCAGACGCTCCAGTGAGGACTCTTCGTCGACGCTGACTGGAAGTGACTTGACGGCAACCAGAAGGTCGCGCAGTTCATTGCGGGAGGGGCGGCGCGTGCGGCGCAGCTTGCCCAGCGCGTACTCCAGGGGCTCCATAGAGTTCTGCAAAATCGAGAGAACAGAAAAGCGAGGTTAGCACGCAGCCGCGTGAATATAATATACTACAATTTCTAAAAAATTGGGGAAATTCAACGACTATTAACAATTAACACTGAAAGCTGCACTAAAAAAGATGGAAAATTACCAATAGCTACGAGACAACTCACCCTGACCGCTGCGCAGATGGGGCACGAGTACTTTCGCAGGGAGCGTGCCTGCGTCTGCGTGATGCCCACGCACCGCATGTGGTACCACTCCCCACACAGGTCGCAGGAGATCATGGAGGTGTCCACGTTGTAGGGCTGCTGGCACAGGCAGTACAGCTCGCGCTCGTCCTCCTCGCCATTTGCGCCGGGACGGCGGGGCCCTGCCGCCACCAACCGCTTCTCCACCTCCAGCCGCCGCTCAAACTGCTCCACCGCGCAGTCGATGGAGTGGCCCAGCACCTCGAAGCACCGGTCCAGGCGCAGCCCGGTGTTGCGCTTGGCGATGGACCGCCGGCACCGCTCCTTCCAGTCCTCCACCGCCTCCACAGCAGCGTCGATGTGGCAGCGCAGGTTGGAGGTGACGGGGCTCATGCGCGCCGTCTGCTGGAACACCTGCAGCTCTGCGAACGCGGGGCGTGCGCCTGCAGTGCCCATCAGGTCCCTCACCCGCTGCTCCCACTTTTCGTGCGATCTCAGCACCTCGTGCAACCGCGGCAGCGTGGGCAGCCCCAGCGCCAGCCGCTCCCCGCGGACAATGAGCTTGCGCAGCTGCCGCACGCCCACTAGCGCCACAGGGCCGCCGTCCTTTTGCACCACAAACACGCTGCGAGCGGCGCGCTCCCACTCCTGCCCAGCCTCGACGTACCGCTTGTACCGCTCAAACAGCGGCTCGTCACAAGGCAGGATGCTGCCCTCCTCCAGCAGCTCCATCAGCTTGGACAGCTGTGGACGTTGGTCAAAGGGGGTGGTAGGCATGGGGCGGTCATCGTCTGACGCTGTGGGGTCGGGATCAGGGGGAGGAACGCCGCTAGAAAGCAACACCAGCGGCTGCTGTGAAAGCTCTCTTGCCTCAGCACCATCAGCGCCATCAGCAGGGGCTGCTGCTGCCGCGGCATCCGCCGGAGCGCCGCCAGCCTTCTCTCCGTTGGAAGCTGCTGCAGCTTCGCCCTCGGCGGGCTGCGGGGCCTGCGGCCGCTCTGGCAGCGGCGGCAGCTTGTCCAGCAGCGCCCTGACGTA
The DNA here is from genome assembly GCA_963854735.1 of Marvania coccoides. NCBI lineage: Eukaryota > Viridiplantae > Chlorophyta > Trebouxiophyceae > Chlorellales > Chlorellaceae > Marvania > Marvania coccoides. Next base: position 3,236,418 of record OY978097.1, on the reverse strand, counting down.
CTGCCCCCACTGCAGGGCCTCCACGTTGGCCTCCAAAATCTCTACCTGCTCCATCGACACGCCACTGGCCTTGCCCTTGGAGATCAGCTCGTTCAGCAGCGGCAGCTGCTCGTCGACCACGTAGTCCTGCTCCAACACAGGGCGCGCATCCTCTAGCCACGTCTCTGCAGCGCCTCGCAGCGCCCTGAGCCCCGCCGCCAACCGGTCCTTCACAATCAGCCTCTCGTCGTACTCGCTCAACAGCGCCACCAGGGTTTCATACTGCGGCACGGGGGCAGGGGGAGGAACAGAGGGGTGCTGCTGCTGCTGCTGCTGCTGCTGCTGCTGCTGCTGCTGCTGCTGCTGCTGCTTCTGTGGAGCACCGCGACGACGACCAGGAGCTGCTGCTGCTGATGTTGCTGCCGCCGCCTCTTCTGCCGGCTGCTCTGCCGCCTCATCATTCTGGCTGGCAGCCTGCAGCGCCAGCATGATCGCCATGCTGGGGCCATCAGTCTCCATGGGCTCTGCCTCTTCCTCCGCCTCGTCCTCCTCCTTCTCCTCCGCCTCCTCTTCCGCCTCTTCTTTTGGCTCCAAAGGCAGGCACTCCCCCGCCTTCACCACCCACTTGTGCGCCGCCTGCACCTGCGCAGTGAGGTAGTTCAGGCGCTCCATTTTCACCCCAGTTTGGGTGCCTGCAGCCACCACCTCCTGCAGCTCCTGCACCGTGGGCCGCTCCTCCTCAGGGCACCCCCCTTCGCGGTTGAAGCGGGACACAAAGCCGGCAGCGCTGCGCTCCCACCGCGCCGCGGTGTCCACCTTTGTCTGCAGGGTGAGGGCCATCTGGGAGTTCTCTGCGCCCATGTCTGCTGCGGTGGAAAGAACCTCCATGAGAGCGTGCAGGGTGCCCTTGGTGCTGGCGGCCCGCTTGGCGCTGTCCTCCCACTCACGCCGGCGAATGTCCAGACGCAGCTCTTCCACCTCTGCCACCTCCACGGGCAGGCGGAAGCCGGCGTGCAGCAGATCGCGCATCTGCAGCAAGAAAAGGAGAGAGAATTCTAGTTAGCATATTGTTTGAAAACAACTGCCAATTACGTTGGAAATCTAATAATAATAATAATAATAAATAATAATAATAATAATAATAATAATAGGATTTAACGTGCCTTCTTCAAGGGCGCCCTGGTGCGCGTCAGAGCGGCAGCCTGCCGCAGCCACGCCTCTCCTCGGTCGATGAGCGTGCGCAGCTGGTCTGCCTCTGGCAACACCGCCGGCAGGGTCTCCGCCTCTTCAACCAACGCACGCAGCTCGGGCAACGTGCTGCGCGTGCCCTCCAGCGCGTCCACTCGTGCCTGCCACGCGTCGATGCGCTCCAGCGCCAAGCTGAGGTTTGCCACTTCTGGCATCTCCACACACGCGGTGGCCGCCTGGGTGCTGAGAGTGTGCAAATAGCCAACGCTCAGCGCATCGTCCTTCTTGCGCCGCCCTACCTCTCTCGCGGTGGGCAGCGCCGACCGAATGGCATCTCCGACCTTGCGCGCGATGGTGAGACGCTCCCGCAGCGCCTTGGCCTCTGGCAGCGAAATGGGCAGCCGGGAGGCCTCAGCCACCGCCACCTCCAGTGTGCGGAAGTCCACAGGAGAGGCAGACGGATCCGCCAGCGCCGCGCACCGTTCCATCCACTCTTTTGCTGCTGCCAGCGCCTCCACAAGCGCATCAAGCCCCGGTGGGTTGGCCAGAGGCTTGGGCTCCTGCCGCAGCAGCGCATCGACCACCTCCAGCGCGGGCTTACCGCGCAGTGCGGCGTTGACCGCTGCCATGTAGTCTTCAGCGTCCGCCAGCAGCGGCTGCAGCGCCTTGACCGCCTCGGAGTCTTCAGCGCCCACGCCACCCCACGCGTACTGCTCCGCCTCCTCCACCAGCGCGCTCAGGTCGTTGGCCAGCGCGCCGCCCTGCTCCAGCGCCGCCTTGGCGCGTTCCCGCCACTGCTGGCACGCAGCCGACAGGGACGCCAGCCACTCATCGGTGGCGTCTCGGTCTTCTGGGTACACATCCAGCGTCTGAAATGGCCGTACGGGACCCTGCACGAAGCCGTTACCGGTCACCAGCGTCAGCGATGTCACATCCACGCCAGGCAGGTCCAAACGAGGTCGGCGAGGGCGAGAGGCGGCGGCAGGAGTGCCATCAGTCGCGGCATCGGCGGCAGTGGTGGTGGTTCCTCCAGGAGACGTCTGCGGCTGGGAGCTCAGGGCCGTCATGAAGCCCGCCAGCGCCTGCAGGTCATCCAGCTCTTCAGCCTTCACAGGAGAGGCAGCACCGTTGGCTGGCTCGGCATCCATGGGCGCACGGCCACCTTCTGCCTCCACCGCCGCTGCAGCTGCTGCTTCCTCCTCAGCTTTGATGCCATTGGCCTTGAGGAGGACCTCAGCCGCCTCGTCTGCCGCCGCCGCCACCGCCGCCTCGGCAACGGCGGCAGCAGCCTTGCCGGCCTCCTCCACGGCAGCAACGACGGCCGCCTCCTCGGCGTCGATCTGGGCCTGCACCTGGGGGGTGGACCGCGCCTCCACAGCCTCCTGCAGCTGCTGCAACTCTTGCAGGGTGTGGCGCCACGCCAGCCGCCGCTTCTGCATGGGGCACTCGCACAGCGCTGCCGCGTGGTGCAAGCAGGTGCGTCGCCGCGGGCAGCAATCGCACTCCACCGCCGACATGTGGCACTTCTGGTGGCAAATGGCGCACTCAACGTCTGCCCCGTCTCCAAACTCCATGCCGGCAGCCTGGTCCACGCGCCGCGACCGCACCAGCCCCTCAGACCATAGCTTGGAGCGCATCACGCGCTCCTCAGATGCCAGCCGCCGCACCTCTTTAGACACCCAGCAGGCCGCGCGAGCAGAAAGCGCCGCCGCCTCGCTGCCGTCTGCTGCCGCCGCCACCGCCTCCGCCGCCTTCATGACCAAGCGGTCGTGGGAGTAGGAACACGGCTTGCGGAAGTGGCGGTACTTTGACACGCTCATCGCGCCGTAGCGCAGCCAGTCTGCGGGCGCCATCGCCACCGCCTCGCCGCAGTTGACCCCCAGGCTCACAGAGGAGTGGTAGGCGTTGGGGAACACCACCAGGAAGGATCCGGGGTCCTGAGTGGCCTCCGTCACGGGGACCCCCGCCTCCCGCAGCATGCGAGGCGACAGCATGGAGTGGATGCGGAACATCACCTCCGGACGTCGCGACAGGATCGCAGGCAGCGTGCCGCGCACCGCAGACTCCAGCAGCGCGGCAGCGTGGGCGGGGACCGCAAACACGCGGCGCGGCGCGCCCCAGTGCACGTACTGTAGGCTGTACAGCTCGTGCGGCTCCACCCGCCAGGCGTGCGCAGAGAACAGCATCGCCACCGACAGGGAGGGGGAGCTGAGGCCAGGGAGATGGCCAGGCAGCAGGCGCAGCAGGTTGGCATGCTCCCCTTCCGCGGTCGGGATGTTGTTCAGGTTCCAGGGGTGGCTGCGGTACAGATCCGCCTGTGCCGCATCATCAGCACCGCCGCTGCCGCCCTCCTCTCCTGACGCTGCTGCTGCCTCTCCAGAGGGCTCTCCGCAGGGGAAACCCGACCCATACTTTGCGGTGTCCAGGCTGTCGGCGATCAGCACCTCCGCGATGTCCTCCCCCTCCTCCACCACCCTCCAGAACTCGGCTTCCCGGTCAGCCAGCGAGGCCGCAGCCGCTCGCTCGTCAGACCCAAACCACTGCCGCTCGAAGCTGATGGCGATGCGCTCAATGTCGTCCAGGGAGTAGGACTCGCCCTTGCGCGTGGCCTCCCCCTCCAGCTCTGCACAGAAGGAGAAAGAGGAGAGAGAGAAGGATGAAGGGCAGGTCAAGGGTGGTTCCCGTGACGCGCATGATGCGGAACATTTTGAAAGGAAATGTTGAAGGATTTCGCCGGAACGGCTCACAAATGCGGGGTTAATTACTCACCGTAAGAGACACATGAGGGGCACACCCAGTCGCCTTCAGGCACCGTGTCCAGGGGGGGCGAGAGACAAAACATGTGCCATCCCTTGTCGCAACGGTCGCACAGGACGATCTTGTCCTCGTAGTGCCCGCCCTTGCACTTCTCGCACACCATGGTGAAAATATTTTCGGGCACTTTGATGCCGGAAGCCGGATCCTGCGAAAATAAACGCAATGTAACACTTGAAAATCAGTGCCTCAAACTCCCAACACAAGCTCTGCGGGCCCATGCACCGCTGCCAACTGTGTAAAACTAACCCTTGAGGCGGCTCTACGCTTCTTCTTGGCCGGTGCCGCGGCCTCCACAGCGGGGGCAAGGCCCAACATCGCCTCTAAAATCTCGGCTGCCTCGTCGTCGTCGATGAGGTCCTCCTGGTCGGCCATCGGCTCGGAGGGATTGTCAGAGAGCTCCCCCTCGAGCGCGGCTGCATAGCAGGCAAAAAAAGAGTGAGACATCGCCAAACATGAGAGTCGCAATTGCAATACGGGCACACGCAGCGACCCCAATTGGCCGTGCCCCGCGAAATATTCGACAAAATCAGGGCGGAGCCGTTGGGCCCGCCGCGTCTCGCCCGGCCTCACCTAGCAGCCTCGCCCCGCCATCGTTCTGCGCTTTGCAATGGTCCTCGTAGGGCAGCAACAGCCGCTGATAGTGCGTCTTGACGTGGTAACCTGCGCTTCCGCTCTTGTCGGTGATCTGCAGGGCATCAGCGCGGCGCGATTAGCTGCAAGCAGCGCCTGGGAACAAAACATCGCATCCGGCTCAAACTCACCTGCAGAGCGGCCACGATGTCCTTCCAGCCGCGCTCCTCCGTTACCACATCGAAGCCCCCGCGCTTGGTGACCAGTCGATAGAGCCGGTAGAGGTCGATCTCCTGCCCAGCGTACGAGGGAGACTTCTTCAAAGGTTTTGAAGCTTGAGACTCGAGGAAGGCGTTGTAGTTCTCCCAGAACTGCTTCACCGCAGCGCTGGTGTCCCTAGACTGCAGCTGGTGGACGCTAAGCAGCTTGGTAGGCAGCTTCAGGCGGCGTTTGTCCAGGCCAAAGGGGGGCTTCCATCCTGCAGGTGGCACAATTTGCGCGATTCCGGCCGCCTCCGCGTGCGACCGCAGGGATAGAATGTACCCCAGCGGATCCGACCATTGTTCGGGGGTTGGACGGAAGACTGGGGCCGTATTTGCCCCAGCAATGTGATTTTTTTCTTCCATGCTGGAAACGATGATGAAACGTTAACCGGAGTCCATATCGTCGAGGTGACCAAACATGGTATTTATACAGGTTTCAAATTGAATGAAAGAACGTTTTTGGTGTATTATTATTATTTTTTTATTTTTTTTCCTTTGGCCTGGCGCGCCCAAATATCGTTCTTTGTATTTTGTCGCTGGTGGGCCAATCACTACTTTAAAACCCCCCATATGCCAGGGCTCAATGCTCCTCACTCGGGCAACCCTGTTCCCCCGAAATCTGTTTGGGTCATTTTTTGAATCAATCCGTAAGTTTTTCAGCTCCAAACACATCTGTTGCAAGCGAAAATTTGCATATATTTTACATATATGTAAATTGCAATGTTTTGAACCCCCAAATGAAACGATTTTGGTTTTATTAATTTAAATCATCTGCTGGTGCGCAGGGCCTCTCTTCGTCAGGGAAGCGCCTCTCTACATCCGCAACCAGACCGCATTCATCCCCAGTGGGTCTTCCCCGTCACGCCGGCCCTTTCCAGCAGCAAATAAGCTCCGCCTTTGCCGTATGGCGTCCTCCTCTTCTCCCCCGCACGATGTGTCCACCCCCATCTCTGGCCGCCGCGATGCCTACGACGGTCTCATCATAGACGCTGACTCTTTGCCCTCAACCACCGATGAATTCGTTTCGCAGCTTAGCTCTTCGCTTGAAGATTGGAGCACAGCAGGCCTCCGCGGCATCTGGCTGAAGCTACCGCTCGATAAAGCCCACTTTGTAGGACATTCAGTCGATGCTGGGTTCACGTTCCACCACGCAGAGCCCGGGTATGTCATGATGACGCATTGGTTGCCTGAATCTCCAAGCACACTGCCGCCAAATGCGAGCCACCAGGTAGGCGTTGGCGCGTTTGTGTACGACCGTTCAACCAAATCAGTGCTGGTGGTGCAAGAGCGAACAGGGCCGTTAAAAGGCAAGGGCGTATGGAAGATGCCCACCGGTCTGGTGCAGGCTGGCGAAGACGTCACCGAGGTACTGTTGAATTATAATAAAACTCGTGTTTTTCTTTTTTCTTTTTTTCTTTATTCTTTATTTGTTATTTGTTAATCATTTGAATGTATTATTTATTTCACGCGATGCAGGCAGCGGTGCGGGAGGTTGAAGAGGAGACGGGGATTAAGGCGCAGTTTTGCGTGGTGCTGGCCATGCGACAAGCCCACGGCCTGGCTTTTGGCAAGTCCGACATCTTCTTTGTTGTGGGGCTGGAGCCTGAGGGGGCAGGGACTGCCCAGAAAATTGCGCTGCAAGAGGAGGAGGTGGAGGCGGCAATGTGGATGCCTCTGGAAGAGTACGCTGCGATCCCCTTCACCCAGTCAAGACCGCTGTTGGTGCGTAACACGAATTGGGATGATAGTTGACATTATTGCGAATGGGGGCGTTTCCTCTTTTGAAAATTTGCCGCTCTCTCTCCTCATAAGAACAGTCTCCTGATTTCTACCTCTTTCGCTTTCCCCCCCTCTTCCCCCCCCCCCCCGGCCCCCCCCAATACCATTATCAACATGCAGTGCAAGATCCTGGAGCGGTGCACGGCTTGGGCAGAGGGGCGATACGCAGGGCTGGGAGGAGTAAAACTTGAGAGCGGGTTTACGGAGCGCAGGGACCTGCTGCTGTTTGGAGAGAGCCCAGAGGAAGAGGCAGGAGCTGACGCGCCGCAGAACGAGGATGCCTGGATTGGCCTCAATTAAACAATGAACAACCACGAAATAAGCAGTTGAGATAGGTGGAGGCAAAATTCAAATCCCAACTTCTGGGCTCTCCCTCACTTTTTTTGTGTCTTCTTACCAATTTTGAGTAATAGTTGTGTTACATAGAAAGGTAATGCATAGTTAGCTCAGCAGGAAAAACACAAACGAATCCACTCTGTAGTTTTCAGCAGTGATGGCAGACTCCAGCATTGTAATTGACCTCGGCAGCAAAGACATCAAAGCTGGATACATATATGCATGGCCAAACGAACAGGAACCGCGATTGGTAAATAAACACGAAATATTTCTTCGAAACTTGCTCGAACACATTATTGTAATTATTTCAATTAACTCTCTTCTTAATTTCCTCTCTTTCTCGTGGCAGGTAACCCCTTCAGCAGCCACAGTTAACGGCGCCCAAGAACCAGTGCGATGCATCGTGGCTGGCGAAATCGTCAACTGGCCCGTGTTGGAGACGCTGCTCCACTTCACCATCTACACGCAGCTGGGGTGGGTGGAGGGCGCAGAGGGCGGCGTGCTGATGGTGGAGCCCCCGTTCACCCCTCGCCGCGACCGTGAGACCCTCACCCAGCTTATGTTTGAGGTGTTCAACGTCAGCGGCTACTTTGCCACCGACTCTGCCGTGGCGTCGCTGGCGTCGGTGGGCAGAATGGGGGGGGTGGTGGTGGACGTGGGGTACGAAAAGATCGACGTGATGCCGGTGCTGGACGGCGTGCTGCAGGGGTCTGCGGCTGCGCGGCTGCCGTTTGGCGGCGCCCACCTCACCCGCCACCTGCAGGAGCTTTTACAAAAGAAAGGGATAGCGGTGACAGAAGAGGTGGCGGAGGGCATCAAGCGATCGGCAATGCGGGTGGCACCGTGTGCAGGCGCGCCAGATGCAGCAGCAGCAGCTAACGGAGAAGCTGGGCCAGCGCAAAAGCAGGAGCCAAAAACCTATACGCTGCCCGACGGGCAGACGATATCCGTGGATGCAGAGGGCTGGGAGGTGGGGGAGACGCTGCTGACGCCCTCCCTGATGGGCTTCAACACCGCGCCGCTGGCAGAGACGGTGCGCACGGCGGCGCTCATAACGACGGTGGTGGGGGAGAGAGAGGCGAGAAAGACCCTGGCGGACAACATTTTCGTGTGTGGCGGCGGTTCCGCGGTGCCTGGGCTGCCTCAGCGGCTGCTGGCTGAGGTTTCTGCGCTGTCCACCCACCCCTCGCTGCCGCCGGGGCTGTGCCAGCCGCCCGAGTATCTGCCGCAGCACACGGCGGCGCGGGCGGCGTGGATGGGGGGCGCAGTGATGGCCAAAATATCTCTGGCCCCTGCCACAGTGCCTGGCACGCTGCAGCACCCAATGACAAAGGCTGACTATGATGAGGTTGGGCCATCAATGATCCACAGAAAGTGCAACTAAAGTGAAATACCAAGTACTTGCTGGCTAGCGTATGTAAACGAAGCTTTACATATCATTGTTTTGGGTGATGGTGGTATGTTTTCAGGAATTGAAGGGGAGGTTAAGAAGTAGAAAACTGGAAAGGGGAACGGAGGAAAAAAAGAAAGAAAGAATCTGGCGGGGTTCTTTTTTGGGTAGTTGCGCAGACAAACAAAAGAAATGAGAAGATAAAAAGGGGTCAAGGAAAATACTTGTGACAGCCACCACCGAATGCCATACGTGGGGCTCGCCATCGTCAGAACAAGAAGAAAGTGTCACTTTTTCTCTCAAAAAGGAAAAAAAGAAGGTTTTGGGGAGGGGGTAAGTGAGGGAAATAAAGATGGGGCCAGCCAGCAAATGGGAGGCATGACACAGCAACGCTGATAAAGACCACCAAAGGGTGCGACCGTCAAGATAAATTGATAAAATGCTGTTAGTGTACACTCGCTTGTCTTTCGCGCTATAGAGAAAATAGAATGCCATGCATGCATCATGCGGTGGTGTCCAGGTAAAGAAAAACAATCGCAAATCACGTCCTAGGTCTGCCGTTTTTAGGGGGCCTACCCCTCGGCCTACCCCGCCCCGTGCCCCCAGGTACTTTGGGAGAGCCGTGGCCATTGCCATTGCTGCTAGGCATGTGAACATTGGGAATGATGGCTTGCAGCCTCGCAGGCAGCGCGGTGGAGTCTGCCGCTGCAGCGGCGGCTGCCGCCGTCGCTGCTGCTGCGACCGCCGACTGCTGCTGCACAGACACCATGGCGTGCATGGCTGCCTGGATCTGCTGAGAGGTCAGCGGGGCGGCGCCGTTGGCCATGGGTGCTGCGCGCATCATGTTGGCGATCATGGCCGCCTGGTGGTTAATCTGAAGCTGCTGCGGCAGAACCGAACCCGGGAGGCCCTGCTTGGGCAGCCCAGCTGCGGCAGCCATCTGCGCCATGGCAGCCAGCTGCGGCATCTGCACCGGCACCATCAGCAGCGTCTGCGGGGTGACCGCAGCCATCTTTGGCGCCGCAGGAGCAGCGGCGGCAGCAGGGGGGGCCTGGCTGTTGGACACTGGAACAGCGGCAGAGAGACCGGGAAGAGGAGCTGCGGAAGGGCCATTCTGGGCAATGCCAAGGCTGGCTGCAGCTGGGGCGGCTGCAGCAGTCGACGTTGTGGGAGCGGCATCGACTGCGCCGTTTTCAGCAGCCATTGGTGCTGGCGCAGAGGCGGTGCGCACCGGCTTCATCCCCCGCCCTCCTCGCCTTTCAATCGCTTCAGCGCTGTTGGCTTTGCTCTGCTCCTTGGCCCCTGCTTTGGACTGCACCTTGCGCAAAAAGTTTGCCTGCGTGTACGCCTCAAACCTCGCCTTCTCTTCCCTCTCCTGCACGTCGTGCCGCGCCACGTACGCCTCGTCAGCCTCCTCCTCCTCGGACGACCCCTCATCGGGGCACATTGCGTCAATCACAGTCTTGGCCGCTGCAGCTGCTGCTTCGTCGCCGTGCTCTAACGCTGCCGCGTAGGCTGCCACCGCCGCGTCCCGCCGCTTCACCTCCACCTGCGGGAGCACGCGCACCTGCGGGGTCTCTATGGTCTTCACCTGCACCCTCTCCACGTACTTGGGGGCCCCGCCCACCGACCCAGGCACAGCAACCTCGTCAAAACCAAAGTCCTCGCGGGAACGCCGCCGCTTGCCCAGCCTCAAGCTGCTCTCATCGCCTCCCAGCGAGTACAGCGAGGCCTGGCGGGCGGGGAACGAGTAGGAGCGCTGGTAGGTGCCTCGCCCGCGGCCCCTCCCTCTGCCCCGGCCCCGCTGCGGCCGCCCTGCCGCAAGCGCAGCCGCGCTCCCAGGCGGGGGCGCCTGGTGAGACACCAGCTGCTGCCGCAGCGTCGTCAGCTTGGAGCCTAGAAGGCTCAGCGCGGCGTGGACCCGAGCAGGGTAGCATGGGTCGTCTGCTGCTGCTGCTACTGCTGTGGGCTGTGGCGCTGCTGTCGTGGCAGCACCTACCATGCTATGAGCTGCGTAGAACGGCTGCTCCAGCAGCCCAGGCAGCTGGAACTCTGGCAGCTGCGCTCGCTGGCGGTGGTGCAAAATTGGCTGCTCCTGCACCATCTGCTGCTGCTCTCGCCTCACCTCCAGCAGCGCGTGTTTGGTCTGATATCGCTGGTGGTTGAGCTCCGTGACGCGAAGGTGCAGCCACTGCATGCGCCATTCGGCGCCGCGGCGGATTTCGCGCCACTCAACGCCGCCAGCGCGCCGCCGAGGCCGCGCCGCCGTCGTTGGCTGCTGCTGCTGCGGCTCCAGCGGGGCTGCATCGCTGCTGCCCCACTGCCGCTGCACACACACAGATGGCTGCTGCTGCTCAGTTATTGCTGCTACTGCTGCTCCTCCCGCGCCTTGATGCTGCTGCCTCCACTGCTGCTGCACCACCTCCTCCAGATCCGAGTCTTCGTGGCTGCTGTACCCACCGAATCCAACGCCAAAAGCGCCGCTGTCCAGCTCCGACTGGCCTCCAGCGCTCTGCGCCTCCCCCAGCAGCTGCTCCTCCATCATGTCATCTGCAGAGGTGCCTGTGTCCGCGGTGGGCAGCGCCAGGGCGGAGGTAGGCGTCAAAGACGGACCGCCATGGCCTCCGCCACCGCTGGTGCCAGCGCCGCCGCCGCCAGCTCCTCCATCTCCGTGCGGGTGCAGCGTGGCGATGGCCCGGCGCCCAGCGAGCTCAAAGTTCGACAGCTGCTTTTTGCCCGCCCGTTGCAGCACCATGGCCTGCTTGTGGATGCGAGACCGCTTCTGATTGTATCGCGTGGCGTTGCTGCAGATGAGCTCAAAGTCGCGCTCCAGGTCGGTCCAGTTGACGTACTGCATGTTGAGGATCTTAGACCGCATCATCTGCGCCAGAGAGGACGAAAAGCCGACGGGTTGGTGGGGGAGAGAAAGGGCAGGGGCGGCAGCATTGCACAAAAAAAACATTTTCTCACCTGAAAGCACATCGGCTGCTTGATTATCGAGTGGTAGTTGGGCGCCTCGCGGTCGGTAACAGGGTTTTGAAACCACCCCTCCACGTCCAGCGACTTGATCCTCACCCAGATGGCCTCCAGCTCCCTGATCGCGTCTTCCTGCGCAGGCGTAAGCGCCGGCCGCGCGGCCGCTGCTGACACACTACATGGCTGTGGAGGTTGGCTGGGCGCGGGAGCGGCTTGGGTGGGAGCTGCGGGCTGGCTAGCCTCTCTCACTGCCTCACACGGCAAGGGTGCTCCCTCTGCGGGCCTGGCCTGCTCTGACGGCCCGTCAACGTCCATTTTAGTCTCCGGCGCAGCGGGGACCCCCCCGTTGGCCTGCGCTGCTTTCTGAGGCCAAGTCGAAGGTGGATGTGGTAATGTCGCGACGTTCGTGGGTGGGGAAATCGGCTCGTGGGGCGGCACCATGTATTTATTTTCTTTTTGGAGAGGCGCCAACGCGGCAGGGGCCTCTTTTTCATTCATTCTCCCATTCGGGCCATTCCAGAAAATTTTACTGCATACAGTGGGGTTTGCGACGCCCAAGAACACTCGGGCGCGGTGCAAGTTACTAATAAATCTGGGTTTCAGGGTTTCAAAGTGACTGTAGGCTCAGGTTGCGTGTTTTGGTGTTCGTCGCATTTTTTTTTAGGGGTCGATCGCGAACACTCGAAAAGTTATTGCCCTTAAATTTTAATATCTCGCACGGGATTCAAATTGCCGCTGGAATCAAAACAACAGGACCGAGAACTCGAGGTCGATGACGCCCCTGGTGCTCGCTGGCCCTTCAAGGCCAAATGTTTGCCGAAAATTAAGGCATCACCCTCGGGCCTCTAGCTTCAGCAGCGAGCCTCTTAGGCTACATACACGAAGCCGACAAACACCAACTTGCAGGGCTCAGGCCCCTGAGCCAGCAGACAACCAGCCCACCACCTCTGGGCGCCCATCCACCGACCGTGCTTCTTCTCCACCGCCGCGACGCCTGCAGGCCCCCTTCCCCTTCGCCCCCGTCGCAGCGCTGGCCGGTATCGGCGCCCTGGAGACCGCCTACCTCACCATCTCCAAGCTCACCGGCACCGCAGTGGCTTGCCCCCTGGGCGTCACCACCGCCTGCGCTTCCGTGCTCAGCAGCGACTACGCCTCGCTGTGGGGCCTGGTGCCGCTGTCGGCGGTGGGGATGCTGGCGTACATCGGCGTGGCGGCGGTGGCAGCAGCTGGGGCGGCGGCAGTGCGCCGCAATGATGAAGATTCTGAGGCAATGTTGCGCACCGTCGTTTCAGCTGGGGGCCTCCTTCTGGGCACAACCAGCGCGTACCTGATCTACGTCCTGATGGTGGCGTTCCCGGGGGAAATGTGCCCCTACTGCCTGGGCTCTGCAGCGCTGTCTGCCAGCATTTTGGCGCTGGCAGCCAGCAGTCTGCAGCAGCAGGAGCTCGAGGCAGCGGCGGCGCCGGGCGCAGGCCTGGCTGCAGCCACGCTGCTAGCGCTGACCCTGGGGCTGGGCACCCCGGACGCGTCGCAGGCGGTCTCTGGCATTACCGAGCTCGAGTATAAGCAGCCAGAGGTGACCACTGACAGCCCGCCTGCTGCTGCAGAACTCGCAGCCAAGCTGAGGGCGGCGGGCGCGCGCATGTACGGCGCGTTTTGGTGCAGCCACTGCTACGAGCAGAAGGAGATTTTCGGCAGGGCTGCCATGGCGCAGTTTCCTTACGTGGAGTGCTTCCCAACAGGCTGGAAGCAGGGCATTGACATGGCCCCAGCGTGCAAGGAGGCCTCGCTGCAAGGGTTCCCCACGTGGGTAATTGGGTCTGAGCGGCTGGAGGGCGCGCAGACGCTGGAAACTCTTCAAGCTGCGCTGGACAAATCGGCTGCAGCAGTGGCAACAGCAGCAGAAGAGCCTGCCCCTGCGGTAGCAGTGGAGCCGTGAAGTTTTTTTCCTTTTCTTTTATCTGTGTTGTTAAAAACTTTCATGTATCAAATCAAAACGGTTTTCAACTGTGAAAAATCTTGCCGTCATTGTACTTCAGTCACCGAAAACAGTTTCGTTTCAAGAGCAAACAATTGGAGAAAATAGAAAACCATTCGATACAGGGTATTTTCATATCAGCTACTCTCTCAAACCAACGCAGTTATGAAATTCAAAAAAAATAAATGACGCCGAATTATGAAGAAATAGGCTGCCGCTCCAGCCACTGGAAAATATCCACGTAGGTGGGACCAAATCGCGCCATCAGCTTCCCATTCACCAGTCGCACCGCCAGTTTCGCAGCGCCTAGAGTGTACCTGCACGCCCCCACGTGCTTTAGCGGCAGCGGCAGCCCTGCCTCCTCGCACAGCTGCCGCAGCCCCTCGACGACTGGCTCGACCCTCTGGGGCTGGCTGTCAATAGCGCTGGAGGAGCTCATTACGGTCCTCACCCACCTGTGGACGGGGTCTTCGCGCGCTGTTTGCGTGTTCAAAACACTTTTGTAGGCGTCCGCGATCTCGTTGAACATGGGGGCGCTGCCGTAGGTGGGGCGGCGAGCGGAAGCCGTGGGGAATCCACGTGCGGTCCTCCTGGGCTGGGCAGCCGCAGCAGGCTGCTGCTTTTGCACGTTTCCGCCGAGCTTTTGGAGCTGAAGGGCAGGGACGAGCGGCATGCGTTTGGGCTCCACAGGTTGAACGGTAGGAGGGTCTGGCTGCTGCTGCTCCACTGCGTCTTCACTTTGAGGAAGGTCATTTTGGGCGTCAGGGTCGTAATGTTCTGCAACTTGTAAAGGGAGGTCCGCAGCGGCGGCGTCACCAGGAAGCTGCGTTGCTGCGGCTGCCAGCGACAGGCGTGGGGGAAGAAGTGAAGGCGGCTGCGTGTTCGTATCTCTTGTCCCACCCCCCTCTTGTTGGCCGAGGAGGAGTGTGTCGTAGAGCTGAGCGGTGAGCAGCGAGTTTTGGTTCTCGAGCTGCGCTAGCATCCGCCGCGCCGAGCCACACGCATTTTCTGCTTCGTACGCTCTGATGCTGATGGTCGCTAGCTGCACCGCAAGCTGCCCATTGCGATGCTGCAGGGATTTTAGTTCGTTTTGTAGTTGTCCGGTAGTCCGCTCCAGCTCCTTATTTTGTTGGAGGAGATTTTCATAATTTCGCCCGGAGAGGTGGGAGCGGCCAGATGGGGAAGCTGGAGCGCTATTTATAATGAAGTTAACGGTTATTTCGTTGGCATCATCAGCCGAATTATTCATTGTGTGCGATTACAAGAAGCACCAAAAAACATTATCAATTAATAATAATAATCACAATAATGATTCTGTGAAAATAAATATCTGCAGCTGAATGGCAGTTGAAAAATTCCAATGAAAATTTGCACAAACACAAAATCTTGAGTGGGGAGGAAAGCAACGACAGCTGTTCTTCGCCTCCTTTTTTAATCTAGCCAAGGGGTTTGCCATTCTGCTGGGTGGGCCTCTTGTCGGATGCCACATACTCAGCAATGCCTGGGGTGGCAAACACGGCAACGTGGTGCGCCGTCAACGCAGGGAACGCCTCTTTGAACTGCTCGCCATAAATGCGAATGTGCATGTCCACGAGATCCGCCACGGCAATGTCGGCGACGGACAGCTGGGCCCCCAGCGCGAATGGAGCGTTGTTGCCCGACACCATCTTTGTCAAATAATAAAAGTGGCATCCACTGTTGCGGCCGTGAATGGAGGCCTCATCGCAGTGGGTGGACCAGTAGGCTGCCTTGGCCTCGTCCGCAAGCTCTTTCTCGTAAATGAGTGGAAGGTACTTGGACTTTTGGCCCTCTACTGAATCCAAAATCATATCAACCTGCGCCTGCTCTTTGAGGGTTGCGCCGTACATGCCGTGCTTGCGCCCAAGGTGGCGTAGGATTGCGTTGGACTGCACCATGGCCACGTCCTCGTCCTCATAGCGAGGGCTGCAGTCGGGGGGCAAAGAAGTAGAGGGCCCGGTCAGACTTGGAGGTCGCACGAAAAATATGTTTTTTGCTGGCATCTATTAATGCATACAACTCACCACTGCCCACAAGGGAAAGTCACCAGATCCTGCTTCATCGCTGCGAAGTTGACCGTGGCGTCGTTAAAATCCACACATTGGGATGCAAGAACCAGGCGGATGGGCTCGCCGCGGCCTGGAGGACACCATAGAGGCGTGAGTTTGCTGTTGAGATGCAACTGGTTCCGTGAAAACTAGAGATTCATCTAGAAGAAATCAAACCGCATGCAACCACAAGAAACAAGGCAATGCTTTTTAGGATCGCTTACCACGGATGGGAAAATAGTGCAGAGTGGGCTTCACCATGGCGAATTGTTCAGATTAGGGATGTTAAGCCTGAGATGACAAGGTCAAAGATATCTGAGGTTGCAGCCTTGACGTCAGCTACAATCTCGGTGAAAAAGTAACAATATGAAAATAAAGCAGGCGCGAATGCAGCCTCCTTTTAGCATATAGCTGATGTCAGCTTATGTCAGCCTTTGCTTATTTAAAACTTTTAAAGCTGTCTTTTTTTCATATGCCCAAATAAACTCCGAGGATAATTAAGCTCGTCCTATTTCTAAACGAAAATAGGATTTAAGAGTCCCCAGGGGGAGGACGCCTGTAGTAGGTGCCTGTTCCTACTCAAAGGTTTCCCATCATCCAACCCTAAAGCTGACGTATTGAGTGTACCGCAATCAAAGAAATTCCTATTCTTATGCCAGAGCCCAGAACTGAGGTTAATCCGACGGATGGAAGGGGGGCTCTGCCTTACTGTGGTGGGGTTTGTGGCACGTCGGCTTGCGGATCTCTATAGGGGCACCCACGGTAAAAAACGCATGATTCTTAGTAGTGGACGTTAAACCACTTGTAAAACCTTGAAACCTGTGAGATTGAAGCGTTGCCGTCGCAATATGGGTTGAAATAAAAAAAAATGGTCCAGAAATTTACACACACACCGGTGTTTTTAGAAGAAAAGGCGAAAGAAAATTGGCTGCTTCCCAGAAAGAAATTCATTTTTTTTAGTTATTATTTACTTTTATAAAGTAGAACACATCTAATCTACTAATTTACGCAACTCGGCAGCGATATGAGCAAAGTCAGGCCGCTCTTGCGGGTCTTGGGCCCAACAGCGTTTCATCAGGGCGATGTAAGTTTGCAGCGCCTCCGTAGGCAGCTCCGGCCCAAATCCAGGGAGCTCAGAGAGCGGCGGCAGCGGAGGACGTTCGCCTTGCACAATGCGATACGAGATGGAATGTTGATTATAATTTTCAAAAGGAAGGCGCCAGGTCAGCAGCTCCCACATGACAATGCCGAAAGCGTACACATCGGAAGCAGTGGAAGCTCTGTTTTCAATGATCATTTCAGGTGCCAACCAGCGTGGATTGGTTACACCCCCTGCTGAGGTAACACTCGTAGCGCCCACGATTCTACTCATCCCCATATCGCAAATCTGTTTCGCAAGGGGCAAACATACAGAGTTGTTAAATTTAAAGGCTACAAAAGCTCTAAGACAATGAGAGAGAGAAAGAAAGAAATCACCTTGACAGTCCAATCTGCTGCAACGAGCAGATTTGGAGATTTAAAATCCCTGTGAAGGATCGGCGCTTGGCGGGTGTGCAGGTGCAGCATTCCCACGGCAGCATCGACGGCCATGCGCAAGCGGCGGCCCCAGGTAAGCTCTGCATTTTTTCCAGAATCGCAAGCGCCTTTCTTCAGCACATCAAATACGGAGCCGCGCGTACAATACTCCTGTGGCCATAGGAAAAAGGATTTGGAAGAAAATTAATTTCTGAAATAAAACATGCTTTGAGTATTGCAAAAAAAATAGTGCCCTTTAAGATATCATTGAAGAGGAAACAGATAACTCACCATAGCAAGTGACGGCGGCTGTTTACAAAAGCCAATGAGCAAACAAATGTTGGGATGGCGCAGCGAAGCCATAATTTTTACCTCGTCCAAAAAGGCTTTGTTTTCCACCATTGCTACGTTGCTGATGTCATGGCGGATGGGGCCAGAGGAGGCTTCCTCCACAGCTTTGGCGTCCAGCAAAACTTTAAGGGCAACAGGCGTTTGATTCAACTCCCCTATATAAACTTTGCCGAATGCACCCCTACCGGCAGGCTTCAGCATGCGGAAGTCTTTCCAAGCAAATTCAAACTCTCCTAGGTGGGCAGGCAAAACGCCAGTATGCTCGGTACACTGCGACTGCGACGGGCTGCTGTGCTGCATGAGTAACGAGTCGCCTTGGGCAGCATGGCTAGCCACCCAATCCAGCACAGCGTCATCTGCGGCGCGCATGCTAGGAAGTAAACACAAGTCCATGGGCGCCTTTGGCGTGGCGGGCGGAGAACTTGTGCTCGTCGGATTTGCGAGTTGGCCGTCACCTGGCGGCAGGCGCGCACGCTTACGCTTCTTCATGGCGACAGCCAGCCCAATGGCAGCCGCAGCGAGCACGCAAATCCCGCCAGCTACCCCGCCAGCGATAACCGCAGGAGAAACGGACGACTCCGAAGACGGCGGGGGAGGGGGGCTGAGGGGGATGGAAGGGGGGAGGGGGGGCGGTGCTGATTGTGATGGTGATGGCGATGGAACGGGAGATGGCGGAACTGGCAGTGGTGATGGGGAGGCACCGTTTTTTACTAGGGTCGGCGTGGGTTGGCTCACATTGGTGCCGTCGCCCAGCTGGCCGCTTTCATTCGATCCCCAGCAGAATGCCGAGCCGTTGATGGCAATCGCGCAGGTTTGGGTGCCCCCAGCGCTGATATGCGTCCATGTCGCGCTGTCGACCTGGGTCGGCGTGGATTTGTCCTCGTTAGTGCCGTCACCCAGCTTGCCGTTGAAATTCAGTCCCCAGCAGAACGCCATGCCGTTGATGGCCAGCGCGCATGTGTCCCATTCACCAGCTTTGATCTGACTCCATGCTGCCGTGCCGCCCGCTACTGGGGTTGGCGTTAATTTGACCTGTGTGGTGCCGTCGCCCAGCCCGCCGTATTTATTTTCTCCCCAGCATAACGCCGAGCCGTTGGTGCTCAGCCCGCAGGTGTGGGGGCCACCAGCGCTGATTTGCTTCCATACCCTGTCGCCCGCGACCGGGGTCGGCGTGAATTTGTTCTCCAGAGTCCCGTCACCCAGCTGGCCGCCAATATTCCGTCCCCAGCAGAAAGCCAAGCCGCTGTTGGCCAGCGCGCATGTGGCGCCGTAGCCAGCGCTGATCTGCGTCCACGTCAAGCTGCCACTAATAACCCGGGTTGGCGTGGATTTCTCCACGGCGGTGCCGTCGCCCAGCTGGCCGTCTAAATTCAATCCCCAGCAGAAAGCCGAGCCAATTTTGGCCAGCGCGCATGTGTGGCGGTTGCCAGCGCTGATCCGCGTCCATGCCATGTCGCCCTCGACCAGAGTCGGCGTGGATCTGGCCTCGGTGGTGCCGTCGCCCAGCTGGCCGTTTCCATTCCGTCCCCAGCAGAACGCCGAGCCGTTGCTGTCTACACCGCATGTGTGGCCGTGGCCAGCGCTGATCTGCGTCCACGTCAAGCCGCCACTAACCAGGACCGGCATGGATTTGTCCGTAAAAGTGCCGTCTCCAAGTTGACCTTCTAAGTTATTTCCCCAGCAGAACGCCAAGTCGTTGGTGGCCAGCGCGCATGTGTGGTCGTATCCAGCGCTGATCGTCTCTGACACAAGCTCAAGCGTCGCTCCTGCTCCATGGGGCGGTGGGGGAAGAGAAAAAAACAGTGACAAAAATGTATAGGCCAAACATGAATCCGATTGGATAAACACGCAGATACCAAGCGTCCGCCAAGCTGGCGTACCTTGTTGCTGCAGGAGTGCCCTGCTGCTGCTGCGATGCCCTGCCCTAAGGACGTTGGCAAGGTGAGCGCGGCGTGGTGGGTTATCCTCTTCCGCGGCACGAGCCAGGGGCATGTAAGCGACCCAAGTGGCCAGAAGCAACCACACGTACACATGCGAGGCGCGGGCCTGCACGCCCATCATGTCTCCCCGTGGATAAAACTGTTTTGGAAGTGCCAGGCAATGGACAATCGATAATTAATTGAACACATGATTACTATCATTGTAGTTATGGCCGTTCAACGATGCGCGAAGTGCCATTCACTATGAGAACATCCCATTTTTTGGGGTGTGAGTACATAAAATCTGAAGTGCTGAAGGCTACGTTGCCTGCCGGCAGGCCTACAAAGCCCCGGTCGGAGTTTCTTTCAAAAACTTAATCGCAGGGGGGTCATCAAACCCGAAAGCCATTCTCGGCCGCGAGCGATGGTCGACCACGGGGTCCGACTCTTTGGTCTACTGGACGGTACATTACCAAACTTTGGCAAATATACCTATGGCATGTTACCATGCTTCTACCGCTGGGTCGCTCTGGACCCCGTGGCACAGAGAAACTTGATCTTTTAATGTCATCTTTGCGACATGACTATATATAAATTCTTCATGCACTTGATGGATCTTTCATCTATAGGACATTTTATTTCTAAACTGCACAGTTTACGCATGTGTGTTACAAATCATTGTCAAGCTGCTGCTTTTCTTGGCCAGCAGAGAAATCAGGCTCCGAGCCGTGAACAGATTTGTTAAAGCCGTTGCCATAGGCGGTGGGCTCCACCGCTGCATTGATTCTTTGTTTCGAAGGACGGAGGCTCGCCGCCCTCGACATCCCTCTCGTCAGCCGCAAACTAGCCCGTTGAATGTGTTGTTGCGTATACCGAATGTGCAGCTTCGTGAGGACTGCGATGACGACAGAAATTCCGATTCCGGCTGCCAGAAGGACCCACAGCCCCGCCACCTGCGACAGAGACACCTTTGTGGAGCCATCTCCGCCAAGGGAGCTCTTGCACTTGGCCTCTGGCGGGTTGACAAACTGGTCGGCCAGCTCCTGGAGCGTCCCTTCCTCGCGAAGCTCCACCAGCGCCGCGTTCATTGCGTTCAACAGCGGCGTGTTATCAAAACCTTTGGGGAAAGTAATTGCCTGGTCGAAATCGTCGAATTTTGCACCAACAACAGCAATGTCGCAGCTGTTGGATGCCCGGTACATTAAAAAGGACACTTCCAGCACTGCATGGTGAAAAAATGGGATGGACGCCCAGTGAGAAAGAGCAGGGCAGAGGGCGGGATTGGAAAGAAACAGAAAATAGCTGCTGCTCGATGTGAGGTATTTCCCCACCTAACGCCTGGATAACGCCTGACACGAGCGCAGCAACCATTGCCGCCTCATCTTCGATTGTCTCCCATGGGAAAGGCACTGCTGAAATTCCATACTTTGTTAATCCCTGAACGTAGGCGTCCCATGAGCCCACTCGTTTGCCGGGGAGGTCTTGCACGCCTACAAATTCCAATACGAGGGGGGTTAACAATTCAACAAAAAACCGAGACTCCGCATGTTGTTTTTTAGTACAACCACCGACTGGGCTGTACAATGGAGACCCGTAAAAAACAGTTGAAAGCAAACTCGTGTTTGGCCTACGCACGCACCTGTTATCGACGATTGCAGTCTAATTGCTGTGATGTTCGCGGTGGTATTTGCAGTATAGATGGTCACGAGGACTAGAAGCATAAAAGCAAAAAATAGGATGAGAAGATTGCTTGCAAAGGAAAGACCTTTGTGATCTCTTGCTTGCGTCGGCCGAATTACCGCTTCCCACAGGTAATCTTGAAGTTTTTTGCGTTCCTCGTTCTCCCCAGATCCGCCCGCCTCCAGCTGAAAGATAGGAAGAAGGAGAGAACTTGCGTTACACGAAACATCGAAGAAATTGCTCGCAAAAAGAATGAGTGCTGACGATTTTTCAACCTTTGATATCTACGCACCTGGGTGCCGACCCGTCGTGCGCCTAGCGCCAGCGCATCAATGGCGAAGGCTATGAGCCCCACTGCAAGAGCAGTGCCGCCAATCGCCAGCCAGAGATCCCATGCAAAGGCGTCCGTGAATGCCCACATGCCAGCGCCTTCTATCGAGCTTCCAACAGCCACCGTCAGGCCGTTCTTGAACGTCGGCCAACTGAAAGTCAAGGCGTTGTCAACGACATCCACGACCGTGACGGGCATTCCCGCAGCAGCCATATCGCAGGTGCCATCTCCGGCGATTAAGCTGCTCCTCATGTCGTCCCACTCCACGCACCTCCACTTTGTCGCGTTTTCAGGCCACCCCAGCCTTTGGGTCACTCCGCGAAAGACCTGGATCTCATATCCCGACCATGTCGAAGGGTCCGACTCAGAGTCACAGTACCTGCACGACAAAATAACAAACAAAATATGAATACCAGGCGGTGAATTCAGTTAAGTTATATTGAAAATATAAACACAAAACTTACACCATGGGCGTGTAGCTGCTGGTGCATACTGTGACGGTTGTAGCATTGGGGTTGTTCCAAAGAGGGATAGGTGCTCCGAACGTCACCGCTGCTGGAAGGCAAAAAACAACAAAGGCAACAGCCACCCATGCTGACAGCAAAAGGAGCCTCATAAATGCGGAGCTGGGTTTATATTATTGTTCCTAACAGGTGGGAAGGGGGGTGGGGTGGGGGTGGGGGGGGGGTGCGCTCTCCTCGAAACTCTGACCAAGGTTGCTTTTCCCACCACGTCACGAAGAGAGTTCACAAGAAAACAAAGCAGCGCAGCCTGCGCAATTAACAAATATGGGGGACCAAGACCGGCTTTAAAAGGAGTAAATTGCCTCTCGGAATTCTGTCATTCCTCGGCAAGGCAAAAAATGTGTACGAGATTCAAATTTCAAAATTCATTTCAATAACTGAAGGTGCTCCCGTTTCGAGAGAAATTGAAAAAAAATCCCAGTGTGCATTGAAAAAATAACACGTACGGATCGAGATCATGTGGCCAAAAGGCAAAAAAATTCAAACTTCTTTTACTTCAGCTAAAATGACCCGCATCGCCATTCCAATCGCCGCAAAGCGTTTTTTTTCTATAACAGTCTTCAACCCCTCGTTTGGGAGTGGCAGGCGACGCCCCGACGCATTCATCTAACACATTCAATTTATATTTCGAGGCTGCCAGAATGCCCGGCATGCGCTCGATGCTGCGCTCCCACACGTCTCGCACCGCACCGCAGATTTCCACCACAGCAGCATTGCAGCGTCGCCGACCCCTCCGCCAGCTCCCTCACCAGCGGCGACAACGACAGCAGCTCTCGGCCACCAACAGCCAACCCTCCTCACCTCCCTCTGAGCACCAAGCAAACGAAAACGGCGCCCCACCCAGTGAAATTGCATGCTATGGCGTCGGCGCGGAGGTGGAGTGCGTTATTAACCCTGAGTACGACCACGAAATTCTGACGACGACAGCCACGCTGCTACCGGCCCAAGAGGGCAGCCCCACGCTGCTGGAAATCCTGCTGCTGATCAGTCCCTTCTTTTTCTGGGGCACCAGCATGGTGGCCATGAAGCAGCTGGCTCCGCACACCACCCCGCTGTTTGTGGCCTCCTTCCGATTGCTGCCGGCGGGGGTGGCGCTGCTGGCGTGGGCTGGCGCGTCAGGGCGCAAGGGACCCAACTCGGCCATGGGCTGGCTGGCGGTGGCGCTGTTTGGCCTGGTGGACGGCGCCATGTTCCAAGGGTTCTTAGCAGGTATTTTGTTCTTGTTTTTTTCCGCTTCATTCATGAACCTAAAGTTTATGCCATTTCTGTTAATTTATCTTCACAAAGAGGGCCTTCAACGCACCTCCGCTGGCTTGGGCTCCGTCATCATCGATTCCCAGCCGCTGACGGTGGCGGCCCTGGCAGCGCTGCTGTTTGGCGAGACCCTGGGCGCTTGGGGCGTATTCGGACTGGGACTGGGGGTAGCAGGGCTGTGCCTGCTCGAAGTGCCACCATCAGTGCTAGCATCCTTGCCCGAAACGATCGCAAATGGAGGTTTGAGCAGCATTTCGCTTGGCGGCAGTGGCAGCGGCGATGCTTATTGGTCTATTTGGGACTCTGGGGAGTGGTGGATGCTGCTGGCGGCGCAGTCTATGGCGGTAGGCACCGTTATGGTGCGTTGGGTTGCAAGGTACTGCGACCCAGTGATGGCCACGGGGTGGCACATGATTCTGGGCGGGATCCCTCTGGCGACGCTGGCTTTGACGCAGGATGGAGGGGAGCTGGCTGACCGACTGTCGCAGATCAATGGTACGCGGGGTGTAAGACAACACCCAATGCCATTTACACTGAATAATGCTCACATCAGATGTTTTCTCCCTCTCACTGCGCAGCATACGACGTGGGGCTGCTTGCCTACGTTTCGTTGCTGGGATCTGCTGCCAGTTACGGCGTGTTCTTCTACGAAGCCACCGTGCGAGGCAACCTCACCGCGCTGAGCAGTCTGACCTTTTTGACACCAATGTTTGCTGCTGCTGGCGGCTATGCGGTGCTGGGAGAGACGCTGACGCCGCTGCAGCTGGGCGGGGCGGGCGTCACTCTGGTGGCGGTGGGCCTCATCAGCTCTGGGGCTGGCAAAAAGAAGGATGCTGACAAAACTCTGAAATCTGAATGAACGCGAATATATATTTATATTCTTATTTATATTTATATTCTTTGCAACTCTGTACATTTACATTGTTTGTTGTAGTATACAGCATGCAACGCTCTATTATATTTTTTTCCAGGCGTAAAAAGAAATATATACCTGTGTGCAAAGGCAAAAAAGCAGCATGGGGTATCGCATAATCTGCATGCAGCACCTTCTGGCGCTGCTCAAGATTAGATAAAAGTCCATATTCGGTTTTTGGAAGGGAAAATTAAAGAATGAAGAAAACAATTTAATAACCAGTAAGTGAAAAGTTGGTTTTTTAGTAATTCGGTGATTATTGAACAGCCAAAATGGCTTTTCTTATTGGAGGTATGGTGTCTTCTACGCAGCCTCCTGCCGAGCCATGTTGCCCTTGGTAGCCGCTTGCTTGGCTTTCAGATCCTTCACGGCCGCCTGCACAAGGAATAAAATGACGAAAATGAGAATTATTCTGGCAACGCCAGAATGTCACACGATGGAACGGCATTATGCAAAAAAACGTACAACGATTGCGTCTTCTGCGAGCATGCTACAATGCATCTTGACCGGGGGCAGGCTGAGGTGCTTGGCGATGTCGGTGTTCTTGATTGTGAGCACTTCGTCGACCGGCTTGCCCTTGACCCACTCGGTGGCCACGCTGGAAGAAGCAATGGCGGAACCGCAGCCAAAGGTCTTGAAGCAGGAGTCCACGATGTTT
Organism: Marvania coccoides; assembly: GCA_963854735.1. Classification (NCBI taxonomy): domain Eukaryota; kingdom Viridiplantae; phylum Chlorophyta; class Trebouxiophyceae; order Chlorellales; family Chlorellaceae; genus Marvania; species Marvania coccoides. The sequence goes on along the minus strand of OY978097.1, from coordinate 3,211,931 downwards.
CCATCGTCATCCACCCTAATCTGCAGTTTCATGACGTCTCCGCAGGCAGGCGCGCCCACCAGCCCAGTGCCAACGTTGGGGTCGTTCTTGTCGAAGCTGCCCACGTTGCGGGGGCGCTCATAGTGGTCCACGACCTGCATGCAACAAAACAGAGGGACATCAGAGGGTTGTTCGGCGGGTGAGGAGAACAAGTAAAGGTTTGTTTTCGCAATTTGGCATCGAAGCTACCACGCACGACCACTCACATTTTGGTGGTAGCTGCGGCACGCTGTCGCAATCTTCCAGCACTCCGAGGATGTGCTTGCGTTCGAGAACAGCAGGCTGCGAGCTGCGCGTCCCAGTGCGTTCATTATTTTAGATTAGTTTTTTCTTCTTCCCCTTATCGCTGTGAAAGTGTCAAAACCGCTGTTCAGTGCGTAAAACCTAATTAATGGTCGTTTTCAGACAGTTTAAAAATTAATACAATGCTGCAAAGGTCGGAAGAAGTGAATAATTAAAAAAAAAAACGCGCGAGAAGACTTCATGCGTGATGCTTCCAATGCGTGATGCTTCCAAAAACATAATTAATGTTCAATTGTGAAATTCGAGAAGTTCCTTGGCTCGGCGGACGACTGTTTCTATATAAATAGTATATATATATATTTTTTCCCCCGTTTTGATCACATTTCATCATAACGATGAAACACCCTCAGTCGGGCGATGACTGCTTGGTTTGCGCTCTGAAGTGTTTGCAGTTGAGGGATCCGGGTGAGAAGGCTCGTCAAACAGAGGTGGCTTTCAAGCTGTGGAAAGCGGGAGACATACGCCTGCCTGACCCTTCAACCGCTGTTCCCACCGCCCCCGACCGCCCTGGCAGGTCTGAGAAGGTGCGCCTCGTTCCACCGGCACAGCTCCGCTCCCGGGGCAAGGGGGGCTCAGTGGCCTCCCGCCAGGCGCTGTTGCACTCGCTGTGCCACATCGAATGCTGTGCCATAGACCTTGCGTGGGACTTGATCGTCAGGTTTGGCGGCGACCCTGCGTACTGTGGCCTCCTCCCTCGTGAATTTTTCAACGACTGGATCACAGTGGCAGCAGACGAAGCCCGTCATTTCTCTTTGCTGCTGGCCCGCTTGCAGGTTGGTTTCGTTTATTTTTTTGTATTGTCTCGTTTTTTCTTGATGAGCTGACTGCATTTGTTTTACTTCAAGTTTCCTTTTGCTCTATGTCCTCCTTCACGGCATCGCAGGCCACTGGCATGGAATACGGAGACTTGCCAGCGCATGACGGGCTGTGGGAGTCCGCCAGAGAGACGGCAGGCAGCTTGGCAGCGCGGCTAGCAGTAGAGCACTGCACCCACGAAGCCAGGGGCCTGGATGTGCTGCCGCAGACGATATCTCGGTTCCGTGCAGGCGGCGACGGCGCCTCAGCAGACCTGTTGGAGAAGGTCATTTACGCGGAGGAGGTCAGCCATTGCGCGGCTGGTGTGAGGTGGCTAAGGGCGTTGCACACAGCGGCGGCGGTGGGAGGAACTGTGCCCGATGCAGGAGCGGCTTGGGTGGAGGACGCGAGGGCGCACCCTACCGTTGAGCAGTGGTTTCAGGCGCTGGTACGGCGCCACTTTCATGGCCTGCTCAAGCCGCCGTTCAACGACGAGGCGCGCGCCAGAGCGGGGTTTGGTCCGGAGTGGTACTTGCCGCTCGCCAAGACCAGCTAGTTACAGAAATGGAGGAATTTTCCGCCGGCAGGGGCACTCTGGTTTTTTATCATGCTGACCGTGCCATATGCCATGCTTGCGATTAACGGTCGTAAATGTGAATTATTGGCTGGGTTAATTATTCAAAAAAATGGATTATTTTGAACGCTTCTTCAGCAACTGCTGACGAACGACATCGATCTTTTCAAATTCTGAAATTCTGAAAATGACCCGAATTGGCGTTACGACAGCAAAAGTAGAGAGTCGACATGTGCTCGACATGGGTACAAACGAAATTAGCTATTTTTTTGTGGCTGAAAGTGCAGCTTCCGTAGGCGAAGTTAGCTGGCCGCGGTACACAAAGTCCCTACTACGCCACGCATTCTCATTGTTTTCTGTCTGAATTTGGTGTGAAATAGCTGCTGCAATGAAGACCTCTATCGCTGTCGTCCTCCTGCTGGCGCTGGTTGCTGGTAAGTTTATTAAGATCTCATCTGCCCAAAGTTCTTCCTCATATTTCGCTCTGCACTGCGACTCTCAAGCTCGATAAATCTGCTACAGCGTATCTGACTTGGGGTTGACAGCTCTGTGATTCCCTCCCGCACCTTTTCTCACTCTGAACCACTAATCACTCTGAACCACCTTCCACTTATTTCGCCGCGTTTCGTTTTCTTAGTAAATAAAGGCCATCCAAAGGGCATTACGTCAATTATGTGTATCAGCGTGTCTAATAAGCGTTTTAGAACGGCGTTCTCGCCTTCCCCCTTCACTTTCTCACCTGCCGTCTATCTCTGCTCCCACGCCTCTTTTCGTGCAGGAAGCGAAGCCGCTTCGGTGTATGACACCGCCAAGAAGGCAGGTCTGACGACGCTTGTTGCCGCCATCGACGCTGCTGGGTTCAAGCCTCTCCTTGACGACCCCCACTTCAAAGGCACGGTCTTTGCGCCTACCAATGCTGCGTTCGCAAAGCTGCTGAAGGCCCTCGGCGTGACCGCCAAGCAGCTCCTGGCCGACAAGGCCCTTCTGCAAGCCGTGCTCAAGTACCACGTCATCTCCCCGGCCCGGCTCCCGTCTTCAAAGATCCCCAAACATATCGTCAAGGTAAGGCAATACAAAGCGCGTTGACAGCTCTCTAGGTCGGCTTACCGCACATGTGACATTATTTAACCCTTCTCCCTTTGTAAAAATGTGTGAATTCAGGTCGAGACGCTGCTTGGCCAGAACTTGAAGGTCAAGAAAGCAAATTCCGGTGAGTTGCTCATTCGTTGGATGCATGGCTGCGCACGCCTTTGCTTGCGTGATTGTAGAACAACCCCGTAACCAGCTTGCATCTCTAATATGTTTGCAGGCAAGACTGTGTTCGTCTACTACCCCCAGAAGAAGTGGAACAACCGCGCCAAGGTGCTGGTCGCTGACGTGAAAGCCAACTCGGCCATTGTCCACGTTATCAACAAGGTCCTGGTGCCTGCCGCTTAATTGCACTATTGCGCTGCGGACTGGTCTAAGGAAAAGGAACCGTGTCTTTTTATCTCTTCCACCGACACCCAAAAATGCATACATTTTGCTTTTCCCCACCTAAATCGTGTATTCAGAAAATTGTCTCTTCCCCACTAATTCATTCTTGTCACTTCGTGATTATTTATTGCAATGTCTTTTGTGCACTCCACTTCCTGCTATGGATGCGCCTGGCTAGGACTTTCCATTAAATTGAATGGATCCTTGAGGAATCCAGCCAGGGCTGGAACAGCTGCAGCATGCCAATTATGCTGTTCAGCTATAATAACGTATATCTATTTCAACAATTATTATTTGTAAATGGGTCAATAAAAAAAAATATATATATATATATATCAATTATTATCAACTGTCATCAGCGTCTGTGGGCGCAGCAGCCGTCGGCAACCACAGCGCAGCCATCAGCGTCGAGGCGCCCTCCGCCCCCACGTTCCTTTCAACCTTGACGTCAAACCAGCCTCCAGTTTGCCGCGCAAGCCTCGACAGCGCTCCAAATTCTGACAAAAAAATGTGGCCGTCAGAATCCATCGCCACGGCAGCGCCCTGCCGCCCAGGACCCACTGCCTGCGCCAACCGAGTGGCCAGCACCACCCCAGACTGCCCCTCCCAGCTCTCCTCCTCCAGCGCGAGCTCTATGCAGTCACCTCGCGCCGCGCACGCCATGGTTCCGTCCAGCAGCTGGCTCAGCATCCGCTTGAGCACAATCGGCTCCACCGGCACCGCAGCAGCTTCTGCAGAGGGCAGCAGAATGTCAGCGTCGTCTATGCTGCTGCTGACGCTGTTGATGCCCGAAGAGGCGGTGAGGAAGGTGACCCCACTGACGGACGCAAAGTTTCTGGCGCTGGCGACCAGCGGCAGCAGCGTGGGGGCCAGCGCAATGGCGGGGAGCAGCGCCGATGACGCGTCGTTCATAATCTCAACGTTTCGGCGCGAAGCAGAGGAAGAACTGGCGCTGCTGGGGTTGCCTGACGACAGCGGCGGCTGCGATTGAGGGGCAGGCCCCCAGTAATCGCCGCCTATTGAGCTGGAAGGCAGCGCCGGCTGCAGCATATTCATGACTGGCGGGCCACCGCCTATGCTGTCGTCGCTGTCGCTGCCAGAAGAAGAAGAGACGGAGGCGAATCTGGGGACTCGTGGCGGCGGCAGCGGGGCTTGCTGCTGTGCCGTTCCGATGCGCACAGCCGGCATGGGAGGCGCCAGGTAGGCTTGCAGCGCACTCACAATGTCCCCCAGCCGCTGCCCCTGCGCCACAATGCTGTCAGTCATGTCCCGCTCAGGCTCGCCAGCCTGCAGCCGCGGCGCCAGCATGGCGCCCAGCGTGCGCAGCGTCGACAGCGGTTTGCGGGCCTGTCGCACCAGACCCTGCACCTTTCGCCTCCGTACCGCGTGCCCAGCTCGCTCCAGCGCCGCTCGCAGGTCCAGGGCGCACGCTAACGCCAGCGCTGTCCCCATTTGTTTGATCAACGCCATGTCCGCTGGGGTGAACACAGCGCACGCTGGTGGCTGCAGCAAGGGGCCCCGGCCGGCACCATCCGGCTCGCAGCACTCCACCACCAGGAGCCCAACGAGGAAAGAGTTGTGGGCCAACGGGAGCACCAGCCCACCGCTGTCGGGAAGAACTATCAAATTTTGATCCACCAGCCACGCCTCTTGGTACTCCTCGTTGGCATCTGGCAGGCCCAGGATGAGGTCTTCTCGCTGGGAAACAGCCTCAGCTTCTCGAGCGTCGCTGGCTGCCACCAACTGCAGCTGCATCTGCCCCGAAGGCAGGCTGGCGGGTGAGCGACGATACACAGCACAGCGCACCGCCATTTCGGCTTTGATGGCGTGGGCGCGCGACTCCAACTGGCCGATGAGCATGTTGAGCTGGAGGTGGCAGAGCTCGCGCAGCTCGTTTGATGGTGCCAAGGCAGCGGCGGGCTCAGCGGAATTGTTCGGCAAGAATTGGTTTTCATCGTCGATGGAGGAGGCCAGGCTGGCCATCATAGCTGCATCAGAGTCTACAGAACAGTGCACAATGGGTGAGATCTGTGCAGGATATAATGAAGTCGAAACATCGAGAGACACACAAAAAAATCACCTGCACGATATGAGTTGATCTGAAAGGGTCTGCGAGATGTGGAAAAAGCCACATTGGCCCCCCGATACAGAGTGTAAGCAGGAGGGGAGCAGCGGGCTGGTCTTGGTGGAAATATTCGAAATGCTACAGGATTTTCTGCCAAAGGACGAGAGGGGGCTCGAGGCATACCCTCCATCGTGTACACACACGAATATCAGACCAATATGAATATTAAAACAATGAAATAAGCCGAGTGCGTGGGCCACGCACACTCCTTTCGTCGTTTTCCTTCATTTTCCTCAAATTTTAAAGATACTTATTTGTATTACTTTATAATCATGAATATGATGGTCTTCATGCACATGTTTATATTAAAATTATAACACATGCTGCCTCTCTAATACATTATTTTGATCAAAGTCTATTAAAAAATGTCAACCTTTAACGCCGAACAGCTGCACTGGCCACCCCTAAAAGCGCTGTATGAAGCGTTGGAATCCATCAAACTCGATCCAGCCACCTGCGACGTCGCAGCCTTCAAATCGACGCTCGTCGAGTACACGCCGTGGCTTGCAAAGGGGCTTGCAGGCTTTTGCACTCCCAATGAGGGGTCAAAGAAGGCCATTGCAGGAGAGGCCACGCGCCTGAGCTTGGGCGGCGGCAAAGAGGAGACCGTGCAGGCTGCCCTGCGGGACCCTGTGCTCTCTGTCAGCAAAGCACTGGTACAAAAAATATTAGGAAATAATAAGAAACAAACTAGCATTTTCATCACCCCAATACCCTACTCATTTACCTCATTTCTCCCTTTAGGATTTGGACGAAGTGCAAGCCTACATTCTGCTGACACGGTGGCAAGCCAACGGCCCAGCCAGCCCCACTGCTGCCGTGGACACCGCCATCCAGGGCGGCCGGGGTCTCACCCCCGACCAGCTGCGCGCGGTGACGCTGTTCTACTCCCAAGAGCGCCTGCTGCTGCTGCAGTCCATTGAGGACCTGCTGTGGCTGGGGGAGGAGGACGTGAATGGAGCCGGCCCTTTTGCCACTGCAGTGGAGGAGGTGTTGGGATCGCTGCTGGGAGGCTCGGATGGGCTGGAAGAGGTGACGGCGCAGGCACTGAAAAGCAATTTGCAGGGCGGCAGCAGCGGCGGCGCAGGACCGTTTGTGGTGGGCGGCGCGGCAGCCAAAGCGGCAGAAGGACGGTCTTTTGCGGCCGAAGAGACCGTTGCCCTGGAGCGCAACGTGCTGCTAACTATTCTGGCGTTGATTTATTTCCACCCCCGAAAGCAGTGCACCCCGCAGAGGTTTTTAGAGCTGGCTCGAGTGTTTAATGTTCGCCTCTTCTCGGCGCCGCCGCCCTCCGAGGCAGACAACTCCGCCGCTGCATCCATTGCGCACCTCTCCATCAAGCTGGTGAGCCCTCGTTATAGTTATTTGTAACTCTTCATTGTTGTTCCCTTGCTTTTTTATTCGTCGCAGCTGCTTTTCTTGTTGTTTAGCTGCATTAGATAAATAATGCCCAGTATTATATCTAGCACCCCCTTTCCAACCTCAAAATGTCAATTCTACACCTATTGTATCCAGGCCGCCATGCTGCTCCTGGAGGTTTTGGCGCTGGATGTCAAAACTCTCGAGGCGGTGGCCGAGGGAGGGGACCTGGGGGTGTCTGCCTCCGCATTTTTCGACCCTAGCACCCAGCCCCAAGTCGACGCAGAGCTGCGGTTGTGGCGGGCAGCACCGGGCGCCCCCCATGCAGGCGTCCTCCTCGCTTGGGCCTCACTGCTCACGCTGGGAGGCAGGCCACAGGCGACGGAGCACGCGGAACGCGCGCACCAGGCGCACGCCCTCGCGGCGCTGCGCAATCTGGCCTCTCCCACCGGCCTGAGGCCTGCCATCGCTGAAGTTGCCGCCACCATTGTCGCCAGCGCCACCGCCACTGTGCTGGCTGCTTTTGGGCTCGACCCGGCCACCATTGCCCCGCAGCAGGTGGATCTCGTGGTGGGCACGCTGTGCGATGTGTTTTCGCTCCAGCCCCGCCTCTGCGACGCCTTTTGGATGGACCCATGCTGCCCAGCACATGCCCCCATCCTGCACTTCCTCGACGGCTTGGCGGCCCTGTACCCCGCCTTCCCGCTGCCGTTGCTTCGCCTGCTGACCGCGCTGGCTGCTGGCACCCGCACCGCTGCTGCCTCAGCCTATGCCTACCTGTGCCGCCGTCCCACGCTCACCTGGCTGCACGAGCTGCCCAACCCTGGCATCGACCCACAGGGAGAAGACCCCGAGGCGGTGGTTTCCACCGCGGAGCTGGAGCTGCCAGGCGCCCCTGGCTTGACTCTGTTTGCCGGAGTGGCGGGCCAAATTTTGCCGTTGGATTCGGCTGCATGGGGGGCGTGGGGACGCAGTGGGCATGCCGTGCATGTTGTGCAGTGGCAGTTGCCGTTGGAGGAGGAGGCAGGGCAGTGGGCGCTGCTGTGCAGAGCGTTTGGCGCGCTGCATGCCATGCAAGGCAGCAACGGTGGGGACAGCGCAGCTGCGCTTGCAGAGTGCGAGGCCACCGTGGCACTGCTGGCCACCCTGTGCTGCAGCGATCCGGCGGGCACGGCGGTGGAGGTGATCCGTGCCAAAGTGCATTTTAGCAGCAGCAACGGAGCCGGGCTGCACAGCGGCGCAGACGCGCTGGACCTCGCCTGCCAGCTCCTATCGACGCTGTTGCTGGCCCCACATGGGATGCACGCAATGGGCACGGTGGCGCACTGCATGCGAGTGTGCACCTCTTTCGTTCCTTCTTCCCCCGGCAGGGTGACCGCAGCGCTCCTTCGCGCGCTGGAAATCACCCCCCTGGACGTGAGCCTGGCAGCGCGAGCCCCCGGGGGACCTCTGCTAGACTCTCCGGCGCTGCGCTGCCTGCATAGCGTGGAAGGCGAGGCTGGGCGGTACCCGGGGACGCAAGAGCTGCTGGACCTGCTGACGGCGCTGCTGCAGGCAGGGTGCCCCTCCCCCGCGCTTTCGCCGCTGGTGACCTACGTCATGCAGCACGTCATGCCAGAGCTGCCTCACCGCAAGTACGAGGATGGGGCGGATCGGTGGCGCCTAGCTGCCGCGTGCTTGACTGTCGTCAGAGAGGCGCTGCTGGCAGCACCATCGGATTTTCAGCGAAGCATAAATAGTTCTAACGACAGCGGAGTCGCTGCTGCAGTGGTAGCGGTGCTGAGCTCGTATTCTGGCGCTGCTGCCTGCCTGCTGCCGCTGCTGCCGCCGGACGCGCGCAGCCTGGAGGCCATGGCGCAGAACCAACGCCTGGTGGGGCGGGTGGAGGCTGCTGAAAAGTGCTGTGGGGCTTGGTTGCGGTTGGTGCCTGTGCTGTTGCCGCCTGACGCTGCCGACGACCCTTCACAGCTGCTGGCGCCAGGGGCATTCCTCAGGGCTCAGTCGCAGACCGCAGGCGACCTCCCTCCCGCCGCCACACTGCTTTCCTTCCTCACCTACCCTTATTTTGGCGCCAAAAAGAGGGCGCTTGTCGTGCGTGCCATGCACTCGTTCGCCGTTGCAGCCGCTGCCACCGCCCCTGACGTGCCCATGGTAGCGCTGCTACCGCATGACGGCCCCAGGGTGGCTGCAGGTGCCAAGGCTGCGCTGGCCGAGGCGCTTTCCCCCGCCACCGCCCAGTCATGCGATGTGCTGTTCAGCGCTGCTTGCGACGTGATTGGCGCCGCGGTGCACCGCCATCCCAGCCTCCTGGACGCCCTACTGTTTCCCTCTCCTCTTGAAGCCAGCTCCGACAAGGTAAAATAAGCATAAATATGTTTTAAATTCTTTTATTAATTATTTCACGCATCTTTCTTTCTCTAATGTGCTCATTACTCATTACTCATTTTGTTGTGTAGGAGAACAAGAGCGGCAATGCCGAGGCAGCAGGGAAACCCCTCGTGAAGACAGAGGCAGGCGCTGCCAAGGATCCTCCAGCTGGACCCAGCTGCCTGGACGCTCTGTGGGCCATTGTGGAGCAGGGGGAGAGCCTGCACCGCAGCGCGCCCTTTGCGCTGGCCAAGGCGCTGGGCGTGGTGGCGGCGCTGTGGCAGTCAGGGGGCCCTGCGTATCGAGCGCTGTCTGCGCTTTGCCGCCAGCCTGGGTTTTGGAATGCCGTGGTGCGGGTGGTAGAAGCAGGCGCTGTCGGCGGGGCGATAAAGACCCCGATGGAAACCGACGGCTCCAGCCCAGAGACGACGCAACGCGAGATGGAAGCGGCTTGCTGGCGGGTGGCGGCAGAGGCGGCGGCGCTGCAGGTGCTCACCGCTGAGTGCTCGGCCGCAATGGAGCCCATGCCCGCACGGCTGGAGGAGCTCATGTCCGGGGGGCTGACCGCTGCAGTACCGGCGCTGATGAAGCGGTACTGTCTTGTATTGCCCACTGCAACAGCGCTGGGCGATGCCAGCCGCATGGCAGCAGCCGCAGCAGCAGAGATCCTGGCGGTGTCGCTGGAGGAAGATGTGCTGCGTGCGGCCCTGGAAGCTGGGCCTTCCCTGCCGGCCTGTTTGGCTGCCGCCGCCGCCCCAGACTTGAATTATTGTCGCTCTGAGAGGGATGCAACCGTCGTCCTGGAGGGGCTGGCTGCGGCGGCAATGGGCGCGAGCGGAGAGGAGGCGTTGCGAGCCCGCCCCGTGCTGCGCGCGCTGTCTGAAGGCATGCTGAGCCAAGCCGAGGTGCCCACGCGCGCAGCGGGGCCATTCGGTCCCCGCTACATCTTTGACGGAGCGCTGCTCAACAAGCGAGTGGGGGCAGCACTGGCACACGACGCTCGGCTACTGGAGGACCTCAGCGCGCTGCTGTCTGCTGCGAGCTTGGGGTGCTCCCTCGAGGAGGCTCGCAGCGACGCGGCAGCAGCGTTGAAATCGTTGGTGACTGTGGCAGAGGGCCTAAGGGCGAAGCGGCTGAATAAGAATAAGGAGGGGGGCGTGAAACAGAGCGATGCGGCAAGCGAAGCTGACGTGGCAGCGGCTGAGGCGGTGGTGGAATCGATCGTCGACGCAGTGGTGGCCACCGCTCAGAGGCGAGCTGCACCAAAGCAGGAAGTTGCTGCTTCGGTCATCGATTTGCATGGCATCCACTTGGATGCAGCTGCCGCTGCAGCGCAGGTCGGGCTGGTGATGCTGCGCCGGCGGCAAAAGCTGGAGAGCGCCGATGCTGCTGCAGCCGCCTGCGCCCGCACCCTGCTGCTCGCAGCAAACTGGATCGATGCCCGCAGGCTGCTGCCGGAAGGAGGCGAGGACCACGCCGTTACCATCGCCTCCAAGTGCCTGCTGGCTTCCTGCCTCATTGCCGTGGCGGCGCTGCCTGCAGGGCCGGAAACCGTAGCTGCTGCGCCGCCGTCTCCCGCAGCGCAGCAGGTGCAACATGCTGCTCTGCACCTGATCCCTAGCTTACTGGCCCTTATAGACGAAACTGGACCCGCCTCCACCACCAGCCAGCGAGGCGTGGCGGTGGCAGCAGCGGCGCTGGTGTCTGGCCTCGCAGAGCGCGCTGTGCCGCCTGAAGCGTGGCTGCCGCTGCTGCAGCACCACTTTGACTTTGGGCGGGCGCTGACTGCCGCGGTGGCTGCAATGGAGCAAGGCCAAGGGCTGAAATTAGTCGGTAGCAAGGGCGAGAGCGAGCCAGCAATGGCAGCTGCCAGCCCCCTCAAGCAGCCGTCTACGCTGGAGGAAGCGGTGCTGCTGATGGCGCTGCAGGCCGCGCAGTTCCCTGCTGGCGCATCGATGCTGGTGCAGCAGGGTCTGCCTGCGCTGCTGCTGTCGCTGGCGGGGCAGCTCAGCCGAGACCTGTTGGAGCCAGAAGCGGCCCCAGCCACAACAGACTACTCCCGCGCGTACTCGGCCGCGGATGGCGCCCCAGCCACCTCCCACAGGCTGTGGTGCGCCACGCTGGCGCTTCTGGGACTGCTGCTGGCAGCGGCGCCCGGCATGCCTGCAGTGGAAGGTGCCGCCCTGCAGGCCGCTGTGCGCATGGACCCGCGGCTGCTGCTCGCCGTGGAGCCTCCGGAGGGCGGTGCAGGGCAGCCGGTGACGCTGGCCATGGCGCAGGAGACCCGATATTCGCTGTTTTTGCTGTGTGGGGTGGCGGCAGCTGCGGGAGGGCAGTGGCGGATGGCCCTGCCGCACGCGCTGCCGGCGTTCCGGCGCGCCAGCGCCGCACTGCTGCGGTTCTTGGCTGAGCCGGCAGACGTGGTGTGCGGGCCTGTGTCTGCTGCGGAACGTGCCGCTGCCGCCGCCCCGCCCCCCAGCCAATCCACGCTGAGCTTTGGCTGGTTTGGTGCCTCTTCGAACCCTTCCAGCTCGCTCGCGTGGGAGATGGCGGAGCAGCTGTACGCGTGCGCTCAGTACGCTCTGGCCTTCCAGCTCACCACCGCCCCCGAGCTGAGCGAGGCTGAGTCAGCAGCGCTGGGCCCCGAGTGGCCAGAAGCGGCGGTGCTGCGCACGCTGCAGTCGCGGTGTATCGAAGGCGTGGACTCAATCCTGGGGCTGGGCCGAGGCGCGGCAGACCCTGCTGTGCTGCGAGTGCTGCGGTTGATGGTGAGCATGCTGCGCACGGCAGGGCGCCTGTCAGAGGTAGAAGGTTTAGGCCAAGGAGGGGCCGAGGTGCTCCGCCGTCTGGAGGTTGCCGCTGCTGTGGAACGAGCAGAGGCAATTCTGGCCACGCACGAGGCTGTGTCTCGGCGGCGGCCGTGGACTCTCAGCTGAAGAAATAAATTCGCAATGTGTGTGTGTGTGTGTGTGTGTGTGTGTGTGTATCATTATAAAAAAAGAGAACATCTCAAAAATACTCTTCTCTATGTGAAAACCCGACAAAAATGTGGAGAACAAGCAAGCAAGAAGAACAAAGTATATATCATTTTTTGAAAAGGGAAAAATCAAATGAGAGGCACCCTCCCAGGCAATGCAGAGGGGCACAAAAAATACAGCTAAATTAAGGGTGGAGAGCAGCAAAACGCAACGAGATTTCCCACTAAATTGACGAAAAAACAAAGAATAAAAGGTAGTTTTTGCTCTATATATATTAGGTGAAGCCTATTTAATGATTTCAAGCGTTGGCGGCCTCAGCCTGCTGCATGGCCATCCTGATCTTCGCCGAGTTCTTCAGCATACGCCACGCAGACATGGCCGCCCCGAACCCAGAATCGATGTTCACAACTGTGACGCCAGGCGCCGACGAGTTGAGCGCCGCCAGCAGCGGGGCCACCCCCGAGAACGCGGTGCCGTAGCCCGTGCTGGTGGGCAGCGCCACCACCGGGCACTCCACCATCCCTGCCACCACCGAGGTGATGCCTCCGTCCATGCCAGTCACGCAAATGACCACGTCGGCGGCGCGCACAGCGTCCAAATTGGCTACGATGCGGTGCATGCCCATGACCCCGGACTCGGGGAGCTTGAAGCAGTAGCACCCGGTGGCCTGCAGCATGAGGCGGCACTCCTCCACCACCTGCGGCGACGCTGTGCCTGCCGAGATGATGGCAACTGTGCCGGGGAGCTTCTGCTGCCGCACGATGGAGGACTTGTAGATGACGCAGTGGGCGACGTCAGAGTAGGACGCTTCGGGGAGGATCTGCAGCACCTGGTTGGCGACGAGAGGGTGCACGCGGGTGGCAGCAGCCATGCCCTGCCGTGAGGCGATGCGCTCCAGGTTGGTGGCGATCTGCTGGGGGGTCTTGCCCTCGCCCCACACCACCTCGGGGAAGTCGGCTTTGCTGAGGGAGGATTCGCCGGCCTGGGAGGGCACCTGGTTGAGCTGCACGGCGGCATCTTCAGCTGTGAGCACGCCGTTGGCAACGTTTTGGAGGAGCTCCACCAGGGCGTTGCTGCCGTTGACCGAGCCTGGGAAATGAAGAGAAATCGGGGTGGGGAGTGAGAGGGCGGAGTTGCAAGGCAGGAGAGTGGAGAGGGGAAAATAATGGGGCGATGCGCATCGATCGCACGGTTGAAGGGTATCGGCGCATGCTTCGTGAATCAAAGGCTGCGTACGCAAGCGCGATCCCTGATGCAGGCTGGCTCAGGAGGTGCTGCCGAGATGGGATTGCAAAACTTACGTGCAGCGACGCACGAGCGCGCATTGCGGTTGTTCACGGTAGATTTCGGAAGCGCTGCCATGGGCGCGGCCATTGGCTTGAACGAAACGCTCGTCAGCGGCGCTGAGGGCAACATTCCGGTAGTTTTTTTTTTCGAGTTGCGAAATAAAAAGTTATCTGGCGCCGCTGTCTTGTGGTGTCGAGCTGCACACGGTGTTCCAAATAATGGATAATGCACGCCGTTGATCGCTTTCGCTGTTCCCCTTCGGCTGTCACGATTTTCTTCTGGTCTTCTCCGCCGCCATGAGAGCTCTGCGCGGTGCCAAATTCAATATTTTTTTTATAAAAAAATATTTTCGCATCTTAAGCTAGCGCTGGAGCACACCGGCCGCCGTACATTTTCTATAATTTTGAACAAAAAAATAAAACTAATCGTGTTCTGAACTAACTTTAGCCAGATCTCTCTCGAAGTTTCACAGCTCGCGCTAAACAAACACACAATGGCAGGCGAGAAGGAGGAGAAGAAGGTAAAAAAGGGTTCGAAGGCCGCTGATGGAGAGAAGGCCGTGAAATCATCTAAATCTTCTGGAGATAAAGACAAGGAGAAGAAGTCCAAGAGTTCTTCGGACAAGAAGGAATCCAAGGACAAGGATTCTAAGAAGAGCGGTGACAAATTGCTCGACCGCAAGATGGGCCTCGACAAGAAGGCCAACGGCGCTGCCGCCGCAGCGCCAAAGCCGCGCCCGCCGCCGGCCCCCAAGCCCCGCGGACCGCCCCCACCCAAGCCTACCACCGGCGACAGCTACTTGGGCGACTTGGACCTCCCTTCCAGCGAGTCTGAGAGCGACGAGGAGGTGGAGCGCCGCAAGGTGGACGAGTCTGAAAAAGTGTTCATGGCAAGGGTGAGTTGTTGACTAATTCCACTATTTAATATTACTTTTCGATTAATTTTCTGTATCTGTTTTCCCCAATTGTCTAAAATCGAGCTTTTTCACACAAAAAAACCTCCCCGTCCCTCACCCCCATGCAGACGACCAACAAGGAGTCCAGAAAGCTGGCCGACAAGGAGCGCAAGCTGCTGGAGAAGGCGGCTGCCGCCAAGGTTGCTGCCCTTCAGGACGATGACAACGTGTTCGACGTTGCGTTTGAGCAGCAGGGCGAGGGTGATGGCACCCTGTCTGCTACCGACATCAAGGTGCACAACCTCACCATCCGCGCCAAGGGAAAGGTGCTGCTGGAGAACACCACGCTGACCATCGCTGCTGGGCGGCGCTACGGCCTGGTGGGTCCCAACGGCAAGGGAAAGTCGACACTGCTGCGCATGATCGCGCGGCGCCAGGTGCCTGTGCCCGAGAACCTGGACGTGCTGCTGGTGGAGCAGGAGGTGGTGGGCACGGAGGCCAGCGCCCTGGAGTCGGTGGTGGCGGCTGACGTTGAGCTCATGGAGCTGCGGGCGGAGGAGGCAGAGATCAATGCTGCCCTGGGGTCGCTGGACATCAAGGACGGCGGTGACCAGCCCGCCGCAGTGGCACACGACGAAGGCGACCTTGCAGCGCGGCTGACTGACGTGTATGAGCGGATGGCTGAGATTGGGGGGGCTTCCGCTGAGGCGCGGGCCTCCAAGATCCTGCACGGCCTGGGGTTCACTAAGGACATGCAGGCACGTGCCACCAACTTGTTTTCCGGCGGGTGGCGCATGCGCATTTCGCTGGCTCGTGCGCTGTACATTCAGCCGACGGTGCTGCTGCTGGACGAGCCCACCAACCACCTGGACCTGCGGGCGGTGCTGTGGCTGGAGGAGTACTTGACGCGGTGGAAGAAGACGCTGATCGTGGTGTCCCACGACCGAGATTTCCTAAACTCCATCACCACCGACATCATCCACCTGCACGACGAGCGGCTGCACTACTACCGCGGCAACTTTGCGCAGTTCGAGGAGATGTACGAGCAGCGCCGCCGCGAGGCCAACAAGGAGTTTGACAAGTTTCAGAAGCAGATGAAGGCGGCCAAGAAAAGCGGCAGCAAGGCCAACGCCGACAAGGTGGCTAAGGACGCCAAGCAGAAGGCCAAGATCAAGGACAAGAAGAGCGGCGGCGGGCCCGCGTACGACGCCGGCAGCAGCGCAGCAGCAGGGTCCGGCCCTCGGCAGTGGAACGACTACACCGTCAAATTTGAGTTCCCCGAGCCCACGGAGCTGCCGCCCCCGCTGCTGCAGCTCATTGACGCGTCGTTCGCGTACCCCGGGCGCACCGACTTTGGTCTGTCCGACCTCAGCATCGGCATCGACATGGGCAGCCGCATCGCCATCGTGGGGCCCAACGGCGCTGGAAAGACCACGCTGATGAACCTGCTGGCAGGAGACCTGGAGCCCAACGAGGGGGAGCAGCGCAAGAGCCACAAGCTGCGCGTGGGGAGGTACAACCAGCACTTTGTCGACGCGCTGGCGTTTGACACGTCCCCGGTGGAGTACCTCATGAACAAGTTTCCCACCGAGGGGCTGAAGCCGGAGGATATGCGCGCCAAGCTGGGGCGGTTTGGGCTGTCCGGACACCACCACCTGCAGCCCATTTGCAAGCTGTCTGGCGGGCAAAAGGCGCGCGTGGTGTTTGCTGCCATTGCGCTTTCCAACCCGCACATCCTGCTGCTGGACGAGCCCACCAACCATCTGGATATGCAGTCGATCGACGCGCTGGCGGATGCGCTGGAGGAATACGAGGGCGGCGTCGTGATCATCAGTCATGACTCGCGGCTGCTGTCTCGGGTATGCGACGACGCTGAGCGCGCTGAGGTGTGGATCGTGGAGAACGGTGGGGTGGAGTCGTATGATGGCGACTTTGAGGACTACAAGCAGGAGTTGATTAAGGAGATTGCGGCGGAGCTGGATGAAGAGGAGCGAGAAAGCGCGGCGGCGGCGGCAGCGGCAGTGGCGGGCAAGAGCGGGAAGAGCAGATAATTTTTATTATTACTTTTTTTTAGTGTTGAAGTTTAATTGCCATGTAAACAAGAGCTGCTATGAAATACAGACGTACTGTATGGGACAATCTCGCCGGCAGGTTATTGCTGCGCTGAGCCAACAGCGGGTCGGCAGAACAGCGGGCTAGTGACGGCAAGCGTGGTGGGTGGAGGAGCCCGCCATCTAATGGTAAGCACACAACTCCCGAGGCCACCCCCAAAACAAAGCAAAACAAAGACCCGAAAGGGGATGACTAAAGGGTCAATAATAACAAAACAAAACAACAAAACCCCAAAGGGGGTACTGAAGGGGCGATAAATCGCCCCTATTAAAAAGGCAAATGCATGCAGGTCATCAACGCCGGTCACCAGCCGCATCACCGCCGCTCATTGGACGCCAGCCGTAGCTCCGCAGCCCAATCGCCAGCCGCAGCTCACGCCCAGTATTTTTGTTTTTTTATTAATGGCCCCCACATTACTTTCTACCTGGATATCTTCTTACCAGCAGCTGTTTCCCCCATGTGTGCAGGCAAAAGAGCAGTAAATCAAATTTGAATTTATTTTTACAATTTATTTGGAGGGTGCCGTTCTCTGACCTCTGCCTCTGCCCAAATACAATATGCGTTTGCTGGTTTTGGTCTCGCTAGCCGTCCTCGCCGGCTCGGTGGTCGCTGAACGCGAGGTGAGCGATAAAAAAACGATAATTCCAGGCTAACGTTGTTCATATTGGGCCCTGGTTGCATGTGCTGGCGTCTTCTTCTCACAACCCCGCCTGTCGAATCATGTGATTGCAGCTGCTCCAAACGCTGGTTGCTCAGCCGGTCATTGGCTGCTCCACCCCCGACCCCCAGACAGTGGATGCTCCGCCCCAGGCAACCATGTACCTCAGCTTCAAGGCCTTCGGCTTTGCTGTTTACACTTGCGATGGAGGCAATGCCACCCTGATCAGCGCGGATGCCAACCTTTACAATCCAGAGGGCTGGGAGGGCACTGCTTCTGGCACAGAGCTTAAAATTGGGCAGCTCATGGTAGGTCCTTCGTTTTTTTGAACGCAACATCTCCGATTATTTCTCCTAAAACGCGTCTGCGCATGTGCCCGCTGAATGCAGGCTGACACCAACGCCTTCGTGAACGTGACAAGTAAGTCGATCATTTGCAGCTCTGGTTCCATGTCAACTCGCCAGGAAATGTGTATTTCATCTCTCTAGAATAACTATTTATTTCACTGCAGTCACTTTGGGTCCCAACCCCACCACTTCGCCCCAGTCCACCAGCGCACCCTGGGCGCGCTGGGCCGTCGCCTCCCAGTCTGGAGAGAAACCCCCACGTGGCCTCCCTGAGATGGCATTCGTCAAACTGTACGACACCATCGGCGGCGCTCCCCCCATCAACTGCGCTGCCGGCGAGAAGGAGATCTCCTTCGAGGTGAGAGAGTGACATTATTGGATATCAATCGCGCCAAAGAGAGCCAAAATAAAATCGATAGATTTTGTGTAACTCGTATTTTAATTTAAAGTACCAGTAATTTAACCACCGTGGAAATTCACTCAAATCTTTTGTGTTGCAGGGCACCATGGATATTTACACCTGCGAGGAGGGCTACCTGGCACCTATTGGCGCTCCCGCGCTTGCGCCCATGCCTGCCATGGCACCTCCCCCACCGGCAACCTCCCCCCCGCCTCCAGCGACATCGCCCCCTCCTCCCACGTCCTTTGCGCCCCCCCCCACCCCTGCCGTTGAGTCTCCTCCCCCCACCGTCATCATCACGGCCACCCCTCCCCCTCCCACGACCAGCAGCGCGGTGACCGCATCCATCTCTGCTGTGATGGCGGTGGGCGCCCTGGCCCTTGGCGGCATTGTCCTCTGATCGCACGATCTCTCACTTTTTTTTGTGGACTCATACATTTGTATGACTGACTTGACGCGCTTAGTGCTTGCTATTTTTCTTTTCTTTTTCTGTCTTTCTCAGTGCAGCCACGAAGCATATCTACCTGACAACGACAAAAACACTTCTTTTGAGTGGAAAAAGAAAACAGTGTTCTGACCCCAGCATAGGTGGAGAATGCACAACTCAGTACTGCATCACTTTTGCACACCCATCAATCCTCTCAGGCCTCTGCGTGTCAATTAATTTATGTACATACTGTTCAAAAATACATTTAATCTATTTTTCTGTTTATAATAATTCCATATACTAAACACTGTCTCTGAGTCTTTCATCATCATTTCTAGACAGTTGGGAAAGCTTTTTCGTTAGATTAGCCCAATCCATCGTCGTCAGCGTCGTCAGCGTACATTTTAGCAGATTTTTCTCCTTCTTTTCATTTTCCTAGATAGCCATCCATGCGTTTCATTTTGTCTGTAAACCAGTTGGCTTAGTGTGTGACTGGCAAGAAGAAACAACAGAGGAAGTAGGGGGGCAAAGTGCAACAGGCACATAAAAAAAAAACAGAGCCCTCGTCCACGCAGCCGCGACGCAGCAGCTCTGCTGCACCCTCTCTATATTCGTAACCAATTTAAAACATTTCAATATAAATAAGCAAGCAAAGCACCCCAAAACTTACAGCTAAGGTGCTCTCGATTCAAACGAAAAGTCAGTCAGATTCAGGAGGGTCGTCGCCATTCAACCAACCACGCGCGTTCCTTGCGCTGCTTTATTTTGCAAATTTTGTTCACAATGTACGGCTCTATGGCCCTCCCGCAGGCCCGTCTGGGCCGCCTGCGCGCTCTTCAAAAGTAAGCAATTTTAAATCAATCAGGCTTGTTTGCCTTCGATTCGCGTCCAAACCCTTCACATCCTGCGAAACCCTTGCATAACCAGACCACCACATTTGTTTCTTGTAGGGTGGCACCCCGCCCGTCCCGCCGCTCCCTCGCCCTGCGCCCCTGCAACATCGCCACCCCCGAAAAGTCCAAAGACATCCCTCTCAACGCCGAAGCGGAGTTGGTGTTCGTGGATGATGCCAGCGGCGACCATATTGCGGTGATGCCCGCTGATTACGGCTTCCGTTCGGGCACTGGCCGCCTCTACCAAGACAATTACGGCGCTGTGCCCACCTCCGCCTGGGGCCTGGCCGCGGACAACTTCCGCAAGGAGCTGCTGGCCCTGCGTCGCTCGGTGCGGTACGATGAGTACGCCGGCATCTCCGAGAGCCAGATCGCCGCTGGCGCGGGCCCCCTGAAGCGCGTAGGCTTTGCTGCGGGCGGGGCCGTTCGCAAGAGCTTGGCTGCCCTGGACGAGTGGCTGGAGACCAAGGACGTGCTGAAGACGCTGAAGCTGCCCCGTGACGCCCGCAACCCCCAGCTTTCCGCTGAGCAGGCCGAGGTTTTATCGAAAGTGAGGGCGCTCAAGCTGGATGACCACCTTGTGATGGAGCGGGAGCGCAAGAGAGAGGCGCGGGATGGCAAGCCGGTGACGCCCTGGGCCATCCGCTTCGCCTACAGCACCCTGTGCTGGATGCTGGACGTCCCTTACGGCGGGCGTCCCATTCAGCGCTTTTGGTTCCTCGAGACCGTTGCTCGCATGCCCTACTTCGCCTTCATCTCCATGCTGCACCTGTACGAGTCGCTGGGGTGGTGGCGCAGCGGCGCGGAGGTGCGCAAGGTCCACTTTGCCGAGGAGTGGAACGAGCTGCACCACCTGCAGATCTTTGAGTCCCTGGGGGGGGACCTCCTGTGGATCGACCGCTTCTTCGCGGAGCACGCGGCGGTGTTCTATTACTGGGTGCTAGTGGGCATGTACTTCTTCTCCCCCTCGGCCTCCTACGCCTTCTCAGAGCTGGTGGAGGTAGGAGTTTCCCCAGAAATGTATAC
Source organism: Marvania coccoides (assembly GCA_963854735.1). Taxonomy (NCBI): domain Eukaryota; kingdom Viridiplantae; phylum Chlorophyta; class Trebouxiophyceae; order Chlorellales; family Chlorellaceae; genus Marvania; species Marvania coccoides. Next base: position 3,191,870 of record OY978097.1, on the reverse strand, counting down.
TTTCATGGCAACTTATTTTTCACCGCCGTTTTTCTTTCTTTCTTCCTCAATCTTCACTCTCAGAACCACGCCGCCGACACCTACTCCGAGTTTGCCGAGCAGAACGAGGAGCTGCTCAAGTCCATCCCCCCGCCCCTGGTGGCCCTCAACTACTACAAGGCGGGGGACCTTTACCTCTTTGACCAGCTGCAGACAGGATGGGACAGCAAGCAGCCCCGCCGCCCCAAGTGCAACACTCTCTACGACGTCATCGTCAACATCAGGGACGACGAGATTGAGCACATCAAGACGATGAAAGCGTGCAAGGACGGCAGCATCTCCCAAGACCTGGCGGCGGCTGATGCGGCACGCTCAAAGGCGGTGGGCAGGCCGGTGAGGGTGATGAAGGTGTACGACGCGCTGACCAGCAGCAGCAGCGAATCGGGAGACGAAAGATGATGTGAAATATATTAGTATAATTAGTAACGGAAACTATGTGCTTTTGAAAATTCACAATGCCATACGTAATATTTTCTATTTTAATGCATGACCCTGAAGTAGCTGAATGAATACACCCATCCTTTAGATTTTGCTTGCCTGCCATTTGTTTTTTTACGCGTACACAATATGAGAAAAAAAAACAAGAATAAATCATTGCACCTCTCTTTATGGCTTTCCCATTTATTCAACTTTATTACAAGAGGTAGCGTTATTTTTTCCCTCCTCCACAACAACATGAAAGCATACTCGTGTAAATCTACCTACCTAAGCAATTAATAAACATTTTAAACAACAGCGGCAACGCCCATTTATTCTTTTTGTTCGCCCGACGCGTCAAGCTCCATGTCTCCCTCCCCCGCTTCTTCAGCATCATCAGGCACGTCGTATGTTTCGTCTTCCATCTTTTTGGCATTGTTAAATTCGTTAATCAGGTCCACAATGTCTTGAAATCCCTTGTAAAGTGCTTCATCAACAGGAGTCGTCTCGTGGGAATTCAAAGCACTGGGGCTGGCTCCCGCCTGCAGCAGCACCCGCACAGCGTCCTTTTGTCCATTTATACAAGCCCAATGGAGTGGCGTGTTGCCCTCTGCGTTGGTCAGTGTGGCAGCCTGAATGGAAGAAAAAAATGAGCGGTGAGAAGAAAAAAAAGACCCCCAAGGGTTGTGCGCGTATGGACCGCCAGAAATACGCACCGCTCCTGCGTCGATCAGCTGTTGTAGCAACTCCGCGTGGCCATTGGCGGCCGCCATGTGAGCAGCTGCAAAATTTAAATAAATTTAGAATTTGATCGAGGAGCAAAAAACAAAGGGCTGAAATCGCCTGCATGCATTTTCTACCTGTTCTGCCCTGCTCATCCTGCGCATTCACGTCGCAGCCTTGGTCCAGAGCGCTCTGCACATCTTCAGCATCGTCATATCGAGCTCCCTCTACCAGCAGCTCTATCAGCTCGGCATAATTAGGAGCCATGCTGGAAACAATTTAATTAAAAATATGAAGTAAAACTAAAAATGCAGAGGGGAGAGAGCGGGTACATTACTTTTCGTTTTTCTGTTCAAAAAATGTGAGCTGCAACACGCCATTTTACGGCAATTAAACATGATTCTACACTGTTGGGTGCTCATTTATTTATGTTGTTGTGGTGATGTGCCAGCGACACTGCAATATTTGAACTAACTTTGCAACCTCAGTTGGTACCGATGGCGACCCTCTTTGCATTGCCACCCCCACCGCTCTTGCGTATGTGCTGCAGCAACATGATCAGCGCCGCGGGGGTCACCCCCGATATGCGCTGCGCCTGCGCCAGCGTCGTGGGCCGCACCGCATCCAACTTTTCTCGGTCCTCTGCTGACAGCTGCAGCACCGAGTAATCAATATCAGCAGGGATGCGCACCGCCTCATCCCGACGCAGCTCCGCTGCTTCAGCAGCCTGCCGCCTCAGGTACGGCCGATAGTGGCAGTTGTACACAGCGCAAGCCACAGCCCCAGACGCCCCTCCATCCTCAAATTCAGCCGCTAAAGCCAACAAGGACTGGCCCTCTGGATGGCCCTCAGTCGTGGCAGCCTCCGCTAGCTTGCGCAGCGTCACCCCATGCCGCGTCAGCATCTCTGCAGCTGAGACTGTGCCACCGTCTTGGGCCACCGCAAAGCCCTGCCGCCCCCAGGCGCTGGCGGTCAAAGAAATGCTGGACAGCGCCTCTTCGGCGCCAGAAACCTTGACTTTCCGCTGATTAAACGCCTCGGCGCGTCTCTCGTCCACCAGCCCCGCCTGAATGCCCCTCTCAGTCAGCCTCAAATCGGCATTGTCTGGCCGCAAACTCAGCCGATATTCAGCGCGAGCGGTCATCATGCGGTACGGTTCGCTAGTGCCGCGCGTCACCAAGTCATCCACAAGCACTCCGGCGTAGCCATCAGCCCTGGTCAACGTCAGCGGCGCAGCAGGCGCAGCGGCATTTGCGCCCGCCATCAGGCCCTGCGCTGCCGCTTCCTCGTACCCCGTCGTCCCGTTAATCTGTCCAGCCAAGTACAAACCTTGCACTGCTTTGGTTTCCAGCGTAGGTTGCAGCTGCCGCGGGTCTACGTAATCGTACTCCACCGCATACGCTGGCACCAACATTTTTGCATTCTCCAGCCCTGGCACCGTCGCCAGCAGCCGGGGCTGGTCTTCAGGCTCCAGACTGCAGCTGAGGCCGTTTGGGTACACCACGTGCGAGTTCAGCCCCTCCGGCTCTAGCCATACATGGTGGGTCCGACCCGGAAAGCGAATGAATTTGGTCTCCAGTGAAGGGCAGTACCGGGGCTCCACGCAAGAAGACGGCTGCCCCGCGGTGAGACCCGTGCGAAAGCGTGCCCCCCGCCCAGAGTCGACGCATTCCTGCACCCAAGCCTCCGTCTCTGCAGTTGTTCGGGTGCCAAAGCAGGGAACCTGCGCCGCTGGGGGGTGCCAGTGAGGGACTTCAGCGTGGAGGAAAGAGAAAGGCGCGGGTTGGGTGTCTCCTGCCTGCTCAATGCACTTCGAGTAATCGATGGTGCGGCCTGCAAAGATGAAAACATATCTTAGAAAACATGAACGATGAACGTGTTAAAATGAACCATAAAACGAGTCATATACCTTGATTGAAATGGAAAACGCCCGAGATGGTAAATCGATAAATGAATACCCCACAATTCACTTTTAGTACTGTTATTACTACCCACCGTCTATTCTGGGCGGTGTTCCGGTCTTTAACCGCCCCAACGACAGCCCCAACGCAGCAAACGTCTGCGCCAGCTTGGTGGAAGCCCCTGCTGCCACCTCATCTGCCGGGTCCGTCATTGCCGCCGCCGCCGACAGCTGCACTTTGCCCGACGTCGCTGCCTCCACGGAAGCGCCGCTAGCAATTCGCCCCGCTGGCCTGCTCTGGCTGCCCACGTGGATCACCCCGTGCAAAAACGTGCCAGTGGTGATCACCACGCTCTTGCACTCGATGCGTTCCCCTGTGGCCAGCTCAATCCCTGCAATCCTAGGCACTCCGCTTTTTCCGCCATTACTGTCCAGTACCACATCTACCACCGCTCCATCATATATCTGCAGATTGGGGACTGCCCCCAGTGCACGCTGCATGTTCGCCTTATACAGTTCGCGATCCATCTGAGCCCTGGGGCCCCGCACAGCCGGGCCCTTTGAGGCATTCAGCATTCGAAACTGAATGCCGGCAGCGTCTGCCACCTGACCCATGAGACCCCCCAACGCGTCGACTTCCCGCACGAGCGTGCCTTTGGCCAGGCCTCCAATTGAAGGGTTGCAGCTCATTTCGCCGATGCTGCGCTGTGGGGAAGGGGTGACAAGCAACGTCCTGGCGCCGCGACGGGCAGCTGCAGCGGCGGCTTCGCACCCTGCATGCCCCCCCCCCACAACCACTACGTCAATGGAGCTGCTGACAGCGCCAGCGAGGAGGGAGAGCTGCTGATGTGAGGGCCGCCACGACATTGGTTTCGCTCTGCTGGAGCGCGATGGCGCAGCGGCAACGGCTTGAAAAGCTGATAAATGGTATAATTATATGATGGCTGGGTTTGTGGGCCTTGAAAAAGCAACTGATGCTTGATAAATATGATTTGAGAATTAAATTTTGAAAAAACTCAGAAATGAGGAGCACCCACGTTCTCTGTGCCTGTGAAATGGCATATATCCTACTTCAGTTATCGCCCGCTTTTGTATTTCGACAAATTTTGACTGATGTAGGTAGGAAAAAGAACCCAATGTTTAACAAATTTACTGTTTTCGTGAACAAAACGAATATATTTTTGTGTCCGTGTTTTTTTCATACTTAATGGGCTTAAATCCATGTACATCGCCATCTTGGATTAAAAAATGAATATGAGAGACTTGAATTTGTGAACATAAATCTTTAAATAGAGAAGAGGAGACGATGTTCGAGGCGCAGGTTGCGTACTACCTCAACCATTATCTCGGTCAATATGTGGAAGACATCAACGGGCGCTCCCTAGCGTAAGAATTCGCAGATCACATCAAGATCGTCCAACACCCCATCACGCGTGCGTTCCGACACCCCCTTTTCCTGCAGAATCTCAATTTACGAAGGCAATGTGGTGCTCAAGAACCTGCGCCTCAAGCCCGAGGCTCTGGCAGAGCTCAACTTGCCGGTCACCGTCAAGGCCGGTTTGCTGGGCTCCCTCACCCTCAAAGTGCCGTGGAGCAGCCTGGGCCGGGTGCCGGTGGACGTCAGAATCGACCAACTCTACATCCTGGCGGGTCCCAGGCTGGAAACAGACGATGAAGGATTAGACGGCCTGACGGCGCTGGCACAGGCGTTTCAGGAAGCCAAGCTGAAGCGGGTGGCCAGGCAGGAGTCGCAGTGGATCCACGAGCTGCAGAGCTTGGAGCAGAAGAAGGCGGCGAAGCAGGGCAAGGGGGGAGAGGGCGATGGCGACAAGGGCCATGGCGGCGGCGGCGGTGGTGGGTTTCTTCGCGGCTTGATAGACACAATTGTCGGCAATCTGCAGCTGTCCATCAGCAACGTGCACGTGCGATACGAGGACGACATCACTCACCCTGGCCACCCCTTCGCGTGCGGCTTCACAATGGAGAAGATGTCGGGAGCCACCGTTGACGAGATGGGGCGCCCTGCCTTTGTCACAACCTCGCCGCTGGACGTGCTGCGCAAGTCGCTGCTGCTGCGTCGGGTGGCGCTGTACTTTGACTGCGACGAGGGTGGGTGGGACCCCGCCCAGGCGTGGGGCTCGGCCGCTCCAGAGGTGTGGGAGCGGTGGTTTCAGCCAGGCCTGGCATTAGCGCCGCTCAGCGAAGAAGGCGGGCTTGTGGACCCTGGAAACGCGGCGGCGCGGCAGTACGTGCTGCTCCCAGTAGACGGGAGGGCCACGTACGTGCGGCGGGGGCGGAACGTGCCTCGCAGCGAGAAGGACCCTGCATCTGAAGTAGATTTTACGCTGGATGCAGTGGCGGTGGCCGCCACGCAGGCGCAGTACCGCAGCTACTCCCTGCTGCTGTCGGAGATCTCAACCTTCACCGCGCGGCTGCCTCAGTCTGGGTACAGGCCCAGCGGAAGGCCGGCACCAGGGGCTCCAGCACGGCTGTGGTGGCGGTATGCCGGACTGGCCATAAAGCAGCAGATGGAGGCGCGCAGGTTGACATGGCGGCAGGTGTTGCGGTTTGCGGAGCTGCGGCGGCGGTACGTGCCTCTGTACGCTCAGCATCTCAGGGGAGACGCGCCTGCCGGCTCTCCCGCTCCTGCTGCTGGTGGGGGAGGGATAGAACCGCAGGAGAAGGAGAAAGCGAAGGAGAGCAAAGCAGCGGCGCCTGGGAGCGCCACGGTGCCTGCAGAGATTGCGGAGATGGACGAGGTGCTGCCTGAGCCCACCATCTTGATGTTCAGGCGGCTGGCGCATGCCGAGGTGCAGCGGGAGCGGCGGCGGGAGGCGGCAGCGGCAGCGGCGGCAGGGAAGCCCGCCAAGCAGCAGAAGGCGCAGTCCGTGGGGTGGATGGGGTGGATCATGGGGTCTCGGGGAGGGAAGAAAGAAGAAGAGGAAGAGGAAGAAGAAGAGGGCGGCGGTGTGGAGCATCAATTTGCGCCTGCTGCAGCGGAGGAGTTGGGGCAGGAGCGGCCAGAGCTGTCTTCGGAAGAGTATAGCAAGCTTATCGAGTTGGTGATGCAGCAGGAAGAGGGCGTTCAGCTAGGTTGGTTGAGATAGGATTTTCTTCAAATGTTGTGCCGTGAAGCATTTTATATTTTTGTTTACCCCATCAACTAACCCGTATCTCCTATTTCTCACGTTGGTCACACACGTAGGCATCGAGACCCCTCACTCGCTGCTCACCCAGGTGAAGATTCGGGTGGGTTCAGCTTCCGCCCAGCTTCTGGGCCCCGACGGCTCGCTGGTGCTGCGAGGCAGCCTGGAGGGCATCACCGCTGCCGCAGACATGTTCCCAGTGACGCACAGGGTGGAGCTGGGGGTGACTGCGATGGGAGTGGAGAGCCCAGAGGGGGTGTTTCTGCAGACGGGGGCAGCGCCAGGAATGCATAGCCTGGACGCCTCCCTGATGGACAGAGCTGGTGAGTAATGGGCAGTGTAAATTTAAATTATTTTGAGCCTGCATTATTGTTAATTTCCCTCCAATTGAGGAGTTTTGTTTGTTGACGGCAATATTGAAAATTTCTCTCCAAGTGAATTATTTTTTCTCTCTCTGCGCAGGCTCGATGGTCCGAGAGCTGCAGGCGGTGACCTCCGACCGCGCGCTGGCCGTGTCTTTCATCCAGCGCCCCCAGGACGACAGCGCCGACGTTGTTGTGGATGCCGTGCTGACTCCCAGCTATGTGTATTACAGCGCAGCAGCGGTAGAAAGGGTGGTGCAGTTCTTCTCCCCGCCGCAAGAGCTCCAGAACCTGGACTTCAGCAACCTCAGTGCGGCCGCGTCCTCGCAGCTAGAGCGCGCCCGCAAGGCCGCTGCTGAGTACGCCGCAGCAGCACTGTCCAACAAGCCCCGGCTGAAAATGAGGCTGGATCTGGAGGCGCCCAAAGTGGCCATCCCGGTGACGGACTCCCAGGGCGCAGTCAGCCTCGCCCTGGACCTGGGTCGTTTCATTATCGAGACTGATCACGCCACCGCTTCCAGCCTCCCTCCCGAAGAAGCTGGCCTCTACGAGTGCATCCGCCTCTCTGGCAGCAACGTGTCGGCATATGCGGTGGATGGTGCATTCGACTGGGCGCAGCTGGAGGAAGGAGGTGCCTCGTCAGCTGACCTGAAGCTGGTGCGGCTGCTGGATCGCTGCGGCATGGAGGTGGGCCTGCAGGCGGCGCGCTACCCCGAGCCTCGCTACCCGCGGTTGCGGCTGTCCCCCAGCGTCCCCATCTTGCACTTTCACTTCAGTCCAGGCCGGATTAGCCGCATGCTGCGCGTCATCAACGCCGCGCTGCCCTCCTCCGCCCCTGTGGCCTCCCAGCCCAGCCAGGCGCTGGAGGACGCCGTCGCGAAGCCGGGACAACCCGTAGACGAGGCGTGGAGGCGGCGCGCTGAGCATGAGGGCGCTGTTCGCATGCTGCTGTGGACCGGACTGGGTAGGGCCACGGCAGGGTGGCATCGCCGCCACGCTGTGCTCTACCAAGGCAGCCTTTACGTGTACGAGAACGAACGCAGCGGCAACCTGGCGGCCACGGTGGGCGTGTGGCCAGACAAAGAGGTCGTGAGAGTCCCAGCGGAAAATGTGGCTGGGTGCCCCCACGTTCTGGCGGTACGCCCTGCTGCGCCTGCCGGGGTTGAACATTCGTTTGCGGGCATCTCTGAGGACCCGTCTGCCACGCTGCTGCGGTGTGACAGCGAGGAGACGGCGGAAGATTGGTATCGCAGCTTGCTCAGAGCGCAGCAGGCCATGCAGGAGCTGGCAGGCGCCGTGGTTGGGGCTGAAGGGGAGGCCGACTGGGACGGCGCGTCTTCGACCGTTTCAGCTGGCGACTTGGAGCGGGCCTCGGCTGCAGGCACTTCTGAACCTGCAGAGCCAGAAACGCCGCAAGGAGCGGCGGCTGGGGGCTCCAGCGTGCTGTTGCAGATCGACGCGCAGCTGGGAGAGTTTGCACTATTTGTGAGCGGCCGGGAACCCACAGACTACTGGCCTCCCCCGCAGCCTGGGGATGAGACGACTGTGGAGACCAGCGGCGCCGGTGTTGGTGGCTCTACGGGCGATCTCTGCACCCCGATACTGCGCAAAGGCAACGACGCGGGGGAGGTTGATGGCGAGGTGCCGCTGATTGTGCTGCGAGCGTCTGGCGGCAGCATGGGCTTCACTTACGGCGACTTTGGCATGACAATCCACACCGGCCTGCACTCTCTGGATATCCTGGATACCCTGGTGGGCCGGAAGTGCCCTGCCTACTGCTTTCTCGCCTGCAGCAGCAAGCCCAACGGCAGAGTGGTTGAAGTTGATGATGATTTGTTCTTTGACCCCGTCACTTCAAGATCAGACTCGGATCTCACCAGGACGGGCAGCGGGGAACCCAACCTGTCCCCCGCAGGCAGCTGGACCACTCCTGGCGGTGGCCGGCGGGGACGGGGTGAAGACGCAGAGCACGCAAAGCAGGACCTGGCTGAGTTTACGTTCAAGCTGCGGCGGCCCAACACCGACCAGTACGAGGGCGTGGACACCGCGCTGGATATCAAGCTCAACCAGCTCTACGTTTTCTGCAACCGCCCCACTGTCGCTGCCCTCATCACAATGGGGCTGGACGTCAGCGTGGCGGCCCTTTCCGTCTTTGTCATCGATGAGACCGCGGCTGTGGCAGCGCCAGACTCCCAGGTGGATCCTGCTGGGGCGGGGGCAGGTGGCGGAGCTGGTGAGGACGAAGAGGATGTGGAAGTGGTGGAAAGCGCGCAGCTGTTGGGCCCTGCAGCGGGGCGGCGGGCGCTGTTCTCCATGAGCTTGGCCCTGCGCACGCTGCAGGTGGTGCTGAACTACGAGGGGCATGCGGAGGAGGCACTGGCCGAGGCATGCATCACCGATTTTGATTTCGATTTGTCTCTGGCGCCAGATGGGGAGATGCGGATCACATCCTCGTTGGGAAACCTCTCAGCGGTGAGTTGTATGTTTATTTCAACTATATTTTGTTTTTTAAGTACACGTTTGCAAATTATCTCTTTGGTATATTTTTGTTAATTTATTTATTTGCCTCATTCCTTTCTTTCTTTCTTTCTTTCTTACAGACGGATCGCACCCTGCCCGAGGACCACCCCTACCACCAGGCCTGCGGTCTGCGCCTGGGCAGTGACACCTCCCTGGTGCACCTCACCTTCACCTCTCATCCCGCCTCTCACAGCACAGACGACCCCCGGGTGCCCACAGGCTACGATTTCTACACCCTCCAAGCCCGCCTGAGTGAGCTGCAGCTGGTGTTTCTCTACCGTTTCCTGCAAGAGAACCTGCTGTACCTCTCCATGATGCTGGCAATGAGACCGCCGCCGCTGCAGCCACAACCGGCGCAGCAGCAACGCGAGGAGCAGACCCCTGCAGCTTCAGCAGCGATACCACCGCCACCGCAGCTGACCCCCAAAGAAGGAGAGGAGCCAGCAGGGAATGCCGCTGTTGCCCCGTTGGCAGCAGCAGCGGAGGTGCGTCCTTTCATTTTGGCCATGGACCTGGAGATGAACGCACCCGTCATTGCGCTGCCCCACTCCTCCGACAGTCGAGACGCGATTGTGCTGGACCTGGGCGTGCTGCGCCTGACCAGCGCTGTCGAGTCTCACGGCACTTCTGCAGCATCGTTGGTGGAGGTGGCCGAGGTTACGTTCTCTGGGGTGGAGTGCACCGTGGTGCAGGCGGGCAGGCGCGGACACAGCGTGGTGAGGAACCCCGAGCAGGGGTGGCAGCTGCAGTGGCGCAGGCCGCTGATACCCACGGACAGAAGCGACGCGCCCTTTGTGAGTTTGAATTTTTATCATCAAACGTTCTTTCTGACAATCTCCTCTAATCATAATCAAATTTCCCCAAATTTTCCCATCCAGCTTTCCAATTACCAAATACAAATGCATTAATATGACTAAACATTCTCCCTTCTAATACCTAATGTTACTTATTTATTGCAGTTTGACCTGGCCATCAATGTCCCGACGTTCAAGGCTTCCCTCTCCGACGCTGAGTACATGCTCATGACCTCGGTGGCCGCCGCCAATTTCACAGAACCCATGGCGCTGCCTGAGGGCGCGGACTGGGTGACGCAGCAGCACCGCATCGACCAGCTGTCAGCCCTCGAAAGCAGCACTGCAGACCTGACAGCAACTCCGCCCGCTAGCCCCCAAGAGCTGCTCCACATGCTCACCCCTGTGACTGGGGGAGATGATGAAGACGAAGGACCTCCTTCTGCTGCTGCCGGTGCCACTCCAGCGCCTGCGGCGACCCCTGCTGCCGCTCCACTCTGTCCAGCCATGGCGGCGCTCACCTCCATCAGGACTGTGGTGTCGCTGGGAGCTGTGGAGCTGGAGCTGCGGCAGAGCGTGGAGGGTCTGCCTGACCCGGTGCCCCTCGCGCGCTTTGCAGTGGCTGAGCTGTACGTAGCTTTCAGAAATACCGAGGGCGGCACAATGCACGTGGATGTCAACATCCCCAAAGTGGAGGCCAAGGACTTGCGGCCGGATGTGCCCCCAGAGCAGAGTATGGCCATCTCCAGCGGCCATAAAGCCTCCTTTCTGATGCTCAAGGTATTGAGTTGAATTAACAGGTTATTTTTTTCCGTTGAAGCTTACAACTACATTCACAATTGGTTTTCTTGTTCTTAACAACTTGCAGTGGGAGTCTTCAGCTGAGATGCAGCACCAAGCGCTGCAGATAACGCTCCAGAAGCCGCTGATTGTGGCTGAGCTGGGCTTTCTGGTTGACGTCACACGCTTTGTCATGCCGACCTTCTCATTCGTCAAGTCGAGCCCAGTGCCGCACGCCACCTACGACGTCATCCTGCAGGGTAAGTATATCACTATAGCATCGCGTGTTGATACGCTTATATGGCCTCCCCTTACCCTTTTTTATGAATTTGAAGATCGTACCAACCAAAGACTAATACAATACAATACAATAACCTTATTATAATAATACAATAATAACCCTTATTCTATGTTTGCAGAGGGCTGTCATGTGGCGTCCGAGACGCTGTGGTTGTCTCCTGCCGTGCGGCTTCTGGCTGACGCCCCTGGCGTGACTTCCTGTGAGTACGACGGCAAGGGCCATTCCATCGTGCTGCCTTCTCGAGACCACCTCGACGAGCTGCTCCCGCTCATCATCATCGGCTCCAGCTGCACCCTGCGCCTGAAAAACGTCACCGTCGTCAACGCAAGCTCGCTGTCTGCGTGCCTGCAGCTGGCACCAGGCGCCAGGCTGGTGTGCCACTCCTCCGACGGCGTGGCGCTGATGGGCACCAAAGACGGTAGAGTAAGCAGCCCCAGAGACCCGCCTGGAGGGCTGCGCAGCCCTACAGCTGGGGCGCGGCGGCTGTCTTTTGAGGCGCCTTCGCTGCCGAGGAAGAGCGAGGTTGCTGGGGGCACCCCTGCGCCGCCAGAGCAGCCTTCAGCCGCGGAGCCCGCCCCCCGAGGGTCGATTGAGATCACTCTCAACGCTGTGGGCGTGGGGCTGCAGCTGATGCAGCTGGAGAAGGTGCGAGGGCTGAGCAATCCGCCTTCGCGAGCGGGAAGCTCTGCTGCAACGCTCACCCGCGCAGGCAGCCACGCGCAGGGCTCCGCTGCCGATCTGACGCTGGCTGCAGAGGAGCGCGGCGGCGGTGGTGTGCACCGCACACCGTCTGCCACTCGGCCGCTGACTGCGCTCGATGAGCATCGCTCCATTCGGTTGCTGATGGCCACAATGGATCTGGCGGCGCACTACAAGAGCGAGGGGTTGGCGCAGAAGGGGCGGGTGGAGATTCAGGGGCTGCGCGCTGAGACTCGCACCATTGCTGACCTTGGCCGTGTGATGCAGGATCGGGCCGCAGAGGAGCTGGCGCAGCACCGCAAAGTGCGCGGAAAGAAGGAGACGGTGGTGCTACAGCCCTGCCGCGTGGTTCTAGACTTCGATCTGCAGTCCGAGCAGCCCCTTGGCCTGGTTGCCCCGCAGCTGCGCCTCACCAACGTCGATCTGCGGCTGTCTGACATTCGGCTGACGCTGTCGCCGGCCGTGGCAGACCTGGTGGGGTCCCTGGGCACAGGCGCGCTGAGCCCTCTGATGCAGCCTGGTCCTGACGCGCCTCTGCGAGCGGTGCGACAGTATGAGCGGGTTTGGAGCATCGACCCCTCTTCAGCTTGGCAGGAAGAAGACCAGCTGGCGGTGAGCTTGTCGGTGATGGGAGGCGGCGCTGGGGTGACGGTATGGCGCCCAATAACCCCTACAGGCTACGGCATTGTGGGCCATGTGATCACCGCTGGTGACGCCAGCCCATCGTTCGAAGTGCTCGCTGTGGCGGTCAACAGCGGGCTGGTGGCCTATCCGCTGTCGTTCCAGAAGATGTGGGCGGGCGGGGGCGCCACCATTTGGCGGCCAGTGCCTCCCCAAGGCTACGTGGCAGTCGGAGACTTGGCCGCCCTAGGACACGAAGAACCGGAGGTGTTTGAGGTGCTGTGCCTGCACAACACCGCGGTGGTGGAGTCCCCCGTGGGAGAGTGCCTGGTGCTGCCGCAGTTGCTGCCTCAGACGCCGTCTGCCTCCGTCCGCCTGGAGGCTGAGCTGCCTCCGGTGGATTTCTGGTGCGTGGACAACACCATGGGCACCTTTTGGACGGTCACCGCGGACGGCATGGCGCAAGTGGAAGGCAGGGACCTGCGCACGCCGGCAGGGCTGACGCCGTCCGCGCTGCTGGCGATGGGAGCTGCGGTCTCTACAGCGGACGTCAAGAAGGTGGACTCGCAGGGCGTGGTGACGGGGTCCATGGTGCAGCAGCCCATCATCTCAAAGTGAGTTCATTCAGGGATTTTAAGGTTTATTTCTTCCACTTTAGGGTTGTTCCTCTATTAGAAAAAGTGGATGTTCCTCTATTAGAAAAAGCCGGTGTTTTTATTCAACAATAAACCTCTGCTCGTTTCCCCATCAAAATGACTGCGCAGGCTGCAGCTGGTGTCCTCCCCTCGAGCGCTCTTCGACACGTTCAACGCCTCGCGCCAACAAAAGCGCACCGAGGAGGTGCGCCGCACGCTCACCCCCGCCGTGGTTGACTTCCGCCGCATCTGGAGCGACCAGGGGTTCTACACCGATGGAGAGGGGCTCACCCTGTGGCGCCCTGTGGTCCCCCAAGGCTATGTATCTCTGGGCGACTGCGCCGTGCGTGGCTTCCACCCCCCGCCTTCCTGTCTGGTCATGCGCGAAGACTACGCGGGAGAGGGCAAAGGCATGCCCCTGGTGAAGCTCCCCTTGGATTTCCAGCCCATTTGGTCGGATTCCAACCCTCGGCCTGAACTCCGTTTAAACTTCTGGTGGCCCATCGCGCCGGAGGGGTACGTGGCCATGGGCTGCGTGGCCTCCGTGGGGCCCAACGTCCCCAGCAAGAACGTCGTGAAATGCGTGCGGCGAGATGCAGCAGTGGCAGCTGGGCCGCCCAGGACGCCGCTTTGGGCTGTTGAGAGGGGGGCAGTAGGAATGGCGCCTGTGCGAGTTTGGCCGTCGGACGAGGCGCTGGGTACGTTCCTCGTGGACATCCCGGACCGAAAATCCACGCAGCAGCAGCGGTGGAAGCTGGGGCTGGCGGGCGTTGAGACCAGCGTCCAGCTGGCGAGGGGGTCGCAGCAGGCACAGCAGGCTGCGGAAGCGCAGCAGGCGGCCTCCTCGGCGCAGCGCCAGGGCGTCGACGTCATCCTCAACACCGGCAGCATCTCGTTGCTGCTGCTGGATGCGCTGCACACTCCAGTGGTTGAAGTGGAGACCACGGGGGTCGAAGCTGGGGTGCATGGCCCCAGTAGGCAGGTTATGCAGGCATATCTGGGGCTGCAACCGTCCATCAGCGCCTATAACCGCGCCCTCAGGCACTGGGAGCCGATGCTGGAGCCTGTGGACGTCATTTTCAAGTGCGATTCAAACACAGGCAACACGGTGAGTGGAAATATTAATTAAGGGGCGGTTTTTATGGTTTCAACGTTTTATAATCAGTTGTTTTCATGTAATTTGTACTGTCTGAATATTTTGAATATTTTCTTTTTCATTTAAACTCTCAACTCCATTTTCCTCTCGCTTGGCCTCTGCAGCTTGCTTCTGGCATCGAGCCTGGCATCCACATGACCGTCAAGTCGTCCGCTGAGATGGTGTACACCACCCTGGCCCTCACCCATGCTCTTTCATTCCTGTCGGCCATGGAACAATGGCGGGCGGTGAAAAAAGACGGGGCACTGCGCCTGATGCAGATCTCGTCGATCATGGACTCCGATGCGTCTGCAGTCATGACCACGGTGACCAATGCGCTGGGCACCGAGGCAGCCATGGAGCTCGATTTTGGGGACAGAATGTGAGGAGAAAAACTTACCGTCCTAACAAAATTGAATATTATAATGATCTCGCGTTTTTATTTTTATTAAATCAACAAATTAACAACTTTCTAATTGTGACGCATTTTATATTTTCTTTCTTTCAGGGGCTTGGTCAAACTGCCGGCTGGCGAGTCGGCGGCTGTGCTGCGCCCCATCCAGCAATTCCTCAGGCGGAAGAACGCCGATCTGCTGCCCAGGGAGGCCATGCCCCACGAACTATTGCTGGTGGACGTGCAGGCGGCGTCTGGCGCGGCGTTGACCCCTGGCCGTCGCATTTGCTGCACTGTCCGCTTACAAGGCGCTGGAGTCGATGGCGCCCCGCCGCCGCAGCAATACATGCGCACCAGGGGCGTGGCAGCGGCTGCTACAGCCTCCAAATCCGAAGACCCCGCCGAAGCGGCTTGGGAGGAGCGGCTGGTGCTCCCGCTGCCGTCCCGCCCTTCCCCGTCGCACCTTCTGGCCTTTGAGGTGTGGGATGTCGACGTAAAGGGCGGCAAAGGGGCCATCCTGGGTGCCGGAAGCGTGGAGGTGGCTGTGGAGCAGCTCTCTGAGCGGGAAACGCAGGATATTGCGGTGGCAATGACGGTGGCGGGCGGCCGCGGTGCTGTGCAGTGCACGCTTCGCGCTTCCTACATGCTGCAGCGCCAGTGGAAGGAACACGTGCTGTCAGAAGCTGCTGGGGGAAAAGAGGCGTGGGACGCTGCCGAGCCCACGCGCGGCACGCGGGCGTTGTCGCTGCCGCAGACCAAACCTGGCGCCTGGTCGGTGATACCCAACTTCGGGCAGTCTCGCACCTTAGCTGCAGCCGCGCTGGCCTCCAACCAGTCGCTGCGCCCCACGGGACTGACCTCCGTCATCCCTCTAAATGTCAATGGCGAGGCTCTGGTGCTGGAGGGGTGCCTGATGAAGGGGGAGTGGCGGGAACTGCTGCGAGCCCTGTGCCAGGTGGTCAACTCATCAGAATTGACCCTGGAGGTCTGCATGGTGGCTACCGGCAAGGCGGGAGAGGTCTTGAGGCTGGCGCTGGGCCGTGTGGCCCCTGGGGACGCGCTGCCGCTGCCTCTGGGGTGGAATCTCAGCGGCCGTCACCTGGCGTTCCGCCCTGTGCTGACAGAAGCAGAAGCGGGAGAAAACTTCGATGGAACGTCACCGGAGGCGGTGCATGAGTGGAGCGTGGATGCCCACAGCGCTAGCGCCGCTGCTTTGCCTTTGGACAACCTCGATGAGGCCATCACTCGGCTGGTGTCATGTGCACCGCTCGCGCTGGCCTCCTCCGACCTGATCGAACCAGAAAGGAGCCTTAACACGCAGGGAGTGGCCGCCACGCCTCCACCTGCAGCTTCTTCGACTGTGTGGTTCAGCCTGATGGTTGAATGCGACCTGCTAACGACTGGAAAGCGGGGAGAGCCGCTGACTGATTGGCGCATTATGGTGGGCCCCCCGCTGACCATCACCAACCAGCTGCCCCTCCCCGCCACCCTGATTGTGTGGGAGCACGTTCCGGAGGCCAAGGGCACCGCGATGGCTCGCCTGAGTCAGCGTGTTCCCAGCGGGGAGCAGGCAGCGGTGTACACCGCAGACATGCGGCGCCCTGTGTCGTTCACGCTGTTCCCCGACGGCTACGACTGGGCGGGCGCTGGGCCTGCGGTGCTGTCAACGGGACTGGCGCGGATGGCTCGGCCGCTGCCTGATCGATTTTCGCTGGTGCGCCCTGGCTCACGGCTGCCCGTGGAGGTGTTTCTGCAGCGGGACTACCAGCTGGGACCGTGGCTGCTGCGGGAAGCCAGCAGCGAGGAGCTGGACCCAGGGACTGCTGTTGCTCGAGGAGTCCCGCTGGCTGTCACTCTTCTGGCCCCTCTGTGGGTGGTGAATGCCACTGGACTAGCCATAGAAGCCGCAGTGGTGCAAGTGGCCACCCCTCTGCAGCCCAAGAAGGACGCCATCGCGGGGCGCAACGCCGCTGCCGCTGCGGCGGCGGCCGCCGCCGCCTCCCCTGTTGCCGCCATTCTGCGCACCTCCAACGTCCAGATCCCTGGCATGCCGCCCATGCATGACCCGCCTGGAGCTCGCACCGTGGCCCCCACCTCCATGGAGCTGCTGAGCTACCCCTTGCCAAACTTTTTGGGCGGGGCATCCACGGTGGGCTCGGCGGACGCCAAGCAGGCCGCCAGACGGCAGCACTACGGCGTGCGCCTGAAAATAGCCAACTCGGGGTGGACCTCGCCGCTGGTGGTGAACACGATGGACCTGGGAGGCAACGGCAGCGATAGGAGCGCAGTGGAAAACCTGCAAAACGCAAAGCCGGTGCTGATTCAAGCGGAGGCGCGGGAATTTGGCATAGTGTACGAGGTGACGGCGCGCCTCGAGGTCACGCCGTTTAACAACTCGCAGGTGCTGCGTTTGGAGCCCTACATTGTGGTGACCAATCGAACTGCTGTGCCGCTGCAGCTGCTGCAGTGCCGCCCCCAGGCTCGCTCGCCGCTGGCGCCCGAGGCGTTCTGCAAGCAGCTGGGCGCCGTGCCGGAGGGCGGAGAGAGCTTCGTGGCTGGGGCAACTCGAGAAGCAAACGCTTTGCCGGTGGCAGGGCCTGGGCCTCCCTTGATGCGGCCTCAGCTGCGCAGCGTCAGCTCGCGGACGATTCAGACGGAAGAATCCGTGATTTGGAGCAGCGAGCCGTCCCCTGGGGCGCAGCAGCAGCAGTGGCGGCCCACACCTTCGGTTCTCCCCGCTGCTCCGCTGGTGAGACTGCCAAGCGGCGCCCAAAAGGAACATGAACGCATGGGCGCCACGCTGCAGCTGCCTGCAGGCGCCGCTGCGATCCCGTTGAACCTCTGCTGCGGACTGAAGTATGCCCGGCATGTGCTGTGCTTCCGCTGCGACAGCGGTGGGCCGAAAAGCAGCAGCAGTGAAGGAGAAGGAGAAGAAGAGGTGCCCGTTCTGTGGAGCCGCCCGCTAACGATCCATCCCGACCGGGAGGAGCAGCACTGCGTGGCTATTCCTGCCTGCCATGGCGGTGTGACTACCGGCGCTGGCGGGGTGGCCCTGCTGCGGCTGTCGGTGCGCTCCCGCGGGCCGGGCATGCACCACGTCGTGCTGGAGAGCGTCAACACCGAGGCTCCTTTCCTGCTGGAGAACAGGACGCCCTTCCCGCTGCAGTATCGCCAGGTAGAAATAGCTTTGCTTATTTTAATTGCTTAGTACTTCTGAGATGCTTCTCTGACTGGGAGAACTTTTTGTTTTGATTAATTTTATCGTTTCCTTTTTTTAAGCACCTCTCTTCGCCCCCTGTATATATAATTGATTAATATTTTATTGCTTGCATCGCAGGCGCACATCCCCAATGCCCCCTTCCATACCCTGCCCCCGCTCTCCGCGGCCGGCTACGTGTGGGAGTACACAATGGACGGCTCCTCTGGGGAGCTGGAGCTGCAGGAGGGCATGGCTGTGGGGAGCTCTGAGATCTACGCACTGAGCGCTGCTGAGGGACGCGCAAAGCCGCTGCACCTGTCAGCCACCCCCCACCAAGCCACCGTGAGGGTGGGCTTCTTGGAAATGGTGGCGATGAACCCGGCAGGCGTGACTGCTATCGCTGGGGACGAAACCACCAACGCTCCTTTGGGGAGAGGTGGCGTGGACAGGGCGCTGCAGGTGGCCCCAGGCCGCGATCCGCTGCTGATGGCGGGGCTGAAGGGCGTGGCGGCGACTCACCCTGATATTCGCGCCACTGTGGAGATTCCTGGGTTGGAGCTGTCGATTGTGGATGATTCGCCGCAGGAAATTCTGCTGTTGACGGTGACCGGGGTAAAAGTGGTGGCTGCTGGGGGGTTGACCCCCGTGGGACCCTTCCGTTCGCTGCGGTGCGACTTTCAGCGCGTGCAGGGGGACAACCAGCTGTTTGAATGCCGCTACCCTGTGTTTTTCAGCGCCAGAAAATCGCCAATCGAGGGGCAGCAGCAGTCAGCGCGGCGGCAGGCGCTGCCCATGCTGTGCCTGACTGGGGTGCGGCAGATTGCGGGCTCTCGTGGGCGGTCCTTCTTCCCCTTCATCGGCCTGCGCTTCCCGCAGGGCGTGCAAGTTGCCATCAGCGAGCCTGTCGTCTGGAAGCTGCTGGACATCGCCCAGCGGCTGTCGCAGGCTGCTTCCAGCAGTGGAGACGGTGACGGTGTGGCTGGAGACGGCATGGCTGCTGCTGACCTCCCCGTGCGCGTGCGTCACCTCAACTTTGGCGACATTGCGCTGAACGTCAGCTTCCAAGGAGACCCTCTTTCGCGGCCCAGGCACCTAGCGGGCGGCATGGTGGCCATGCTCATTGACCTGGCCAACTTCCAGGCCGCTCCCATCGTGCTGCATGGCTTTGACAGGGTGGAATTGCGGTCGTCAACCTCTGCATTTGCCGGCTTCCTCACCCAGGTACCTTAAAATATATGTATTAGAATACGTGTTCTACTATATATATATATATATATAAATATATATATATATATTTCTTTTTAATGTGTTAACAGCACATTATGGGCGTAACTAGCCACTTTTCATATTTTTTTCCGCCTCTAATTTTTTTGAACTGCAGTGGTTCCAGGGCGAGCTGTTTGGCATTGGGCTGTCCCTGGTGCGCAACTTTGGCGTCATCGGCGGCGCCTCCCGGGTGCTGGGAATCCTGTCAGCGGGCGTGGCCAAGCTGTCTGGAGACTCTCGGTCGGAGCGCAAAGAGCCGCCAATGCCGTGAGTTTTGATACCATTGTTGTTATAGTTATAGCATAGTCCTCAATACAGTCTTAATATTTGGTTATTAACAAATGTGCATTATTCAAACTTATCATTATACTAACAAGCTTCCTATTATACTCCATCATTAATTATTCTTATCAACAGGTCGGCGGCCTCTTCCTCCCGCCTCACTAAAACCCCCTCCCAGCGCTCCATCTCCGACGTGGGAGACGGACTGCTGGAGGGAGCGGGCGCCTTCGGCTCCTCCATCATGCGCGGCATCCGCGGGCTGGTGGAGAAGCCGCTGCAGGGCGCCAAGCAGGCGGGGGTTGAGGGCGCCATGAAGGGCATCGCCAAGGGCATCGTGGGGGTGGTCGCAAACCCCGTGAGCGGCGCGCTGGACGCGTTGAGCGCCACTGCGGAGGGCTTTGACGCTGCGTTCAGCGCCAAGTCGCGGGGGGAGCAGCTGGTGACGCAGCGGCGGCGGCTGCCTCGCGTAGTGGGCGGAGACAGCAAACTCACGCCGCTGCTGCGCGACGGATCCGAGCGGGAGGCTATCATTGAGCAGCTTGGCAACGCGCTGCTCTGGGCGACGCTGCTAGCGGCCCAGACGGTGCCTGGCGGCGGCGCTCGGAGGGCCCAGGGCACGGAGGCTTATGAAGAGCACTTTGTGCTTCCCAACAAGGCCGTGGCCATCCTCACAAACCGCAGCATGCTGCTGGCGTCTGCCCCCGGCTTCGCGCAGCTCAACGGCGCGGCAGAGATCGGCTCCCTGGTGTCGGCAGATGTGGCGCCTGGCGGCATCATTTGGTCGGTGCGGTGGGACGACGTGCTGGCGCTGGAGCTGCGGTGGAGCGGGGCTGGCAGTGCCGCCACCTCTGGGCGGTATCCAGACTGCCTTGTAGTGCATCGTAGGGGCACCCCCGGGGTCGTGGGCCCGCAACCCCTGGCACGGCTGCTGCCGTGCTTCCCCGACACCCCCCAGGCATCGCAAGTCAAGCTGGTGGCAGAGAAGGTGCTGCGCAAGTACTACCAAGACCCGGTGCGGCAGGACGCGCAGTGGACGGAACGTCATGCTGCCCGCGCTGCGCTGCCCACCGGCCAGTCCCTGGACCAGCTCCCCCTCACCCTCCCCAGCCTCGACTTCAAGCCCGTGTGGCACACCAACCCAGCCAGGCAGCCGGTGGTATATTTTTGGCGCCCTGTGGCTCCCCCCGGCTACAGTCCTGCAGGCGACGTTGCCACGCTGGGAGACGAAGCCCCGCTGAATCCGGTGCCGTGCTTCAGGGACGACGCCACGCTGCGCCCCTCCGCCAAGCCCGCTGCGTCTGCGCCCACCTCTCCCCCCTTGGAGTACACCCTCATTTGGCGGTTCAATGGGGAGCGTGCAGTGAGCATGTGGATGCCGGTGGCGCCACGTGGGTACGTGGCGCTGGGTGCGGTGGTGGTGGGTGGGCCCAGTGTGCCTAGAGTGAACGAATACGTCACCATTAGGGCAGATATGACTGCCCCCGGACGAGTGTTTGATTCTCCCATCTGGGCCTACGACCCGGCGCCTGCGTCCGTCACCCCTGCTGCCGCTGGGGCCGGCAGCTCCATGCAAGATGCGCTGGTGGCTGCGTCGCAGCAGTCGCAGCCGGAGCTGTGGAAGATTGCGGTGTGGCCGGTTGACAATCGTGTCGGCACATTTTTGGCGGTGCGGGCGCTGAGCAAGCCCCCCGCGGAGCTCGCGAGGACGGTAGTGGCGGTGGAGAAGCGGGAGAGCGCGCGCGAAGAGGCGTTTGGACCGCTGTAGACCCTCGATTTGCATTGACATTTTCTGGAGAACGCTTGCGGAGGAGGGTTTTGAATGTTGGAGGTGCAATGCACAGCACCGCATGTTTTTATGTGTACCATATATAAATCATACTTAATTTTTACATTGTTTTTTTATCACTCGTCTTTGCATTTGCCATTCATTGTATGTTGCTTGCTTTTAAAATAACCCTAAAGCTTTTTTAAAAAAAAAAATACCATTGTTACAGTTTTCTGTTTAGTTTTTATGGACATTCGTTGCTTTAAAAGATGTCCGGTAAATAGCAGATTAAGATTTATTGGCTTCTCACTAATGAGGGAGATAATTAAAAGGCAAGAGGGAGAGTAGAAGTGTGAGCATGCTATGACCTTTGAAGCATTGTGGAAACTGACCTGGGTTGGCAGTAGACCTGAAGACGGCCCTTGCTGGTTTGCCCTGCAGCATGAATAGGTGGCAAAAGTTTTTGTTTGGTTCCCTGTAATGTTTGTATCTGTTGTTTTTTGAAAAACAACTTTCCTTAGCCGCCAATCGACAGCGATTGCGACAGCGATTGCGACAGCTCCCGTGCCTCGGCTATCAATTCTATTCTAAAATCTCACTCCAGATATCGATGGCTCTTCGGCAGCGCGTCTTGGGGAGCGGCTCTCTCGCTCGCTTTTCACAGCTCAGGCATTCGTCATCCTGGTTTACGAATGTAGAAGAAGCCCCGAAAGATCCTATTCTCGGTAGGTTTAAAACCCATTTTATTCAATTTACTTGAATTTGTGGAAAGCAGCCTCTCAATTTCACTTTTTGGGTGTTCAAATATTTCTCATCACCTGTCAATATTTCGCAACAATTTAACGTGCTGCAGGCGTGACTGAGCGCTTCCTTGCGGACCCCAACCCCGAGAAAATCAATTTGGGCGTGGGAGCGTACCGCGACGACGACGGCAAGCCCCAGGTCCTTCACGTGGTTCGTGAAGCCGAGACACGTGTAGCTGGCCATTTCTATCATGAATATCTCCCCATCCTCGGCCACCGCCAGTTCTGCGAGGAGTCCGTGAAGCTGGCCTACGGTGACAACGCCACCGCCATCGCTGAGGGCCGCGTGGCCACCATTCAGGCGCTTTCTGGCACTGGCGCATGCCGCCTGTTTGCCGAGTTCCAGCAGCGGTGGTTCCCCAAGGCCTCCAAGATATACATCCCCAAGCCCACTTGGTCCAACCACCACAACATTTTCCACGACGCTGGCGTTGAAATCGTAGAATTTCCTCACTACGACCCAGTTAAGAAGGGGCTGGCGTTCGAGCAGCTCTGCAGCTCGCTGGACGCTGCCCCCGCTGGCTCGGCGGTGCTGCTGCATGCATGTGCGCACAACCCCACTGGCTGCGACCCCTCCCTGGCGCAATGGAAGGAGATTTCGCAAATCATGTTGAAGCGGAACCTGTTCCCGCTGTTCGACATGGTAACAACGAATAATAATCAATAATATCCCGTCAACGCGATATTCTCTGTGTACATATTAACAAGGAATCGCATCCTCCCTGCAGGCATACCAAGGCTTCGCCTCTGGCGACTGCGAGCGTGATGCTGCTGCCATTCGGTTGTTCCTCGATGATGGCCACCAGCTGGCGCTGGCGCAGAGCTACGCCAAGAACATGGGGCTGTACTCGCAGCGCGTGGGAGCCCTCAGCTACATCACTGGCTCTCCTGCCGAGACCTCCAACGTTGAAAGTCAACTCAAGGCTATTGCCCGCCCCATTTACTCCAACCCGCCCAGCCACGGCGCGCTGCTGGTGCACATGGTATTGAGCGACCCCGAGCTGAAGGCTAGGTGGTATGAGGAGGTGGCTGGTATGGCGAACCGCATCATCAGCATGCGCACCTCGCTGCGCACGGCGCTGGAGGAGCTGGGCAGCGCCCACAACTGGCAGCACATCACCGACCAAATCGGAATGTTTGCCTTCACTGGCCTGTCGCCAGAGCAGGTCGACAAGCTGACTGGGGAGCACTCCATTTACCTCACGCGCAACGGGCGCATCAGCATGGCGGGGTGCAACAGCAAGAACGTGCACCGCATCGCTGAGGCCATCCACGCCGTCACAAAATAAGCCATGGCGTAGTAACAATTCAGCATGTAATGGATCTATAAATGAACGAGGTCCTCGACAAAATTTTGAATTTAGAACAAATTTTTCTCCTCTCTTCTCTTTCACAACCAATATAATTTGCTGTTGCTCAATTCTTTTCCAATCATTCATAACTACAATGACATGCATATATACGAGTTTGAGAGAAGAAAGATCGCTCGAGTTCGATGTAAAAAACTTCCGTGCGCCTTGGCACAGCGGCGGCAGCTCGAGGATACTCTGAGCCAACAGCGCTCAGAAGCAGGCGGCCTTCGTGCTGCGCGGTGGCACATCGGATGACATGGAAAGTACCTCCGACGGTCTGCTTTCATTTTCTGGCCTATAAAGGCTGTTGCAGCTGCTGAGGAGGTGGACCTCTCCCGCGGTGCTCAGACGCCAAGAAAAAGAGGACGTAGCAGTGAGGGGGTGCTGCACAACTATAAAGAGTTTTCAGAAGCGCGCTGAGATGCATATGGAAGCTTGAAAAGACTTCAAACTTGCTTGCCAGGATTTTATGAGACTCAAATGTATTGCTGCGAATATTCATTAATGCAGTTCCTAGTCAGCATGGATTTCCCTCGTACACAGGCTGAAAACTTTCATTCACTTTGCTTCATGTTCATATGCTTTAAATACCAATCTGATTCGGCTGTGATAGCCAACCAAATGGAAGCAGACACGAGAAGAACGGCGAATGAATGAAGAAATAAGAGCGTTGACAACCTGCATTATAGCAACAACAAAAATAAGCAAAAATCAGCTGGTTTGAAAGGAGAAAAACTGTTTTGGGAGAGGAAAAAACGGAAGGAAAAGCAATAATCCTGCAATAATAGAAAAAAATAATAGATTTTTCATATGCCCACCAAGCACCG
The DNA here is from genome assembly GCA_963854735.1 of Marvania coccoides. Lineage (NCBI taxonomy): Eukaryota > Viridiplantae > Chlorophyta > Trebouxiophyceae > Chlorellales > Chlorellaceae > Marvania > Marvania coccoides. The sequence continues at coordinate 3,167,913 of OY978097.1, read as the reverse complement.
AGGATATTAAGTCTCAATCTTATTTTTCAACAAAAATAAAAATTAAAGAGACACCAGGGGGAGGACGCCCTATAGTAGTTGCACGTTTCTACTCAAAGGTTTCCCATCGTCCAGTCACTTTATGAGTGTACCACAATCTGAGACCGATTACAATTCTCCTGTAGATTGTGGCTTAGATTTTATAATTTTTTCCATGGGCGAACTGAGTTTTATATTTTTGTTTCCCCTATAAAAAACAGCGGCGAGAGGAATTTAATCCTTCTTCGTCAGTCATAGCCTAGGCACGCCATGGAAGGACTGGAAAGCGAAGAAACAGGGGTGGTGGCCTGAGGCGTGCTGGCCTTGCTGACGCGCGCCAGCGGGGAGGCCTGGCTGCGCAGCGACCCCTTCCTGATCGGCGTGCGCCACCCGCTGCAGCTATAGTGCCGCAAAATATCATCCAGGGTGCGCCCAGTGGGGGACTGGGCAGGAGGAGTCACGGTGTTTCCACAGTCGAGGCTGGTGCGCCGAGGCGCGATTGAAACCTCCAGTTTAGGGCTAAGCGGTGCCACAACGCCTTGCCAGTCTTGTCCATGATACTCTTCAAGACCGGCATCGCTGCCTCCCCACCCGTCCAGCTGCGAGGAGCCGTTGCTGACGGAGTGCTGCAGCAACGCCACTGTGCCCACCTGCGGCTCCGCCCCGCTCATCAGCAGGCTTTGGAAAGATTTGGCGGAAACAACTCCAGCGCCTTCCAGCGCGCCTTCTCTCGCCATCATCCCCCGCAACCGCGCCTCGGGTACCAGCACGCCGCACTCTGCCAGCGCCTCACTCAGAGACGCCATGCTCAGCATGCCGCTGTGGTCCACGTCCAGACGATTAAACACCGCTGCCACGGTGTTGCGCGTCAAAACTTTCTTCTTATCCAGCGCCGCAGCCAGGAACTCGTCGACGTGCACCGTGCCGGCATGGTCGTGAAACTCATCCAGCCCCGTGGCCAAGTCTGGGATGCCCTGGGCGGCGGTGTTAACCCCGATGATCTCCAGCGCTCGCGTGATGTCGGAAACGCTGATCAAGCCGTCGTTGTCGGTGTCCAGCGCCTCAAAGGTGCGGCGCAGCTCGCCGATGGCGTCATCGCTCATGTGGTGCGCCACCAGGGTCATCAGCAGGCACGTGAGGCGGTTTTGGCGAGTGAACGCCCGCAGCCGCTCAACAATAGCCGGCGCCAGGGGGACGTCGTCCGAAGCGAACGCCGTTTCAGTCAGCCAGGGGTGCGCTGCCGCCTCCGTGCAGGTCATTCTCTGTGCGGGGTCCTTCGTGAGCAGGCGCTTCACAAAGTTCGCTGCAGCGGGAGACACTTCTCCGGTGATCCAGGGCTCGTACTCCATGTCCAGCTCTTGGTGCTGTATCCTATCGTACAGCACGTCATCTGTGCGCCCAAAGAACGGCGGATGGCCAGATATGAGGATGAACACCACCACGCCAAGTGACCAGGCGTCAGCCGGAGGGCCGTACGGCTGCCCAGCCAGCACCTCGGGGGCTGTAGAGCAGAGCAGTGTGTATAGTGGGAAAGGGGGTAATGCCATTCTTATTATCAATATCAATTTTATCGCTGCTGGACAAATGCTATGCTTTAGGGTTTGCTATGCTATGCTTGAGAAAACACCAGAATATAGTTAAATGGAGAATGCATCATTAGAAATAACTTCAGCGCGCACCTATGTAGTACGAAGAGCCCACGACATCTTTCGGCGACTTGTTGAATGTTGACAGCCCAAAGTCCACCGCCCGCAGCTGCGACCCATCGAAACGCCCCTCCTCCGGCACGGCGGCCAGCAAAAAGTTCTCAGGCTTGATATCTCGGTGCAGAACGCCGTGCGTGTGGCAGTGCGAAACCACCGAGACCAGCACCGCCGCAGCACGCGCAGCGTCGCCCTCGCTGAAGTGCTTGCGCTCAATCACCAGGTCGAACAGCTCCCCGCCCATGCAGGGCTCTTCCACGAGGTACACGTGCGCGGGATCTTCGAAAACTTCCCTCAGCGAGGCGATGTTGGGGTGGTCGCAAACGCGCTGAAGGATGTTTACCTCGTTCAACACGTCAGCCTCGTTGTACTCGGGGTGGGCTGTGGAAGAAAGGTAGTGAGTGAGGAAACTGTTAGTTTTGAATCAATGGCTACCTCCAGTATGTGGAGAAAGGAGGAGGCGACATGGTGGTGACGGGGCCGGGGAAATTTATTCTTCCCACATGCCCAGTGCATCCAGATTGTGGACACCGCGCAGCGAGGAGAAATGCGGGATTTTGTAGCGGTGTCTCACCCTTGTCTAGGACCTTGATTGCACACATTTCTCCGCTCTCCTTGCTCGTCGCCAAGTAAACGTTGGCGTAGTGTCCACAACCAAGAACTCGCTGCATGGTGTAACGATCCTCGGGTGAATACATGTACCAAGGCACCTGGCGCGTCGTCGCCTCAGGAGCCTTGGCAGCCTCTACCAGGCCGCTGAGCGATTTGTTTTGGTTGTCCATCTCTTGAATAGCCACCATTAGAACTATAGGTTTCTAGCTAATCGAGAACCCCCGTAGACGAAGGCAGAGTGCTGCCACGGTGCCCCCCAAAGGCGAGGTAGTAGAGAGTCGTCAAATGTCGCAGACGCACAAAAATTCAAATGAAATAAACCCAAAATCGCAACGAACGGAACGCGCATCGAGTTGCTGAATGGTTGTGGCGGTTGTCAAAATACAGAAAGCACGCGAGAAGTTGGAATCGTGCATCAACAAAACGGTGACAAATATTTTGTGTGCACGACCGTCCAAAATGGGTCTTGAACTCCGAAAGCAGCATCAGAGTTCATGCATTTCCCATTATATATCTGATCAATTCTCATTTTTGATCATGCAAGGCTTCCTGCGCTTGCAAGGAGGCTTGCCTGCCTACCGAAGCAGCACTGTTGTTTTGCCTCGCCTGACGCCCCAGCGGCACCCCGGATCGCATCGCCAATTGCAACGAAACGTGCTCACAAGAGCGGAAGCCACGCAATGTGCGTCGGGTCGAATTGAGTTTTTAAAATCGTATCAGTTCTATCTCATGGCTATTTATTGTTGTCTCTGCAGCTCGGGACAGCATCTTCAAGCAGCAGCTGGATGATGTGAAACTCAAGGCCACGGAGGCGCACAGCACCGCCCTCAAAACGGCCGAGAGCGTCGCCAAGGCTGGCGCTCCCAGCAGCGGCAACGCCGACGGCCTGGGCCCGCTGAGGGAGCGCCTGCGCCGTGCCATCGACGTGATGTCGGAGGGCCTGGTGGAGCGCGACACCGAGGTTCGGCTGCTGCTGCTGGCTGCGTTGGCGGGGGAGCACATTCTTTTCATTGGGCCACCAGGTATCATAGTTTCTCATATGCAACTATATATTTATTTAGTTGTGTTTCTGCACCCTCCAAGCACATCTCTGCTTAAAACAAACTAAACTACTCCCTCCCCCCCTTAATTTATAGGCACCGCCAAGTCGGAATTGGGTCGCCGCCTCAGTCGTCTCTGCCAGGGCACCTACTTTGAGCGTCTGCTCACGCGGTTCTCCGTGCCAGAGGAGCTCTTCGGTCCGCTGTCCATGCGCGCGCTGGAAGAAGACAAGTACGTGCGCCAAACGGAGGGCTACCTGCCTGAAGCCACCGTTGCCTTCATCGATGAGATTTTCAAGGCCAACTCCGCCATCCTCAACACCCTGCTCACCATCCTCAACGAGCGATTGTTTTCCAACGGCTCCGCGCTGCTGAAGGTGCCGCTGCTGTGCCTGGTGGGCGCCTCCAACGAGCTGCCGGAGAGCGAGGAGCTGGAGGCGCTGTACGACCGCTTTCTGCTTCGAAAACGGGTGGGGCAAGTGTCGCCCGAGGGATTGATCGAAATGCTGTCCAATGGTGGGGGCAGACGCCAAGCAGGGGCCCTGGCGCACCCCGGATCAACTGAAATTAGCGATGACGCCACCCCTGTTCCGCTTTTGACGCAAGACGACTTTGAAAACACGCGAGGGCGGGCAGAAGCGGCGGTGTCGGTGCCCCCAGAGGTTCTCAACCTCATCGCAGACCTGCGGAGGCACCTGCAGGAGCAGAGCGAGCCGCCAGTGTACGTTTCTGACCGCCGCTTAGTGAAAGCGGTGGGTCTGATGCAGGTGGCGGCCTACACTTCTGGGCGGTCCATGCTGTCGCTGCAGGATTGTCTGCTGCTGCGACACGTGCTGTGGCAGCGCCCCGAGGAGGAGCGCCGCATTTACGACTGGCTGTTGACCGCAATTGCCGGTGAGGAGGACGGCATCAAACAGCTGCAGTACCTGCTGTCTGGCGCGTTCGGACGGTCTTGCAGCGCGATCAACAAGCCGGAGGAGGCGGTCATAATCGCTGCGGAGGTGGGCGAGCTTCGGGAGACGATTGTGGAGAAGTTGACGAGCTTTTACTCGCCGAAGTTGGAGCTGCAGGGCGAGGGTGCTCTGTGGCTGGGGAGGGAGGAGGGCGAGGAGGTGACCAGCGCACTGCTGCCCAAGATGGACAAGGCTGCCGTGGCGCTGGAGGCGCTGCTGTTTGAGGTCATTACGCTGGAGGTGAGTTGGTTTTTTAGTGCGTTACGAACCCTTTTTCTGTCGGTCCGTTCCTCAGCGGCAGCCTTGCTTTGTTCAGACTGCACTGAGGGCCGGGATCCGCACTGTGGACCTGTGCGGATTGCTGCCAAGGTTGTGGGAGGATTTCATGAGGCGCGGGTGACGCAAATTGGCCCTTCACCTCCGCACAGGTGGCGCTGCAACAAAAAGTCCACTCTGTCGTCCTCAGCGAGGTGATGCCGCGGCACTGGGCTGAGTTTGTGCGGCAGGCGCCCATCGAGCAAGTACGGCCGCTGGGGCTGAGCAAAGAGAAATATCAGTACAACCGGCCACCGTTCTAGTCTCCCGGAGCGTGAGTCTCGCTCTGGTTTCAAAGGGAAAATGAGCAAATACCAGTAAAACAATTTAATTTTTGCGTCGCTTTGTATCTTATCACTGCAAATATATATATTATTATTTAAAGAGAATGGTTTCCTTTCATTGAGAAACCTTGATAGGCCTTTTCTGCTTACATTCCATCTACTCCCACATACTTATTATACATGTATCACCGACAGATAGTATTTTGTTACTTTTTAATACGCAAAGTTTTGAAGACCTCTTGGGGGTCAAACGGCTGCGAGTCGCCGCCGCCAAACCAACCGCCTCCGTCGGTGCGCTCCAGCCGCACCTCCATGTCTTCCAGCAGCGGGGGCGGGCGGAAGGGCTCCCCTTTCCTGCGCGGCAGCCCAGCTGGCGCGTTGGGCGGCATCAGGTCCTCCCACCCCACCTGCCCGTCCTGGGGCAATCTCGGAAAGCCGTAGATTCTGCCACCCCGGAAGCCCTTCACGCTGCGCTGCAGGTCCTCGATCGGCACCCCGCCGATCTCCGTAACCTTGACCGACGTCAGGTCAGCCAGGTTGCCCACGTACAGCTTCTGCAGCGCCCCTGTTTCGTCCAAAAATTCGTTGAACATCTCTCCGTCCACGGTGACTATGTACACGCCCAGCGCGGGCTCATTGGTGTCGTAGTAGATGTTGCCAGCCTTGTCGAACATAAACAGCCGCCCAGCCTCGTCAGGGAACACTGCCACCTCGTTTCCGCCCTTGGTCTTCAAAATTGCAATGCCGCGGCGACGGTCGATGCGCGCGATGGGGGCGCCCGCGTTCAGGGCGGCGTACCACGCCATGGTTCCGCCAATCATGATGCCGGCCAGCCCGCGGCGGGAGAGGTTGACATTGAGAGTTTCTGGGGGTGGCGGGGGCGGCGGTGGCGGGGGAGGAGGGACCCTAGCGGGTGGGGCAGCAGGAACGGGGCGGCGAGGGTCCAGCTGGGGACGATACTCAGCCCTGCAGTGCGTAACAGAGAGGTGAGAAGGCTGTTTGTTTGCATGTTGTGGTGTCGAAAAAAAAAATGAAAAAAAAAAAAGTAGTGTGCTTGCCTTGGCATGGTGAGGCGGCGAGACCTGGAGGCTGCATGGATGAGCTCGGCTACTCGATATGATGTGCTGCACCGAGAGGTCGAGTCCAGGCCGCCCCTAGCCATCCAGCTGAGAGACATCTGGTGGCGAAATTACACTGTTTTTTTATATATTAGAAGGGTCCAGGAGTTCTGCGGCACCCAGTGGCTGAACCTTGGTGTCTTATAACAATGCAATATGCCAAATAGCAGCTCAGAGCTCCTGTTTGAAAGAATTTTTCATTCCTTTCTTGTGCTTGATTTTTCGACCAAAATCCAGACGAGAGAGTGGCATGTTAAATTGAATTTAATCCGCCAACATGTCAGCTCAAGTGTTCAGAGCTGCGGTGCAGGCGCCAGCATCGCGGGATGTGAGGAGGCGATGTGTGAGGTATGTTTTCATCTGTTTGTTCGCTCTTCCACACCCACTTGTATTGATCGCGCCCTGATCACGCGTTGATGTGCTGCTAGCAGGCCGACTGCCGATTTCGCGCCCTCCTCCATTCACGATCGCTCCCAACCACCACCACCAGCAGCAGCAGCAGCAGCACCGCCCGTCGGCTCTCGAAGAAATCTTCTCCTGGGCGCTGTGGCCCTCGCTGCCGCGGCTTCCCCGCTGCCGTCTCAAGCGGACAATGTCCTCGACGGCCAGGGTCAGACCCGCGTGCTGCCGCTGTCTGCTGAGGAGGATCTCAGCGTGCCAGAGCGCCAGGTGCTGGAGTACAACCGCAGGACGCAGCGCCAGAACAACGCCCCGCCCGACTTCCCCTCCTTCATCAGGGAAGGCTTCGACATGACCGTCCTCACGCCCGAAGGCTACCAGGTACAGCGAGAAAGCAGCACAGCACGATTTTGGTTTTCTTACTGTTTTGGTAAACCTCTGAATCCTTCAGTTACCCTCTATTTCCGCGCCCTTCAGGTGTCTCCGGAGGGAATAATCTACAAGGACTACGTGGAGGGCGCAGGGGAGCTCCCCCAAGAGAGCCAGCAGGTGTCTTTTGACTACACCGCTTACAATGAGTCAGCGGCAGTCATTGACAGCTCGTACCGCAAGGGACAGGTGGCGCAGACGCGCATCGGCATCAATGGGCTCATCCCTGGGTTTGAGATGGGCATTCGTAGCATGCGGCCAGGTGGAAAGCGCAGGGTCATTGTCCCGCCAGAGCTGGGCCCACCGGTGGGACCTTCAACCTTTTTCTCTGCCAAGCAGTTCGAGGTGTTTGACGTGGAGCTGCGGTCGGTGAAGACCTGCGTGCGGCGCACCGTGGGAATGTTTTCTGACGTGGTGTGCGAGTGATTGAGAGACAGGGGCGTGGGAAGGAATTTATATCGAAAAAAATCCTGACAATTTCGTATTCTTTCATTTGGCACTATTTTTATAAGCAGAAATGCAATGCTCCGTCTGTTACATGAAAACCAAGTAGGATTGGCGGGCTGCAATAAAAGAAAGGAGAGATTGCAGCGCTATGAATTTAACTATGAATTCCTCAAGAAGGGGTGGTGCGCTGTGTTCATACCCCTGATTGAAGTGCGGTTGGGAAACACGCAGTATTGTGCTCCACAACGTAATGCGAAAAGTGCAGTTCTCTCAAGTACGCTGGAAAAGAGGTGTGAATGAGTAGGTCGCTAATGATTGATCTGTAGATAAGTGATCATATGTGGTGGGGTTTCTTCCGCACTCAGTGCAGCACGATCAGCGGGGCGGTGCAGTGTGCGGTGCAGTACTTGGTGGTGCTGCCCAGGAAGAACTCCGAGATTGCGCCACGAGAGTGCTTGGCCATGAGCACGGCAGAGGCGTCCAGCGCCTGCGACCGCTTGCAGATGGCCTGCGTCAATAAGAAAAGAATGGAGATTAAAAAAAATAAAGAGCAAAGGAATGGAATTTTGGATGAAAAAAAATAAAGCATGAAATGACGCTCAGTTCTAGTTCTCACTTCACCGATGCTGTCAGAGTCCGTCAAGAAGTGCACGATCTCCACCTGGTAGGGGATGGAGCGGGTTGCGAGCTTGGTGACAAAGCGCTGCTTGATCATTTCCTTGGCCTCTGAGATGTGCTTCAGGTCGGTCTGGGGGTCGGGCTCAACGGTGACGATGCTGTAGAGGCGCAGAGAGAAGGGCAGGGAAGGTAAAGAAAACATGAGAGTGGCGTGGGAAAAAAAAGGCGGGAGGGGTGACAGAGATGAAAAAAATGAATATTTCAGGAGCGGGGGCAGGGAATTATTTTCATATGCCCAGTAGTATCCCCCGAGGATAATTAAGCTCCTCGGGAATAAATATTTTGTCTTGCTCTTTATAAGCTTGCCTGTCCATGGCTCCAAATCCGCCAAGTACTTCAGGCATGGGCACTGCATCAGATAAAGAGGGATAATCAGGTGTGGTGAGATTGTGGGGGTCCTTGCCAGGGAATGAACCATGAAACGAAGAAAAGAAAACGTAAAAAACTAACCTGGAATTACATGGAGCAGGTGGAAAACATCGTCCTCGCGGTAGATGTTCTCAATGGCCCAATCGAGCACCTTCTCGGAAGCCTGCGGGCAGGAGCAACGACAGAAATCTTGTTGTTAAAGCGTTGTGTTCAACATAATGTTGCAAGAAGCCTCTTGGGGAGCGGCGACCATATCAAGATGCCCACAACCATGGGGTTTTCCCAAGATCCGCCCATGTAATGAAAACTTTTGCATAAATACAACTAATTGACAGCGAGAACGTCATCGAAGACCCGTTTACACGTTTTCATAATCTAATGTTGAACTCAAGGACAGCTTCCGGCCTCGGGGCAATGAAACCGTAATAGCACATGCATAAACACACTTACATCAGTGTTGTCAACCGCGATGAGAATGTTTCTCGGCATCTTTCGGTGAGTTCCGCGGGCAAGATGAGAGTCGAGGTAAGAGACGATGGCGTGTCGGTTAATGGGCTGAGTAGGCAATGTATTTCGGATGATTTCGGAATTTAATAATTGAATAAGACGCGGGTTCTGATTTCAGTTCTGTTTCTATTTCTCGGCAGTGACGTGTGACGTGGGCAGCGCGACAGAGATAGCGAGGGCTGGGACAATGGGCCCCATCTGCAGGTCGCCTCCAGAGCTTCCTCAAGGCGTAGGGATGTCTTCTCTGGCTCTTACGCTGTACCTTCTAAAAATTCACCTCTTGAAGGGCTTCAATACAAATTTAGCTTTGTCGCGAGGGCTCCTGACAATTTGCCGAATATTGGGGGAGAGAACCACGCGTCGTTGAGAAATTATGATAATCTCGGATGCAGAGCTCGTCGGCAATAGTAAGAATAGCGCAAACAGGAGAGTTTTCGGAGGCTGGAAATCACCGCTGCAGCTACGGCGGCAGCTAAAAACTTAGAATGAAACCAAACATAAACGAATCGGCATATGATGCAATTATACATTTTTTAATACTTAATTTGCTAGATATTATTGTTAAATTCTTAGGCAATGGAAACGGGAAGGGGGGAGCTGCCCACCCCCGCCAACTGTTGCCGCCAAGAGGCTTTAAACTTGCGCCGCGCAGCGATTAACATTCTGGGGGACGGATACCACCTACTCTTTAAAAAAATGACCTTTTCCAGGGTAGGTGCGTGTTCATACTCGAAGTAAATTGGCGGGCTTCAAAGTTTCTTTTTTTATTTGCAAACGACTCCGGCGGCGAAAAATTCGCGCTCGCCCTTTACCTTCCGGCAAAATTTACACGGCGTAGAGCTAGCCAAAAAGCTCCAGGTGCACTCTACCCCCGATATCTTTTTTGGGGGGCCAACCTATTAAGAGATTTACCACAAACAAACGCCGCCTGGTTCAATCCAGCCCTCGGCAGCCTCTTTATTTATACGGCCTAGTCCTCCATTAGCCAATAGATCACCGCGGCAGCCCCCCCGATCCCTCCCCCGGCCGCATTTCTGTCTCCAGACATGGCTGCACATGTGCAAGGCTCAAGGCTCGGCGCCGCGGTGCGTTTGGCGCAGCCCGCCACCTCTGGCAGACTCCTCACCCCTGCCGCGGCCTCTCTGACCCGACGGACCCCCCGGCACGGCCTCCAGTGCTTAGCAATTGCGTACGAGGAGCGCCCGATGGTGGCCGCCCTGCCGAGGTCCCCTGCCGTGCCAGACAACGCGGAGGGCCCCTCCGCTGCCACTGAGGACCCCCAAATGACCGATAAGGAGCGCTCCCGGCGGCTGAAGATCAGCGCAGCCAACAAGGGGCGGGTGCCTTGGAACAAAGGAAGGGCGATGCCGGCAGAAACCCGAGAGAAGATCAGGCAACGCACGTTCGAGGCCATGCAGCGCCCCGAGGTGCGCGCCCGCATGGCCGAGGCCAACCAGCACCGCAGCCCCCACCTGGACTCCACCAAAGAGAAGATAAAGGCGGTCCTAAGGGAGCGGGTCTCTCGTGCCAAGACCATCATCGCAGAGCAGAGCGACCTCATCGTGGCGGACATGCGGACCAGCAGCAACGAGAAGGAGCGCGCTGCCGCGGAGCGGGAGGACGTGCGCGAGATTCTGAGCCGCACCTCCTGGCGGTTTGCCAAGCGGGAGTTTGAAGACATGCACGCGCGGTGGGAGCGCAACGAAAACGGCTTCAGGGACGCCGTGCTGGAGCGCATCGAAGAGCTGCAGGAGCGCATCGAGCGGAAGCGCAGCTCAGAGTCCTCTCGCAGGCGTGCCAGCTCGTCGCCAATGGCCAAGGTGCGGAGGGCCAAAGCCACGCAGCGGAAGCTCTTGGCGGCCAAAAAGAAGCTGACGGAGGCGGAGGTGGCAATGGCGCAGATCGAGCCCATCAAGGCTCGCATGGACAGCATTCCTGGGTTGACGGAGAAGGTCGCCCGCATTGAGCAGATGGTTGGCAAACTTCGGGCACAGGTGGACGCATTGAACGAAGCCATGGCCCCGCTGCAGGAGTACCTCAACCCCAGCGCGAGCAACGCCACCGGATTCCTGATGCAGCAGCAGGAGTTGGCGGCTGCGGCGGCAGCGGAAGCAGCAGACATAGGAATTGTCCAGGGGGCAGCAACAACCTCCCCCCCGCCCCCGCAGCAGCAGCAGCAGAACGAGCAGCAGCACAATACCCCCTACCACCACCTTGCGGGTGTGAATGGCGTGGCAGTGAACGGTGTTGTGCGTAAGGTCAATGGAGTGTCACCGCCCTCGCCAAACGGCAGCAGCCCCGTCAACGGAGTGGCGCATCCTGGCGGAGGAGCGGTGCCGTCCAGCAGCGTGCCTTGGCGGCGATAGATACGATGAGATAGAGGACAAGAATTGCTTGCAGCCTAGCGCTCGCAGATTCTTTGTATTTCCGAAAGGGTGTTTTTACGAGTTTTTTTTTTTATAATAACGTTTTAAAATGGTTTATTTGATTGACTAACTGTAAAGTTTCTGTGCGCATAAAGTACACATTATGTTGGTTTGCCTGGGCAAACAGCAAACAAGTAGACGCTGTCGTCGCGGCATCCAATGGCAAGGCTCCCTGCTCTGGCTACCGCTGAAAACGTGCCCCCTGGCAGCTTGACGGCATCCAGCGGATGCTCGAAAGGCTCCCGCTCATCGATCAGCAGCACGCTGCCCTCTGCAGTCGCAATAGCCACCACAGAAGGGCCAGCAAGGCTGAGAGCAGTGATTACTTCAGACAGGCGCGTTTGGTGGAGCGTGTTGCCGTCTTTGGCATTGATCCATGTCAACAGCCCGCCGTGGGACCCGCACAGCAGGGCGTTGCCTTGCTCAACCAGCAGCGCTGGCACAAACAATGAATCCTCTGGCAGCGCTGCACAACATCGCCACAGCGGGGCGCCTGCGTCACTGAGGGCCATCACAGTGCCTGTGACTCCAACAACCGCCACGTTTGCGGCAGAGGAGTCGGACAGCGGCGTTGGAGTGGCGAAAATTGGCTCATTAAGGGGAAAAGTCCACAAGCGGGAAATCTGGAACACCGCCCCTTGTTCTCCCCACGTCAGCGCGCAGACATCCCCGTTCAGGCACGCTACGTACGCAACGCGCGCACTTGGCTGGAACGCCACCCCTGCTGAGACAGCTGCTGGGAGGGAGTGCACGGCAACAACGTCGCCAGGAGCAGCAACAACGATGAGCTCTTTTCCGTGACCAGCTGCCCAAACAAAACCAAATTTAGGATCAACTGCCGGTGCGGACCTCAGACCCCCTTTCAAGGTGACGATTGACTCTGAGGGCTGCCCAGATGCGGCATCAAAAAATCGAATGCAGCCGCCATCAAACCCTACCGCAATGTACTGCCTGGGGGGCTGGTTTTCGGTGCCACGACTCGCACACAGCACCATCCCTGGGTCTGGGTGCCCGTAGTCCAGGTTTTTGAGCCTCTGAGACCGCCACAATTCACTGCCACTTGCTAATGCCAGGCTGGCGACTGCGCCATCATGAGAGGCTGCCCACAGGCAGGAAGGGCCAAATGCAGGGCTTGCGTCAACACATCCAGCCATCGCATACCGCCACCGGAAATTTAAATGGATCCTCGAGCTCGGCGGAGGCTCAACAGCATCCCAACGGCGGACAAGGAAATCTGTCATCACTTCTTCTGGTTTGCTGCCGATTGGCCGAAGTTTGGGCGCGTTCAATGGTGTAGCCGCCAACCCACGCACCGTGGGGTGCAGAAACACCGTCTCGATGTCCACATTGAGGGCGGCAGCGATGGCAGCAGCGACCAGAGAGTTTCCACCTGCTGCAAAAAGGCTGGTGGTGGGCTCAAAGTCGGCATGGCCCAGGGCTGCTGCAAACGCGGTAAAAACTTCTGTCTCGGAGCGAGGCTTCCCTTCTTCTCGCCTTCTTTTCGCAGCAGGCCGGTCGGCTGATACAGAGCGATGAAGGGAGTAGGGCTGGGCGTCAGAATGAGGCGGCGGCAGCGCATTGCGAGCTATTTTGCCGGCTGAAGATCGCGGGAGGGTAAACAGCACCGTAATTTCACTGGGAAGAGCCCCACGCGGCAGCCTGGAGCCTGCCCACTCCCGGATATCGCGTTTTGCTATTTCAGAAAAAGAAGAAGACGGCTCCTGCTCTGAAGCGCTGCTGTTCAGTTCCACATAAACTGATATTTCGATGCGTTCTTTGGGGAAGAGGGCCTCCGTGTTTTGGGCGCTGGGCAGCACCCAAGCTCTGGCAGCTGCAACATGGACAGTTGGGTGCGCTGCAACAGCCCTTTCCACCTCTTCCAAATTAATTCGAATGCCTGCACACGAATTTAAATTATTGATAGCTTGTAAATATAGTCCTTTAAGTTTGAAAAGAGAACAAAAAATATGCGAATGTGTCATTAGTTTTTCTAAATAACAAACGTACCGTTGACCTTCACCTGCAAATCTCGCCGCCCTGTGAGACGCAGCTGCATGCCTGGCCCCATGACGCCGACGTCTCCCGTCCGAAACATGGTGATTGACTCGTTTTTCTCCCAGTCAACTGTAAAATTCCCCCAGCTGCTCTTTTTCAGCTCCTCCGCCGGCAGCGACACAAATCGCCCGCTGGTCGCCTCCTCCGCGCCCAGGTACCCCTCCGCCACGCCCCACCCTCCAATCAGAACCTCCCCCTCCTCTCCTTCGCCAACAAACTCCAGTACCGCTGCTGCCTCTTCCTCTTCGCCATCACTCGTGCTTTCTCGCAAACGTGCCAGCGCAACTAGTACCCCAGGCAGAGGCTGCCCCACAGGAAGTTGCCCGTTCTCTGTCTCCTTGGCGGCATCGTTTGTTTTTGCCCCTCGGTATTCATCTCTCTCCAACCGACTACCAGTAGCGCTGCAGTCAAGGACTGTTGCATCTGCCGCCACCTCTGTAGACCCATAGAGGTTCAAGATGCGGCAGTCTTGGGGCAGCTCCCGCCTCATCAGGCGCAGCAGGTCTGCAGACAGGGGCTCCCCGCTGCTGACCACAATTCTCAGCGCCAACGGAGCGGTCTCCGGCAGCCTGCGCTGCATTGATAGGAGCTGCTGCCACAGCGATGGCACAGCTGAGAGGTGCGTCACGCGGTGGGTTGCCAGCGCCTCCAGCAGCTTCCCTGGCTGCATCGTCACCTGAGGCGGCACTGACAGCATCGTAACGCCTGCCAGCAGCGGCCCAAACACCTCCCAGACGCTGTCAACAAACGTAGGCGCAGTCTTAAAGGCCACGACGTCCGTTTCTTTTTGAAAAGGATACGCCCGCTCCATCCAGCGGCACCGCTCCAGAATTCCGCTTTCGCTGCCGCCAACGCCCAGAGGAGTGCCTGTGGAGCCGGAAGTGAAGATCACGTACGCATTATTATGTATAGATTGCTGTTGCTGCGAAGAGGTGGCGGCCTGGCGGCTTGTGGATGTCAAGCTGCGAGCGGCAGCGATAAGCTGAGGCGAAATGATTATTGTCTGTCGGTGTGCAGGGTCGTGCGTTGAGAAGGCAGCAGGGAAGGTGCAGCCGCCAGGTACGCAAGGTTCGGCGCAAAGCAGCGCTGCGGGCTGAGCCTGCTGGAGAATGGCACCGAGGCGGGCGGGGCTGTCAGTTGAGATGGGGAGAAATGCGCAGCCGCACTTGAGGGAGGCCTGTACTGCAGCGACGTAGAGCGCTGAATTGGAAAGACAGACAGCTACGATGGGTTTTGCAGGCGTTGTGGTGGGCAAGGGAGGGGTAGTTCCCGACGACAGCGACGGTGATGCAATGATTGCAGCGAGTTTAATGGCCAATTCATCAATCAAATTCAAAAGTTGGTGGCTGCTCCATGCGACAGATCCGTCACATTCGATGATCACAATTTTGTTGTCTTCAAAATATTGGTTCAAGGATTCATGAACTTTCTTCCAGAGCAGCGACATGGTGTACTGGGTATATGTCAATATCAATTACGAGACAGATGCCAGCGCAGTTTCAGAAATAAAAGAGGCATTGGCAGGTTTGACCTGCGCGCGTTTTTTTTCAGCCACAGGTGGTCTGAATACTCAAAGTGAAGCACATTGCCCCCTGCTGCGTTTCCTTACATCACCATATAATAAATTAAACGACCAGCGCCGCCGGCAATTTTCCCCACCTAGCACATAAAATGGCTCTCATCACATCTTCCAGGCCTGCTCGGCTGGTGGTTCGCGCCCAGGCGGCAAAGACCGCTGCGGCTCCCTCCAGCAACATGAAGGCTCTGAACGTCACCAAGAGCTCGTTGGTTGGATCCCAAGGGGGATCAGCCACAAGAAATGTCGACGGCATTGTGAGTTTGGGGGGGGGACACTGCTGGGGAGATCGAGCGGCGGCAGGATGGGTCTGGGAATTTACCACACTGCTTCTAATTCTCTGCGTCACCTCATCAATTCCTCCCCACGCATTCTGCAGGTCTACACCATCACCTACGACGCTGCGCAGGACAAAATCAGCATCGTGGATCGCGTCAATAGGGTTGAGTACGATGCAGCGGTGGGAAAAGACAACCGAATCTCGCTGATTGAGGAGACTGGCCGTCCCTCCGCTGGCGGCCCGCCTTCTTTTGAGCAGCTTCAGTCGGTGCTGCGCGCGGACGGCGCTGGCCCTGAGCTCATCAATGCCCGTCTGGCCATGGCGGCTTTCCTCGGCTCCGCCGTGGTGGAGGTCGCAACCGGCCAGCCCCTGCTGGCGCAGTTCGCCTCACCCGTTGGCGCCGCCGCTGCTGGCATGCTGGCGCTCGCTGTCACCGCTGCTTCTGTGGCCCCTGCTCTCACTGGAAACGTCAAGGTTGAGAACCTGTTCCCCTCCAGCAAGGAATCATACGCAAACGCCCAGCTGCCCTACTTCTTCACGTACCTCGCCGAGATCATCAACGGCCGCGTAGCGATGCTGGTAAGTATGGTTTAAGTGATTGCTGGGGAGCAGCGCTCTCAGCGGAGCAGCGCGCTGTACATACATATAAGCTCACGTTTCTCCTTCTTACTTCCTTTCTTGCAGGGACTCGTGGGCCTGGCAGTGACGGAGCACATTCGTGGTGCCGCCCTGTTCTAAGAATAAAGGAAATGTGATAGTATAGTACCGAGCGCAGCCGAAACTTCTTGAGGAAGAAGCATGATCTCGATACCGAATTTAATTATTTGTTTCTTGCATGAATGCCATCGACATTTAATTTTTAGAAAGTATTTAAAACATTCTTTAATTTGGGTGCTGGGGCAGACACTTCAGCACCGCCCCATGCCTATAAAAAGTAAAGTAAGTATTTGATGTAATGCGTAACATCCTGTTACTTTTATCACTCAGATTCTCCACCTTCCACCGACCATTCTACCTCCTCCTCTGATTCCGACGCCCAGCCCTCTTCCTCCGCGCCCTCCTCAGCAGCAGCGGTGACGGCTGTGAGTGCAGCCGCAATCTCAGGGTGAAACGCGCAGGGCGACCTCTGGGGCTGCTGCTGCACCGGGGTCTTGGACACGCACTCTGCAGCTCTGCACTTGCACCCCTCGGCAAACTTCTCGTCCACGTAGTCAATGCCTGCAAACGTTCTATTTGGAAGGTTTTAAGTTAATGTAGTCAAGCAGAAGTACATATACATTCTTTGGGGGAAATCTGCCGTTTATTTCTTTAATATTTATGTGTTTTTTATTTAGAGGGGCCTGTGATTGCTTTCTCACCGTAGTCATAAGTGAGCTGAGTGAAGGGCGCAATGTCCTCCGACGCAAAAATCGATATCTTGGGCATTTTGACATCGTGGTGGTCGCTCAGCACGGGCTGGACGAAGCAGTTGGGCTCGCACGAGTGGTTCAGAAAGGCGGCAATGTTGCGACGGTGCAGCCCGCACACCACATACTCGGCGTCGTCGGCGGAGCGCACGTTGTCCAGGCGTTCGCCCTGCCAGTCGCGGTCGGGGCGGGCCGCCATGTCCATGGAGTAGGCGGCGTCGTGGCCGCCGCTCTCCACAATGTCGATGAAGTCTTCAGCCTTGTAGACGTCGCCAAAGTAGTCGCAGATGTGCGCAAACTGGGGGATCATGTCCAGGGAGCGCACGCCCCACCCGCGACCGTCCAGGGTCTTGAAAATCTCGAGGCGGTACTTGAGGGAACGTTGGGTGGCGGCCTGCGGGCACTCACGACCCAGGGGGCAGCCGGACCAGGGGCCGCACTCGTACACCACCGGTAGCGCCTCGCGCAGCTGCAGCACCTTGCCGTTGCGGCCTGCATTTGTTTGTTGGAAAGTTTCAGGATTCAATTACGAAAAAAACTTGTAGCATTAACAAAATAAACAAAATTAATTTTCCTGACGGGGTCTTGCAAACTTTTCCTTACTCTCAACGTAAGGCAGGCGGCCGTGGTTGAGCTCCATGATGTACTGGTGGGGGTCTTTGCCTTGGAACTCGGCCGGCAGGGTGGCGGGCGCAGGGGCGGTGATGCCAGGTGTGTAGACATACGAGGTGATGTACTCCACGGTGGGCTTCCACTCACTGGCTTGCATGATCTCCCTGAAAACAAGAGTAGGGAAAAACGAAAACGAGAAATTGGCGGTGAGTTGAGGTATGGTAATGGAATGGAAAAAAATAAAACCAGGTATAGTATACATATTTTTTTAATGAATTTCACCAACTCCAGAGAAATCGACTTACAGCGCCGCCGTGGTGATGCCGCGGTGGTTGCCCTGCAGCTTGGTCTCCTCGGGCACGCGCACCAGATCGGAGCACGGCGGCAGTTCGTTGTCGTCAGTCTCGTTGACAGCCGCGATTGGCAGCGCCTCCTTGCCGCCAGAGATGTCCAGATCCACGATGCCGGGGCGCGACAGCGGGATGTGGGTCTTGGGGGCTGAGATGCCACCAAACTTGACCGCCTCGGAAGACAGCGCCTCCTGCCCTGGGCAGCGCACCAGCCGGAAGTTGTACACGGTGTGCCCTTTCTTTCCCGGCCCATTCCAGTACTCCACCACGTTGTACAGGCCGTCGTAGATGAGCACGCACCCGTAGATGCCGAGCGGGTCTTTGTTTTTGCGAATCACGCGCACAGGGAGGCCGGTTTTGATGTTGCCCACCAGCGCCGCGTTGCCACGCACCAGGGTCTGGTCCGCGACCTGCACCCTTGTGCCCAGCAGGTCGTTGCCGCCCTCGCCAGTGTAAATGAGCTCCTCCCCCGCGTCAGCGTCGTCTTGGTACCACCCAGCGCACACCACGGACATTGCAACCTTGGGAGGAACAGTGGGTGAGAAAACACTCGTTGGTTAGGTTTTCTATACTGAAAAAGACGTATTCTGCTGTCAATATTTTGCTCACCGGAAAGCCCAGTCCGGTTACCTCCTGCTGTGCGTACGAGATGCCGCACACTGGCGGCAAGTGCATGCCCGCGCAAGCAACTTCTGCCCGCGAGTAGAACCGCTGGTTCACTTTGATGCCATGGGTGTTGCCCACCCGCTTCTCTTGGTAGATCGCCGTCCCTGTGCGCTTCATCCAGGACTCGGTGACGCGGTCGGGGCGCTTGGACAGTTTCTTGCCATTGACAACGTAGTTGGTGTCGGCATGCGCCTCCACGCGGATGTTCTCCTCGACCTCGGCCGAGCGGTAGCGCCTGAACACGTGGGAAGGGAACGAAAACCAAAATGCACACACGTAAAAAACGCATACATCAATATATGGTGAGTAATGTAGAGAATTCATAACAAATCAATCGTACTTGCTGGCCAGGAGCGCTGCAATTTCGTTATTTTTACCTGTAGTACTTCTCTTTGCACTCGTGGAAGATCTTGATGGCGCTGGGGGTTAGGACGGGCGTCAGATTCACCGTCATCTTGAGCTTGCGCACCAGGTCGCGCCAGGGCTCAGCACCGGCAGCATACTCGTAGCGCTTGTTCACCTCAACGCTCTCCAACTCTGGGAACACCCGAGGGGGGGGCTTGGGCTCCCTATCAGCAGGAGATTTGCTCTTCTTGGAATTTGTGGCCACCTTGGGCTTCTCGGCGGCAGCTACAGGTTTCTTCTTCTGCCTGACAGCCTGCGGGGCAGCAGTAGCGGCAGCCTCGGCGGAGGGAGCGGGCGCGGAAGCGGGCGCGGGTGCAGGCTCCCCCGCTGTCAGCTGCCTGGGGGTGAGTCTGGGAGGCGCAGAGCTAGGCCCCGCTGCTGCCTCGTCATCGCCGCCCTCCTCCTCGCTGCCGGCGCTATCCCAGTCATCATCAGGGTCGTCAGCCTTCAGCAACACCAGCTTGGTGTGCTGGCGGGGGGTGCGCCTGGGGGGGGCAGCGGGGGCGGTGCCGCGAGGGGTGCGGCGGCGGCCCATCGCCTCAAAAAAACCCTCCTCTTCATCGTCGCTAGCAGAGTCTTCCTTGCCAGAAAAAAACAGATCAGACTCCGATTCAGAGGCCTCAGGCTCAGACGCGTCGAATTCGGGGTCAGATGCCTCGGAAGCAGCCTCTTCAGCTGCCTCAGAGTCGCTGCCGGTGGGTGGCAGCGACTCAGCATCAGGCTCGGGCAGCAGCGCCCGGGCAGCAGCGGGCGCGGCCTTCTTGGTGCGCTTGGCGGGTGCAGCGGCGCGGCTGGGACGTCCCTTGCGCTTGGAGGCGCCATCGCTGGCCTTGGCGGGAGGGGGAGGGTCTTGCTTGGCGCGAGTGATGAGCGCTTCCACGTCTTGGCGATCCAGGTCCTCCATGTCGCCGTCCTCGTAGGTGACATTGTACCAGTTCTCCTCTGGGTGATACTCTGTCACCTTACCCTCAAAGGGCCTGCATTAAAACAAAATAAATTCAAGCTGGGGAGGGGCGTCTTGACTTGAAACAGCAACAGGAATGAATTTCCGTGCTTAGTGCGATCTGGAACTCGCCTCATCTGTTCCCCATCGAAGAAATCTTTTACAACTCGTTGGCCAACGAGGGCTTGCGGGTCTAGAGATGGGAGTGGATAATTGAGAGAGGAAAACGGAATGAGGACAGTAAAGAAGGGGAATTTCAGAAAACGACATGAATAATTGCATTGATGAGTGGTATAAGAAGTGGGTATATGCTCACCTGCTCGTTTTGGCATGGTTTATAATTTTCGTTGAACGATCAAGTGCAAGATCAGCGGGCCATCACGCCTGATTCTGGATCTTCTGGATGATGTTCAAGATCGCAAATAATTAAAAACAATACAGTGTCATCGCGTTCGGTCTGTCGTGGGTTGTTTTTCTCTCTTTTCTTTTTCCATATTTGAATTTTCAGCGAACAAAATTGGTTAAAACGCGTGCAAGCTTCGATTTTTAAAACTAAACATAACATCTACGACTCTAACGTTTGGGTTTAAGGCTGCGCAGGCCCCACAAAACACAAACGTTGAATTACAGCAAAAATGTTTTTAAGAATGGGTGTGAAAACACCTGCAATAGCGCCCCACGGCCGCTCGCTTGGGCCGAGACAAACCCAAATATGTGGCCCTGCTCGACTTGGCCCCCGCCAGCCCCGGCGCAGCGCAGTCGGGCGCCCCGTAACTGCTGCCTTCTCTCTCACCAAGCAAGCCGAGACCGTTCGCCTGCCCATCAACTTCTACACCTTTTTGCAAATCAACCCCAACGTCAGCCGCGACAGCATCAACCGGGCCTACAACAAGTGCGCTACTCAAATTTTGCTAGTATTCGTATTCCTTTTAAAGTTTTCGTATTTCCTTATTAATTTTTTCTCACCGCTCCCTTCTCTCACGCTGCTACCAGGTGCCTCTCAAACCCTCCCGATGTGGGGTATAGCGCTCAGGCTCTGGCCGCCCGCTCCACCATTCTGCGTGGCGCCATTGAAACGCTGACAGCAGGCGGGCGTCATGAGTATGACGAGCGCTTGCGTCTGGGAGAAATTTCAGAAGACGTGCCCGCTGACTTCCTGGCAGGCGCGCTGATCCTGCTGCACGAAGCGGGCGACTTCAAAACGGTGGTGGCTGCCGGGGAGGCTTGGCTGGCAACCCACCAGCGCCACAAGAGCGCTGCAGACGTGGCCTTGGCTACTGCTCTGGCGCACTGCGACCTCGCCACGGCGCACATCGACGCGCAGGGCAGCATGGTGGCGGCAGCAGCTATGCTGGAGGTTGCCAGCAAGTTGCTGAACACCCACCGCAGCGCCGGCAGTGCTGCAATTCTCGCCAGCGTGGCGTCAGCGGCTGCAGAGGTGCGCCCCAAGCTGGCCATGGAGCTGCTGTCTTCCGAGGACACTGCCACCCGTGCACGTGGCATCAAGATGCTGCCGGAAGCGCTGGAGGCGTTGGTGCAGCGCAGCGAGGCCGCTGAAGACGCCGCCCGCCGCCGCCACCAGATCACCCGCAAAGGCCTCGTCGACGGGCTCCGGGGGCTGTTGTCTGCCGAGGAGCAGGTGGCTCTGTACGCTGCTGCCGGCGACTCTTTCGCTGCCACTTCAGCGGAGATGTACAATGCTGCTGTAGCGCACATTGCTGCGGGCTGCGCTGGCGGCGACGCCCAGCTCGTGCGCCGCGCCTCCGCGCTGCTGGAGCGCGCCGCGGAGGGGGCTGCCCTCACCTCCGACTCTTCGGAGACTTTGGACCTGTCTCAGGCCATGCTGCGCAATCGGAAAGCAGCAGACGAGCGCAACCGTCTGGCCGTGGCTACCAGCGTGTCTGCGCTGCTGCTGGGCAATAGCGGGGCTGCAGGAGACGCGCTGGGGCTGCGCGATGGCCGCGTGAAGTGCGACCGCCAAGTGCTGGCGTACGTCAAGACCTACTCCCCCGATGCCGGCAATCTGCTGCCGGGAGTGTGCGCCCTGGCAGAGCGTTGGGTGTGCGACGTCGCCCTGGCTTCTTACCGCACCGCTGCCTCCGAATATGCAGCGGTATTCACGCTGGACAGCTGGTTTGCCAGCCCCAAGGTGCTGAGGGAGCTGGAGGGCGGAGAAACAAAGGGTGGGGGCGGAGAAGGCAGCGGCGGGCTTGTGGCGACCCTGATGGCCCCGTTGCGCGCGCTGGCGGGCGTTTTCTTTGCGCCGGAGGAAAAGGAGGAACTGAAGGCGGCGGTTGCAGCTGTGCAGCAGGAGAGTGAACAGGAGGAGGAGGGAGAGGAGAACCAGTACGTTATGGTGCCTCGAATGCCCGCTGCCGCATCTTTCCCTGCTGTGGAGGAGGCAGCGCAGCCAGCAGCTGTTGAGTTCAATGCTGCGCAACCAGTGGAGGTCAAGGAAGAAGAAGGCATCGCCGCGCTGGAGGAGGCATTCGCTGCATACGACGATGGAGTGGAGGAAATTTTTCAGACCACCGCTGTGCAGCCCAGCGCCACCCGCGGCGCCCGAAGCAGCTGCTTTGGCGCCACTGCCTACGACGATGAAAACCCCAGCGAGTTTCTGACGCAGCCTGTGGCTCTGGATGCGATCACCATGCTGCAAGGCGAAGATGACTGGATGGCCCGCGTCTTAGAGCCCCCTCCCAACCGCATCAAGTGGGGGCGCGTGGTGGCAGCGGCAGCACTGCTTGCCGGCAGCGCTGTTTTGGTCGCCAGGACTTCCCTCCCTGGGCTGGTGTCCAGCGGCGTCCTGGAGAAGATCGCAGCCCGCGTGAACAGCTTCGCTGTTGCCGCCCCCGTCGCTGCTAAAACAGCGTCCGCTTCATCGGCCTCCGCCCGCCTCATCACAGCTGGCGAGGCCTCCCAGGTGGTAGCCAAGTGGCAAAAGGTCAAGGCAGCAGCGCTGGGGCCTGAGCACGCTTTGAGCGAGCTTTCCTCCGTGCTGGATGGCGATCTACTGCAGCAATGGCACGGCCGAGCTGCGGCGTTGGAGGCCAAGGGCTGGTCGTACACCCACGAGCTGCAGAGCTGCGACATCGACGCTGTGGGCCCTGGGGTGGTCCCAGGCACGGCGGCCATCACCGCCTCTTTCAGGGAGGGCGTGACGGTGCACAAGGGAGAGGAGCTGATTGAAGGACAGGCTGAGCCGCAGGCCTTTGTGTCAGAGTACACTGTGGTGTACCAGGTAGCCCGGCAGGCAGGTGGAGAATGGGTGCTCAACGGCGCCCAGGTGCAGCAGACCCCGGCCGTTGCTGCTGCTCCGGCAGAGTAGAATTTCCAAGAGTAATTTCGTGTTATTTATTTGTTGTTTCTCAGTGTGTGCATGTTTGTTCTGTGTTCTTTCTTATCTCTCATTTGCTTTGCCCTTGGTCATATAGTCAGGTTTCGGTTTCGGTTCGTTCATTAAAAAAAAAAACGACCACAAAAAATTAAAGTGCTGAGGGGACGTCAGCTGTAAACGATCGAGTAACGCAATTGCCTATACCCACTCAAAACCGGCCCCTCCCTCGGCCTCGGCCTCCTCCACCGCCTCTGCTGCTGCTCCTGCCGCCAAATCCTCGGCCGCCGCCTGCTCCCCTGCCACCTCCACGGCCTCCGCCCCTACCGCCACTGAATCCCCTGCCGCGACCTCCTCCCCTTCCACCGCCACGACCTCCCCCATCGCCGCCGAATCTGCCACTGCCACCGCTGTCACTGCCAAACCTTCCGCTGCCACCGCCACGGCCTCCCCTACCGCCATCGCCGCTGCCCCTTCCGAATCGACCACCCCCTCTGTCTCCACCGCCCCTCCTGGGGGTGAACGACAGCTGTCGGTTCCCCCCAACTCGCGCTCTGGGCACCGCAGCCTCGCCCGCCATCTCGCTCCTCACGCCCAGCGGCAGATCGCGCTCTCCCGCCAAAGACCGCCCTTCCCTGAACGCCACAGCCGCCACTTCATCCTTGGCAGCAAACATCCGCGGCTCCCTCTTCTCCCTCTCGCCGCCATCGCCATCGCCATCACCGCGCAGCCGCTTATCGTGCCGCACACGCCCAGCCCTCCCTGCGTCCTCTTCGTCCTCCTCCTCCTCCCCAGATGAAGCAGCCCACATGCCTTCCCGGTCGTCATCGCCACCCCCCAGCTCCTCAAAGTGCTCCTCCAGCAGCTGGCGGTCTTTTGAGGGATCAACGTTGGGGTGAAGGGCCTTGTACTCCGCAGAACGCTCGTCCACAGCGTACTCGGGGTCCTCGAACATCATCTTGAACCGGCTGTCCTCCAGCAGAGACGGCACCCCCTCGCCCTTCCTCCTCTTTTTCTTCGGCTGCTCATCCTCTTCTCCGCCAACCCCATCCTCTGGCGCGCCTGCTGCGGCCGCTGCTGCAGCGGCGGCGGCCCCAGCATCCTGCTGCTGCTCCACCAGCAGCCTGGCGGCCAGCGCCGCGTTGACCTTTGGCAGTTTCTTCGCCATCGAGATCCTGCTCTTCCTGTCCTCCTCCAGCTTCTGGGTAATGCGCTTCTGGCGGTAGGTCTCGTACGCAAAGGGGTCCGCGATGGCCTTGGCCTTGGCGTACAGCCGGTTGTCCACGAAGAATCCGTGCATGTAGGCTCGCAGCAGCGGGGTACCCTCCAGGTGGCCCAGCCCGAGCTTTGCCAAATCGGCGCGAGTGATGAAGCGGTAATCGTCGTACACCGTGGGGTTGGCGTTCTCCTCCAGCTCCTCCGTCAGCGACTCCAGGAACGAGCACCACCGCGGCGCAGGGCCCATGGACGGCACAAAGTAGGCTTGAATGCGGGAAGCGTCGCAGGCAGCCATGATGAGGCCGCTGTCCTTCCACACCGCGACGTCGTTGATGTCCACGCCGTCGGTGGGCTCGATGTTGGTGTAGCCCTCGCCCGTGGAGGCGTCCCACACCTTGATGATGTGGCGGTCGGCGGAGATGACCCGGGAGCGGCCGCCGTCGGTGGGGGAAGCGGCGTGGAACTTGATGTCCACGATGGGGGAGTCGTACATATGGTCTTTGACCACCAGGGGGCGCTGTGAACGCAAACGAAGGAAGTAGGGAAGAGTTAAATATGGTTGCAAAAAATTGCCGTTTATTCTTTTTTATTCCAACTTGGAAATGCAACCAACATGGTTATTGAAATATCTGTAACGAAGCAGACAGCAATCTGAAAGTTGCATTTGAAGCCCTCACCTGCGATCTTAGGTCAAACAGAGCCACCAGGCCGCCGTCGGTACCGACGGCAACATTCATGCCGCCCTCGTCAAACCGCAGCGCGGTGAGGCCTTGTCCCCGGCCTCCCGCCGCGCCTGCAGCATCCAGCCACCCCAGGGAGTCGCGCTGCCGCAGGTCAAAGCACTCTAGACCTCCGTCTTCGCCAGCGCACGCCAGCAGGCCGTGCGAGGGCGACACCCCGCAGGCGTTGACCGCTGGAGACTTCGTGGCCAGCGGCGACATGAACCGGCCCTCAGCCAGGCTCAGGCGGTAGACCTCTGGGGCTGAGGCTGCCACCACAACTTCAGCGCTGAAGGGGCAGTACGCTAAATCTCGGCCAAACCGAGGGATGCGCAGCTTGTAGTAGGCCCCAAAGCGGGCGTGGAAGTGCAGGGAGCGGTCGGTGCACAGAAACACTGCCTTGGAGTAGTCTTCTGTGAGAATTTGAAAATCAACGATTTCAGCGTCCAAGTGGCGTTCAAACTTCATAGACAGCTGCGAGACGTCGTAACAGCGCACGCGCGGGGGGTGGTACCCTGTGGCGAAGATGTACTGCCCGTCTGGCGAGAATTTGATGCGCTGGCAGGCGGCCGGAAAATCAAAATCCTGAATGAGCTCCACGCGGCGGTTGTACTCGTCGTCGCCCTTGAGCGATTTTTTCTTCTTTTCTGAGAGCCATGATGGGACGTTTTTGCCGCCAGCCACCGTGTAAACCTGCTGGGAAGAGGGAATTAGATGATTGTGAGAAAGACTTATATATGAAAAGCACATGCATGGCGACGAATTCTTGCCTTGACGCCATCCGAGGCTGATACTTTGAGCGCCATTGGGCTGTTCAGATGATTTGGCAATTAAATTTTGGAGTAAAGTTGCAAAAATGATATTTTTATTATAAATTTATTGCCTGCGGATGAAACCCGTCATCATGTGCTACTGAAATTTGCAAACATATATATTTTTATTTACTAAGTAATTCATTTAATTCGAGGATGGCGGCGGACTTTTGGACTTTTGGACTCCCTTCCATATTTTTCAAAAAATTCCTCAAAACGAACTTGGGTGAAGCATTTCACACATTTGCAATAGCTATTTGAACAACTGATATGGCGCCCTTAAGCCTTTTCTTGATTCCGAAAAACAAAAACAAAAAAACTCTATAGATCAGAGTCTGTTCGTCTCAAAAGTCGCGCTCAGCAATTTATTTTTATATCCACAGCCCTAGAGCAGGATTGAGTTGGCCATTGAATACGGAGTGGCCACGGCAGCTTTTGTGTCATGCAGGGTTGTGCAAAAGAAAGCACGGTTCCCTTTAATGCTCAGCATTATGCTGCAAACTGAAGCTTTTCCTCAGCCGCTCCATCAGACCCCTTGCGCTGGCGATGCCGCCGGTTGGAGGCGGCGTTGGCTGCTGAGAACGCTGCGTCGCAACCTGAACGCCGAGCAGCACTTTCTGCAGCTCTGCGTACAGTTCCTTTCGTATTTTCTCCTCCATTGCGTCAAAATCGCCGATCTTTTTCTGCAAAAACACACACACAATTGGAGTTGGAAATCTTCTTAAAAAATATATATATATTTTATGAAAAATATTAGGTTGAAAAAAAGCTTCAAAATAACTCACCGCGCTCGAGGGCCACCATGACTGCGTAGCTGCCGCTGCGTAGTCTGTGATCCTCTTCCCACGCTGGTTGGGCACCCCTAGCGCGTCCAGGGCCATGGCTTTCACCGCTTTCTTCAGCTGGGCGAGGGTGTATTCTTCGGAGCCCTTTGTCAGCTCGTACTTCGCAGGGCAGCGCGCTAGCATCGGGAGCATCAACTTCTCGACTCCCTTTGACACCACCACTCTATTTGACACCCCCGCTGTAGCCTCCCTTTCTGGCTCTTCTTCCTCCGCTGCGATGCCGAATGACGTCGGCCTAGAGAGTGCCTGCTGCCGCATGAGCTTGCCGCTCAACTTTCGAATCTTCTGGCGCGCCTCCACCGCCGCTGCTCTTGGCCTCAGCTCTTCTACTTCTCCTGCCACGTGCCGCGCCTTCACCGAAAACTCAATCAGCAGCGGATCGTGGTCAAAGAATGCTCGGTGAGATGCAGAGTGCGGAAGGGCCTGAACGTCTGTCAACCACACGTCGCAAGCTAGCGCATGGTCATGGGCATGATTCAGCCCTACCACGTAGTCAATGTGTCCCTTAAACAGGCCGTCTTCATCCACGCGAACAGACGTCAGGGGGTACGGCCGTCGGGGCTCGCGAACATCGCATTGCCACCCCCCGTGCTCTTCCAGAGAGGTCAAATTGGCTAAAGCGTCGATCCCGATGTTCCAGTCCCCAGCAATGAGCGCTGGCACGTAGCGGGAAGTAGCACCGTCTGGAATGCCAAAATGAAATGTGGCATGGGCAGCAGCACGAGCAACTTCGCTAACAAATTCTCGAGCCAGGGCAGTTTTGATGGGTTCCTGGATGCGGGTCACGTTGGTGGTACCGTTGCTTTGCCGCCGCTTTTCTCTGCCGTGGTAAGAAACGAGCAAAAATTGAAGGGAAGGCTCGCCGGTGGCAGGATTTGTCGCAGCCAAGTGCACGCCCGCCCAGCGGGTGGCGTAGCTTTTGATCTTTTCCGCTGTGGCAGCGGGCAGGTTGGGGCCTAACAGCCCGTCCAGCCTCTCTTCCGAAGCCTGCTGCATATAGTCGCTAGTTGTCAACAACACTGCTTGGTAGATTGCAGTGTTGTATACCACTACTGCATCCCGCTGCCCGTTTCCCTTCCATTGGCGCTCAGCGTCCCACTGCGCTCCCCCAGACCTGGAAGTCAGCTCTGACAGCAGTGTCCTCAAAGACTTGTCCGCCCAATTATACTCCTGGAGGGTGCAAGGGTTCATTTTTAGTCGTTCTTTTCATGCCGTTTCATTGCTTGTTCAGTTTCCTGCTCACTTGGAGAAGAATGGCGGTGGGGCAGGTTCCACTTGTACTGGAAGCCACAGCATTGTCGTGGGCCGACAATATGGCGTATTTGGCGGTCTCGAACGATGGGGCCGATGGCCCAGAGACATTCATGGACAGGAATGCGCCGCGGTGCTGCTCAGCTCCATCACTTGCCATCTCTGATTTGTTTTTTCAATACGCTGCGCAGTGATTGGTTTTAATGATGCGCACACAGTCAAGCTGGATCTGGATTGTGTTGGCGTAGGAAAAAATTAAGTTGGATAAAGCTGCAGCTTATTGTGGTTTCATTCACATAAAAATTAATCAAATAAAAACAAAAAAATGAAGTCGCTGACTTTCGCTCAGAAATAGCAGTTCAAACAGCAGCTTTCATTTTTTATATTATCAAAAATTATTTTATCGGGCTTTGCAGCACAGGGAGCGCAATCTTGGTCCAGCTGTCGTGCCACCGCGCCACAGTGCTGCCCTCCACGCCACGCCGCAGCCGCGCCAGCACCCCCCCTCCCTCTGGAAACCCTCTCAGCGCCTCCCGCAGCGCACCGTCCAGCTCCTCTGCTGAAGAAAACAGCAGGCCGTTCCGCCCATGCGCCACCAGTTCGCCGATGCAGCCGTACGACAGCGCACACACAGGCAGGCCCGCCCCAAACATGTCCACCACCTTCATTGGCAGGTCCAGCCCGCTGGAGGAAGAGTGCAGGCTGATTCCAAGGTCAGAAGACCCCAATAAAATCGGATAGTCCTTGGGCTCCAACCATGCTGTTCGGAACGCCACGTGCCGCAGATCCAGGCGCTGCATGCGCGCCTCAAACTCTGCGCGCAGCGGCCCCCGACCGGTCACAAACACCAGCAGCCTGGGGAGGGCAGCCCCGCTCCGCTTTGCCGCTGCTGCGTCATACCGCTCCGCAGCAGCCAGCAGCAGCCCAAAGTCCTCGTCGGGGGTCCAGCTGGTACTGGTGACCACGATGGCGGGGCGATCTGGCCGCAGAGACACCCCTGCTTTGCCCTTGCTTGTTGTGCACAGCGTGTCGCTTTCTATCAGCGCCGCCTGTGCCTCTGCAGCCCAGTCGTGGGGGTGCATGGGCGTTTCGACCGCCCCAGCAAGCCGCAACAGCAGCTGGTGTTTTTGATGCAGCGCTGCGGGGCGGAAAAAGTCTGGGGGGCGGTCGTAAAAGACCGCAGCTTGCACTCCCCACCCCCTGGCCAATTCTTGCTGCATCGCCTTTGTCACGCAGAAACCAGCGTCTGCTTTGCCACCCAGAGCTCGCTCGTACCACTCCGCAGCGCGCACCAGCTGGTGGCCCCTCCCCATGGTCAGCGCCATCAGCGTATAAGCAAAATTGTGCCAATCGTAAACCAGGCGGGCGCGGTGGCGTCGGGCGGCCATCCAGCAGGCTGCCATGGTGGGCAGCGCGGGAGGGAGCTGCAGAAGGATGACGTCAGGGCGGGGCAGCGACACCAGCAGCATCCACAGCAGCGCAAAGAGCTGCAGGAGGGCTTTAAGCGGAAGGGCCAGCGGGCGAGGCAGACAGGACAGCCAGCGAGGCCTGAAAGGCGAGAAAAAGCAGTTAATACACACCAATTAATCATTTCATTGTATATAGAGTAATAATCACAAAGTATAATAGGTATGCTCACAGTCCAGGGATGTAGTTCAGAGTGAGGGTGCCCCCGGCCAGAGAGCCCTGCAGCTCTGAAATAAGGTCGGCGCCGCGGTAGCCGATGAAGTTCACGGTGTATCCATCCTGCACGAACGCATTCGCGGTCAGGTATTGAGCGGTGACAGTGAGCATGGGGAAAGAGGCGGCTCACCGTCTTGCAGAGGGAGGAGGCATGATACTGCATGCGTGGGCTCCTGCCCACGTCGCCCAGCACCACCACCCACGCCCGAGGCATGTGCTCGGTAACGATACAATCAGGGCACGGTTATATAACTTGATTTTGAAACTAGATTGCTTCCAAAAAAAATGTATTCAAAAAGGAATGATGGCGTCCTCTTCTCGGCTCAGCCTGCTAGAACCAGTTTCTATTTAAATGATGGCACAAAATGAGTGCGATTAGAGCGAAAACGGAGCCAAGCCTTGCCTCCCACCGAATCGGAAATATAGTTGGAGAACGCGCTGCAGCTCGCATAACAATAAATTTAATTAATTTTGAAATTTGCGATCAAGATGCGCCCACCGACGCAGCAGCGACCGAGGCTAGCTTGCGCCAATTTTAAAACGATTAAAATCATTTCAACGAGAAGGCCCCGGAGGTTGACTTCCACTAAATTCTGAATTTGAGCACGCCAGTTGGATTCGGAGGTCCCTCGCAGCCTGCGATGGTCGGTTGCGAAGAAGATGAAGACGACATGCCTTTGGCCAAACGACAAAAGTTGCTCTATGAGGGTCGCATGGCCTCTGAGGCACCCCCCAAGAAGGCGGATGCCACCGAGCGCCGGCATTCCGACTCGTCAGAGGTGATTGTCCTCGTTTCGGACTCTGACGACGACAACGCTGCTGCCCCGCCACCGCCGCCTTCCCAGCCTCAGCAGCCCCGCAAGAAGACCCTAAAGCAGCCAGCGAAGCCTGTGGTGCCGCCGCCACAACCAAGCCAACCCCTAGAGCCGCCGAAGAAGCCTCGAGAGCCGCCGCTCCCCAAGACTTCAGAGGCAAAACGACCGTTGGTGCTCAAGCCGCTGGCGCAGCTGAAACGGCCGCGGGAGTCACCATCTAAGCCCACGAAGACGATCTCCCGCGACGTGCCGTTGAAACCGCTGCCTGGCATACATGAATTCGAGTTTCGTCCTGTGCAGAAACCGGGACAGCAGCAGAAGCAGATAGAGGCTTTGCCGCCGCCACCGCCGCTGCCCAGAAAAGCCCCTCCTCCTCCGCCCCCTCCTGCACGAGTGATTGAAGAGGTCATCATCGACGACTCTTCCAGCGATGAAGTGGAGGTTGTGTCATTTTTGCCTGGCATGGTGAAGAAGCAGCAGCAGACTGAAGCAGCGCCCCCCGCTCCCACTCGGCCAACCCTCACCACCACAAATCGCCCCATTAAGCCGCCATCCCCGCCCCCTCACGAAGAAGGCCCGACGCTGTTCAACAGAAACGGGCAGGCGCTGCCGCTGCAACCGCAGGCGCTGCTGCCGCCGCCACAACCCTACCCGCCTACGTCCGCCCCCGCTGCTGCTTCTGGGCCCTTCTCCACACAGCGAATCTTCTCTTTCGGCGCTCCAGCTACCACCATCTCCCGTCGTGCCTATGCCACTGCCTCGACTGCCCCTTACAGCGTTGGTGGCAGTGGCGGCGGTAAAGGAGGACTTGCCCCCGAGTTTCGCAGCCGCGAGGCAGCGACGGAGTTTCGGAACAAGTTTCGGGTCAATCCTACGGGGGTGGGGGGCAGCATGCCTTCCTACACATTTTCCAACAAAGGCGTCAGCAACGGGAGCAGAGCTGGTGGAAGCGGCAGTGTTAAACCCCGCGCCGCCCCCGCCAATGGCTTGTTTACGAAGGCGGCGATGGAAGCGCACGCAAAGGAGATTCTGCACGACATGACACGCCCTGCGCGGCAGGCGATGCGAAAATCTCAGGACGCCTGGAACCATGCAGCCATGAAGTGGCGGGAAAAGAACCGGCCGTCGGAAGAAGAGGTACAGCGCCGCCAGCAGGAAGACGCGGCCAGACACCACGAGAATGCCAAGTTTCGCCAGGCCAACGGCGGCAATGCGCCGTGGACTCGCCCCCTGGGGGGGCCTCCAGCTGGGCCAGGCCCCAGCCGGCCAGCGCCGCCGCCGCAGGGCCCGCTACCGCCGGCACCACCCACCGACGCCCCTGAGCTGGAGTGGCGATCGTACTTCCGCAACCTGTCGCAGCGCAAAGTGACGAGCGCGGCGTCGTTCCTCCAGGTGCTGCGCGCGTTTGGCGTGGAGTGCGCTGGGCCTGACAAGGTGAAGGACGCGTACCGACAGGCGGTGCGGATGTACCACCCCGATTCCAACAGCAAAGAGCGGGTGTGGAGCACACCGCAGGAGAAGGTGCGTGCTGAGGAGGTAATGAAGATAATCAACGAGCGGAAAATAATGGAGACGCAGCGGTGATTCATGACTGGCGTCGTTGTTTCACCACTTTAATTTTAGTTCGGACCTGTACTGCGTTTTATTTTCATCTTTTTTTTTACGAGAGCGAGTTGGCCGAATGGCAACTTCCTTAACTAAGAGCTTACGTGATGACGTGATGACGCGATTTAATGTTTAATAATTTAACTAAATGACGCTACTTCTAAATGGAAAATAATGACTCTGTAGGCAATTAATTGAGCATGTACACAGTTGTAATTTAATTTGATTCATTTATTGGCGGGATGGTATTAGCCATTCGCTGCCACCGCCGCCCGCTCCCACGCTGGTTCTACCCTTCCACCACCACTTGCAGCATCTGTCTCAGCGACTGGGCTCACTGGGCGTTGACGCGCTGTGCAGGCATTGCGCGCCGCCTTTGCACAGCGAGACATGCTCTGCCTGAGGCGGCGTGCCCACTGCGGGGGCCCCGGGGCAGGGAGTGGGTAGGCTGAGTATTTATGCTGCTCCAGCAGCAACTTTTTTTTCCGATCGATCGCCTGGCACTCTTGGAGCAGCAGCACCAGCTGGAAGGTTTGATCTACCGGCCATTGAATGGCTCTGCCGCATATTTCGCAGTCCCACGGCCTGGTTCGCCGCAGGGTTTGCCACATCACGAGGCACCTGCAATGAAATTAAGGGAGGCAGTGGCGGAGGTTTTTTCATATAGGTTTTTTCATATAGGTTTTTTCATATAGGCGATTTTTTCATAGTAGGCGTTTTTTTCATAGGCGGAGGTTGAATTATCATCCACATCCACCTACTGCTCAAGGAATTTGGTCATTTTTTACCTTCTGTGGACGTCGTCAAGTGTTCCGCGGCACCCACAAAGTCCCGAAAATAGAGGTTCTTCTGCCGAGGCTGGCTGAAAACAAAATTTACATACCGGCTCAACTGATTCCGCATTTGAGGAACTCGGCTCCATTGCCGGTCAAGCCTCAGAGCCCTAGAATTTTTGTTTATATCCAGGTTTTTATTTGATGAAAGGATAAAGCAGCTCACGAAACGTTTCATGGTCAAACATTTTGATTTTTTTTCCCTTTTCCCCATTTACGTCAATTTTTTTTTTCATATGCCCAATATACACCGAGGATAATTAAGCTCGTCCTATTTCTAAATTTCTAAACATTTTGTATTTCAATTCAATTTTCCACTCAACTATTATTTCTGCTTGCACTTAAGTGCCAGTTTGCTATGGGGCCTTAGTTGGCTGTTTATGCGGACTTAAAACCCCTGAAATTCATATAGCATTGCCCAAGCGCGAACCCCAAACCGGACGGGCCGTTTGCCGTCCGGAGAGTCCTGCCTCCCCCCCTTTTTTTTACTTCATGTTGGTCGCGCCGTTGGGGGACTCAGGAAGGCAGGGGCCAGAGCCTTACATTGTGGGCGACGGTGCGGCATCGGCGTAATGCTGAATCCGTACGCCCCCAGTACCTGAGGTTGATCCCACGGATGGAAGGGGGTACCCCGCCTTACTGTGGCGGGGTGAGTGGCATGTCGACTTGCGGATCTCTTAAAGGGCACCCTCGGTAGTAGACGTTACAACCATATGTAAAACCTTGAAATCCTATGCTCTTGTATGTAATGGACAGAATTTAAAAAAAAAAAAAAAAAAAAACAGGTCGACCTTCCAGGGGGGCACTCCTAGGATATTTATTAATTTACTTCTTTGCAGCCAGTGGAGCGAGAGCCCCAGGGGGGATCAAGATGCTGCTGATTACGTGCACTACCGCCGGGCCTGCCTTGATGTTTTGGCGCATCACAGCCGCAGAGCCGTCCCACTGGATGGCGGTGTTGGTGGCCTTCCTGTCGCCGTAGTACACGCGGATCCTGCCATTGGCGGGGTTTGAAATCGTGATGGCCCAGCCTGCGGCTGCAGACGTCTTGAACTGCTGAATGGGCTGCATGTCCTTGCGGAACAGTTTGATGTCGCTGATGAGATGGTAGGATAGCAGCGTCGTCAGAATCTGCTGCTCGGCCAGGGCCTGGGGCAGGGTGATGTTCAGCGGCTGGAGAAAGTTGAGCACGGCTTGGTTGTTGGGAGCAAAGAGTGTTCCAGCGAAGGTGGGGTTGCTCAAGACGGGCTGCAAGCCAGCAGCGTCGACAATGGCAACCAGGACCTGCACAGTAGAGAGAGGGAGGAGATTGATCGCAAAGGCCACGTGCGTGTGATGAATCAAAGATGTTTTACGAGATGGACTCGCCGTCAAGCCGGCATCTGCTTTGAGCGCGTCGTAAACGGTGACAGCCTCAGATCCAGCTGCAAAAGCGAAAGGGAGGGAAGTGGGTCGCCTCAGTAAAACGATGCAATGAAGGGCAGAAGACCCTAGACGCAAAATCGTACTCACCGGTAAACAGCGCCAAAACGGCGACAAATGCAAACAGCTTCGCCATCGCAACAGCAAGAATTAAAAATAAAACAAACACGTATTTTTTGTTTTTTTGGCTTTAAACCCCCCGCCGTTTTCCTCCCCCCCACTACTATACTCCCCGGGGGAAAACGTGCTTGGGGTCGTGTGCATGCAGGAGTAACAATCATCTACTGTAAGAACAAGCACTAGGTAGGGATTATCCAATAATAACGCTGGGCTTCTCGGGTACGCGCAGCCCCCTTGTTGCGTGCACCAGGAACGTCCGAGCAAGCATCAATCAAGCTACTCAACTCAATCACGTCCTCGAGTCCGCAAAACAACACAAATCCGACATCCTCAGCATCCAAGAAACACCAATCAGCGGCAGCGGCAGGCGGCGGAGAATGGCCACGAACTGCTTTGGAGCGGCCCCCACCCCCACCCCCCGAGACCGGCCGCGCTTCCGACCGCATGCACTGAGGAGTCGCCCTCCTTCTCAACCCCCGGGCGGCTGCCGCCCTCCGCAAGTGGAATGCAGATACCCCGCACATCCTGTTCGCTTCCTTCGGCCTGCTGAACCACCTCACGCTGGACGTCATCGCCTTTTACGCCCCCCACTCAAGCCGCCCTTCTACCGAGCGCAAGGAGTTCGGGAAGGCATTGCTTTCTGCCCGCCGCCGCGTCAACCGCCACCACCTCCTGCTGGAGATGGAAGACGCCAATGCCCTCGTGGGCTCCGCTGCGACGGCGGCCAATTCATTTGACGGCGCCCTGGGCAAGTTTGTGTTCGTCGATTATGTCTCTTGCCACGAGAATTACCCACATCGAATTACCAACTCAACCCACGTCGTGAAACAGATCTGTGCTGCACCCAAACACAAAAATGCCAGACAGTCCACGTCTCTGCGCCACTGCTGCGAGCGGTCCGCGCGTTGCGGTGGTCGGAGGCGGCGTCGCCGGCCTCACTGCAGCAGCCTGGCTCCTGGAGCGCCTCCCGGGCGCCAATATCACCGTCGTTGCTGAGCACATCGCCACAGACACCACCACCGAGGGGGCAGGCTCAAGTGCGTCCTCTCCCTGGGGTCTCTTTAAATCTTATTTTTGTTGAGGAATAAGACTGAGCTTAATTATCCTCGGTGCTTATTGGGCATATGAAAATACATACATTACAAGGTTTAAAGTCGGCACAAAAGGGCAACTAAGGCCCCTTGGCAGACTGGCACCTAAGTGCAAGCAGAAAATACTAAATAATAAAAGAAAGAAAAACCAACCGCCAAAAGAAACAACGAATATTAAGAAAAGAAAACAAAGAAAAAAACGAAAAAATCAAAGTATTATGTCCAGCCACGGAGCGTCTCGTAACCTCCAGCGTCATGGCTAGCCTTAATGAAAGAAGCAACCTGCTTCGGGGGTTGCTGTAAAAACTCGAAATGATTCGAAGGAGAAGAAGAAGAAGATGACGTATCAGGAAACAAAGATGAGTAAGAATCACGAACTGCAACCAAAGAAGGGCATATGCAGTGAAAGACCATGTGCTCTTCGTCCTCGCAAGACCCAGATGCACACAAACGGCATGTCCACTGGCGTGCAGCCGACCAATGAAGCGCCCCGTCTCCACCCCAAGATGATGCGAGCTGCAGCGGAACCTCGCCAAAGAAACCCGCCGTGGGACCGAAAGAACAGAGGAAAGATACGGCTGCAAAATATAAGAACTCAAAAGACATATCCGGGGTCTATCACCATTTCAATGGTAACATGGGGATACGACCCATGGGAGATATGAGCTCCGGCCTTGCTCTAGCTTTCAATCCTCCCCAGATGCCCAAGAATGTTACATGGGCGGAGGACTCGGGCTCGGCGGCTTTGCGAGTTCGCCGTCACCTGGCTGCAGGCGTGCAAGCTTACGCTTCTTTATGGCGACAGCCAGCCCAATGACAGCCGCAACGAGCACGCAGACCCCAGCAGCTACCCCTCCAAAATAGACAAGCGCAAGAGAAGCGGACGACTTCGAAGGCGGCGGGGGAGGGGAGCGGAGGGGGGCCGATGTTGATAGTGATGGCAATGGCGATGGCACTGGAGATGGCGGAACTCCCTCCCTCAAGGCGAAGGGGGGCGAGGGAAGGGGAAGAAGGGGCGGCGACGGAGCCGGAGACGGCTCGGGCGGTGGTGATGGCACTGGAGATGGCGGAACGCTCTCTCCCAAGGCGAAGGGGGGCGAGGGAAGGGGAAGAAGGGGCGGCGACGGAGCCGGAGACGGCTCGGGCGGTGGTGATGGCACTGGAGATGGCGGAACGCTCTCTCCCAAGGCGGAGGGGGGCGAGGGAAGGGGCGAAAGGGGCGGCGACGGAGCCGGAGACGGCTCGGGCGGTGGTGATGGCACTGGAGATGGCGGAACGCTCTCTCCCAAGGCGGAGGGGGGCGAGGGAAGGGGCGAAAGGGGCGGCGACGGAGCCGGAGACGGCTCGGGCGGTGGTGATGGCACTGGAGATGGCGGAACGCTCTCCCCCAAGGCGGGGGGGGGCGAGGGAAGGGGAAGAAGGGGCGGCGACGGAGCCGGAGACGGCTCGGGCGGTGGTGATGGCACTGGAGATGGCGGAACGCTCTCCCCCAAGGCGGGGGGGGGCGAGGGAAGGGGCGAAAGGGGCGGCGATGGAGCGGGAGACAACTTGGGCGGTGGTGATGGCGATATGAAGTCGCCGTTAATTACTAAAGTCGGCGTGAATTTGACCTTGGTGGTGCCGTCGCCCAGCTGGCCGCTTTCATTCGATCCCCAGCAGAACGCCGAACCGCTGAAGGACAGCGCGCAGGTGTGGATGCCACCAGCGCTGATATGCGTCCATGTCGCGCCCACGACCTGGGTCGGCGTGGATTTGTCAGTGTTGGTGCCGTCGCCCAGCTTGCCTTTGAAATTCATTCCCCAGCAGAACGCCGAGCCGTTGATGGCCAGCGCGCATGTGTACCATTCACCAACGGTGATCTGACTCCATGCCGCCGTGCCGCCCCCGACCGGGGTCGGCGTTAATTTGATCTCTGTGGTGCCGTGTTTGCCCACCCCACCGTATTTATTTTCTCCCCAGCATAACGCCGAGCCGTTAATGGCCAGCGCGCAGGTGTGGGCGCCAGCGCTGATCTGCTTCCATACAGTGCCGCCCGCGACCGGGGTCGGCGTTAATTTGGAGTTGAGTGTGCCGTCGCCCAGCTGGCCGCCAAGATTCCGTCCCCAGCAGAAAGCCAAACCGTCGTTGTTCAGCGCGCATGTGATGCCGTATCCAGCGCTAATCTGCTTCCATACCGCGCCCACGACCTTGGTCGGCGTGGATTTGTCCACGGCGGTGCCGTCGCCAAGCTGGCCGTGTAAATTCAATCCCCAGCAGAAAGCCGAGCCACGTTTGACCAGCGCGCATGTGTGGCGGTTGCCAGCGCTGATCCGCTTCCATGCCATGTCGCCCGCGACCAGAGTCGGCGTGGATCTGGCCTCGATGGTGCCGTCGCCCAGCTGGCCGTCTCCATTCCGTCCCCAGCAGAACGCCGAGCCGTTGCTGTCTACACCGCATGTGTGGCCGTGGCCAGCGCTGATCTGCGTCCACGTCAAGCCGCCACTAACCAGGACCGGCATGGATTTGTCCGTAAAAGTGCCGTCTCCAAGTTGACCTTCTAAGTTATTTCCCCAGCAGAACGCCGAGTCGTTGGTGGCCAGCGCGCATGTGTGGTCGTATCCAGCGCTGATCGTCTCTGGCACAAGCTCAAGCGTCGCTCCTGCTCCATGGGGCGGTGGGGGAAGAAGAAAAAACAGTGACAAAAATGTATAGGCCAAACATGAATCCGATTTGATCAAAACGCAGATACCAAGCGTCCGCCAAGCTGGCGTACCTTGTTGCTGCAGGAGTGCCCTGCTGCTGCTGCGATGCCGCCCTGCCCTAAGGACGTTGGCAAGGTGAGCGCGGCGTGGTGGGTTATCCTCTTCCGCGGCACGAACCAGGGGCATGTAAGCGACCCAAGTGGCCAGAAGCAACCACACGTACACATGCGAGGCGCGGGCCTGCACGCACATCATGTCTCCCGAAGAACTGTTTTGGAAGTAGTGCCAGGCGATGGACGCGGACAATAATTAATTGAACAAATGAACACTTTTCTTGTAGTTATGACCGTTCAACGACGGGCGAGGTGCCCTGCCAGTTACTAGTATTCATTTATTGGCGTTTATCGCGACGTACGTACCGATCGGTACGTACGTAAGACTCCGCGGGCGTAAACTGTGTTTAATAACAACCTGGATCCTAACCCAGGCTCTGAATTGAAAAATAATGCATAAAATCGTGAGTTGGCATCGGGGGGAGGAGTGAAAACGAGTACCACAAGGAAAGTTTTGGAAACTGCGTTCTGTCGCCAACACTGGCGCTGAAAACATAGTCTTTTCGCGTACGTAATCTAACGCAAGTGACATCCCCAACGATCGCCAACGCCGGTGTTGAATTTCGTTGGAAATAATTCCAGGTGTTGGTCTGTGAAGATCATCTTTTGTGTTGTTCAACACTCTTTATGCTATCTTTTTGCTGCTGATTATGCTCTCATTCGCTATTTATGTGTGCATAGCATTTGAAACGTCAGGTGGGCACCCCTGGCTGCATGGCCCCTGAGGTCGTCAAGAGTGAGCCTGGGGCAGGTTACGAAGGCAAGATGGCTGACTGTGTGGTCTGCGGGGGTAATGCCGTACAGTATGATGTACGCGCAGTACCCCTTTGAGCGCCCAGAAGACAAGGTGAGGGAGAAGAGGGGTGTGTCCATGGAAAGAGAGGAGAGAGAACATTTTAGAGGCTTTCCTTACCATTCAAAGCACCCTACGTGACAAAAAATATATATATATATATATGTGGTCTATTGATTGGTCAACGGCATAGGCTACTTCAAGTTGAAGCGTCGACAAATCTATTGTACAAAACATTACGTGGTTTCATCTGCAGAAGCGCAAGCGCATGGACCGCACCACTAAGGTCATTCGACGCATCACCGAGGTGGACTACTTCTTCCCCGGTTTCCCCGAGGTCAGCAAAGAGGCCAAGGATGTGATGCGCCAGATCCTAGTGGCTAACCCCCAAAAGCGCCTCACCTTCGACAAGGTGCTGCAACACCCCTGGTTCCAGATCTGCCGCCCGGCAGCTTGGAGTACAACAACTGGGCGCTGCAGGTGCGTAATATCCTTGGGTTTAAATGTTAACGAGGCCCTATATTTTTTTATATACGCCGAGGATAATTGAGCTCGCCCCATCTGTATGTTAAAATGCTATTTTTTTTATCGGGCTTTATTTTTTAGGATGTTTATTTGTGTTATTAAATGGTCAATTTTATATAATATGGCTCCTCCTTTCTTTTCTTCTTTCCAGGTGGTCAACCACGACGTCCAGCGCCAGCGACAATGTTTATGAGGTAATCGCAGCGGCGTGCAGGCATCAGCCTGACAACGAGCCACTTTATAACCCGTAATATTTTTTGACGATACTTGCATTACTCTTCTCGCACCACCATTATAGCAGCACAAGCTGCACTTCTCCATTTCTTTTTTTATAAAGCACATTAAATAACCACTTCCATAAGCATTCAAAATACGTCTTTGTCTTCCTTTGATTCCCATCGCTGTCGTTATGCTGACTTTTCTCTGTGGTCAAAGTTTCTTGTTCTGTGCATTCCCCTGGCATTCAAGACCTCACCTAATGAATAAATCAAGAAAGCAAGGAAAATGCCGTTTCCGATAGAAAAGAATTTGGCGAATGAGAGGGAAAAGGCGTACGAAGAAAAAGGGGAAAACTGAGCTGATATACGTCATTTCTCA
The DNA here is from genome assembly GCA_963854735.1 of Marvania coccoides. Lineage (NCBI taxonomy): Eukaryota > Viridiplantae > Chlorophyta > Trebouxiophyceae > Chlorellales > Chlorellaceae > Marvania > Marvania coccoides. The sequence goes on along the minus strand of OY978097.1, from coordinate 3,127,865 downwards.
GCCCCTCCCTTTGACTGTCTTGTTCTCAGCTGGGAAATCTTCGACCTCATTGCACTCCAGGCAGACCTCGAGCCTCACAGCATGCTGCCGACACCTTTTCGGCACCTTAGTTGTCGTCGTCGGACATCAACCCATGGTCCACTGGGTCCAGCGGCACCTGCCTCACCTGCACGGCGTGCATGCTAGCACTGCGCCAAATTGGCCGAGTGGAGCTCTGCACAAGAACCAGCAGCCGCCCCGCCTTCACCAATCCTCGCTCCTTCAGCTCCACCAGGGCGCGATCGAACGTCGCCTCCGCAGACTCAGAAAAATGGGCCTGCAGCGCTGTTACCCCGCGGTACAGCGCTAGCCGCCGCTGCACCATCTCGTTTTCTGTGAAGCAAAAGATCTGGTGGTTGGGGTGATAGTGGCTCAGCAGAATGGGCATGTTGCCGCGCCTGGAAAACACCACTAGCGGCGCTTTCATGGTGTCAGCCATGTGCACCGCGTTGTAGGCCATGATCTCCGACAGCTCTTTGGCCGCCAAGTTCTCAATGGCGCCGCGGGAGGGAGGGGTGATCCACCCAATGGGCGCCGTGTCTTGCGATCCGTACCGCCGCTCCCCTGAGTACCGCAGCATGCCCTGCTCCGTGCGCTGCGCCACCGTGCACATCACCTGCAAGGCCTTCAGGGGGTGACGCCCAAACGCGGTCTCTCCCGACAGCATCACAGCGTCGGTCCCCTCCCTGGCGGCCACTGCGATGTCGGAGACTTCAGCACGGGTGGGAGTGGGGTTTTGAATCATCGACTCGAGCCTGGATTGAAGAGGGGGGGGGGAGGGCGGGCCATTTGGCTTGAGAAATTAGAAGCTGGAAATTTATTATTCACTGCTGCCGCCAGTTTCCTCACATGTTCGTAGCCACAATCACTGGCTTGCCTCGCTGCCGGCAGCCCTGAACTATCTTGTTTTGCCTGCATTTTCGTTTTGTTAAAGAGGCCATGATAAAATCACCCGCTTCCAAAATTGCACTTGGTTTCTTTTATTTCTTACCAGTACGGCACCTCTTCCACCGGGAGCTCGCTGCCCAGGTCGCCGCGCGCCACCATAGCCCCCGCGCTTTCGGTCAGAATCGCATCCAGGTTCAGCACAGCGTCCGCAGACTCAATTTTCGACAGCACCCCAATCGAGGACGTCCCGGTGCACCCCTCCTTCTTCAGCCATTCGTTGAGCTCCCGCACCGCCGCAGCGTCCCGCACAAACGACAGCGCGATGTAGTCAACCCCCGCCTCCACGCCAAACCGAATGTCTTCCCAGTCTCGGTCGGTGATTGCCGGCAGATTGGCGCTCTTGCCGCGAATGTTCAAGTGGCGCCGACTCTTCAGAGATCCGGCATCCACCACCCGGCACACCACGTCAGTGGCGGTAATCTCCAATACATCCATGCTCATGATGCCACCGTCAACCAGTACGATATCCCCCAAGCTCACGTCATCCACAAACCCGTCATAGTTCACTGTCACGCGGCCCCCACTCCCGTCTGCCCCCTCGGTGATGGTGAAGACTAGCTTGTCGCCCTTTGCGAGCTCCAGAGGCTCCGTCACATCGCCGCTGCGAACCTCGGGGCCCTTGGTGTCCAGCATGATGGCGAGGGAGCCACGCCCCAGGGTGTTGTACTCACGCACGAGCTCAATCACTGCCATGTGGGACGCATGGTCGCCTGCGTAGAGAGGGAGATAAAAATTAAAACCCGTTAAATTTCTCTTAAAATCAAATTTTAAAACAGAAATCGTCGTACTACTCACCATGGGACATGTTGAGCCGCACTACCGACATGCCGTTGTCTGCCAGCTCAAACAGCTTCTCCCGGGTGTTGGAGGTGGGCCCAATGGTGGCGACCACCTTGGTCTTGCGAAGAGGTACCCTCTCTGACTCCTGCCGCCTGATTGCCACCTCGGCGGAGGTGTCCACCTCCTCTGTTTCTGTGAGGGAGACTCCAGGTGACCACGCTATCGCTCTGACGGTAAATTGCGAGTCCTGGGGTGGCCCAAGGGCCGCAAAGCGCCTGACAATGTGGGGTTTGCTGCTTACACGGCCCTTTGAGACGGGGCTGGCAGCGCAACGCGGTGGAATTCTGACATTTCCGACATATCCAGCTCTTGGCCAGATTGAAGATGTGCTCCCATTTCGGGAAAGATAGCAACCCAACATCGTGGGTGTTCTAAAATTTAAATTTACGATTTTTTCTACTGAACAATTGGCAAATTGGCTGGGTTTCGCATTTGCCGATGTTCAATTTTTTTCCCTGCCAGAGTACCTAAGAAAAAATAAGTGCTCCAGGCAAAACAAACTAAAATTAAATTGATAATTCCTTTGATACAGAAGCTGGCAACATGAAGCCACTGGGAAGACCCCCCTCCTTAAGAACCACCACTAAAAAATCAATCAACTTTATTTCTCTCCTCCGAAATTACCCGAAGAGGGCGGCTGCCAAGGCGCTAATGCGAGCTTCCGCCGAGCCCCCAACGCTGAACGCGCCCAGGATTTGGAAGGATGCCACCGAGATCATCGGCAACACGCCGCTGCTCCGTCTCAACACTCTCAACGAAATGTGCTTCGCTGAAATAGTGTGCAAGATGGAGCTGATGGAGCCGTGCTGCAGCGTCAAGGACCGCATCGCGCTAGCAATGATCAACGACGCCGAAGAAAAGGGCATCATTTCCCCCGACCGTACAATCCTGGTGGAGGCGAGCTCAGGCAATACAGGCATCGGTCTGGCTTACGTTGCGGCCTGCAAAGGGTACCAGTTGATGCTGACCATGCCTGAGACCATGAGCACGGAGCGGCGGGTGCTGCTGCGCGCGTTTGGCGCCAAGCTGGTGCTGACGGCGGGACGGATGGGCATGACTGGGGCCATCAGAAAGGCGGAGGAGATTGTGGAGTGCATCCCGGGGGCCTACATGCTGCGCCAGTTCGACAACGAGGCCAACCCAGCCGTGCACTACAGGCAAGTTACAATAAAAAAAACCGGATAGAGAAGAATTTGCCAGCACAGCTCGGAAATCTTCAATTTATTTGCAATTTGCGCAATGTGCAGGACCACCGGGCCTGAGATTTGGCGAGACACCGGCGGAGAGGTGGATTTCCTTGTGTCTGGGGTCGGCACAGGCGGCACAATCACCGGCGCGGGGCGGTACCTCAAGGAGCAAAACCCGGCCATCCAGCTGGTGGCGGTGGAGCCCGCAGAGAGCGCGGTGCTGAGCGGCGGCAAGCCTGGATACCACCAGATCCAGGGCATCGGCGCTGGCTTTGTGCCCAAGGTGCTGGACGTTGCTTTGTTGGACGAAGTCATTAAAGTGACGAGCGCCGAAGCGGTGGACATGGCGAGAAAGTTGGCCACCAAGGAGGGCATTCTGTGCGGTATTTCTTCGGGGGCGGCAGTGGCGGCGGCGATTCGCGTGGCGCAGCGGCAGGAGAACGCAGGGAAGCGCATCGTTACGGTGCTGCCTTCTTTTGGCGAGCGCTACCTTTCCACTGTGCTGTTCAACCACATTTGGAGCAGGGATGCGGACATGGAGGACGCCATGCCCAGCGCGTGGCGAGAAATGAGCGGGGAGGAGAAGCAGGAGACGCGGGAGCCCCGGCTTTAGATAAAATGAGACGAGCCACCCTCGACTGTGATGATGTGGACAAGAAAGAGAGTTTTTTCGACGCTGAGGAGGCAGGAGACAGTCAAATTAAACATGTACTATAGATTTGAAAGAAAATTCGTGAACTGTGTAGTGTTTTTTTCTCTTTCCTGACAGAGAATATGTCACATTGGCCTGCCATTCAGGGAGCAAGACTTTTTTGTTTCCCCATTGAAGTGACAGTCGTTAAAAAACAAAAGCAAGAAGGAAAAGACGGTCGAAAGCATTTCCACCGCCAAAAAAAAACTAAAAAAGAAAAAATTCTGCTGAGACGCCAAAATCACTGCGAAACTTTCGATGCGTCGGCAGCAGCCTGCAGGTCCGCGCCTTGCACGATTGCCGCGTCGGGCTTCAACTGCGCCCTGAGGGCCTCCGCTTCTTGATATGCCATCGTTGCAGGTAAAAATTGGGCGGCATGCTGCTCAGCCACTGGCGTCACTGCGGCGGCCAGCGGCGCAATCTCCAGCTTCTCGTCCTTGGTCAGGTCCCGAATGAAGCGCGCGGGGTTGCCGCCCCACAGCTGGCCGGAGGGCACTCGCCGGCCGGGTGGCAGCACCGATCCCGGCGCCAGGATTGAGTTCTTTTCCATCATGGATCCCTCCAGCAGCACGCTCTTGTCTCCCACCACGCACTCGTCCTCAATGGTCACCGATCGCAGCAGGCAGGCCTGCCCGATTGTGACGCTGCGTCCGATGCTGGTGATAGCGGGGAGGCCGGTGGGGGAGGAGCGGGCGGCGTGGATGACGGTGCGATCCTGCACGTTGGAGAACGCGCCGATCCTGATGGAGTTGAGGTCGCCCCGCAGCACGCAGTTGTGCCACACCGTGACCTGCTCAAAAAGATCAACATCCCCCACCACCACGGCGCTGGGAGCCACCCAGCCGTCTGGAGACGTGGTCACCACCCTATTTCCCAAGTTTATCAGTTGCCGCTGCCTGTTGAACATTAAGATAGACGGGGTTTGGGTTAAAAAAAGGACTGTCGATTTTATTTACTCGCGAGCTGGCGCACCTGTTGTACACCTCCTCTTCAACATGGATCCCATGTGTCGGTACGGTCGATGTGAATTGCCGGAGCGAGGTGCAGCAGGCCGCTTCTGCCTGCTGAAGGGCAGCAGCAAGGGTGCCAACCCGGGGGCTCAGCGACTTGGCTGCTCGGCGCAGCATTTTACGATTATTTATTTATTTATAATAATAATAATAATAATATTTGCCGAGTCTGAGCTCTGACAAGAGGAGGGCTTACCGAGGGTTTAGCAATCTTCAAATTCTGGCCAGCTGCTCAAGATTTGTCTTTGAGAGAAAACCCCTCCGGTGTCCGACTCCAAAGTCACGCTGTAATCTACCGGCAGGCAACGTTGTCTTCTAGAGATGAAGGTGCGTTGACTTTTCGATCACTCTGGCCTGGCGACGAGAACAGCCCTGAAAGTAGCTGAACGCTAGGCATCGAGTGTTTCAGGAGATTGGTCTTTCGAGATGCCGGTAGTGATGGATTGTTTTTTTCATTCATATGCCCAGTGTACTCCGAGGATTGTGACTGTGTATTAACACCTATTAATGCTTGTGATCTTTCATGATTCTATGAACGCCGTGACGACAGGAACGAGGCTGTGCCGGGCGGGGTCAGTCGATTTCTCCCCTAGAACTCACTCTTTCATGCTCCACCGCTCGTCCGTGTGTGTTATTTATGCATATTGAGCGTTAAAAATGTGCAGGGAAGAAGTAACACCCATTCCTTGGCGGGCAATTTATTTGGCACAATATCAAAATATAACATGAAAGACTCTCAGGGCTGGGAGAAACGGAAAATGCCGGTGGTCACACAATATCGCACAGCGTGGAGTCTCACATCCGAGGCGGTAAAGGGAAAGAAAACAAAAAGGGAGACTACATCAAGCAGTCGTGAAAAAAAACAATACCTTCAAACAATACCTTCAAAACTAGGCAAATTCAGGGGAGCAATGCAGTGGGAAAAGGAACGTATGAGTCCATTTTGCATTCCTCTTTGGTTCATCGTATCATAGAGGAAAGAGAGTAAAAAGGGATAAGGTCTGAGGTCTAGGGAAAAGCAGGGGGGGACAGTTGTACTGCAAAACTGGGGTCATTAAAAAAAGGCTTGGGGGAGAAGACAAAGAAAAACTGTGTTTTTTTAACAAATATTATATACATTTTGCCTACTCAATGTGGCCGACGAAAGGCTTGTTCAAACGCGGGTTGTAGAAGCGCAACAGCACGGAGCCAATGAGGGACAGGCTGCCGAGCGCCAGCAGCCAAATAGCAGGCGCAAATACCTGTGTCCCAGTGGCCAGACTTGCCTTGATGGCGGTGACAATCATGGGGGAAAGCCCGCCCAGCACGCCATAACCGCAGTTGTAGCCAAAAGAGAAGCCGGTGGTGCGCTCCAGAGGCGAGTAAATGCGGGTGCAGGGCAGCACGACGATGGCCATGGCAGCACCCACGATGAGTTGAATGAGGCACACCAGGCACCAGGCAGCAGTGTAGCTCGTACCGACGCCGTAGAACACGCCAAAGCCGACGCCTGCGCCGATCACCACGATCATTACGTTGGCGTAAATAGCCTTCATGCCGCGGTCGAAAGCATGACCCATGCCGATGAGTCCGACCGCGTTGAAGAGCAGCGACACGATGAGGATGCCCTGGGCCTGAATGACAGGCATCCCGCTCTTCTTCAGGGATGCAGCCAGCCAAGAGACGACGATGTAGAAGGCGCCAGACACCCAGGCCATGTAGCAGATCTGGATGAGGACGCCGGCCCAGTTGTTCTTCAGCAGGCGAACAATGGGCACCTTTGAGTGGGACTTCTGGACGTAGTTTCCATCCTCCTCCTCCACATCAATGCTCGGCTGGCTGGCGGGGACGTGGTGAGGCGGCGAGGCGGTGACTTGGAAGCGGGTGCGCAGGCTGCCTTCGACTTCGACCTTCACGCTGTAGTCGATGTCTCCCTTGGTAGAGGCGGCGGTCTCCATGTCGTTGGCGGCCAAGGCAGCCTTTTCAGCGCGCGCAGCCTCGAGGAAGGCGTGGGGCTCGGGCATGCCGCGGCGCAGCACAAAGCCGAGCATAGCAGTGCAGAAGGCCAGCAGGAAGGGAATTCGCCAGCCCCACACCAGCATATCGTACGGTGAGATGGTGTTTTCGAGGAGCATGACCAGCAGGGTGGCCAGTACCATGCCGATGTTGACGGTGCTCTGGAGTAAGGTCACGAAGAGGCCACGGCGCTTGGGGCTGGCAAGCTCGGAGATGTAAATGACTGCGCTGCCGAACTCGCCACCCATGGCCAGGCCCTGAAAAAGGGGAGAAGAAAAACAGGGGGAGCATTTAATCGAGAAATTTTAGATAGTTTTGTAGGTTGAGAGGGGAAGAAAGACAATCTCAGCGCACCTGGAGCATGCGCAAGACGGCAAGGGAGATGGGCGCCAGAATAGGAGGGCTGATGAAGTAGTTCCCAGTGCCATACGTGGGCAGACAGCCGATGAGGAAGGTGGGCACAGCCATGCAAATGATACTGCAGAGAGATGGGAGAATTTATTGCGTGTGAGCGGCGTTGATATGTGTTTTGTGTGTGTGTGGGGGGGGGGGGGGGGAGAATGCGAGCTCAGCAGTTCGAAAGAAAACTAACCTGATTGTGAGCGTCTTGTTTCGGCCTGCTGAATCGCCGATGTGGCCAAAGAGCAGGGCTCCGAGAGGGCGCACAACGAAAGCTGCTGCAAAAACGCCCCAGTAGGCCAGCGCCTGGGCAGTGGCATTCTCCGCTGGAAAAAACACTTTGGTCAGGACGCTGCTCAATTGCGCTGTAAAGGTGGGAGGGGGAGGCGGAAAGGGTTAATTTGAGCGGGTTTGGAGTGTTCGAGCGGTAAGTTAGTTAGTGGGTGGGTGGGGCTGAGAACAGGCAAATGATGGGCTCAAAGCCCTATCGCGTGCATTATGAGTACTTACTGTAGATGTAGAAGTCAAACCTGCAGGAAAAATAAGGAAAAATAGCATGTCGTCAATTAGATCTGTGCAAGATGGGCGAACGAAATGAAATTAAGGCTGAATTAGGATGTGGGCGGCAGCGCGAATTAATATAGACAACGTGCGCCAGCCAATCGTACCACTCAAGGATCTGCAAGAGGAGAGAAAAGAGCGAGAATTAGATGGGGGTGCTATTCGATGGTTGGTGGTTAGAGAGGGAGGGAGGGAAACGCCGCAGACAGAGTATCGGGGCAGACTCCGCAGAGCTGGAATACTTGAGTTGCTCACCGTGCCGATTCCAGCCACCAGAACGACAGATGTCCAAGCAGCGGTGGTCATCTCGGACGACGATTGCTTATCCTTCGCCATGACTTGGGAAGTTTGACACCCGGACTGAATATGTAGTTGATAATTTATAATGGTACCGACCGCGTGCGTGGCTTGGCCTAAATTTTTTGGTAGTTGGAGAAAGAAGAAAGTTGTAGAGAAAGAAAGCCTATTATTCGTACGGGATCATACATTTATATACATCACATATCCTTTCTTTGTGACAGCTCTGCCGCCCCCTGCAGTCAGTGTCTCAAGGTCTGACAAATAATATACCATCGTTGCACATCGTTGCGGTGCTGCAAAGAATTGCCCAGCCCTACGCTCTATTGGCGTGTTGAGTCATAAATAGCACTTATGAAAATCGAAAGGAGTTTCATGCTGAGGGAGAAGGGGGAGGTGAGGCATGTGGAATAGAGCGGGCGGGCCCAACAAACCGCCGGCGAACAATCATCCGCATTTCTTTGTGCAGCTGCTGTCAGCATAAATTAGTTTCGAGTTGGGTACTGCGGCGAGCTGACCAGCTCCCCAGCACAATATCAAGCCGCTTCAAACGCTTCTTCTTAGGCGAAACCGCCGCCAGCACATTCTCCGCCTCGCTCTTCCTTGCAGTGCGATGTTAGTCAACGCAAATTAATGGCCTCGCGGCGCAAGAGAAGTCCTGCCATGCTACGTACAACCCAGCATTGGGCTCACAGCCAGCTTCCTTGGGCAAAAACACTCTTTCCACTCGACTTCGCTCGGCACCTGCACACTAAAATTTTTTTTTTACTGTCGTCCCGCTGATTCTATCTTCAAGAGCCGTTTAAAAATATATATTTATTTTGAACGGGCCAGACACTCCGGCACGGATACTCCTTCTTTCAAAACATCGATAAATATTGTTGGTTGAAGAGGAAATTTATTGTGCAACAACGAACAAAAATGGCATCGGCAGGTTTAGGAGTCTCACAACAAGATCTGGTGAGGAGCTGATGAGATGATCAAGCCTTCGTCGTCAAACCCCGCTCGATCACCTCTTGCCAAAAACATTTTTTTCCTGGTTGCAGGACGCCTCGCGCCTAGTGTTTGTCAGCGTGAAAGATGCCAAGCCCAAGCGCAAGGTGGCTGTACCAATTCCAGAGCATGGCAGCTGGGACGTGTTCCTTGGGCAGGTGCAAACCAAGCTCAAGCTGGCTGGGGTTGGGGACGTCTTCCTGGCCTCCACAGGGGAGCGAGTGGTGATGCTAGATCAGCTGCAGGACATCGACGAACTCTACGTCACAGAGGCAAGGCCCTGACATCTCTGTTCATGGCGTAAACCGCCGATTTTCCCCGCCTGTTATGTTTTTCTCAGCTTGCTGTGATGATTAATGCAATGAAAACACTCTACTGCAGGCGGCAGCCCGCCCTTCCAACGGCAGCGGCTACGGCGGGGCGTACCCCAGCGAGATTACGCCTGCTGCAGGTGGCGGTTCCGACGGCGACAGCGACCATGAAGGAAAGTACGCCAAGCGACAGTCGCGGCTGCAGCGCACGGCCAAGCGCATCTTCCCGTCGCTCTTCGCCCAAACCACCCTTCCATTGACCACAAAGTGAGTAGAGTTCTATTAATTTTTTCGGCTGCTTTAATGATAGTAAAGTACTAGAAAATCATTTGCCGTGGTATCTCTAACAATTCAATGTCACGATTCGCAGAGATGCCCTCACGCCCGTGGAGCAAGTGCGGCGGCGTATCAGGCGCAGGAGGCGGTCCTGGACGGACCCTCGCACGATCTTGGCGTTCTTTGCATTGCTTTCGTCTTCCGCAACGCTACTCTTCATCTACATGCGAGCGTCGCAGGGGCTGCCTTGAGAGAGCGAGAGCGAGAGAGGAAGAATACAACGTACTAGGCAGCAGCGTTAACAACGTATCAATACCAGTGTCTTTTTTCGCTTGATTTTGCCGCTGCTGAAAATTTTGCCGCGGCATGTTCATTTTATTCTAGGTGATAGACTTTATGTTTCTTGGGGGCTCATGGATACGCCGCCACCAATTATTTATATCAATCTATTTTAATAACCGACTTTTCCTGGGTGCATTTCTATCCCTCTCTGTGTTTTCAAATTCTTCACTTCTACGCAGCATGAAACGAAAATACTCATGTTACAAGTGCCCTAAATCACATAACAAAACAAACACAATATTAAATGGCATCGCGAATGCTCCTGGCTAGGGCCTCCATGCGCTGCAGCCCCTCCGCTGGCGTCTTTGCCTCTCCCAGCGCCCTCACCAGCGCGCTGCCCACAATCACGCCGTCGGCGCCCCACCCCTTCAACTCCACAGCCTGCTCCGGCCCCGATACCCCGAATCCCACCGCCACGCTCTTCCCAGCTGCCACCGCCTTGAGCGAGTGAATTAGCCCCTCCACCCTCGCTTCGGTGTTCACTCTCACGCCCGTGACCCCAGTCACCGACACCAGGTACACGAAACCTTGGCTGATCTGCGCAATGGCTTTCATGCGGGGCTCGGGGGTGGTGGGCGTGGTGAGGAGCACCAGCTCCAGGCCGTGCGACGACGCCACTGCGCGAATTTCAACTGTCTCCTCCAGAGGAATGTCGGGCACCAAAAGCCCTGCTGCGCCTGCTGCCCGCGCCTGCTTGCAAAACTTGTCCAGTCCGCGCGCCATGATGGGGTTGTAGTAGGTGAAGAGCACCACGGGAGCGCTGATCGTGGCGGTGGCTTGTCGGACGACGTCGAGGACGCGGTCGAGGGTGGCGCCGCCCTGCAGGGCGCGGGTGGCTGCGGCTTGGATGACGGGCCCGTCTGCCAGCGGGTCAGAGTACGGTACGCCCAGCTCAATGACGTCGGCGCCCAAAGCGTCGAGGCGGCAGAGGGCCTCGACGGTGGTGGCGGGATTGGGATCGCAGGCCATCAAGAATGGGACGAATGCGGTCCTGGGGGGTGGAATGAGGGGGGGAAAAGGGGTCAGAAACGAGACATGTACTAGGGATGGGGCCCACAAAAAGATGGTTGCGACCTGATTTCGGCAATGTGCGTGCTCAACACACTCACTTTCCAGCTGCCTTGACATCTGCCATGCGCTCGCTGACGCTCTTGGCTTGTACCGAGGCGGCCATAGCAATCACTGCGTTTTTCCTCACCCGCAGCGGTGCCTGGCAAAATCGATGCTGCGTCCGTTTTCCAGGAATAATAGCGGCAGTGACGGTGCGCTGCTTTTTGGTTGTGTTCAGCGTTCTAGCCTGCCCTCCTGCAAGCTGAGCACAAAATGTCTGCATTTTTGTGTTCTCGGCTCCCAGTGCCGACGCTGCCCCTCGCGATGGTGGTTTACTATTAAAATATGCGCAGCTGTAGCTGCGTAGTGCAGCTGCAATCACCCCACCAAAAAACAGCCAAAAATAATAAAAGAAATTTGCAAAAAATAAGAATCGCTTTTCCGACGATGACGCCTGTCGAGACGCTCAATTGTATTTATATGGTGTTTGTTTGTGGATAGCGTCGGTCGAACAGAGGAGGCTGGCTGTACATTTTGCATATAGCTATAGCATTATTTTTTTTGTTCGCGAGCGCAGCAAGTAACAGCCACGCCACCACCTTTGCTCCTTCGGCATGCGGCACATTGCTACACCGTGACACCGCAGAGACAAGAGATGGGGCGGAAGAGCAGGGGAAAGGGAAAATTGCCTCAGGAGGCAAGGGAGAGCTCTGGTGGAGCTCCCGTTGACAGGGGCACGCTGGCTCAGTGCCTGAACGCAACCTCGCAAATAGCAGCAGAGTGCAACAGCATCCTTCGCGACCTGCTGAGAGGGCGGTGAGTTTTTTTTATGATCGTATGATGTTCAAGTGCCTCAGGCGTTCAATTTCCTCCTCAAAGGCACCACCTTTTGCGCTGCACAATTATCTTAATGTTGCGCCCCCGCATTACCCACTCGCGTGCGGAAAATTTATGCCGGTTTATCCTCACTCCTAAAATATTATTTCGCTCTCGCCCCACCAACACACAGGTCCCCCCAGCACCAAGATTTGCAGCGCCTGGCCAGCCAGGTGCTCATGGGGCAGACCATGAATCTGCAGGAGCTGCAGAAGAAGATGGAGTCGCAGCAGGCCACTCTGGCGGAGCTCCTCAAGGTGCTCAAGCCGGCCACCGGCGGTGCTCTGGACTGCGTCGCCGGCCAGGAGGGAGGCTACCAGCTGCCCGAGCCCAGCGTCTCCGTCATCAAGGGATGGGACTCCTTCCGCGACAGCACCTACGTCGGTGCGGTCGTTTCCGCCAAGCGCAGGCGCTCAAAGGCCGGGAACAACGCCCACGCCAGCGGCAGCGGCGGAGCCCGCCCAGAGGGGCTCTCCAAACGGGAGCGGTACCTCGCTGTGGAGGGGTACTGGCGTTCAATGACCCCCGATGCTCGGCGGGCCGCGCTGACCGCTCCTGTGTGCCGGGTCATCGAGGTTGCCACGACGGAGGGCGGCGCCGAAAACGCTCGCGAAGTGGTCGACGGGCTGCGCCTGCTGAAGCGCAACGCCTCGAGACACGCGTGCTACTGGCGCTGCCCGTGCTGCGACCTGCGCACGGCCGACTCTGAGGCGTTTTTCAAGCATTTAGCCGCATACCACGAGGGCGTGCAGTACTCGGCAGAAGACACCCCCATGCTGTGCTCTTCCTGCGGCCAAGAGATCGTGGGGGCGTTCTTCCACGCGGGGGAGGCCGCGGCGCCCTCCGCCACGGAGTGTCTGCGCTGCGCTTGGGACTCAGGGGGCAGCGCGTTGACGCCGCCGCCTGGGTGGCAGCTGCATGTGCCTCAGCCCAGCGCGCTGCTGGATCGCACCTGGTCTGGCAGCGTGGCCAGCACGGAGGCAATGACAGCCAACTCTGGTGGCAGCCCCACCCCCTCGATGGGTTCCAGCGATGAGGAAAGCGGCGGCAGCGGAGGCAGCAGCAGCAGCAGGCGGCAGCTCGCCCTCACCGATGGGACCGGCGCAGGGGGAAGCTCCAGCGATGCGCTGGTGCCGGCTTCAGGTGGGGCAGGAGCGCTGCTGTCGTCTGAAGTGAGCCAACTTGAGGCCAGAGTGCGCAGCGGCGCTGACGGCCTGCTGGCAGCGATCGCGGCGAGAATTGATGCCTTGGCGCGCACCAACCGCCCTGCGTTTGAGGTGGCGCTGGCGGGGGTGGTGCAGCGTGCGCAGCGGCTGATGCACGGCGCCCCTTCGCCCGCCGAGGACGCCCTGGCGGTGGGGGCCGTGGCACGGCGAGAGGCCACGGAGCGTCTGCGCGGCCCTGCAGCTGCAGACGGCGACGCCGAAGACCTGCGCCTGGCGCTATGCCTGCTGAGCCCCTCGGAGCTGCAGGACCTGCTGGCGCTGATGGCGCGGCGGTACAGCCCCCACCCTCACCACCATTTGGGGCGGTATGATGGGAACAGCGACCCCGCCACCTACCAGCCTACCTGCGTGGCGCTGGTGGCCGTGGGTGGCGAAGAGGAGGACGACGCGGAGCGGGGAGTCGTGAGCAAGAACGGCAATGGAAGCGGAAGCGGTGCAGGCAAGGAGCTGGCGCTGAAAGGGGACAGCAGCGGTGCTGTGGCTGTGGCGGCGGCGCCAGCGGCACCTGGCCCTGGCGCGACGCTGTATGACCTGCCGGAGGTTGAGGATAACGAGGCGGTGGTTGCAAAGGGCTGGTGGGCTGAGCACTTGGCCCAGAAGAGCTGGTTGGATCTGGGGACGGTGGATGATACTTACTTGCTCCAGTGGGTGTACGGCAACGTGGCCCACGGCGCCACGGACGAGTTCCTGGAGCGCCAGCGCATGTCGTGCGGCGCCAAGTCTGCCGATGCGGCTGTGGTTGACGCGTGTGGCGAGGTGGCTGAGACGTGGCGCCACTTGGCTGCCACCATGGACCGCAAGCGCCACGTGACCACGCTGCGGGAGGCCGTGGCGGAGGACGTGGAGGCGGTTCTGTCGTTTGATGCCACCGTGGTGGCGGCGCTGCGGGCCCAGGCTAACGAATTTTTCGCCGAGGTGGCGGCGGACGCTGCGCTGGCGGCGGCAGCCGCCGGCAGCGGGCCCATGGACGCCGCATGGAGCCAGCGCGCGCTGGGCAAGCTGCAGCGGTTCCACCAGCTCAAGGACGAGGGCTCCATTCGGTACGCGCAGGCGCTGATCGACCGCGAGATTGCCGTTCTTGAGTTGGCGGAAGTCATGGACCAGCACGAGTGCGACGTGGCTGAGCGGGAGCTGCAGACCGTGGAAGCGGCACTGGGTGCGGCCCGGCAGGACCTGCTGGACGCTGAAGCTGAGCTGACGAGGACGCAGGCGGAGGGCCCTGCGCTTCACCGCAAGCGGGACCTTCTGGACCGCGTCAATAAGGAGGCGGAGCACCGGGAGCGGGTGCAGGAGCTGCAGGCGCACATCGCCAGCTGCAATGAGCGCATCGCCAGCGAGGAGACGTACGGCGCGGGTGCCCGGCGGCGTCGGGAAGAGGCCGCTTCTGATTTGGACGAGGGACGGGCAGAGCTGCAGGGGTACCTGGAGCGGCGGCAGGCGCTGGACCGCGCGTGTCACGCGGTGCTGGCTGCACAAGAGCGCGACAAGGGGCAGGAGTTGACTGACGCGTATGTTGACGCTCGCATCAAGGCGGTGTGGCAGGTGGTGGCGGGCGTGGCTGACGCCATCCTCACCCTGCACGACCGCTACACCCCTGGGGCCGCCACCAAGGAGTCTACCCGACACCTGCGCTGCACCAGTGAGTCGTGTTCTTATTTTTATTTTACTTCAAACCTGTCGATACATTTCGTCATTTTTTTTAATTATAAACAAACAAATAAATTGACTAATTAATTATTTAATTAACAACATTTATCTCCTTTCTCGTCAGGTCTGGCCAAGAGCCTGATGGCTGAGCTTGACGAGCGTGTGCGAGTGTGGTGTGAGGAGCTGGACAAGCATCGGCGGAGGGTGGCAGACCTGGCCTGCGTGGACGCGGGGCAGGCGGTGGAAGCCTCCGCGCTGGAGGCCGTGCGCCAGGCACTGGAGGAGCGCGCAGCTGCTGCCCGCGAGGCGGCCACGCTGGACCTGCTGCGAGAGCTGGAGGCGGAGGAGGAGGCCAAGAAGGCCGCCGAGAGCAAAAAGGCCAAGAAGAAGGCTGGAAAGACGGGGAAGAAGGGGGGCAAGGAGGAGGGGAAAGCGGCGTCCAGTGGGGACATCAGCGGCGGGGAGGGAGATGGGGAAGCGGAGGGAGACAGAGCGGAGGCTGCGGAGGGCGATGCTGCGAACCCAGATAATGATGCTGAGTACGAGGCAGCCCTGGAGCGCCGCAGGCAGGAGCTGGAGCGCCAGGAGGCGGACCGGCTGCGGGCGGAGGCGGATCTCATTCGCCAGGCGCAAGAAGCTTCGTTGAAAGAAGCGGCAACGCCCGCTGCTGCTGCTCCTGCCACTGCCACTGCCGCTGTGTCCAATGGAGGCAGCCAGGCTGCGAAGGGAGGGAAGGCCGGCAAACCCACCGTGATCACGGTGCCTGTGCCGATCAAGAGCGCGAGAAACGCCGGCGCCAACGCCAGCAGCGCCCACGGCAACAGCAGCTTCGTGAAGTCGCCCGAGAAGCCGCCCCCCAGGGTGGTCATCGTGCACCGCACCGCGCCTGGCACCCCTTCGCGCCCCAAAACTGTGGAGGTCGCCAAGAAGGAGCCATCAGTGCCTCCGGTGGTCGTCACTGTGCCCATCTCATCGGTGAGTGGCAAACACGCGGCTGGAGCGAGCGCAGCGCCTGGGACGGCAGCGGGCACCAAGGCAGGCAGCGGGGAGATGCGGATCATCACGTACTACGGCGATTGGATCTGCTTTTGCAACCGCACCAACCGGCTGTGGGACACCTGCGCCTGCGGCCAAATTCCGCCGTGCCGCGACTGGGTGCGAGGACGGTGCACCTACAAGGACCGCTGCCGCTTCGCCCACCCGCCGTTTGAGCTGCCGGACTCGCTGCCGCGCCCCAAAAGCCCGATCGCTAAACCGGGCCCTGATGCCGTGGTGTACAAAAAGGCCAGGGCGGCAGCAGGCGTGGCCACCGTGCCCAAGCTCGCGACAGCCACCCCAGATGCCAAGCTGGCGGCGGGAGCGCCGAAAACTGCGGTTCCTGTGGCGACGGTGAAACCGGCAGCGCCGCCGCCGCTCAAGCCAGCGCCCTGGGCCGGCGTGCGGCCTGGATCGGCCACTGGGCCTAGCCCGCTGGTGTCGCCGGCGGCAGTGGCGCCCATCGCGGCCCCTGCACCTACCCCCGCTGCTGCTGCATCTGCAGCTGTCACGCCCAAGTCAGCTCTGCCGGCTGTGCCTCTGCCTGCTGCACCCCCTGCTCAGCAGCAGCAGTTTTCCCCGCGGCCGCCTCAAGCGCGGCCGTTTGTGGTGCCCGCCTCCTTCCCGCACGGCAGCATGGGCAGCGAGAGCGCAGCTGAGGACAGCCTGCCGCTGCCGCAGCTGCAATCTCTGGGCATGTCGATGTCCCCGCTGGGGGCATCCCCGCGCATGCATGAGTCGCTGATGCAGCAGCAACAGCAGCAGCAGCCCCCTGCGCCGGAGTTCAACCCCTTTGCGTCCTCGCTGCTCATGCAGGCGCTGGCGCCAAGCGGCCACAGCAGCGGCGGCGGCGGGCACCCTCATGCCTCGCAGCTGACAGCGTCCTTCCCTTCGCTGTCGCTGGGCCCGTCGTTGATGCCCAACTCACCTCCTTCCGGGTCGCGCCCCCCTCCCCACACATCGCAGCTGTTTGGGCCGCAGGGAGCAGGGCTTCCCGGCAGCTTCCTGGGGGGGCCCTCCCCCGCTGTGGGCTTCCAGCCCGGGTCGGGACACCACTCTCTGGGCTACCCTGCGCACCAGTCTATGGGCGCATCGCCTATGGGGATGGGAGGGCTGGCTTTCAGCCCTGGCGGTTTGGGCGGATTGGCGCCGCCGCCAGGGATGCTGGGCGGTGGTGGTGGGCTGGGTGCAGGTGGAGGAGGCCCCGGTAGCGGTGATTACGACGACTGGGGGGATTTGCAGCTTCGGCTGCCCAGTGATTTGGGCGAAATGTTGGGAGCCGATCCACTGCCGATGGCGGGGCGCCACGAGGCGGCACAGCCGCAGCCTGGAGGCGATCTGTTTGGACACCAAAGGGCGGCAGGGAGCGGGCCGCCCCCAGGTTGGAGCGCGTTTTAAAGAGGAGCGGCAGGTGAAGAAGATAAGTGGCAGCGGACGACGAGCGTTGTGCTGGAGGAAAGAGGAGAGGAGATGATTGGAAAGAAAAACTGTGCGCCACTTGTTTGACGCGCCATTTATTATGATGATCGCAATCGATTGAGGCAGCTGCGACAGCTTGTAAACGAGCGAATTGTTTTTTTTTCCTGAATGTTTATTGCATTGAGACTCTCCAGTGCAGAAGGCTTTATGTTACAGGTTTCAAGTTTTGCCTTGCTGCTGGTCTCCTTCTATTCGCTGCTTCTTCTCCTCCGTAGCGGGCTGCACCGCTGTCGCTGCCTCCTTTCTCTTCCCAAACATCGACAAAATTGAGCGCTGGGTAGGATCAATAAACCGCTTGCTCAGCTCCCTCCACTCCTTGCATGGAGGGTGCTTAGGCGGCGGCTCCACTCCCTCTAATTCCACAAGTATCCCAGCGTGGTCGCTCCACTTAGGAGGCAGCGCGTCAGTACCCAGCACCTCACACAGAGTTATTTTCCCCGCCAGCCCCGGCGTTGCCAGCACGAAGTCTATTCGAAGACCGCGGTTGAACGCGCGGGCGCTGGTCTTCTCGTCCCACACCGTGAACACGTGCGCCGCGTCTGGATTCAACTTTCTCCACACATCCACCATCGTCTCAGAAGTAAACCGTCCAAACAGGCCCCGCTCTTCCTGGCTGTAAACAGCTTCAAGGCCGATGCCAGGGTGAACGTCGCGCTCATCGCTGCACACGTTGAAATCCCCCACCAGCAGAACCTCGCGCCCTGCTTCAACCAGCTCTAGTACCTTTGCAGCCAGCGCCTGCAGGAACCGCATTTTGTAGGGCAAGCGAGGCCTGTCTGGGCGGTCTCCGGCGTTTGGCACGTACACATTGATGAGAACGAACGCTCGCGGACCAAAATCACACACCACGACGCGGCCTTCCCCCGTTAAACTGTCGCTTAAGTCGTCTCCGTCACTCAGGGTATCCAGCTCGCATGCGGTGGGGGCCCAGGCGGTAGAGCAGTATGTGGTGACCCCAGAGTAGCCTTTTTTGCCTTTGGAGCAGGCCCAGAATGACTGCATGGCATGCAATGAGCGGTTTGAAGATACTTCAAAAAAATAAAAAATAAAAAAATGTAGTGGGCATTTCGAGCTTACTTGGAATCCGTCCACGCAGCACAGCTCTTTCGTGAGTTTGTCCTCCGGGACTTTAGCCTCCTTGATCCGCGGAGGAGCGTTGCATTAATAGTGTGAGCGGTGAGGAGAGCGGTGGCAACAAGCCCCCGGCAAATGATAAAAAGAGGCGTCGCCCAATGGAGCTTACCTGAATGCAAAACACGTCGAGGCAGTGGTAATCGAAAAACCCTTTCCAAGAGCCCCCAAATTTCAGCTTTGCATTATCAATAGTTCTTTGTATCGAATTGATGTTCCAGCTTAACAATCGCATGGCGCGTTACGGTAGCTCGCAGTGACAATGAATCGACACTAAAAATGCCACAAACTGATCGTTTCCAGGTCCTGAATTCCATTTTTGTGCGAAATAAAATGGCGCGCTTCGAAATTTTGATGTTTTTTGTCCCCTCTCTGTTCGCCTAGTTTTTATTTGCATTCATCGAAAGATCAGAAACTCTCTTTAACCTCGCGAGGAGCTCGTGCATATTAATTTATTTTCACCTCAATTAAAAAAAACGAAACACGATGGCCCGGGGCGACAGAGGCCGTGGAAATAGGAGGGATTCAGGCCGAGGAGGCGGCGGCGGTGGTGGCAGGCGAGTTTCGCGGGCTTCTATAGCAGCATCGACTTGATTATTTCGAAGGTTCAATCCCCGACCGGCAACCTAATGGCTCGAGTGCATGGCGTCTGGTTTTGAGATGTGGAGCACGTTGCGCAGCAGTTCAAAGCAGCATCGGTCGGGGGGACCGAGATCTCCCGCGATTAATGTTTATTTCGACATGCTCCCACACTGCCCTCCCCCCAACGTCGACAATCGCACTTCCGAGCAGGTCTCAAGGTGGCGGCAGCGGCGGCGGATCAAGGACCGTCTTGGTGGTGAAGCGCGATGCTGGTGGCGGCGGAGGCGGTCGTGGCGGTGGTGCTATCAAGCCTCGCGGTGGTGGTGTGCAAAAGGGAGGACAGGGCGGTGGACAGCGCCGTAGTAGCGGCGGCGGCGGGCGCGGCGGCGGTGGCGGGCGCGGCAGGGGAGGACGCGGTGGCGGCCGTGGAGGTTAGCGTTTGATCAATGAAATCCCCCACCCCAACAGTATTTTGCTTTGATCTATTATAACAACATTTGCTGCTTACGTTATCTTTGCAGGTGGTGGCCGGGGTGGAGGATCTGAGAAGAAGAAGAGCAAAGAGGACCTGGACAAGGAAATGGATGACTACTTCCTTCAAGATAAAAAAACCGCTCCCGCTCGTCTGGACGATGACCTGGATGAGTACTGGGCAAAGAAGGACCAGGAGGCGCCTGCAGAGGGTGGGGAGGACGCGCCCATGGCGGCGGAGGCGGAGGCAGAGCCTGCTGCCGTTGAGGAGGCGGCTGAGTGAACGCTGCCCTGTTGACGTCAACTTATAAAAAGAATGCTGCCTGTGACTTTTTCTTTCTTTATTTCTCCATCGTCTGTTTACACCATTCACTCAAAAAAATCAAATCAAATTGCAAGTCTAATAAAACGTATGCAGCAAATCAATTAAAAATTTGTCGAAAATTGTCATAATCAAGCAACCGCCTTTTTCTTCTTCCTGCTGCCGCCGCCAGCCGCCGCCTTCTCTGCTGCCGCCTCCGCCCCGTTGCCGCGCTCTTGTGGGGTGGCTTTTTGCGGGGTGAAGCAGTAAACGTTGTAGATGACGTTGCGCCTGATTTGAGCCGTCATTTCCAAAAACAGTTGGTACCCCTCAAGCTTGTACTCCACCAAGGGGTCACGCTGGGCGTACCCTCGCAGGCTCACCGCCTGCTGCAGGAACTTGATGGCCTGCAGGTGCTCTTTCCATAGGTTGTCAGTCTGCGCCAACACAAAGAACCGCTCCGCCTTGCGCATGAGCCCCGGCTCCAGCGCCTCCACCTCCGCCACCTTCTTGTTGTACGCCTCCACGCCCCGCTCCTGCAGGTATGCGCGGAGTCGGTCGTAGTCGCCGCCAGCCACCGCTGTAAGCGCCTCCCCTGTGAGGTCTTCCATCATGGTGCAGTACTGCTTCATCTTTGACGCCAGCGCGTCCAAGTTCCATTCCTCGGGGAGGGCTGTGGTCGGGACGTTGGCCTCCAGGATATCGTCCACCGTGCGCTCTGCGTACTCCATCATGAGCGGAGTGAGGTCGGCTGCTTCCAGTGCGGTGCGTCGGTCTGCATAGACGCGGTCGCGCTGCGTGTTGAGCACCTGGTCGTACTCGAACAGCTGCTTGCGAATGTCGAAGAAGTAGGACTCGACCTGTGGAAGAAAAACAATAATGTTGGTTTTAGAGAAGTGTGATCTGTTTTGTGTACTTCTAATGAAAGGCCAAAATATGCTTAATATAAAAACAGACTGCTGCTGAGGGTACCAGAACACGGACACTACTCCCCGAAATGTGAATAGTGAATAGAAAAAAAAAACAAAAAAAACGGCACATTGTCTCTGTCCCACCTTGCGCTGCGCCTCGTCCAGTGCGTTTGTGAGCATTGAGGACTCAATGGGTAGGTCCTCGATGCGGAAGGCGCTCATCATGCCCTTGATGCGGTCTCCGCCAAAGATGCGGAACAGGTTGTCCTCCAGCGACAAGAAGTAGCGAGTGGACCCGGGGTCGCCCTGGCGACCGCTGCGACCGCGCAGCTGCGCAGGAAAACAGATAGAGAAGGTAGGGATGTCAGTCAAAGGATGTGCCTTTATTCAAACAGCAGCATGAACTGTCTTGGAGTGAAAGATACAAAATAATAAAGAAGGGAGTAAAATCTAGATGAAGCGGTCAGTGCTAAAAAGTATATTGTAATCATTAGGTTCAGCGATTGTTCACCATAGCTAAACATCACACCGCATCTCTATCAATTATTTCCGTCTTAATCAATTATAAATAAAACTAATATTATGTCTCACCTGGTTGTCGATGCGGCGGGACTCGTGGCGCTCTGTGCCCACCACGTGCAGCCCTCCCAGCGCCTGCACCTCCGCCTTCTCAGCCTCAGTCACCGCCTTGTACTCCTTCTCCATCCGCACAAACGCCTCCCGCAGCGCCAGCGCCACGGGGTCGGTGGTGGGCGCCTTCTCACAAGCAAACGCCAGACGCTCCTCGGCGTCCAACTCCTCCAGCTTGCGCTCTCCCCATGCAGCCACCGCGCCCTCCACCGCGTCCGCCGCCATCTTGGCCGCCTCCGCGGACAGGTCGCAGGGGAATAAGCTCGCGGAAACGGCCCACGACTTGGCGGTCAACGGCCGAGCCCGGCGGGCCTTCCTCTCCTCGTCTGTGTCCACCAAACTCACCACGCGCGGCATCAGCATCTCACGCAGCTTCAACCGCGCCATGTACTCGGGGTTGCCGCCCAGCAGAATGTCCGTACCACGGCCAGCCATGTTTGTGGCAATCGTCACCGCTCCTCGTCGCCCAGACTGGGCCACGATCTCGCTCTCTCGCTCTACATTCTCAGGCTTGGCGTTCAGCACCTGGTAGGGCACACCTTCCTCGTCCAGCATCCCCGCCAGCAGCTCAGACCGCTCCACAGAGGTGGTTCCAACCAATGTAGGCCGACCGGAAACGTGCATTCGCTTCACCTCCTGCACCACCGCGCGCCACTTGCCCGTCTCCGTGCGGAACACTACGTCGGGGTTGTCCAGCCGCGAAATGACGCGGTTGGTGGGCACCACGGTGACCGTCAGGTTGTAGATATTTGAAAATTCCGCTGCTTCGGTGGCTGCCGTTCCAGTCATGCCAGCCAGCTTCGGGTAGCTCCGGAACAGGTTCTGGTAGGAAATAGACGCCAGCGTGACGCTCTCGTTCTGGATTTCCAGCCCTTCCTTGGCTTCCACTGCCTGGTGAAGGCCCTCGCTCCACCGCCGCCCAGGCATCGTCCTGCCGGTGAATTCATCCACAATGACCACCTCTCCAGCGCGCACGATGTAGTTGACGTCCTTCAGGAACAGCTCCTTGGCTTTGACCGCGTTCATGAGGTAAGAAGCCCACTGCTCACGAGGGTCATACAAATCGGGAACCTGCAGCACGTCCTCGGCCGCCTCGTAGCCGTCCTCCGTCAGCAGCACGTTGCGCTGCTTCTCGTCCACGGTGTAGTGCACGTCTTTGGCCAGCGCCCGCGCCAGTTTGTCAGCCTTGATGTACTTTGCCGAGGGCTGCTCGGCAGCGCCAGAAATGATGAGAGGGGTGCGAGCTTCGTCAACCAGGATGGAGTCCACCTCGTCGATGACGCAGAAGGTGAAGGGCGACCCGCGGCGCAGCACCAGCTCCTCAGCATCCTGCGCCAGGTTGTCTCGGAGGTAATCAAAGCCGAGCTCGGAGTTGGTGACGTAAGTGACGTCAGCAGCGTACGCAGCGCGGCGAGCCTTCTCCTGCAGTTGTTATTACCGGGTAGAAGGCATTTAAGGGTCGGATCCATGTACAAATAAGGGACATTTGGCCAGTTCAAAAATATATAATGACGTTTTTTTAATGACGATTGTGTTTATATATAAATGCTGTACTTACGACGAGTCCCTGCTGCACCAGGCCGACCTCCAGCCCCAGAAACCTGTGCACCTGCCCCACCCACTCCGAGTCACGCCTGGCCAGGTAGTCATTCACGGTAACAACGTGGGCGCCCTTGCCAGCCAGGGCATTGAGGTACGCAGGCAGCACGGCCACCAGGGTCTTTCCCTCACCCGTCTTCATCTCCGCGATCTGCCCCTCGTGCAGAATCATTCCACCAATGAGCTGCACGTCAAAGGGGCGGAGGCCCAGCACTCGCTTGGACGCCTCACGCACCACGGCGAAGGCCTCCACCAGCAGGTCGTCCAGGGTGGCGCCCTCAGCGACACGGCGCTGGAACTCGACTGTCTTGGCGCGCAGCTCTTCGTTGGAGAGGGCCTGCATGGCGGGCTCCAGAGCAGCGATGGCGTCCACTCGCTCTTGGTACTTTTTGCGGGTCTTCTCGGCGGGGTCGCTGGTGAAAAGGTCGGTGAAGCCCTTGAACACGCCCAGCGGCTGGGCCACTGCGCGCCTGTGGGGCTCGAAACCACCACCCACATTTGGGGTCATGTGAGGGCGGAAAGAGGTGAGTGCGCGGGATTGCAGGCGGCCTCCCAGGTGCCCTGAAAACATGGGAGTGGCGCAAGAGGCTGCCCCGCTGCCCTTGCCCACAATTTGAGCATGATGCGCGGATGATAATAAGTGGGCCATGGTGCCCAAACACAGGCGGCACTGGCAGTGGGCAGTGGCAGCGATCGAATGTGAATTTACAGATGATTAATTGATGCAATTGGCCTCTCAAATAACACTTTATATTTGTGGATTGGCTAAAGAAGAAAATTTTCAAAAGTTTTGACCACATGTTGGCTCTTGGCTCGGCCATTTTCAATATCCAACGAGCTCATCGTTTGTCTCAAGGATGCCTTTAAAGATCAGCAAAGTGCTCGTCATAGGTGAACGAGGTTGAAGCCCACTTTGACAGCGCCACATTTTTTCACTCCAATCCCTTTTTTGAGCCGGCAATGAATGCGCGTGGGCACGCTGCAGAAGGACTAATATGGCAGGTGTAAGGCGCAGTGATGATCAGCTCCCGCATTCGCTGCCTCTTCGCCATTTTGCTGTTTCTCAGCCTCGCCCCCGCAAGGAGCTCCGCAGCTGCTGCGGCTGACAGCGATTGGGAAGAGAGCAGGCGCAGAATCGCATTCGCATTGCAGCCTTCCTTTGTGCTGACAGAAGGCCCAGGCAAGCTGGCTAGTAAATTTGTTTTGGGCATCAGATAGAAGATACCATAACCCCTCCCCGTCCAATTTTTTTTTTCAGAGCCAGTCGAGGTGCGGCACACGCCGCAGGACATTGCCCAGACCCGCAAGCTGCTGCAGTCCACAGGCTCGCTGCCGCGGTGCGAGATGAACGTGGGGTACACCGTGGTGGAGACCACTCCAGACAATTTTACGGCAGCCATCACGCTGGCCAACAACCGCGAGCTGGGCTCCAATATGTGGCAATTAGTCTTTCATTTTGCAGAATATAGGGCAATCAAGCTGGCCAACGTGAGCGGAGCCACGACACTCACACAGGGATCCACCTCAGGCTCCGCTGTTCGCATCGTTGACATGTTTACGCTCGATGCCAGCAAAAGCGGCATCCCTGCGGGAGGAAACTACACGTTCGCCGTCACGGCGGGATTTATGGCACCTCCAACCACCGGAAAAGAGAGCTTGCTGATGCAGAACGTGAATCTCAACGGCTTGGCGTGCTCGCAAGTGGAACCTGCAGCGGCGACAGAGAGGCTGGAGGTTGCTCCTTGCAATGACGCGCTGAGCTTCTTCTCCGCGTTTTCTGGAGGCACTACAGCGGTACCGGGGCTGGCCAATGATGCGTGCAGAGCGTCGTACTGCTGTGGCTTCATTTCATCCCCGCCGCCGCCGCCGCCATCGCCGTTGTTGCTGCCGCCAGGAAAGGAGCCAGATCCGGCACCGCTGCTGCCGTTGCCCACCGAAGATTTCAACGACGGCTCCACGCCAAGCCCAGAGCCTGAAAAGGGGGCAGGCGAGCTAGAGCAGCCTCCACCGCCGCCGCTGTCACCAAGGTCTGGGAAAGAAGAAGGCGATGCCCTCGATCCTGAGCCTGGAGATGGCGGCGTTATTCAGAAGCCGCAAAATACGGGCGGCAACGACAAGTTGACGCCCCTCCTCGGCGGCGTTGTGGGCGCTGCGGTGCTGCTGGCGATAGCCGTGGTGACGACCGGCTGGGTGCTGAGACGGCGATGGCGAACAATAAATTCAGCAGAAAACTCAGATCAAAAGCCGGGGAAGAAAGTGGCGGGGGGCTTGGAAACGCAGGGCTCTGTGAAGAGCGGCAGCCCGGTGACGGCAACGGTGACCTCTCCCACAAAAGTCCGGTCGCTCAACTCCACCGCGTCCACCCTTGCAGCAGCCCTAACCCCTGGAAGTCGCAGTATGCTGACCATGCAAAAGGTCACGACCCCAGGTTCCGTTTCACCCGTGAGAAATCTTAAACACCCCTTGTACCGTAAAATAAGAGATGCCGGTTCACCCTTTCTTTTTTCTCATCCCTAGTCGCAGGAAGGTTCGTGCACATTGCGATCGTGCACCAACAGTGGCGAGGCTGGGTCCCCTGGCGGCCAAGGCTTCCCCCAGGAGGTGACTCTTTTTGAGCAGCTGGGCTCGGGCGCCTTTGGCACGGTGTACAGAGGGCAGTGGGCGGGCAAAGCGGTGGCGGTCAAAGTGCTGCAGACGGCATGTACCAGCAGCAGTAAGGAGCTGGCTTCGTTTCAGCAGGAGGTGGCGGTGCTGTCGCGACTGCGTCACCCCAACATAATTTCATTCTTCGCAGTGAGAAAACGGAGAAGAAAGAGGGGGAGAAGGGGGGGAGTGTTTCGTCATATTTGCAGAGATACGCAACGGTTTTAATGCATTAATCTTCACTAATATTATATTTGCAGGCATGCACGGTGCCACCTGACATTTGCATTATTGAGGAGCTGGCGGAGGCCGGTTCCCTGCACGCGCGACTGCATGGAACGCGAGAAAACCGGCGGCACACTCCCCTCCCCCTCCCCGAGCTGCTGGCGGTGGCGGCCGACATTGCCGAGGCCATGGCGTACCTGCACCACGGCATCCCTGGCACAAACATCGTGCACCGAGACCTAAAGCCCCAAAACGTGCTGTTAGACTCCGCCGGGCGCGCCAAAGTGTGCGACTTTGGGGTTGCCAAGTTCAAAGAGCGCACATTCGTGAGCACGGCCAACGGCCAAGCGGGGACGCCCAACTACATGGCGCCCGAGCTGTTTGACGGAGGCCGCGTCACCGAGAAGGTGGACGTGTACAGTTTTGCGATATTGCTGTGGGAAATGATGACGGCCATGGTGCCCTGGGGCAGCGTACCTAGCCCCATGCAGGTCATTTACGGTAAGTGGTATTTTTGTTTGCTGGTGTTTTCTCTTTCTCTTTCTTTTCTTTATACTTTTGTTTTATGTTTACTAACGCCATTTTTCTGTGCTCTTTTGTAAACTCCGCAGTCGTCGGCGTCCTGCAGCAGCGTCCGCCGCTCCCTGAAAATACGCCGGCAAAGCTCAAGAGCCTCATCCAGGAGTGCTGGCGGGAGGTTCCAAAGCAGAGGCCGTCGTTTAAGGAGATATTGCAGAGGCTGCGGGAGATGCAGGCCGGCGGAGCAGGAGCAAGAGAAGAGGAAAGGGTGGCGGAGGGCAGCGACGGAAACGAAACTGGCACAGCGGGAGCTTGCGCGGCAATGGAGGACACGCAGCCGTCATCATTCAGCGATCACGTGCTACACAGCTATGATTCCTCGGGGGCACCAACCACAGCCAGTCAAGGTGTGGCAAGAGATTGATTCAAAACCTAAAGTAACATTCTGTTGGAAGATAAAAGATGAGTGGGCAAATATTTGAGCTGAAAACATGATAAAACAACCATTAAAACGGCGACAGTTGGATGAAATACGGCCATCGTATTTTCCGGCTCACGTTCAAAGTTGTTAGGTTTTGTTGAAAATAAACCAGCTTGCGGAACACAGCCGTCTACCATACGGCCTGGCAAAAAACGAATAAAAGAGAGCACTAGCGGAAATGACACTACTGTACTCCAGGTATTAATAGAAAATGAAGTCCACCGGTGGGGGCGCGTCTTCGTCGCATACGTGTCTCCATGGCCCCATTCTCGGTTTTTTTAAAACAAAACTAGCAAACTTTTATTTAGTTCGTTGACATATTCAAAGGTGCTTCCAAATACACGTCTTTTGAGTTAGCAGCGAATAGATAATATCTTTTGCCACCTTCATAACAATAATACTCTCACGCCCTGTCAACATGATACACGTCTAGGGACATGTCGCACTTGCCTCAATGGTCCGCCCCCCCCCCCCCCCAGTCTCCTTTCAAAATCTTGAAAAAAGCAAATCTTCAACCCCATGCTGAAAAAACCATGGGGAAGCCTCTAGAACGGAGGATTTCTTGGCTCAGCAACTCATTGAGTGCTGAAAATCTACCTTATCTGCAGCTGGTCGATGAAGCACAGGCGTCCTCCTCTCCCAGACCTCCCCAGAAATCCTCCTGTTCAACCCTGTTTCTCGCGATCTTCAGCGCAGTTCTGTACGGTGCGTGCCTCATGTCTTGCTCGATTCCCACTCCGTAGCACCACGCATTCTCCAACTTTGCTCAATTTACTCTCCCGAAACTGACCTTGCCCCTCCCGCGGTACTGTTGCTCCCCTTCTCTGCAGGCTCCTGCGCCGTGGCCATGAACTTCACCAACAAGGCCGCCCTGATGGCGTTCCCCTTTGCCAACGCGCTGCTCTTCTTCCAAATGATCGCCGCCCTGGTGGTCATGGCCCCTCTGAGAGCTTTGGGGGCCGTCACCTTCCCGCCGCTGTGTTCCCGCAAGGCGCGCCAGCTCCTCCCAGTGACCCTGCTGTACGCGGGCAACGTCACCTGTGCGTTGTTCGGCCTCAAGCTGCTCAACATCCCAATGTTTTCCACCCTCAAGCGCCTCACCTCCATGATGGTGTTGCTCGCCAAGTGGAGGGCCACACGGGAGGTGCCCTCCTCTGGGGTATCTGCCAGTGTGGGACTGGTGGTGCTGGGGTGCCTGGTGGCGGGCGCAGGCGACCTGTCATTCGATCTCAAGGGCTACGCTTTTGCGTTGATGTCGTGCATGCTGCAGGCGGCGTATCTCCTCAAAGTGGAGTTTAGCGGCGCCAAGCAGGGGATCTCCACCTCCGAGCTGCTCACCTACAACGCGCTGCTGTCGCTGCCCTTCATTGCGGTCGTCGCGGTGCTGTCTGGCGAGGCCTTCACGGTTTGGGGCGCGCTCGCCGAGGCGGTGGCGGAACGAGGCGCAGCCAACATGGCGCTGCTGCTGGTGACGTGCAGCCTGGCAGGCGTGGCCCTGAACTTCTCAATGTTCCTGTGCACCAACCTGAACTCCGCGCTGACCACCACAGTCGTCGGCGCATTAAAGGGCGTCGTGGCAACAGCGCTGGGATTCGTGCTGCTGGGTGGAGTGCAGATCCACGCCGTCAACGTGGTGGGGATTTCGCTGAACGCGGCGGGTGGCCTTGCATACACGGTGGTGAAGTACCGAGCGAGGGCCTGCAAGGGCGCATCGGAGATTGTGATGAGTGCTAGTGGAAGCCCATGGCTGGTGAGAATTCTTGTACATTTAAAGCAAATATTTCCTTTTTAGTAGCTGTTCAGCTGTCTCCTGATGACTAACTAATGAGTTTTCTTCATACCCTGCTTCTCTCAGTACCGACGAGCGAGCTCTGGCTCGCTGCGCAAGCACGCGCTCATGCAGTCTGCTAACAAGCAGCTGGCGCCCTCGCACTGGCAGCTGGATGGCAAGCCGCTGCGGACTTCGCCATCGTGGGACGTAGCGCCAAAGGCATCACCTGCAGGACAGCCGGAGGATTATCTAGCGACATGGGAGCCGCAGACTCCGCCACAGGTCAACATTCTGGCCAGCGCAAGCACTGACCAATACAACATCAGCACTTCTAAATGAAATAGTAAAGAATTCCGCCGGGATTTTGTTTTTCTAATAAATTATATTTATTATTCGTAATTACCTCCTTGTACTGTTACTCTCTTCGATGGTGGGTGGCCCAATGCCTTTCCCCTCTACATCTCGTTTGAGCAGGTTCTCATTTTTTATGTCTTTTCTTAATAGTTTATGTCTTTTCTTCAGTTCATAATCGCCCATGTCGTTGTTTATACATCCGCGTTTTTTTTCATTCAAGCCTGGTTTGTTGTTCGGCGCGTCCTTTGCTGGTAGTAATCAACAATAAAGATGCTCACCTTCTTTTTTCCCTGTATGAATACATTTTTTTCGAACAGTAGAGTGCCAGCCAGAGCATCGCTCACCTGCCATGCCATCGTGGGGATCGATCTGGGCACGACGAATTCTGCGATTGCGCATGTAGGCTCCGAAAATTGCGCTAGAGTGATCGCAGATGATTCAAACAAGGCCACTTTTCCGTCAGTGGTCACCGTGTTGGAGGTAAGAATACGATTAAAAACTCGCCGTTTGTCCAAAAATCCAGCACCCATCAGCGCCGCCTGATGTGCAGGCAGGAGAGCAGCTCGTAGGGTGGGCGGCGGCGGCTGCCTCTCCAAACAGCAGCACCACATTTACCTCCTTCAAACGGCTCATGGGGCAGCGATCCGACGATGCGGCTGCCCATCTTGAAGGCCAGCTGGGCTACGAGGTGCGGGAGGGCCCCGGCGGCGAGGCGGCTGCGTCTGTTGCCGGAACCGATAAGTTAATGACCCCAGAGGAGCTTTCTTCCTTGGTACTGCGTCACATGGTGCGTATTGCGGAGTACCGCCTGGGGGAGCCCGTCACTGGCGCGGTCGTGGCCGTGCCAGCGCACTTTAACCAGCGCCAGCGCTCTGCAACACTGGCGGCCGCAGAGCTGGCTGGCATCCCCACGGTGCACCTCCTGCAGGAACCGGTGGCAGCGGCGCTGGCGTACGGCATTGATGGCGGTATCGACGGTGAAACCGTGTTGGTTTTTGACGTCGGGGGCGGCACTTTTGACGTGTCGGTGCTTCAAGCATTCGAAGGCATCATGCAAGTGCTGGGCACCGGTGGGGACTCCCGGCTGGGCGGCGACGACTTTGACGCACTGCTGGCTGACTGGATCTTGGACCATTACAGGCTGCCAAGGCTGGGGGAGGCCAGAGGCTGGGCTCTGGCAGCAGCACGAGCAGCTAAAGAAGCCTTGTCTCAAGCTGAAAGCGCGCTGATTGAAGCCCCAGCTGCTGCGAGCACTATGGAATCGCTGATGCTCACCCAAGAGACGTTTGAAGCGCTGAGCGAGGGGCTATTTCAGAGAATGGCATCGGTGATGGATTCCATCGGCAAAGAGCATTTTATAGAGTGGGCGGAGGAGCCTTCAGCTGCAGCATCCATGCCATCAACGAGCAGCTGCGACAGCGACAGCAGCGACAGCAGCGAGGGCAGCGCGGACCGATGGGCACCGCCGCCCCGCAAAATCAGCAAAGTGGCGCTAGTGGGGCAGGTGACGCGGCTGCCGTCTGTGCGGCGGTTCGTGCAGCGGGTGACTGGCGTGGAGCCCTGCGTTTCTGTCGACCCTGGCGCTGCTGTGGCGCTGGGAGCTGCGACTCAAGCGGGGGTGCTGATTGGCTCCGTGGGCAGCGTGGAGCTGATGGACGGCTCGTTTGTGGGGGATCTACACTCCCGAGTGACCGGGTTTTCCGACTGGCAGCCTTGAGAGAATTGCCGTGCCGTGCGTTTATTATTATTGCGACAGTATATTTGTCTACACGTACATATGCTTCATACGTTTAATATACCTTCTTTCAGAAACCCGATTGGTTGATGGGTTAACACTCGGCAGAAAATAAACAAAAAACGTAGAGGCGGGGTCAAAGGAATTAGGAAAGCATTCCGAAATCTTCTCCGCCTTCAATACCTCCCGCCGCCTCTGCGATCTCCTCCACCGTAGCCTTGGTCCCGGCGAGGGCTGCGGCTGCGATCCCTTCGCCGATTATCATAGCCGCCACCACCGCTGCCGTATCGATCTCCCCCGCCCCCGCCATAGCCTCCCCTGCTGCCTCCGCCTCCATAGCCACCGCCACCGCCACCGCCGCCGCCACCGCCTCCTCCACCGCCTCCAGCTGCGCTCTTTGGCGTGCCGCACTGCGAAATATGAACAGCAACGGTGATCAAAATTCGGAATTAAAGAATAATAATTGGAAAGCTTTCGCTAAGGTTACCTTGTTGCATTCGTCGCGCCGTGCGAAGTTGGTGTTGCCGCAGCTGGGGCAGCACCAGTCGCCAGGGCGGGCCTGGGGTCCCCTGCCGCCACCGCGACCGCCTCCGCCGTCGAAACGATCATAGCCGCCGCCTCCTCGTCCTCCTCCTCCCCCACCCCTGAAGCCACCGTCACGTCCTCCGCCGCCGCCTTTGCTGGCAAGGTAGGCTGCAGCTGCCTGCTCCTTGCGGTCTGACAGACTCACTTTGATGACGTTTCCTGCAGAGGTTGTATAGATTGAACACAAGAATAAGAGACCTGTGCTGCTGATACAAGATACACCACGTGCTTTTTCGTAGTTAGATTTACTTGCCCTTAAACTCTTTGCCGTCAAACCAAGTGGGAGCGGAGGCAGCAGCGTAGGCATCCTCGTAGGTCACTGTGGCCTCGCCTTTGAACTCCCCCGTAGCTTTGTCTTTGTACAGCCACACTTTCTTCTCCCCGCGGCGTTTCTTGTCCTGTACAAATAAAAAGGGAGTAGCGGTGAGGTCCGGCGGGAGACAAATTAATAGCGTGTTCGCGGGTCTTAAAGAAGAAGACTCCAGCATTAAGTCATATTGGGGATTCATGAGTGAGATCAGCCCCCGGTTGAAGCTTTCGCAGTGCAATTTCGACGTACGTCCTTGATTATGCCAATCGTCCCAAAAAACTCGACAAGGTCAGCTTCTGTGACATCTGGGTGCAATCCACTGATGAAAATCTCGTCTTTGTCCGGATCTATGTCTTCAAACGCCGCCATGGCGAAAGGCAGCGAGAGATTTTAAAGTTTGATGATTGCTGTGAAGGCAAGCTCGCAGAACCCGTGAGCCTGGCAGCAGTTTTAGCGTCGCCGGATACGGATTACCAGACGAAATAAAAAAAATGAACAATGAAATCAAGAGCCAGGGGAGGGGGTGGGTTCGTTCAAAAAGAAACAAGGCATGGCCAAGGACTCAAGGCTTGAGTCAAGCCCCGCCGCCAAGAACAGCGTGCGTGGCTCTTGCCAGCGCATCGACTTTGCCGCCCACCCCCTCCGCATCGGCCCCCCCTCCTCTCCACGCCACATGCCCGTCAGGGCGCACCAGCACTGCCGCCGACGCCCCCACTCCCCGCAGCTGTTCCCACCTCCCTGCGCCATCAATGGCCAGCGCCACGCTCTCAGGGATGCTCTCCACCCGCCACCCAGGCCCTGCGATCACCACAGGGCACACCTGCGCCCCTGCGTTTCCTCTATTCCACTCTGCCGCTGCAGACGTCCATTCCCCCAAACGAGGCCCTGGAGACAGCAACAGAGGGAACCCCAGCCCCGCTTCAGGCGGCAGATCGATGGACGACACCTTTCGGCCCGATTCCATGCCAGAAAACGCCCCAGGCTGCACGATGCTCAGCTCAAAGTGAGGGCAGCGAGCGCCTGGCAGAGTTGTTGGCTGGTAGGGCGCGTCCCGCGGCTTAGGGCCGGTGTATTCCAGCACGGACTTTGCGTCGGGTCCCTCGCACAGCACCGCAGCTTTTGGGGAGCTGTAGATGAACCCTAGGTCCTCTTTTGGGTACTGCAAACGAAGGGTGTCACCGTGCGAAAACAGCTCCGCCAGCTCATTTCGGCGCAGTGCTGCGATGGCCCCGCTCGCGGCGCGGCCCACCGTAATTGCAGCGTCCAGAGCTGAGCGCCGCAGCGCCGCCGGCAGCACCCCAGCCGCCGCTTTAGAGGCGAGAGCGTCGCTGAGCATATTTGCGGCAGAATAGTCAAGCCCCATCACTCGCGCCACCTCCAGCGCTTCATGGAAGTTAGCCACACTCAGCCGCATGTTGGACTCTGCCACAGGCCGCCGCTCTGGGCCGTAGCTTTCCAGCACGGCGGCATTTCCCGTGGTGACAGCAGTCGCCAATTTCCAAGCCAAATTGTGGGCGTCTTGCACCCCCGTGTTGAGCCCCATGGCGCCAGAAGGCGGTACTACGTGCGCCGCATCCCCTGCGAGCAGTACACGTCCTGCTTTGTACTGCTCAGCGGTGGCGGCGCTCATTGCCCACGCCCGCACCGTTCTGACGTCCACAGGGATCGAGGAGTCGCCCGCTATGCGACGCACGAGGTCGATACACACCTCTTGAGTGAAATCAGCGGCAGACTGCAGCGGAGGAAAGTACGGCACCTGCGCCACAAATTCCCCGGCGTTTAAATCGTGGGCCACCATCACGGCAATGGCGCCGCGGCCGAAGGCGAAGTACAGCATGCCTTCGCGCTGCATTCGCCGCAGCGCAGCCCCCAGCGGCTCCGAAATGAAGTGGATATTGATCAGATGCTGCATGGCGCCTGGCCCAGGCATGCTAATGCCCAAAGCCTTGCGCAGAGGGGAGTGGGCGCCATCTGCAGCCACCAGGTACTGCGTTTTGACGGTGTACTTGTCTCCGGCCTCGCTTTCTACCTCGATTTGCACGCTGTCCGCGTCCTGTCGCAGCATGCGCGTCACGCTGTGTCCCATCCGGAGGTCAATGCCAGGAGATGAGGCGGCGCGTGCTGCCATCATGGGCAGCAGCTTGTGCTGCGCCAGGTGGGCGCACGGCTCAGGGCTGAAATTTGGGGAACTTGGCGAGTTTTGACCCTGGAATAGAATAATAGGATTTTATGCAATTCTTGTTTTCAATGATGTGCAAGACGTAAATTTTGCATTATTTAAACAGTGGTAATTCACCTTGAAGTGGTCCACGATGCCCAGCAGCTCCCCAGTGAGGGTTGTGCAGTAGACAAAGTTGCGCCACTGCTGCAGCGGAGGCATCGTCCTTTCAACGTCCTTGGCGAGCCCGCCCATTCCCCTGAGCACCTCCATGGTGCGGTGGTTGATAAAGTGCGCTCGAGGGTGGGTGGTCAGCTCTGGGCTGCGCTCTAGCAGCAGCGAGGGCACGCCGTAGTGGGAAAGAAGAGATGAAAGTGTGAGGCCCACGGGACCGCCGCCAGCGATGACTACTGGCCAGGAAGACTCGTTGGGTGTTGCTGGCGACCCAGCGCCCGCGGCCAAGCCCCTCCACCGCCCTAAAGACGGCTGCAAGAGGCTCACAGCCGCTGTTGCTGCCGAGCGGCTTGTTAAAACTCTGGCCATGGCGGGAATTTTAATGGTATTGAGTTGAAAATAATATAATAACGCTATCAGAGTGCGAGCTGGGCAAGTAGTCGTTCCAGCTCCTTTTGCTGCTCCTCTCCGAGTGAACTTCTGCAGGGTAGCGCACCAGAACCCCCCCCGGAAAATTAGTCATTATACCCTGGGTATAAATAAATAGATAAATGGCATAGAAAAATAGAAAAAGTCATTAAACGAGTTAAAATGCTGACAGCTCACCCCGCCTGCAGCAGTTCCTGCGCTTTTCGCAGCACCGCCAGCCGATGCTTGGCGTAGCGACTAGTAGCTGGCAAAGAGGATGCCGAATCGATCTGCCGCTCGATCTCCTCCAATCGCGCCTTGTCGCTGGCTTTCGCAGGGTCCCACCGCTGCACGTAAGGCTTGCTGTTTGCTTTTGAGCGGCGGTGGTCAGCTGGAACGTGTTTGAGAGGACCCTTCTTGGCCACGGCTCCTTTGGATGCGGGTTTTCTTTGTTTGGTGATTTGCTTGTTAAGCTCTCGCGCTGCTTCCTCCGGGAAATCGTCCATAAAAAATAATCAAGATTTTATACTAATTATTTTTGGAGAGCTAAAATGCGCCGCGCACACACTGGGCGGGAGGAACGCCTTTAATGAACAATTGCAATATATCAAATCAACTGAACTCCCAGTCATTTGTGTTTGTGGGGCTGTCACGTCGTCAAGGGTTTTGAAAGGGTTTAGGTGGTAGTTTGACTGGGAATCTTCGTCTGTTTGAAATATTACACATTAAAAAAAGCGAGAGTGTAAGGGTTAAGTTAGTAGATCCTGCTATGATAAAAGTAGGTGTGCCGACATGCGACAAGCGGGTATCAAATGGCGATAAAGACAATACAATACAATTAGAAAGAAGACGACAGATATTATTATTGTTAAGGTGAAATGTTAGGAACTCTAAGCAGAAGTGAAAAAGTAGTGAAGATTAGGAAAGTGTGCCTTGGCTGGCACCGTTACTAATAATGTTCGGCCAAAAGTTTCGAAAATTGTAAGAAGCATCCAGCTCAATGTGCACAATACCACTGCTGTGGGACGCGCGACCGAATGGCCCCTCCATCAAATTTGGTAGGGAGGAAAAATGTCACTTCGGAAAAAGGGGGGAAATGCAGAAAAATGAATTGCGCAGTTGCTGTTTTTGATGCCAACGACGGGTATGTTGAAAAATGTTATTAGTACGAGGTAGATTTTATGCAATTAACTTCGAGTGATAGGTATGGGCCCGCCATTGCTTTGCTTCATCGCCAAAACAAACAAATATAAAACACCCTTTTGTGAAAATCAAAAGCTGTATTTCACAAGCTGTTGAGTGATCAAACGAAATGTGATACTGAGCTGTCTAGTGAGCACTCACTTCGAATGATTTTGCGTTTCGACGGTCTGACGGGTTTCATCATTCCGAGCTGATCGACGCCATTCTCCGTCCTTCCGCCATGGTGATTGTCATCCTCGTCGCTACCGCTGTCGCCTTCCTCCGACCACTGATGGCGATTTTTCAACCGCACAGCGACCATAATTACGATGCCCAAGGTCGTGCCGGATATCAGGATCACCCAAAGTCCGTACGTGGAGCCAAGAGTAATCTGGGCTGTAGAAGAGCTCACCTGCAAAACGAGGGAAACGGGAAAGAGGCGAAGAGATTAAAAATTGATGGCCAACCTCTGAGCGGAAGATATAGTCAGAAACACAAGAAACTTCGGCATCAGCCTGCCCTTAAGGAAGCGCCTTCGGATATTGCCAGCACTGGTCCAGAAAATTCCATTATTTTTCAACCGTATCGGCCAGAATCTTACTGATTTGCCGGCTGTCAAGCAAGGGCTGTCGAGGAAGAGAATATTCTTTTCCAGCCGTATGACTGTGCCATCTTCCTGGAGCTTCAAAATTGCACCTGACATCTGTGCAACGATGCTCGGGTCTGTGGTTTTGCTGAAGGCGATGCCGAAATCAAAGGGAATGACTCGATCCGGCAGCAGCTTCACAGCACATCCAGGGAAGGTTGCCGCGGCATAGTTGACGATGACATCGTCATATCTGCACAACAAAATAGATATTCGTTTATTCAAGACGTTTAATGAGTATAACTAGCATGACCCCGCGTCATAAAAAACAATACCGCAGTACTTTTGTAAGAGCATGAGCTCCCGACCATGAACACAACGCAATCAACAAAACTTACAAGAATGCCGCCAAGCTTCCCCTAGCGACCAATTCAGCTGTTTTGTTGACGTCTCCTAGGCCGGAAATAGAGACGTTCGTTGCGTACACCAAATATTGTGAATACAGGCGCTGGCTGTAAACTGGCACCGTTGCCACCGCCAATCCTCGGCCAGAAAGATCCTGCATTGAAAGGCAACAAGGCAGGGGCTGGTCTAAATAAAAGGAAGAAGCTAAAGCAATGTAAAAATAATAGAGGCTATGTCTATATGCGAAGAGAAAAAATCAAGGGGCAAGGGTTGAAATATAAACAGCAAGGAAAAAGTTGCAGGCCCTCACATATATCGATCGTATAGCGTTGGCTGAATTCAGCGTCAGAAAGGCTGCAAGGTTGGCAGTGTAGCTGCTTCCTGTACATTTGCACGCATTGAATAAAGAATTAGAAAAAAATGGTCCCAACCGAAAGGAAAGCGATGAGAGATTTCCTACCGATGATCAAAGCCATAAAAGAAAAGGCAATAACTGCAATGCGTGCCCCGAAGGAGGACACCTCGACAGTGGCGCCGTGCAGGAGTCCATACAGGCTGCGCCAGGTCGCTTCGGCCACGCCTTTCCCAATGTCGGTCCTTTTCACCCTCTTCTTCACCGAAAGAACCTCCAAAAAGAACAAAATCGCCGGCCACAATAGCATCGTGACGCCAATGGCAACCCTGAAAAGGTATGAAGTGATCTTCATTAGTAAGACACGACACTTGAACTGTATTTTTTTGTCATTTGCGTGAATACTTTATTAAGTTCAGCTCACCAAAGGTCCCAGCTGAAAGGCTCTATCCATGCCCACCCCTGCGTCGTACTAGAGCTGGATTTGATCATTATTCCGACTGCTCCTGAGTAGTATGGGTAGGCAAACTGGACTCCCAGGTCCTGGCGTTCACTGGTGATGGTGATTGAGGCGGCACCAGCGTCGCACTCGCCCCCGTCCGCAGCCAGATCCGCTATTAACTCCGTCGCTGTGAAGGGTTTACACTGCAAACATCAATGAAACGTTGCGAAATTACGTACAGTGGAATCCTGGTTTTCAGCGGGGCCACAAATGCAAAAGATGGGGGAAACAACAGCTCCCACTCACTATAAATCGGTATTCTACTCCCTCCGCCCACCCTATGTCCAGCGCAGCTGCCCGAAAAATCTCAAGAGTCAGTCCTGTGAAGGGGAAAAAAATGAACGGCGGTGGTGGTCAAGTGTGAGAAAGCAAGGCAAGGCGCAGGCTGGACCCTTTCCTTTTGCCCTCTTACCGCTGTATTCTATGCTTGGGACGCCCTCGCTGCAGGTTGCCTGCGAGTAAAATAAACAGAGTTGAGAATAATGAGGAAAAAAAATGCTCCGAAAGTTGTTGAGCCGCCGGGACACACCATCGGCGGGCGGTCGAGCGTGCAAATATTAAATATGTTTGTGGCATTTGGCGGGGGCGGAGGCGCTGTTGCTTGCGAAAAACTGGAGGTAATGTATTGCAGAAATAAAAATAGTAGAAAAAATAAGGCCATGGCCTCTGTGGGCTGTTCTGCCGCTGCTCTATAGATATAAATTCATCGATTAAGATTGCAAAGCTGCATTCTTTTTCTCGTTCCGACAGCAGAGCCCAAATACCAGCAATAGTTTTGCTGCTTTTGCTTTTGAAAAGCGCGCGTTCGTTTTTCAATTTTTTTGGTTTTTGTTGATTGTATTTGCTTGCGAAATCTAATATTCTTTATATTCATTCTGTGAATTTCCTTATTTCGTCAGCAGCAGTGCCTAATCTTAATAAATATATCCCAACACCGTTTTAGATCTATAGTTTTGTTCAGCCGCCCGAGAGGCTCCTTTGAGCTATGGATCAGCAGGAGATGATGAAGATGATCATGAAAATCCAAGCAGATGCAACATTGACGGACGCAGAGAAAGCCACCAAACGTCAGGAGCTCATGTCAGGCAAATGGAAGGCCAAGGCGACTGAAGGCGGCGCTAAAGGCAAGCCAGATACAGTGTGAAGAGTGCCGAGTCGTGATTTAGCCGCCTATAACCTACTTTTTTACACCCTCTCTCATATTTGTTGCCACGCTTGCAGACGGAGGTGGTGCTGGCCCCTCCTCCTCGCGCCCTGCAGAGAATGGCAGCAGCCTCCTGGACGATGACACCCTCAAGTGCGCCATTTGCTTCGATCTGTGCGTCCGCCCCGTCACGGTAAGCAATTTGAGAATACTTATATTCAGTTTATTCTGCCTTCTAACGCCTGCCTGCCTTTCTGAACTCTCTTATCCCTTCGCTCTTCCCCCCCAAAATCGCACTATTCACTCTACAGGCCCCCTGCCAGCACAACTTCTGCCTCAAGTGCCTCCAGGACCTCGTCGCCAAGGCCAAGAACAAGGCATGCCCCAGCTGCCGCGGCAAGCTCAACGACAAATTCATCGCCAACCCGCGCATTAACACCGCCCTCACCGCAGCCATCCGCGCCTTCAAAGCCGGCGTCAAACCCGCGGGCAACAAGAGCGCCTCCCGCATCAACAACGACGACCGCCCTGACGAAGCCTACGTGACGGAGCGCGCGCAGCGTGCAGGGCGCGCCAACGCCTCCTCCGGCCGCATCATGGTCACTGTCCCCAACGACCACTTCGGCCCCATCCCCCCCGAGGCGGACCCTCGCGGACAGGGCGTGCTGGTGGGGGAGTGGTGGAAGGACCGGCTGGACTGCCGGCAGTGGGGGGCTCATTTCCCCCACGTGGCGGGCATCGCGGGGCAGTCCAACGTGGGCTCGCAGTCGGTGGTGCTGTCTGGCGGGTACGAGGACGACCGCGATGAGGGGGAGTGGTTCATGTACACTGGGAGCGGGGGGCGGGACCTGTCTGGCAACAAACGCACCAACAAGGTGCAGAGCTTCGACCAGGTTTTTGAGTCGATGAACAAGGCGCTAAAGCTGAGCTGCGTCAAGGGGCTGCCGGTGCGGGTGGTGCGGTCGTTCAAGGAGAAGCGCAGCGCGTACGCGCCGCCGGCCGAGAACCCTGTGCGGTACGATGGGGTGTACCGTATTGCGCGGTGCTGGAGGAAGAAGGGCGTGCAGGGGCACCTCATGTGCAGGTACCTCTTCGTGCGTTGCGACAATGAGCCCGCACCGTGGTCCTCGGAAGGTCGGTACATAATTATAACCCGGGGGATTATGGGGTGGGTACCTTATTTATTGCTCAAAGGCTAAAATGCTGAGCCAATTCTAGCTGGGTTAACTTGCAAATTTCATGCGAACCTCATCTCCCAATTGAATTGATGTGCAGACACCGGGGACAAGCCGCTGGACCTGGAGAAGGACCTGCCAGCGGAGGCGGCGGAGGAGATGCGACAGGCGCACAAGGGCGAGATCTTCTCCATGGCGGAAAACCCCTTCTGGGACTGGGATGAGGGCAAGCAGAAGTGGGGGTGGACGCGCGCCGCGCCGCAGAGCCAGCGCAGCGGCGCCACGGCCTCGGGGTCAGGCGTTTCCAGGCCCCGCAAGTCCGAGCACGAGCGGGCGCTGCTCAAGATGACCTGTGGGCTGTGCAAGAGCGTGCTGTGCCAGCCGGTGTCCGCGCCGTGCGGTCACGCCTTCTGCAAGCCTTGCCTGGACAAGAAATTCGGCGGGCAGGCGTTCGAGGTGGACGCTGGCGCTGCCACGGGCCGCAGTCTCCGCATCCGCAAAGTGGCCATGCCCTGCCCTTGCACCGGGTGCAAAGCGGACCTGGCGGACTTCCTGCGCACCGCGCAGGTGAACCGCGACATGGAGGCGCTGATAGGCAAGCTGCAGAAGGAGGTGGAGGCGGCGAAAAAAGCGGACATGGAGGCGGCGGCGGCGGCTGGCGGGGCCGCGGAAGAGGAGGGCGCGATCGCGGAGGAAGATGACGAAGAGGAGGAGGGGGGGACGGCTGTGCAGTCCCCTACGCCGCCTGAGCCGGCTGCGGCAGCGGCTGGGCCGGCGGTTGGCATCGGAGCTGGCGCTGCGGTATACGAAGCTGACCAGAGGGCGGCTGTCGCAAGTGCTCTGTGCGACAGCTTCCCCGAGTTCGACGCCGAGCTGGTGGAGGCGCTGCTGGAGCAGGAGGAGGGCGACGTTCGCGCTGTGGAGATTGCGCTGACGAGGATGCGCAACCAGATGGCGGCGGAGGAGAAGAAGAAAGTCAAGGCGTCCAAGCAGGCCACGGCAACCGCTGCGGCTGAGGATGAGAAAGACGAAAATGCTGGTGGAAGCGCAGGGAAGCGCGGCCGCGGCAAGGGCAAGAGCGAGGCGGCTGCTGAGAAGCCCAAGAAACGCGCGAAAGCGGGCAAGTAGCTAGAATGACCACCATGACGAAACTTATACTACTTCTGAAGAAAGAAACGCGCCCAAAAATAATGAACAGCAGCTCCAGCCTTTAATTAATTCCTCTTTTCATTTCCCTCACATGGTCTGTTTCCCCCTTTTATATGTGAGAATATCGAGGTGTGATTGAATGAAACGCACCTCACACAAATTTACTTTCTCATGGGCAACCACTCTCATATTTCATGGTGTTCCATTTTTCAGGATTTCCCCCGCCCCAAGCTTGAACTTTTTTCTTTTACTGCCTTTGTAAATATCTTTTTGAATTCATTAAAGAGCGAGAGCGCGCGCGCGCGAGAGAGAGAGAGAGTAAGTAAGAATCTTGTATACAGCAGCATCAAGGCAAGCACACACAGGGTTTTTCTTTAAGGAAGGAGTAATTACAAAATTGAGAGCGAGCAAAGAAGAAATTTCCTTCATCCATCACTGTGTTATTCAGCCGTTCAGGCTGGCCTCCAGGCCCGCCAGCGAGTGCTCAGCAAACTGTGCCATCCCCATGCCCATAGCCTGTGCCGCCGCTGCTGCAGCGGCCGCTGCCTGCGCCGCCGCCGCTGCTGCTGGCCCCGTCCCTGCACTCGGTTCTTTCTTCTGCTTCATGGTCCGCGCCGCCGCCTGCCGCCGCCCGTCGCTGCGCAGGATCTGCACCAGCTCGTCTTGCGACACCTTCTGCAGCCAGTGCACGTCAGCGTCGTACTGGGTAGGGTCGAAATTTGTGATGCCGCCTTTGACGCCAACAGCGTTGTGCAGCTCACACCACAGCATCATTTTGTCGTAGGCGCGCGCCGCCTCCTCCTCGTGGTCGAAGCACCCCAGCGATGTGGGCTTGCCGTTGCGCCTGAACTGCGCCTCCCAGCGGCGAGTCGGGAATGTTTGGTGGACGCCGCGGTAGCGGGAAGTGTAGGTGCGGCCGTTACCCTTGGCCTTGTGGGTCTTCATGGATTTGACCAGCGGGCGGAGGCTCGTGGTGGAGCGGTCCGTGCCGCCGTTGCCGTAGTTTTGGAGGCTCTCCAGCTCACGGCGGCGCCGGAGGTCCACCCAGTCGGGCACCGTGACCTGCAGCTCCGACGCTAGGTCGGGAGCGCCAGCGGCGCGGCGGCGGTAGATCTCGGGTCGGAACACGAAGCCGGTGGCGCATTCCTTGATCTTTTGCTGCGAAAAAAGGGGTGTGAGGGACAGATGTTGAGAATTTGGGCGAGGGACAGCGACATTAACAAGCGTGGTCCGTGAAATGTAATTCTATAGTAATGGATTGGTGCTTACCAGCAGCGCGTCTCTTGAGAGGCTGTCGGGGGCGACCGGGGCCCTGCAAACGTGAGATGGGTTGTGAATCCGGGTGGGAGAACACGGGAGAGAAGCGCAGGCGCCGCCTTACCTCGCAGCCTCAAGCTCTTGCATTTGGAGCGAGGTCATTTTGAAAACGATGCGGGTGGAGAGCTGAGCGACAGATGGGAAGATTAAAATAATTAAAACGAGGGTAGCGCTGCGGATAGCTTGCGGCCTATTAGCTGGGGACTTTGCCGTGGTAGTAACAGGACTAAGTATATTTTAAATTTATTTTTTGACATTAGGGGCCGACAGAGGAGACAGCCTTCAAAGGAAAAATATATTGGGCTGCCAGCTGCTGCCCCCAAAACACAATAAACGTATCCATTTCCAACATGTGCAATAGATCTCTACTCTCCATCAAACACCTTCTTTTCCCGCCACCGCAGCGGACCGCACACACACACACACACACACACACACACCTTCTTCATCCTCTTATCCCCCGCCCGCCGCTTTTTTCTCCAATATTTTCGTGCTATTATACCATGGCCACCGCCGCGCCGCGGGCAGCGTCCCTCTTGACGTCAGCTGGCCCCAAGCCCTTGCCCCTGAACGCCGCGTACACCCGCTTGAGCGTCCAAATGCTCCACAGCAGCTCAACGCTCCACAAGGCCGCCCCGATGTAGTACACAACCCCCAGCCCCTTGTTCTCGCCGTATACCTCTGTCACGGTGTTCCACCAGCCCGTGTGAGAGGTGGCGTTCAGAATGGGCGGCGCGATGGCGCTCCAGCCGCAGAAGATGATGTGGGCGGTGGTGAAGAACAGAAAGAACAGGCCGTAGCCGAACGCAGAGTCCTTGATGGTGGCGTTGTACAGGCGGCCGTACCACAGGTACCACGCCAGGGGCACCCCACCCAACATGTAAAGCGCGCCCCAAAGGAAGGGCGAGATTTTTCCAGTGGTGATGAGCCAGCCGGCGCAGCCGATGAAGTTCCAGAACAAGCAGATGATGAGCCCCACGTAGGCGTAGTACCCGGAGCGCACGGTTCCCTGCATGGCGGCGGGCACCTCGCCCGCGATGTCGTGGTGCACGCAGGCGCAAAAGCGCGGCCAGTTCTTCTTGGAGGCGGTGCCGCCGGTGGTGGAGCGCAGCTCCAGCTCCAGCCGGCGCAGCTCGGCCTCGCGCCGGTTGAGCTCCGCCTCGCGCTTGCTGAGGTCTTTATCGCGCTTGCCGTCGCCGCGGTCAATTGTCTGCTTGGAAGCGTCGGGGGCGCCGTAGCTGGGGGGAGGGGGGGGCGGGGCCGCGGAGGAGCTGCCCCACGCGCCTGCCGTGGTGGGAGCGGTCCAAGGCTGGGCGGCAGGCACGGTGCCGTTGTTCACCTGTTTGTTATTGAGGGAGAAGAGGGGGTGGGTGAGAAAAAATGGGTGACGAAAGGAGGAGAAGTAGCGAGGGCGCGATGCATGCGCACGCAGTGCAAATAAATGCGTAATCGCGATCGTGTGCGACGAGAAATGGAGCTCACAGCGAATGGATTGTCGTTGAAGGGGTTGTCTGCCATCTTGGGTGGTGTGGAGAGCGCGTCGGTGTAAAATAACAGCAGTTGCTGCCGATTTGAGGCTCACAAACGTTCGGATATGCGCAATTTGTGCACTCTCAGTGCTGCCGAGCCGAGCAACTTGTTTATATTCGGATCTACTCCCGTCGTTCAGCGACGAGAAATCCCGTCGTCGAATAGACCGTCGCACCCGCTGACAAATAAAATAGATGCAGTTGGCTTGTTATTAGGCAAAACGAGTAAGGACAAGCGAAATAACAGAGACACAAGAAATGTACAACCTGTACCTCTGAAGAATGTTTTGCTCATTTGTCACCAGGCGTCAAATGACTACCTTCAATTTAATTGTGCGTGCAATTTGAAGTGAATGGGAACCCACAAAAGTGGGGCATTTCAAAGGTGTGGTGCAATTGTGATCCTGCTTAGCAGCAGAGGCATTAACAACCTCTGAAAAGAAGGCCAGCTGTTCAAAATAGAATAGAAAACAATGGGTATTAGCCAACAACGTTTGAAGTCCGGCAATGCTGCTCCTCTTTCAAATTAGTTTAGTCAAACTTTGGTTGACTCAAGACAATCGCTCGATCCTAGGGCTATCGAAGCGTGCAAAAGCCGTTATGACAGACTAAGAGACATTTTAAACATTTGAAGATCGTCGAAACGCTGCACAGCTGGCCTAAAAAAATGGCTGGGACTCAGCAATGGCATCAGAAATACCGGGGGGCAGGCGTGCCTCCCGGCTCAAAGCTAGCATATTTCGACTTTGGGGAAGTCAATCAAGTTCCCGCCGAGGATTGGGCCGCTGCTCAAGAGGCGGAGCGCCGAGAGC
Organism: Marvania coccoides; assembly: GCA_963854735.1. Classification (NCBI taxonomy): domain Eukaryota; kingdom Viridiplantae; phylum Chlorophyta; class Trebouxiophyceae; order Chlorellales; family Chlorellaceae; genus Marvania; species Marvania coccoides. Next base: position 3,083,522 of record OY978097.1, on the reverse strand, counting down.
TGGCGGCCCGCCCCGAAGCTTTGCGCAAGGCTGAGATGGCGCTCTACCGCAGATTTCCCGGCATGCCGCGCTTCAATCTGCGCAACGGCCACACCATCCCAGCTGTGGGGCTCGGCACTTGGAAAGCGGAGCGCGGGCAGGTCCGGTCGGCGGTGCACGTCGCCTTGCAAGCGGGGTACCGCCACATTGACTGCGCCAGCGTGTACCAGAACGAAGAGGAGGTGGGCGAGGCGCTGGAGCACGTGCTTTCCCGCAAGCTTGTGGACCGCTCTGAGCTGTTCATATGCTCAAAGGTGTGGAACAATGACCACAGCGCAGAGAGGGTGAGGGCCGCGTGTTTGCGGTCCCTGAAGGCGCTCAAGCTGGAATACCTCGACCTCTACATGGTGAGTTTGTGTTGAAGTGAACCTGTGATTTGATTAGTTTCTTCTTCTCTCTCTAAGAGGAACAAATTGTTTTATTGGTCCCGAATTGTACAGCCTGATTCTTCTTTTCCAATGCAGATTCACTGGCCTGTGACCGGTAGTGTAGGTGATGATCTGCTTCCAACTACTAAGGACACTTGGCGCGCCATGGAGGCGCTGGTGCGCGATGGCCTGGTGCGCTCCATCGGCACCTCCAACTTCTCAGCTGCCAAACTAGCAGAAATCACGGAATACGCTGATATTCTGCCCTCCGTCTGCCAGGTGGAGATCCACCCCTATCACCGCAACGACGCGCTCATTACGTGGTGCGCTCAACAAAACATCCACGTCACCGCTTTCTCCCCGCTGGGCTCCCCTGACAGCGAGTCCATCTTCCCCCGCAAGGTCCCCGCTGTGCTGATGAAGGACCCCGCCGTGCTGGATATCGCTGCCAGAACGGGACGTAACGTGGGCCAGGTGCTTGTGCGCTGGGCGCTGCAGCACGGCACCTCGGTCATCCCCAAATCCACCAACCCCGACCGCTTGCGCAGCAACATGGACGTGCTGGACTGGGAACTCAGCAGCCAGGACTTTGCGGCGCTCTCTTCCCTGGCTTTCCAGCAGCGCATGGTGAATGGCGCGATGTGGCTGAACCCCAAGGGCCCTTACCGCACGCTGGAAGACCTGTGGGACGAGCCGGAGGCGGGAGAAAATAAAGTTGGTGTTGATTCCTCTGCTGAGATGTTTACGCCCACGGAGGTGCCGGAGCTGGGCAAAAACGCGTCGAGCGGGGACAGCAGCTACGAGGTGGTGAGCGACCCGGGGCCCAAGATCGAGTCCCATGCACTGCCGATTGGCGGCAGCGGCAGCAGCGGCAGCAGCGGCAGCAGCGGCAGCAGCGGCAGCAGCGGCAGCAGCGGCAGCAGCGGCAGCAGCGACAGCAGCAGCGCTGGGCTTGGGCCTGGGCCTGGGCCAACAGAAGAGGAAAACGTAATGGGATCTGGTGGAAAGAAAGGAAAAAGCGGCGGGAAGGAGCAGCATGCAGCAGCGCCGGCAGCTACAGGCGGCGGCTTTGGTAATCGGCTCTCCAGTTGGATGAGGTCAAAGCGCAAGACACAGCAACAATAGAACTTTTAATATGAAATTCAAGCTCTGTAATAAAATAACAGTGTCGAACCAAAAAAAAAGGAGGGGGAAAACATGAATATGAAACATACACAAGAGAAAATAAAAATAAAAAAAATGCTTCTTCATGCAGCAGCTAACTTCAGTGCTGCCTCCTGATCGCGCTTGTTCCATCGTCCCACCAATGCAGAGTCAATGGCAATCTGCACTAGGTGTCCAGCGACGCAAGGCACCACCGCCATCCCCGCAGCTGCCCCACTTGCTGCTGCAAGCTGCCCAACCACCGCCACAGCAATGGGCAGCGTCTTTTCGCTGCAGCACAGCACCAGCGCCTTGCGAATGGCCGCGTTCTCGGGTTCAGTGGCGCTGAAGCGCACCGCGTTGATAAATACGGAATTGAGGGCCAGGTACACAACGTGAAGGGCTGCCCCAGCAGCTGCAGCTGCCAGCACGGATTTTGGCGACAGCGGCAGCTTCTGGCTGGAGGCCAGACTGAGCTGCATCCATGGCACGAAGCACAGAAGCCCTGTGGAGACGTACGACAGCAGCTTACGGTTCGTTTGTCGCCACTGTGACAAACCTACGACATGAAAAATTGACATACAGGACACATTCAACAAGGAGCAGTTTTTTTTTTTAATTTAATTAATTTAAAGTTAAATAGTACAAGCATGTATTATTTTAAATGACTAAACGAAGCTTACCAGGGACGCCAACTTGCAGGGCCACTCCAAAGAGCAGCGGCAGCAACACCGTCTTCACCAGCGATACAAACAGCGCCCTCTGATCGAACGCCATGCTCTTGCCCGCCGCCCCCAGCACCCACCCCAGCGTTGCTGGCAGCGTGAACACGCCCAGCACGTTGGTGACCACTACCAGTAGAAGCGCAACAGCTGAGTTCCCAGCGCAGGCGTTGGTGAGGGTGACGCAAGTGGAGAGTGTGGTGGGCACGCAGCAAAACACCGCCAGGCCCAGTGCCATGGCAGGAGGGTCGAGCGGCAATCGAAGGCAAGCAAACGCTGCGAGCGGAGTGAGAAAAAGGATCGAAGCCACGCCGTACGCGAGCGCCAGGGGGCTGCGAAGGGCGGCCAGCGCTTCGCCGCGTTGCAAGAGGATGCCCGACACCGTGAAGATGCCCACGGTGGAAAAGAATTGCAGGTTGTGGGCGGCAGCAAAAGTGCCTGGCCCTGGAAAGAGCCACCCCAAGGCAATGGCGCTGAGGAGGCCCAGAGAAATGAAATTGGCGTCGAAGAATTTGAGGATGGAGGCTGCTGGACCGCTGCTATTTTGTGGGGTGTTGGCTGCCGCCCGACAGCTGAGCGCCCCTCTGCTGCGATGATGGCGGGTTGAGGAATTGGGACGATTGCCGCCCAATTTATTTTTATTTAAATATTCGGGAGGTTTGAAGGTGACGGGTGCTGGCAAAGAGGCCCGATGGGAATTTTTTATGAACGGACAATTGATCGAATTTAAACGAGAGCTGATCCGCGGCATTTGCCGCGTTTGTTGTATTGATGCATGCATGCTGTATATAAATATGATGCGATATCGGAAAACACGGCATTGAGTGCGCAGAAATTGGGCTTGAAAATTAAAAAAACTTTCTTCGCCCACTTTACAAGATAAAACATGTTTTTTCCGCCATCAATACCTCATTTTGATCATCGAGATTTGATTCAGCAGCCCGACAATATGCAGCGCGCCGTCCTCTCCTCCCAGAAGACCGCCTTCACGGCTTCCGTCCGCACTCCCCGTGCCGCAAGGGCCTCCGTGAAGGTCTGCGCCAACAGCCGCGTGGACAAGTGCTCCAAGAATGACATCATGGTAAGCTGGGAATACCGCATTGGGCATTTTCGTCAGCTCGGACAGCCCCCATCACCAATCTCTTTTATTGTGCGTTTGCCCTCACCAATTTCGTCTCGCACACAATTCTCGCAGGTCTCTCCCTCCATCCTGTCTGCCAACTTCGCCAAGCTGGGCCAGCAGGTGAACTTGGCGGGCTTGTATCATCATTGTCCTGTATTGTTTGTCGCTTCTCTCCTTGTCGCCCCTCCTTCAGCATGAAGACTGACAAAATGATCCGGTTCCTTCTTCAATTCAGATCGAAGATGTCGATAAGGCTGGGTAAGATTATTTTCCGGGTGAAGAGAGGGTAGCCAGCGTTATCCCTTGGAACAATTCAGAGTTTGAAACCGAGTCGGTGCAGCGAACTTGAAATAATGCCTTTTATCCTTTCAAATATTCATCCAAATCTTTTTTTTTTCTTTTTTTGCAGGTGCGACTGGATCCACGTCGGTGTGTTAGCCTTTTTGTATTATTCTAAAAACCTGACATTGAGGACTTTTTTTTAATATTATATTTATTCGTATTCTGCTGTCTCTTCTTTCCTGGTTATCTAAACCCATACTAACCCTCCCATTCTCTTCATATCCATATATTGTATCCTAACGCAGATGTCATGGACGGTGAGTTTAAATATAATGTCGTAGTGTTGTCAAACTTTATTTCTGGATATCCCTCTGACCTCTCTCTCCTTCTCTAAAAATGCATAATTCGTGCCCAGGCAAATTCGTGCCCAACATCACAATTGGTGAGTCTGAGGTTTCTGTTTATTTTGTAGAAAAGTAGACGTCTACTGTTCATCTTTTCCCCCCACCCCATCCGGAAGAAGCGCACACATCTGACCTCTTCGAGCGTTCCCCTTCACATCACCATAGGCCCTCTCGTGCTGAATGCAATCCGCGGGGTGTCTGACTTACCGATGGACGTCCACTTGATGGTAAGCACAAAGAAATTACTTCTTTTTAATGAATTAAAGCTTTGTAAATGTGCATATACTTCATGCAACACCATGCAAATAAGCCGACACCCTTTCTTTATTGCCCTTTTTTCTGCAGATTGAGCAGCCTGAGAACTATGTTGCCGACTTCGCCAAAGCTGGCGCTGACATCATCTCCGTGCACGCCGAGACCTCCTCCACTACCCACCTGCACCGCGTCGTCTACCAGATCAAGGACCTGGGCTGCAAGGCCGGCGTGGTGCTCAACCCCGGCACCTCCCTCTCCGCCATCGAGGAGGTCCTCAACGACGTCGATCTCGTGCTCATCATGAGCGTGAACCCCGGCTTCGGTGGCCAGAAGTTCATCGAGAGCCAGGTGGACAAGATCCGCAAGCTCAAGGCCATGTGCAATGAGCGCGGCGTCAACCCCTGGATCGAGGTGAGACATTATAAATCCGGTCTAAACAACGTTTATTAGCTTTAACGCATAAAGATTCACGCCGTATTTTAACATTTGTTAAATATTCCAATTTCAGGTTGACGGTGGCGTCACCCCCGAGAACGCCTGGAAGGTCATTGAAGTGGGAGCGAACGCGATTGTGTCAGGGTCCGGAGTCTACGGTTCGTTATTCAATCTCGCTTAAGCTATTGCTTGACTTCTCATTGCCAATTTAGTCAGTTTCTTTGAATCACTCTCCTTTTTTCCCCTTCTTCCAGGCGCCAAGGACTACGCTGCGGCCATCAAAGGCATCAAGAACAGCAAGCGCCCTTAGATGGTGTGGAGCGGAACCTGGTTAACACAACACAGCCATAATGATTAGGTCGAGTCTGAATCTGGCTGGCGGGGGAAAACGCACAACGAAATTTTATTTTTATTTTGAGCGCTGATGCTTGTTTGTTTGAGTCCAATTAATAGTCCCACCCATCCCAATTTTTTTTGTTCACGAGAGAAAATTTATGTGATATTTTTGCACTTCAAATTTAAGGGCTAAGAAGGCGGCAGTCACGACTCTGAGCGACATCTCCCCCCTGCCTGATCTGATTTTGAGTTTACACACTCTAAGCATTCGTCAAGACTTCAGCATCGGCATGGCAGGCATAGATACAATTGCGGGTAAATACTGAAATATACCGATACGTTTTATTGTGTTTAACAGATATTCATGTTGAGCTGCTCCACATGCGAACGAACATGCTCTGCTCGCAAATGAATAACAGAGTGAGAAAAGGATTGGGAAAAAAACAAGACATCACCTACCCTTCAGCTTCCAATAATAATAATAAACGATTTAATCGCAATTCGGTTCATTTGGCGTGCTAATTTTATATCAACGCGCATTCTGATGGCATTATCTATTTAGAAGAAGGCTCTCATGACCTTGCGCTTCATTCGCCAGCACGAAACTGATCGCCTCATTCCAATTATTATTTTATTTTATTATTTTACCTTAACTTTCTGAATTGTTTGAGGCAATTAGCCAATTAACATGTGCAATGCACTCTTAATGCATCCCAAACCCCTGCCTCAGGGGTTTAGCGCGCTCCGACGTCTCCCTGCAACCACCGCCATTAAAAGCCGCCCCGCTGCTAAAACAACAGCGTGCAATAGCAGCAGCGGCACTGTACCCGCTCTCAAAGAGTGGGCCCCCGTCGTCAGCGCCCTGGCCGCCGGCGACCAGTCCGTCCTCCTCCGCAAGGGCGGCATCAAAGAGGGGACGTTTGCCCCTCAATCCCCGGCCTTTCTGCTCTTCCCCACCGCATTCCACACCAACGCAGCCCTGCTGAAGCCGGATGCGCAAGCAAAGTACGCAGCGCAGTGCGTTTTCGACCCCAAAGCGGAGCCTAGGCTGACTTTTAGCTGTGTGGCGGAGGTTACGGGGGCTTGGAAGAGTATGGACCCTGCTGTGCTTGCTGCCCTGGATCCAATGCACGTCTACGGCCCCGACTTTCTGGCTGCGAGGTTGCGATGGCGGCCAAAGCAGGCACTGACCGTCATGGAAGTGCGCTGCCACAGGTGAGTTTAGTTTTAGCAAATTGTCAGTCATCGTGTTTCCATGGAAATTTTCTGCAAAAGACACGCGCTAAACGCTCTTTCTTCTTACCATCGATCTTCAGGTTGAACGCCCCTGTGGTTGTGGACCAGCAAGATGACTTCTGGGGCTGTTTTTCGTGGGTAGACGTTCCCTGTGGTGGCGTAAATAGTATCGCTGAGCTGTTGAAGGAATCCACGCCGGTGCTGGGAGATGCGGACGCTGCCCAGCGCCAGGAATTGACCAGGGAGCGACTAGAAACACTCAGCGACCTGGAAGCTATTGATTATTAAAACAGCAAGATACTGGTTGGCTTGTACAGTATTAAGGTTTTACTGCTATTGTCGATGGAGCGCACCAGCAAGCTTTTTTTTTTCTGCTTTGAATCGGCGTCGGATGTCTGGCGGCTCGATCAACCAACCAATTTTGCAAAGTCTACAGGCGTATGGTCACGCCGCCTGTAGTCCCCACGGCGTGTACGCTTTCTGTGGCGTACTGTTCTGTACAAATCCCAGCTCTTTTGAATTTCAGTTTTCTTCCTTGTAAATTAAATAATTTGTAAACTATCATCTAAATGTAAAAGTAGTCATTATCTTCGTTTCCCTAGCCCATTACCACCACCGCCGCCGCGCTTACGCAGCTCCCGCAGCTGCCCCTGCAAAATGAAACTGATGCGGCTCAGCACCCGCTGCTCCTGCACCAGCACCTGCAGCACAGCTGCTCTCCTCGAGCCGTCCCCCCTTTGCCGCAGCTCATCAAGCTCGGCTTTATTTGTGTCTAGCGGTTGGTGGTACCCTGCCAACGCGGCCTTGCACAGCCCCACCGCTGCTTCCAGTCCAACAAAATGCGCCTCCAGCTCCACCGCAGCGTCGCTCCTTCCGTCGCCCAACAACTCTTCGCACAGCCGCTCTGTCGCTGCCGCGCAGTCCACAGACAGCGCTGCAAACGCAGCAAACCGCAGCAGCCCTTCTGGCGCCGCCACGATGCGTAGCGGAAACACCCTGGTGGACTCCATGCCTCGCGCTTCCAGCGCTGCAATCTTCCATGCCAGTTCACTCCCGCTGTGTTGAAATTTGGCAAGGTCAACAGTCAGGAGACAGCCGTCGTGCGGGTTGCTGCCTTCCTCAGGCAGGAATCCGTAGCTCAGCAGCAGCTGCCCGCTCGTTTTCTGCCCATAGGAAGCGAAAACTTGGTCGCCAGGGGCGTAGGTTCTGTCAGCCAGCAGCACCACTGAAGATGAGGAAGCGTCGTACCGCAGAAATGAAGTGCAGCTGCAGTCGTGGTTGACCAGGTCGGCCCATGGGCATATCGCGTCTACGGTGCCCACCCCAGGTACGTCATCGAAGCGCACAAGCCGCGACAGCAGCAGCGAAAATGAATGGCTCAACGTTTCTGACGTTACGGCATTTGCCGGAAGAAGGCCGGCTGCTTCTGCTTGCGCCACGATAGGCGACAGCTGCGCCCATGCGGCTGCGGCAGCTGCCCGGATTTCCACCGCTGTCGAATATAAAAGTGACCCTCGTAGCAATTCCACTTCTTTTTCGCTCCACTCCAACACACACCCCGTGAACTGCGGCAGCACTGCAGCGTAGGTGCTACCTGGAGACAAAGAAAGGAGCTCAGCGAGCCACACAGCCATCAGCGTCCAATCCGACAGCGCGCTTTCTTCAAGTGTCGGCGATGCTGCTAAAAGCGGGCGCAAGCTTGAGAGCTGCAGCGCCCGCTGCGGGGTGATGACTGCTTGGAAGGGGAGGGTGACGAGGGGGTGCCCGGGTCGAATGTTTTGGGTGGCCACCAGCCCCCGACCTTGTCCAGGAATCACTGCGCACACAACCTGCGTAAAAACGTACATTCAAAATTAGTAAAGGGTGGAAATTGCGAATAATACCTCTCTCTCCCCACCCAAAGGCACATTGAAATACCACACACACAAGACTATATTGATTGCTTACCGGTTGTTGAGAAAATGAAGAAAGGCCGTTGGACTCTGCTGCCTGCAGTTCCAAGTACAGCGCTTGGCCGGCAGCATCGTCGTCAATAGTCACAGCTTTGTCGTTTCTGTACAGCACATTCTTGAGTTGAGAGGAATCCAGCAACCGGTACTCTGGTCGGAGCCCATTTTTTTCTCCACTCACCCCCAAAGCGTGTCCAGGAAGCCATGCGGGGTGATACAGCTCAGCTCACGATGCGCAACTCGCACATGGATGCCATTACGAAATGAAAAGAGCGAACCAGGTCCTGGTCCGCAAGTAATTCGATGTGAAAACATTGAATTTTTTTATCCTCCCGACAACATAATCTTTCTCGCTCTTCTGCACCCCAGCAACACGTTCACACGTGTTTTAATATGTAAATGTGTTTACAATTGTATTAGGAGGCCTCATTTTTCAGCCCAATTTCTTTTCATCTATTATCAAGCCGAAGTCCTCCCACAAACGCGCATTGTCAAATCTTCAATTTCTATTTATTTTGATCACGCGTTGTCGTTCGATTCACACAGCGGGCCGCATGATGCAGACCGCCCGAATGGCAGCCTCGTTGCCGTGCAGTGTTGTGCAGCCAGCCAGCCGCAGGGCGCCTCGCGCCGAAAAGCCGGTGTTTGTCAGTGCTGGAACAAGCGGCAGGCAGACCGGCTCGGCCAAAACTCTCATCTCCCGGCCTTTCGGAACATCACATTCGAAGCGAGCCTCGCTGCAGGTCGCTCACGCTGCCCAGGCGGAGATTGGCAAGCTGATCTCAAAGGTAGAGATCCCTGCCTTCATCCCCCGCGTCGATCTCATCGACCAGCTGCTCCGGTGGTCTTACATCGAGGTGCAGGAAAATGGAATGGCCAACATTGGCTGCCCTTGCAAGGTGGGTGTTTCATTTTACCCCTATTCCAACCTTAATTCAACGTTTCGACCCCCAATTCCTCATCCAAACCCTCGATTTCAATGCAGGTGACTCCCTACATGCGCGGCGAGTCCGTCTGGGGCTTCACCGTCTCCTTCCTGAGGGACGGCGTCAGCGCCACCGACGTCAGGGTGGCGTTCGACGAGGAAGTCACCCTCAAGCACGAGTGGATTGGGCGGGGTGCAGGTCTGTTGCCTAGTGAGTGCAACTAGTTTTAGTTGCCTCGGGAGGATGAATACATTTTAATTTTTCTGAGCCCCCAGCAACGTCAACTGACCCCTCTCCCCTTTTCTCTCTTTTCAGATGGATTCCCCATGCTGGAGGGCAATGCTGAGGAGATTCAGGGCAAAAACTTTGAGATTCGCAAGGTGGACGAGGCGCCTGTCAGCGACGCAATTCGCGCCTCAGTCAGGGATTTCTGCCAGATGCTGGTGGCGGCGATCAACAAGTACTATGCGTTCGGCTCCTGCTTCGTGGACGATGCCACGTAAAGCGCTATTATCTCAAGAATGATATTTTTTTTTTCTTCTGGGTTTCAAGCTTCCCCGCTGTGAAAATGATAAAAGGAAATCCATTTTTTCTCTCTACTAACCTGTGGAATTGCGCCTTAAATTTGGACATATCTACTACTACTACTACTTATGTCGAAAGCGGTGCATGACGAAAACATGAATGAAGGCGCTGCTAATTTTTGATGCGCACCTCGTTTTAATCGAGGGTTATGCAATATTTGTCTCTTTTGCCCAGCATATTTCTAATGCTTTTAACTCAGCGAGAGCAGAACCAGCCAACTAGTGTGACAGAGTTGCCTCCGTAATAGTTTTACATTCGTAGCAAGGAGTAGTAAAAAAGCTGCTGCAATGAGTTCTCTCAATCTATCCCTTCAGACCAGAGCCTGGGTCCGCACCACCCGCTTCATCGCCTCATCCTCCGGCTCCAGTACCCTGTCGATGATGCCATATTCCACCGCCTCGTACGGGTTAAAGTAGCGCGGACGCATGATGTCCTTGGCGATCTCCTCCTCAGAGTGCCCCGTGTGGGTGGACAGCAGCGCCACCACGTTGCCGTTGGTCTTGCGCAGCTCGTTGCGGTAGATGTCGACGTCTGAGGCCTGCATCTGCGTAAACCGCTGCATCGGCTGCCGCAGCATGATGCTGGTGGAGGGCAGCGCAGCGCGGTTGCCCTGTTGACCCGCAGCCAGCAGCATGGCGGCCTCCCCGAAGGCGGTACCCACGCACACGGTGTAGACGGGGGGCTTGATGTAGCGCATAGTGTCGTAAATGGCAAATGCCTCCGCCTCGTAACCGAGCTTGCCAGCTCCTTTCTGTGCAGGGAGGAAGGGGGAAAACGCCAGGCGCGCATTCAGCAATCAGGCATTTAAGTACTACGTTACTAAAGGAGAGAAATGTGCCAAAATTATCTCTGAAAATTAAAATATTCTCACCGCCACGCCTGTGGAGTTGATGTACATGTAAATGGGACGGGTGGGGTTGTCGTACTGCAGGTATAGAAGTTCGGCCAGCATCAACTCTGTGACTGCCGGCACCAGCGACATCCCCAGGTACACGATGCGCTCCTTGAAGAGGTAAGATGGAAGGTCTGGGGGGGTCTGGTCAGTGGCATCCCCTGCCAACGCCGGAATCACCTGCGCACGAAAGCAAACACGTTTGAAGGGTCCAGCACGCGCGGATGTAATCGAATGAAGGGCCTCGAGCACCACTCACTGCTTGAACATTCAGTCGCGATGTCGCTGCCCGAACTGCTCGTCTGCCACAGCTGCCGCTCCTCAATGCAGCCACCTGCTGTGCTTGTGGCTTTTGCAGCTGCAGGCGGCAGCTCCGGTTTGTCCCAAAGCTGCAGCACTGCATTTTGTGAAATTAGACCCGCTCTTCCGCAGCAATCCGCCTTGATCCTTATAAAATTAAAAAATAAACGTGCCAGAGTATTTAAAGAAATATCTAAATTTTATTTTGAACACTCCTGCGCTTCAAATTCGTCTCAGATAAAAGGGCTGCTGCCGACGCTGTCCTGTCTGCTCTGAAGGCTATATATTTATCAATTTACATTCATTTTGAGCTACTCGTACTAGGAATACAATAAATGTCAGTATCGATTACAGTACTGGAGGTCATAATGGCGAGGGGCAAGGCTGCTATCAATCACTGTGCCACTGCCACCACCGCGAGCTCTGGCTGCTGCGCTTCTGTCGTCTTCTCGGGCAGCAGGTCCTGCATGTCTTTGCTCACCATGCTGGGGATGGAGTGCGTCCGGATAACCTCTTCTGTTGCCGCGTGCACCACCGCCGTCTCAAGCACCAACAGCTCCTGGAAGAAAGGCGAGGGGGACAACAGCAGTGAGCAAAACAGCATTCAGAAGATATAAACTAAACGAGGAATCGTGATTCGAGAGAAATGAGGCTAAACCAAAGCAAAAATACACAATCCAATAAAATTTCCTATTTCATTTCTCACATGGTATTCCACTTCCAGCCGCATGAACGTCTCTTCGCACTCCAGCGCCAGCTCTACCAGGTGCCTGAGGTTGCGCACCGGCTGCCCATTGAACGCGTGCACCTGGGTGTTGAAGCAGTCCTCGTAGCCCAGCGTTGCATCGCATGCCAACACTTGACTCACAACAACCACCTCCTCGTCAGCCCACTGCTTCTTCCCGTGCAGCAGCCGGTCCAGCAGCTTCACTGGAGCTTCCCGGTGGTAGTCTCCTCCGTATTCAGATTCCAAGTAGGGCTCAGTGGCCACCGTGAACACAACTCCAGCCAGCACAAAGTAAGAGGGGTCGCCGCCAGCAAGATGGTGCGGCACCAGCGCGTTTGGCCGCATCAGCTGCACGTTGACGTTGACCTCTTTGCCCGCTCGCAGGATGTCCAGCGCGCACATGTCCCCGGTGAATTTTTGCGAGGTGAGGTAGCTGAAGGCGATGCGCTCGCCGGAGCGGAAGGGCACGGTGCCGTCGCAGGCCACCTGTGAGGAGGGTAATAGAGGCAAGTGCGGGACATAAGAAGAGAAACAATTAAAATATATGATAATAAAATAGTAGTAGAGAGCTGGTGAAAAAACAAAAAAACCCGATGGGTAACGAAAGAAAGCTACAAGAAGCCCACCTGCACGCCGTCGAACCGCATCAAGATGTCCCCCGGTTGGAGGATCCCTGCGGCGTGGCTGATGGGCTGCACCGTGCGCACCAGCACCCCTTTTTGGCTGTCACCCATGCCGCAGGCAGATCGCAGCGCATTGCTCTCCATGCGCTGCCACTGGATGCCCAGCGCAGGGAACGCGGTGAAGGTGCCGTTGCGTTGGAAATCATCCAAGAAATGCAGGATGACGGGGGTGGGGATGACGTAGCCGATGTTTTCAGCATCGCTGCCGGCGTAAGACTGGAAAGCAATGCCCACGCACTGCCCATTGTCATTGAACACTGCAGAGAAAGAAAGAGAAAACGGAGAAAGCAAACGTCAGTCGTGATGAAAATGCATTTTTTCAAGAGACATAAATAGAAAACAAACATAGCCGTTTTAATATATATATATAATTCACACTTGCCTGGCCCTCCTGAGTTTCCAGAGTTGATTGCCGCATCGATCTGCACGCCCAGCAGCTCTGTGGCGCCGTGCGCGTACGCGGTGACCTCAATGCGAGACACAACTCCTGAGGTCACGCTGATGGTGTCTCCGCCAATAGGATACCTGGAAAAAATATATATATATATATATATATATATATATATTATATTAATAAATTGTTTCATCCCCAAGATTGGGTTTCATAGAAAAGCATATAGTCAGCTCCTAGAAAACTCACCCCACGACGTAGACCGAGTCCTGCAGCGCCGGCAGCGGCCCCAGTTTGAGCGGCACAACCCCCGCCCAGAATTCGGGGTCTTCCACAGTCAGCAGTGCAATGTCGCACTCGGTGCCGATGGCCAGCACGCGGGCAAGGTACTTGCGGTCGTCCCCACGACGCTTCACCTTGACCTGAAGTTATAAACGCGAAATCGGTTTCATTTTATTGAAAAACGTCAGGCTGCCCCAAAAAGCAACCAGAATCAGCACAATAATGCAGTACTATAGGTAAAAATTCAACGTGGAATCAACATCGTTCACTTTCTATGCTGTGCACTACAAATCGAGGTTAGCTCTTAGCATTATCAATGAACACTGTACCTGAGAGTAATATTCCACCGAGTGGGCATTTGTGAGCAGCCAGCGCTGCCCGTCACGGCCCTCTACCATGAAACCAGACGATGTCGACGAGTACTGCCGCTTGCGCTGCCAGGGCAGCGAGTAGTTGGGCTCAGTGTGCACGCAGAAGATCTTCACCACAGCGTCCATAACGTGCATCTCCTCCTCAAGCTGGGGGTCGCCTGCCGCTGCCGTCGCCGCCTCCTCGTCCATGGTGAGTATCACCTGGTTGCCGCGAACCTCGATGCTTTCCACGGCGTCAAAGTTGACGCCAGAGAGGGTGGCGGGGCGGGCGGGGCCGTCGGGGACTTGGGGCGCTGTCCTGGCGGGGCCACGCCCCCTGGCGCGCTGCTTGTCGACCTTCTTGCACTCAATCACAACCGTTGAGGGGCGGGCCGGGCGGAATGGGGCTGGGATGCGCGCAAAAGCATGCATTGAACTCATGTTTTGCACTCCGAGAGGAGTGGCGCGGTGTAGGGCCGTCGTTAACACCATCAAAAACAATTAAAGAATAAAATTAATGACGAGTTGACGCATAGACTGTTCAGAAGGGTAAAAATCAATTGTCAGAGTGGCTCAGCGTGGTGCTCTGAAGCCCGCCCGCCTTCTACCTTTAGATGGGTGCCAGTACACAATCAAAAGGCAGCGAACAGACATTGCGCCGCTGTAATTTCCAAATTCGGCTCAGCATGCATTTCGGAACAGGGCCTCTTTTTCGACGAAATTTTGCAGCTGCAACCCCAATTCAAAGTATACAGTGTTGTCGTGACACGAGAACACGTACCCTGGCGAAGGCCACATTGTCAGCTATGCAACTGATCGACTCTCACTGCCATCTCCAGGTACCCATTTTACATTTATTCACGGAATGAAACGCAGTCCCTCTTTTCTCACCCTGAAATATCACCCCATGCAGGATGATCGCATTGCGGAAGGGAGTTTGGGCCCGCTGCTGGCCACTGCCACCGCTGCTGGCGTTTCTCGCTTTGTAGTCAATGGCTGCTGGCAGGAAGACTGGCAACGGGTGCTACAACTAGCTGCCTCTCACCCTGGCACCATCATTCCGCAGCTCGGGCTACACCCTTGGTGGGTGGGCAAGCGCAGCGCAGACTGGCTTCAGTTGCTACGTCGGTTGTTGCTAAAACACCCAGAAGCAGGGCTGGGAGAGTGCGGACTGGACCGCAGTGCCAAAGCGATTGAATCTGCGGTATGGGAGGACCAGCTGGAGGCGTTCGAAGCGCAACTAAGGCTCGCTGAGGAGCTGCAAAGGCCGGTGTCAGTTCACTGCGTCCGTTCTTTCGGTGCTGTGCATGACGCGCTGCGTGCTGCGCGCCTCACCGTCCCCGTGGTGTTGCATGCATGGAACGGAAGCGCTGAGATGGCTGCCACCTTCATGCAGCTGCCCAATGTGTACTTTTCGCTGGGAGGGCACACCGCTGCCGTTCCGCCACACAAGGTGCTGCCAATGCTGAGGTCGCTGCCTCCAGAACGCTGCCTTCTGGAGAGCGACGCCCCTGATGGGAAACTGCGGCTCAGTGATGCTTGGGTGGAGGTTTTGCCTGTCTTAGCTGACTTGAAGAAAGCTCAAGCGGATGAGGCTGCTGATCAGACAAACGCGTACAACACGCCAGCTAGCGTGCGGCAGGTGCTGGAAGTCATTGCCGCAGCCATGCAGCGCAGCCGCGAAGAGATTGCTGTGGCTGCATGCCGTAACGCGCTGCGCATCTTTTGTTCTTCTTTGGAGCATTGTTGTAATGACGAGTGATCAAAGATGATGCTTTACATGGTGAAGCATTAGGTTCAGAGCAGGTCTCAAGGGAAAAGTGACGCCTTGCGGCGTTGGCAGGAAGGGTAGCTAGAGTACTAAATGAAAAGAAAGAAAAAGGAAACAAGAACAAAGGAAAAGAAGAAAGAAACATTTGTATTGTTTACCCAAAGCGAAAGAGCGGCCCTGTGGAACAACGGAACAATTTCATTGCTCGGCAACCAGCCCAGCAGTGGCTTATGTCGATGTTGAGTACCTCAAATCTTGTGAATTATTATTATAATTTATGGATTATGTGGCAAGGACAGGGGAAAACGAAAGAGGGACTACCTGGGCTACCTAAAGGAGGAAATGTGGGAAAACAGGGAAAGGGACTGGTTGATGGAAAGGGGGAGAAGGTATATAGAGCGAATGCCTATGCATAGCTTTAGGAAGAAAGGGAGTACATGTTGTCGTTGGTTGCGAAGCAACACAGGACGCAAATGATGAGTGATTGGTGATGCGTGGCGATGATTGCTCAAGAAAAGTAGGGATCAAAGGGGGAGGGGGACATAAATGAAAAATAGGGAAAAAAATATTGATCAAGATGACACAAGGGGAGAGAGGAATTGGGGCTGGAAGAGCCCTTCAGAGAGAGAGAAGAGGCGATGAACGGCGCTTGATGCAGCGCCCGCCTAGAAAAATGAAGGCAGCCAGCGCGCTTAGCCGTCCATGTGGTCGTCGCCGAAGCGAGGAGGGGGGTCGCGGTTGGCCACGTTGTGGTTCTTCTCCTGGGAGAACTTTTTGTAGACGGCCAGCAGAGAGGCGGTGGGAGCCCTGCGGTACAGCGCGGTCAGAGCGTCGACGCACTCGCGCAGGGCGGGCTCGTCGTAGCCGGAGTGGCGCGCCAGCGCGCGGGGCATGGCCTCGCGGCCGAAGGCGGAGCAGGCCGCTGAAACGGCAGCCGCCGCGACCATGCTATTGGGGAACTGCAGCATCTTGTAGTCGGGCAGTGCCAGCTCCATCAGGTAGGTGGCGTAGGCCACCAGCTCCTTGTCGTCGGCCACTCCCGCGGCCTTGACGAAGCGCTGCATGAAGTGCAGGTGGGTGGGCACTGTGAGGTTGAAGCGCAGCACGTTGAGCATGACCTTCTCCATGTTGAGGATCTGGTCGCGGTTGTAGGCGCGGTCGGAGATGTAGACGAAGTCGCGGACCTCGGGCGCCCAGATCTCCTCGTATTTTGAGGCCACCAGCATGGCGGTGACGCCCACCAGCTGCAGGTGCTTGCGTGTCATCTGCTTGGCCTCCAGGAAGCGGTCGATGAGGTTGATCGTGAGGTACAGCGTCTCGGGCATCAGCTTGAACTTAAGGTGCACGTCCACCAGCCAGTCCACCAGGATGGCCCTCATCTTGTCGTTGATGTCGGTCTGGGTGGTCATGTAGGTGGGGGACACGCGCACCAGGGGCTCGGTGCGCTTGTAGAATGCCATCATGTGGGGGATGAAGGGCACCGCGGAGAGGGGGTCGGTCTTGTCTGCCACGTCGATATCAGGGACGGCGTCAGAGAGGCGGCGCAGGGCCGAGGGGGCCTCAAACAGAGCGTCCATGGGGGCCGGGGGGGGCGCGGAGACGACAGGGACGCTGCCATCGCGGGGGCGGAGGCTGCCGCGGGGGCGGGTGCCCCAGCTGTCGGTGCCCTGTAGCAGTTGGGTAGGGAGGAAGAGAGATGAGAAGATAGGGAAGGATGCGCAAGCGGGTGAAGGAATGCGCTCGAGGCTTACCTGGCCGTTGGTGGGGCCAGTGACCGCGGCCAGCTGCGCGGCAGCGCGGCGGGTGAGGACGCCAGAGCGACCCTGCACATGGTGAAAAAGATGAAACAACGTGAACAAGGGTCAACTGCGGGGTCCGCTGAGGCCCCGCGGGGTGCAGAGATGGTGTAATGGAGGCCACAGCAGCAAAATTCTATTGCCATCTGGGCGTGGGTGCGGCTGCACAGCTCACCTGCACCGCATTTTTGTCATTGTGCAGCTTCTGGTTCAGGTTGCCAATGTCTCCCAGGGCCCTGCATAAAAAATAGTGGGAGCAGTGGTCAGCTATATGCGATGCAGATCGCACCGCCTCCGCCTCAACCCCAGGCAGCGCAAAACCCCATGGCAGTTGAGATCTAAACTGGCAACAATGCCCGCTGGTCCCTGACGCACCTGCGAGCGGCTTGAACGTGTCCAGGCTTGCCATTGAGCTGGCGTCCGGGGTTCTCCGGGTCCGCTAGATAATCTTGCATGGCTGAAGGTTTTGTAATTCCCAAGCCACGTCCTAAACAGCAGCTATCTACGGCCAAGGGGGGGAGAGCCGCGATCTATTCCTATTTATTTCTTTATATTTACAACAAAGTAAAACAGCCCGTTTTGATTTCCGTTTCCGCAAAGAAAGATTAAAATATTCAATATTCGGTTTGGCTGTCAAAGCGTAAAAATTCATCCCAAAAATGAATGCTTCGCAGTCCAGACCTCTATGTTGCCCTGTAAGTGCTGGAAATGCGCTGGCTTCGTCAGATCCAGGCACAGATCAACAGGAAAAGATGACCGACCGCTCGACCTGCCTGCCAATTCTCTTCTTTACTGCGTTCTCTGCAGTCATTCCAGAAGGTACAATCAATTTGTGGTCTTCTTTGTGATGTTCTCCCTTCGTGTTTCAACAGGAGTTGGCAGCGGTGATAACTTGATATTGTTACAGCGACGAATGTGTGTGATGTGCAGCTGCAGATATTTCGAAAACTGTATACAATGTTACGTAATATTGTTTTACAGGTTAATCTACCGCTCAACACACACAAAATATTTGCTCATTTTAATCAATACACTGTTCTATTTCTACTTGACAGCGTTCTGTTTTGGGAACGACTCCCGCAGCGTCACCGTTCTGTTCATCACCATCCCCCCCTCGCTCGTGCTATCAGGGTCAACGCAGAAGTACCCTAACCGCTCCAGCTGGAACCGGTCCCCGGGCTTGGCTGCCGCTAGTCTGGGCGTGGCGTAGGCCCCCTTGACCACAGCCACGGATTCTGGATTCAAATCTTCCAACCAGTCCTCCGGCAGCGTGGGAGACTTGAACAGCTGGTCGTACAACCGCGCCTCAAACGCGGACGGGTCCTGTCCAGGTTTGGGCTGCCCCACCCAGTTCAGCACCCCCTTGGGCGGCTTTTTGCCGGCTGCCATGAAGCCCAGATCCGCCTCTGCCTGCACCTCCACCACGCTGCCGTCTGGGCCCTTGGTGAACCCGGTGCAGGTAATGGGGTACGCATACCGCAGCATGACCGCCTTTCCAGGCGCCAGCCCGTAATAATCCTTGGAATCTGCCTCCCTGAAGTCGGTACTCTCGATGTAAACAATCTTGGTGAAGGGAACGGGCACCCCCTCGTCTGAGCGGCCAGGGAACACCTTGGACTCGACCTCCTCAAAGTGGGCGTCCGCCAGGTTGGTGATGACCACCCGCAGTGGGCGCAGCACGGCCAGCGCGCGGGGCGACGATGCGTCCAAATCTGCGCGCACAAAGTGTTCCAGGCGGTGCGGGTGCACCTCCCCCTCGGCGCGGGTGATGCCAATATCGCGACAGAAGGCGTTGATGGCGGCGGAGGTCACCCCTCGTCGCCGCAGCCCCGACAGCGTGAGCAGCCGCGGGTCATCCCACCCTTTAACGTGCTTGTCAGTCACCAGCTTGTTGAGCTTGCGCTTGGACAGCACGTTGTGAGTGATGTTCAGCCGCGAGTACTCCCACACCAGCGGTTTGTACAGGTCCAGCACCTCCAGCAGCCAGTAATACGACGCTCTCCTGGTTTCAAACTCCAAGGTGCACATCGAGTGCGTCACGTTCTCCAGCGCGTCCACCAGGCAGTGGGTGTAGTCGTACGACGGGTAGATGCACCATTTGTCCCCGGCGTGGGGGTGCTCCACGAATTTAATGCGGTAGGCGATCAGGTCAAACATGTTGAAGTTTTCATTCTTGGGGTCCATCTTCATGCGCAGCGTGGCCGCTCCCTCGTCCACCACCCCCCGCCGCATATCCTCAAACAGCGCCAGGCTCTCCTCCACCGGGCGGTCCCGCCAGGGCGAGCCTTCCCGCCGCTCGCGGTACGCCTTGATCTCGTCGCCGCTCTGGTGGCAAACGTACGCGTGGCCAGACTTGATCAATCGCACCGCCAGTTCGTACAGCTGGTCAAAGTAGTCGGAGGAGTAGGTGATCTTCCAGGGGGCCCACCCCAGCCACGCCACGATCTCTTGGATGTGGTCAATGTACTCCTGCTTCTCCGCCTCAGGGTTGGTGTCATCGTACCGCAGGTAGCACACCCCGTCGTATGCCTTGGCCATGCCAAAGTCCACAAACATGGCCTTGGCGTGCCCGATGTGCAGGTACCCGTTGGGCTCAGGCGGAAAGCGGGTCACCACTTTGCCATCGGTTACCGCCAGGTGCTGGGCCAGGGTGGCCGCAGAGTTGGCGATGTGCATCTGGCGACCGTCGCTGAAGTTGACGGTGGTGTGCACCATGTTGTTGGCGTCAGGCTTGGGAAGGAAAGCATAGGGATCCGCAGGAGGGCCAGCATCCTCCTCCTTTTCGGAGACGGCGGCGGCGGCGACAGCGGGCTTTTCCGCCTTTTTCTTCTCCTTTTTCTTCTTCTCTGGCGGTGCCAGGTCCGCCTCGGTCTTGGGGCCTAGCAGCGCCGCCATCTGGGTCACAATCTCAGCCCTCACTGCTGCACCGTCGGCCCACGTCATTTTCGCCTTGGCCTGGCCCAGCAGCACGTTGGTGTTGGTGTGGTATCGCGTCTCCAGCAGCTTGGCTTCGTTAGCGTTGATCACCTCGCCCACCGCAGCAGCGATCTCCTCTGGCGACACAACTATGCCGACGCCTGCTGCCGCCTCCAATGCGGCGCCGTCTGCGGCCTCCGCGCCGACCTTTGAGAGGTAATCGAACGCGCCCTCCACCTGCTGGTTGCTCTTTACCTTGCCGGAGGCCACCAGGTCGAGGAGGGTCTTCCGATGGACCAGAGCGTTGGAAGGGAATTTGCCGGCGATGTAGTACAGAAGCGCGCCCTGGGCCTTGTCGCACCCGCCCTCCGCGCCAGCCTCGTTAATCACCTCCGCCAAGACCTTGCAGAACTTGGCGTTCTTGAGGGTGCTCCTGCAAAATGAACATTGAAAAAAAATGGAGATTAATTGGGGTGAAACGCAATGCAACGTGGGAATGGTGCAATGGTAATATATAAATGCTCACTCGACAGTGATGGGGGCCAGCCCGATGCCCTCAAAGAGCTGGCGAGCCTCCTCCGCCATCGTTTAGTATTCAAAAATAGATGCAAACGCAACTTATTGGCTGTTGCGGGCCCAAAAAGAGTTTGGTATATTCTCGCGTGTATTTTTAATACATAAATTAGGGGTATCCGTGCGAGGAGAGGGAGCTTGAGTTTGGTGCTCTGCTCGGGATTTTGAAAGAAAAAAGACTGGTCTGAAGTATTTGTGAGCAGTTCGTTATTTATAAATCATCCATCAATCCCTCCTACCGCACCCCACTGGCAGCAGCAGCGCCATCCCTGCCCATGGGTGCTATTAAAGTTCAAGTGCAGACTCGATCTGGGTCTCGCGTGCTCCCTGATGGCATCCTGATCGATGACAGCGTGAGTGCATTCACACCACTCGTTGATAGCCAGCCGCAAAATCCTTGGTAGCTCGCAATGCCTCGGCTGCGAAAAAGAAAAAAAACTCTCTCCTGCCGCTGCAGGCTTCGGTCGCCGACCTCAAGGCTCGCTTTGCGGAGCTCAAGCCGCGCTATTACACCTCCAGGCAGCGATGGACGCTGCCCCCCAAAGAGGGCCAGCGGTCTGGCCAGTCTGTGGACGACGGCAAGCGCCTTTCGGACTATGCCCTCACTGACGGCTCTGTGCTCATCTTCAAGGACCTGGGCCCGCAGATCGGGTACTCCACCGTCTTCTTCTGGGAGTACTTCGGCCCCCTGGTCATCTACCCCCTCTTCTACCTCCTCCCGACCCTGTTCTACCCCTGGGCGAAGCAGTGAGTTAAGCACCCCGACACAATCCTTTGTTTCAACCACGCACAATGTGTAAATTTTACATTTTTGGGGGCTGATCGCTCCCTTTCATAATTTTCATGTTTAAATTCTACAGAATCCCTGACAAGAACACCACCCAGACCCTGGCCATGGCCTACTGGTGCTTTCATTATGCCAAGCGCATCGTGGAGACCTTCACCGTGCACAACTTCAGCCACGGCACCATGCCGCTGTTCAACCTCGTGAAGAACTGCGGGTACTACTGGTCCTTTGCTGCCTACGTAGCCTACTTTGTCAATCACCCCCTGTACACCGCCCCACAGCTGCAGCAAACCTACGCCCTGCTGGCGTTCAGCATCCTGTGCCAGCTGGCCAACTGGAGATGCCACGTCATCCTGGCCAACCTGCGGCCGCCCGGGGCCAAGGGCTACGTCGTCCCTCGCGGTTTTTTGTTTAATTTCATCACGTGCCCAAACTACACTGCCGAGATCCTGGGGTGGGTGGGATTCACGCTGGCCACGCAAGCGCTGCCGGCAGGGCTGTTCACCGTGGTGGGGGCGGCGCAGATGGCGGCGTGGGCTGCGAAGAAGCACGCTCGGCTGCGCAAAACGTTTGATGGAAAGGACGGCAGGGAGAGGTACCCCCGCCGCTGGATCATGCTGCCGCCTTTCTTTTGAAATGAAGAAGAAAGAAAAGAGAAAAGAAAAGAAAAACAAATTATACGAATAAAGTCACGGTCTTTGCCTTATGTGTTCAAATGTAAAAGTGCTTTTCGGTTCAAGTGCGTTGGCATGCGCTCTTCTAGGCAGCTTGAGCGCTCTGCCCCTCCCTAGCATGAACCTTCTGGTGCGTTAGAGCATTACCACCTGTCTGAATGCGCAGGACGTGCAGGGGAGCAGACAGGCGACCACCATTTCCCATTTTTGTGGCAGTTCAACAAAAGTGCTCTCTGGAAGATTTTTTATATTTTTATTTTTACGTACACATTAGGAATACCGCGCTATGGGCCTTCTCTTCAGCAGAGTCGGATCAGAGGGGTATTACTCCGGCTTGGACAAACAGCTCGGGAAGATCAAGAGCAATATCGTTGCCTTGGAGGTGAGGCTGCGAGGCCCCACGCACGCTGTTAATGCGTGAATATCATTTATATGGTTTTTGGCACGCTGCAAGCTCACACACACTCTCTATTGGTTCTCTCTTGTCTCTCCAGAATGGCAAGCAGCGGCGGAAGCAAGTCTGGGGCCACGTCCGGGCTCGATTCTTCGCGGGCTTTCTGTCAGTGTACTTTGGCATTCTGGGCTACGCTGCGTGGGTGATGCAGCAGCCAGCAGGAAAGTTTTCTTCTATGGGCCACGCCAAACGAGTGGCGCCAGCCTTTGTGGCCCCGGCGCTGGCCTACGCGGTCTACGCCGTGGCCGACCAACTGCGTGCGATGATGGACCGGCGGGCGGACGCCCAGATCCTTAATCACAAGGACAAGCTTCGGAAAATGGTGGCAGAGCTGAAAGACTCCACGCGCTACCAACGCACGCAAGCGCTGCTGCAAAAATACGACCCAGACAGCGCCCCGCCGCCACCAGAGCAGACCACGAATCGTGCGCTTGCGTCAGGCCGGGGAGCAGGGCGCAAAGCTGCTGCTCCTGCAAATCGAGCCGCTTCGGCCGCTGCAACAGCCGTGAGCGGCGCTGGGGCGCGCCTGACCGCCACGTTCGGGCAGCTGATAAACCAGGCGGCAAATACCCTCATTGCAGACGACCCGGTGTTGATTGAGGGGCTGCAGAAGGCGCAGGCGCAAGCTCAGATTTTGGAGCGAGAAAATGCGGCACTGAGAGGAGAAAACGCGCGGTTGAAGCAAATGGTGGCATTTGGGGGCGAGTTTGAGCTGGTAAATGGCGGGTTTGGGAGCCCGGTGCAGGTGGCTCCGCATGAGGAAGGTGCCATGGTGCCTGAGAGCGGCGGCGGAGATGAGGAAGAACATCAGGCGGGTGAAGAAATGGGAGAGCAAGCTGGGCCTGCAACATCGACACCTAGGGGCGAGGGAGAAGCAGGGGCAGCTGCTGCACCCTCTATAGCTTCGTGACGGCAGTACAAGATATGACAAATGAATTTTGTTGCTGACACTCAATTTTGTCGTTGGCATTCATTCAATTGCTAGTACCTGTTCCACCAATAAACATCGAATACCGAGTTTTTAAGTGTATACTCGTTCAAATGGCAATATTGTCACCGCCGCACTTGACAAAATGGGCTCTCCTCCACCAACTGCGACGCTGGCGTCCCTCCCTCCACAAGCTCGCTCAGTAGCTGCCACCCTGCGCCATTTTCAGCCTCCAACACCTCCGTTGCGGCCTCCCAATCAGCCTCATCCGCCACGTATTGACGGTACCGCTGCACGTCCCATTCAAACACATCACGTAACACCCGTTGCACCGCCTCTGCTGACGTGGATTCACTGGCTCCACCTGCCGCCAGCGCCGACAGCACGGCTTCCAGCAGAACGACGGCCAGCTGCCGCTTATCGCCCCGCTGCCCCAGTGCCAGCGGCGAGTCGGCATCTATCGGGAAGCTGCCTGCGCCCTTAGGCAACTCTATTTGCCGCGCAAACCCGAAGTTGTCGAGCTTCACCACCAAACTCCCCCAACTTTGGTCGTCAAACGTCGACAGCAGCACCGACCCTGAGCCTAGTGAGCCGTGAATGACCCATCGGTCATGGACCCACCCCAAAGCACGCAAAGCACCTGCGGCGATGGCGCGCAGCATGCGGCTGCGTTCCTTGCCCGCCGCGGACCCCCCGCCAAATAGCCGCCCCAGCCCCAGCCCGCTGGTTTGCTGGGTGGCGGGGTAGAGCGCCAGAGGGGCCATGCTGTCCCAGCGCTGCACCAGCCAAATCGACTCTGCATTGCTGGAACAAGGGTCGCCTTGCTGCAGGGCGCGGGCTGCTGCCTCGCTGGCGCCCGCCAGGAAGTACCCCAGCAGCTGCACCACTGGGGGGCTTCGGGAGAGGGGGGCGGAGGCTACGGCATACTTTTGAGCGACGGACGGCATGCCCACCAGGTGGGTCAACACCTGCAGCTCGTTACATGCCACAGATTTGGCGCTCGAGAGGTATCTGGAGAGGGAAATTGGAGGAAAATATATTAATAACAAGAAAAGAACGGAATGGAATGGAATCAAGCGGGGAATTTATCATTATTGGAAGCTGCGCCTAACGCTACTGCTCACTCTTTGGCCAGAGTGGGCACGGGGTCTTCAAACGGCATGCCGCTCCAGTAGCGTGCGATGTAGGCAATGACTGCTGCGCGTGCTGTGCGCTGCGACGCAGCCAGCAGCGGGTTTCCAGACTCCTCTTCCTGCTGGATGCTGATCTGGCCCAGCTCCTGGAGCAGCTCAAAATCTGCAGGAGTGAATCCACCGTCGCCCACTGAAGCCAAGATAGCCTCCACTTCAGCGGCGCTGGTGGGCACAAATTCGTGCTGCTGTTGTTGCTGTTGCTGTTTTGCCGGTTCTGAGGGAGGAGACGGCGGATCTGCGACATCGTCTTCGTCCCTGCTATCGCTACTGCCTCTGGCTTCTCTTCGCAGGCGGGCATTGGCTTCTGCCGCCAGCCGTGCAGCCAGAGCGTCGATGTCTACCTCGTTGGAATCGTCGTTGAAGGAAGATCGCGCGGCGACGTGTCGAGATCGTGTAATCGTTAGCTGCGCAGGTTCCGAAAATGGGAGATGTGATCGATGAAGAGAAGGTCGGGCCGTGAGGCCAAAGATGTGGAGGCTGGGCATGTCGAAATAAACAATTTAGTTCATGCAGCCAATAGCAGAAAACAAAGACTTTAAATTTGGGTGTGTTGAATTGAAATTGGCTTCTGTTCTCCACACGCTGTCTTCCAATTCAATCTAAATTTCATTATTATTATTTTTTTATTTCCATACAGTAGATTGGGCCATCCTTCAGACGTACTTCTGGCGCCGATAAGAGAAGCTGCATTTTTTTTTTAAATACAATTTCAACTGACATTTTTATCCCCGAAAAAAATGGCTGGCAAGCGGAAGAGAGACGCCGAGCCTGCGACGCAGCCCTCCGTCCGCGCACCACAGCCTCTTCACGGCCAGAGCACTGCAGCAGTTCGGGTGGCTTTCACCGTTTCTGGCACGCCCACTCCGCCCCCTCCTAAGGCAGCCAAAACCAAGCGCAAAGCCTCAAAGCGCCGAAAAACGCTGACGTCACGGGGTCGCAAAGCCATTGCGCTCGACGTACTGGCAGAAATCGAAGCCCAGAAGTTCCTTTTTTCGCAGCCCACTGCTGCTGCCGCCCCTGCCGTACCGGGGCCAGCTGCTGTGGACCCCGCTGCCACCCGCAACCTCGGCAAGGCGTGGGACAAAAAGGACCTCACCACGCTGGCTCGACTGGCAGAAGACCCGGCCTTCTTGGCGGCCACAATTCCGGAGCATCCTCCGGGCGCAGAGCTGGACTGGGTGTGCATCAGCAAGCACTTTGGGCGGTACAGCTGTGGGGGGACCGCCGTGAAGCACCAGTACCACGCCGTGGTGCGTCTAATGAAGGAGGCGAGGCGGGAGGGGCGGAAGGGCAGCAACTATGTTGATTTGGTGAAAAAAGCGCTTGAGGCGCTGCCGGAGGGGCAGGGCACCATCTATGAGATCCAGGCGGTGCTGAAAAAGACGGAGGCCAAGCATCTGGACAAATACAAGGCAAGACAACAATGTATTTATTGAAAAGTTACATAATTTTAACTGATGAGTTGCTCTGTGCTGTTTATTGCAGGTAAAGGGGCAGGTGCGGTGGAAGAAGGCTGTGGGGGAGGTGCTGCGGGAGGAGGCTGGGCTGTTTGAGAACTCCGCAAAGACCGCCAGCGGCAAGATTATCTGGAGGTTGCGGCACGAGACGGCGGGGCAGGAGGCTGAATGAATGAAAAAGAGCTTACGAAATGGATTTTTTTCATTGATGTTCATGTACTTGGTCATCTAGCCACCTGGCAAAAATTAAAATTAAAATTATTCGAATTTAAAGCTATGCGAACAATCGTTCGTGCGTTGTGAATGGAGACCGCGCGAATTGATCAGTAAAGGCAGTTAATTTCATTTTTTTAATTGAATCATCAAGAAGAAGGGGACGAAGAGAAATGGGGCCTCCTCCTTTGGTGGAAGGCAAGGAGCTGCAGTATGTGCGGCTCTACAAAGAGCGAGAGCGGTATGTTTGCCAAATTCACGCGCTCTCTCCACCAAAAAGCAAACAAAAATCTTTGATCACTCTTCTTGCAGGGCTCAACGGTGGGATGTGCTCCCGTTCCTCTTTGCCTACGGCGCGTGGATCTTCTTCAAGTCCAAGGAGGCGTTGACTGCCGCGGCGGAGGCGGAGGAAGGCGCTGCCAACCGGTTTTCATTTCTGTCCATCATCGGCGCCGTGCTGGTGGGCATGCACGTGAGTTTTAGCCCCCTTTTTGTCACTGTTTCCCCATTTTAACTCCACCCTGCCCCGCCTTACCCCTGTTCCTATTAATTTCCATCACAATTATGCAGATCCTGCTGCACCTGTTTACTGTATGGAGTGTCGACGTCAGGTGTTTTGTTCGGTACTGCCGGATGGCCAGCCTGGTCGAGGCCACGCACGTCAAGGTGGTACCCCACACCTTCACCGGCACCCGGGAAATCATCCCCATAGAAAAGCACGTCGTGGTGAGCCGCAATCTACCCTTAATGACGCTTTTCGTCAAATATATTTTTATCCTAAAATACTCCCATACAATTCTTGCAGAACGGCCATTCCGCGATTTCCTTCTCGTTCCGCAAGCTGCGTTTCATTTGGGAGGCGGAAGACCAGGTGTTTCGCAAGCTGCGCTACCCCACGGACCTTTCTTTCTCCGAGTATCGGAAAACAACGGGGCACGGCAAGGACGCAGCGGTGGCCGTCGCTCTGGAGCGCTGGGGGCTGAACCGCTTCGAGGTGCCCATCCCCCAGTTTTGGGAGCTCCTGAAGGAGCAGCTGGTGGCTCCTTTCTTCTGCTTCCAGGTGTTTTGCGTTGCGCTGTGGGCCCTCGACGAGTATTGGTATTACTCGGTGATGACGTTGTTCATGCTGGTCACCTTTGAGTCCACGGTGGTGATGCAACGCCAGCGCAACCTCAAGGCGGTGCTGGCACTGCAGCAGCCCCGCCAGCCGCTGCGTGTCTACCGAGGCGGCAGATGGGCAGAGCTGCCAGGAGAGATGCTGGTGCCGGGGGATTTAGTGTCCCTGGCGCGGCCGGCAGCCTCCACAGATGACGTCATCGTGCAGGCGGACATGCTGCTGCTGGCTGGCACCTGCATAGTGGACGAGGCGGTGTTGACGGGCGAATCTATCCCTCAGTGGAAAAACCCCATAGGGGAAGCCACAGGGGACGAAGTGGACTCCTCAGAGCTGGCCCCATCGGCGCGGCTGTCCATGAAGCGCGACCGCATGCACATCGTCTTCGGCGGCACCAAGCTGCTGCAGGCGACGCCAGACAAGGAGGCTCACGTTCGCACCACTGACCAAGGGTGCCTGGCGGTGGTGTTGCGCACCGGATTCGGCACCGCGCAGGGCCGTCTCATGCGCACCATTTTGTACTCCACGGAGCGCGTGACCGCCAACAACATGGAGACTTTTGGCTTCATTTTGTTTCTGTTGGTGTGGGCAGTGATGGCGGCATACTACGTGCTGAAAGAGGGGTTGGCTGACCCCGACCGCGACCGTTTCAAGCTGCTGCTGAACTGCATCATGATTTTGACCTCCGTGGTGCCCCCTGAGCTGCCCATGGAGCTCACGATCGCGGTGAACACGTCGCTTGTGGCGCTGGCCCGGAAAAAAGTGTTTTGCACAGAGCCCTTCCGCATCCCGCTGGCTGGCAAGGTGACTACATGCTGCTTCGACAAGACGGGCACCCTCACGTCCGACCACATGGAGCTGGAGGGGGTAGTGGGCGGCGAGCAAGCAGACGGAAGCGGTAACAATGGGGATGAGCTGCGCAACGTGCGTGTGTTGCCTGCTGTGGTGAGCCGCGTGCTGGCGTGCTGTCAGAGTTTGGTGCAGGTGAGCGGCACGGTGGTGGGCGATCCGGTTGAGACGGCAGCCCTCAAAGCGACAGGGTGGTCAGTTCGAGGCGACACAGTTGGTGGCCCTACAGCTGGCGGCAAAGAGTCCGCCACCATCCTGCATCGCTTCCACTTCTCTTCGGTGCTGAAGCGCATGTCTACGGTGGTCGAAGTGAAGAGCACAGCAGCAGTAGCAGGGAGTGGCGGCGGCGCTGCTTCTTCCTCGTTTTGGGTGCTGATGAAGGGGGCACCCGAGGAGGTGGAGCGGCACCTGGAGGTGGTGCCGGAGCGGTACGCGCGACAGTACAAGCGGTACGCCGCAGAGGGTGCGCGAGTGCTGGCCATGGCGTACAAGCGCCTCCCCGACGACACAACACCATCAGCGCTGCGCCACACCCCTCGCGACGAGGCAGAGTCGGGGCTTACTTTCGCGGGCTTTGCGGTGTTCCGTTCCCCGCTAAAACCCGACTCGGAGCCCTCGCTGCGCATGCTGCGTGCTTCGCTGCACCAGCTGGTAATGATCACCGGGGATGCCGCGCTCACCGCCTGTCATACCGCCGCCCAGGTGCATATTGTCACCCGCCAGCCCATGGTGCTGTTTGCAGCGGGCCCGCCGTCTGCCTGGGTGTGGCGATCGCCCGACGAGACTCTATCTGAGCCGTTTGATGTTGATCCCGCCGCCGCCGCCGTTCTCGCTGAAGCCTACGACCTGTGCCTCACCGGCGCCGCGCTGCAGCGGCTGCTGGAGGCCGGGCCCGACGCACAGAGCACATATGTGTGCCTGACGTCGGTTTTCGCGCGAGTGACGCCGGAGCAAAAGGAGCTGGTGGTGAAGACGCTGCGGGCGGCGGGGCTGTCGGTGCTGATGTGCGGCGACGGCACCAACGACGTGGGTGCGTTGAAGGGCGCCCACGTGGGCGTGGCGCTGCTGCCGCCCCCCGAGAAGCACCAGACTCAGACTCAGACTCAGACTCAGACTGCCGGCGGGCGGGAGTCTGCCGGCACCGCTGCAGGAGGCCGAGGTGGCAAAAAAGCGCTGACGGCGGGAGCTGCTGGAGGGAACGGCGGCAGGGACGAAGAAGAGCTGACTGAGGACGGCGTGAGGCTTGGCGGGCCTGGCGCAAAGATGTTGGATGACCTGCGCAGGAAGGGCGCCCCTGTGACTGCGTTCCACCGTCGCATGGCCAAGATGATGGACGACATGGCGGGGCCTGGGGACGGGTCTGGGGAGCCTCCTGTAGTGCGCCCTGGGGACGCCTCCATGGCGGCCCCCTTCACCGCTAAGGAGAGCTCGGTGGCGCCTTGTCTCGACATTTTGAGGCAGGGCCGCTGCACCCTGGTGACCACCGTGCAGATGTTCAAGGTCCTGGGGCTGCTGTCACTGTCCACCGCGTACTCGCTGTCGGTGCTGTACCTGGATGGCATCAAACTGGGCGACCTGCAGGCGACGCTGGCGGGGCTGCTGACGGCGGGCATGTTTTTCTTCATTTCCAACGCGCAGCCGCTGGACAAGCTGTCCCGAGAGCGGCCCCACCCCCACATCTTCTCTATGTACGTGTTTTCGTCGCTGCTGGGGCAGTTTGCGGTGCACATGTCGTTCCTCATGTTCCTCCAGAAGACTGCCCATGAGGTGATGGAGCAGGACGATCGCCAGCTCCCCGACGCCGAGTTCAAGCCCAACCTCATCAACACCGTGTGTTTCCTGGCCAATTTCGCCATCCAGACGATGACTTTTGCCGTTAACTATGTGGGAGAGCCGTTTGCCACTCCGCTGCTGAAGAACAAGATGTTTGCGAGGAGCGTGAAGTTCAGCGTGGTGATGTACGTGCTGCTGTCGTTGGACATCGTGGCTGGGCTGAGCGACTGGTTTTCGCTGGTGGCGTTGCCGGCGACCATGAGAATGCAAATGGTGGGGCTCGCGCTGGCGGCCTTCTTGGCGTGCACGGCCATCGAGCGTGGAGCCAGGGCAGCGTTCCCTGCGAAGCTGCCGCCTGAGAAGGGTGGGCTGCGGGCTGTGCCCAGGCGGAGGAGCTGAACTCAGCAGCGACATGAAGAGAGCTGAGCTGCATGGTGGACGCCTAATGCTAATTCTGTAAGAATTCTGGAATGAGTATAACCAGTATGAAATGGGTTAGGGCTACGTGCGCGCCATAATTGTTGGTTGAATGCAATCAATTCTGCTGGCTTCCCAATTGGTAAGCTTGCAAGCAGCACGAAGTGGCCCACTTTCTTTGAAAGAAGCCGAGCAGAAAAGAGAGGGAGCTTGGCTTCTCAAATTTTTTTCATTTGAAGTATGAAGAGGCACTGCGTGTTGGGCAGCTTGCTGAGGGTGTGCGGCAAACTTTGAGCCCAATAAAAAACTAATCGAATCAAAATTTATTTTGTCGCTAATGTCCACGTGCTTATTTTACTGAGATTGGGAAATGAATTCGTTTTCACTTAATGGGTGCGCGTTTAATGAAAACTCGAAATGACTGACAATCTTTCAAAGACAAGGTGAGAAATGTCTGTCTCTTCGCGTCCACGCTCGCATCGGAGAGGCCTGCATGTCGCTGAATACAAAGCTGGAATTTTTCATATCGATGCAGCGCCGCCCTTGGAGAGGGAGGGTCCAGGCCGGGCTCTTCTCAAGGCCAGCCCATAGTGAAGATTAAATGGAATAGAATCGCAGGCGGTGTAGCTGCCAAGGCGCCCAAACGCCCAGCTAGGTACGTTGAATGCATCACTTTCGATCGCCGGCTGACAAACAACCCTCTATAACTCTTCCCTTTTTGGAAAATGCTCCAGCTCCGCCAGCGGACGGACAACGTCAGCAAAGCTGCCTTCTGCAGAAGCAGGCAAGGCGGCAATCTCGCCTGCCGTGCTGAACCGGAAGCCCACGGCTGCAGGAAAGGTGGCGCAGGGTGCTGTGCCAGCTTCTTCACCTGCTGCCTTTGCTGCAGCAAAGGCTGCCACCCCTGAGCCAGCTGCTGCAAAGTCTCAGGCTGCCACACATCCAGGGAGTGATGCCGGTGTGAATATGGAGGCAGTAGCGCCGGCACGATCAGCATTGCCTGCTGCAAAGCCTGACTTATTGGCAGCAGCCGCAGCAGCAGCAGCGAGACTGGCGGAGGCAGCAGCCGCGGAGCCAAAGCCGTTTTTTACAAAGCTGCAACCACCGACATCTGCGGCGGTGGTGCCTGCGCCCGTTGCCGGTCCCGCTCCTGCTTCGAATGGCACCGCCGCAGAGCATTCGCGAAAATCGGAGCCGCCGACGTCCAAGGAGAAGGAAAGGAAAGAGAGGCGGGAGAAAGACAAGGAGGGGCGGAGGAGCGGTGAGCGGAAGCGGCGGCGCAGCGACTCTCCCAGCCGCACTGGTGGTTCCGCGTGGGATAAAGAAGAGGAGGGGGAGATGGGTGGTGGGGAGCGTTCCCAACGGCGGCAGCGGCGCAGCTACAGCAGCAGTGGAGACGATGACCACTGGAAGGGCGGAGGTTACGATGAAGGAGATGCGGGAGGTGGTGGCAGCGGCGATGAAGGAACGCTGCGGGATGAGGAGAAAGAGAGGGAGCGGCGGAGGAAGGATCTGAAAGACAAGGGGAAAGGGGGCAGAGGGGATATGGAGCGGCGGCGGCGGGACCGCAGCAGCGAGGAGCGCGACCGTGAGCGGCGGCGGGAAGAAAGCGGCCGTGGCGATAGGGAGCGGCACCCCCGGGATCGCTTGACGCGTTATGAGTATGCGGATGACCGAGGGCGGTACTACGGCGCTGATGATGATCGGTACGACAGGGAGAGGGGAGAGCGGGGGCATCGCAATAGCGGGAGGGACCGCAGCAGAGACCGCAGCCGGGAGCGGGAGCAGCGGCATGGCGAGGCGCGCAGGGGTGAGCGGGAGCGGCAGCACGATGATCGCTACCGTGAGGGGCGTGAGCGAGAGCGAGAGCATTCTCGGAAACGGCATCGCTCAAAGAGCCCCACCAAGGAGAAGGAAAAGGAGCGGAAGAAGGAGGGCAAGGGGAGGGAGAAAGATGGGGACAGGGGGAAGCGGCGGGACAAGGACAAGGACGCGGACGCAGCTGTTGCCAAGAAGGAGGAGAGCCTGCCGCCGCCGCCGCCGCCTGCCCCGCCCTCGCCAGATATCACCCAGCAGTGAGTAGTTCTCTTCAATGCGTGGCGTTTCCTTCCCTTCTTTGACTCCCATCCGTTCATTGGATTTTCTACTTGGTGGCATTAAGAAATTTCTCCCGTTCCACAATTAATTCATTACTCGTTGTATTTTGCAGTCTGACGGCCATTGCCAAGGCCCACAAGATGGAATTTTCCCCCGAGACCGGCATGTCCGACGCCAAGGCCCTCTTCGACGCCATCTACAAGACCGACATCAAGCTGGCAGGCAACGAGCCGGAGGTGTGGGCAGCGCAGCAGGCAGAGCAGCAGGTTCTGCGAGCACGGATGCGGTTCACCGCAGGCCAACCGCCGGAGCCAGGCATCGACTGGGCCAAACCCTTCGGCCCAGGCAACCAGCAGCTGGAAACTCCGCTCTCCCCCGCTGCTGCTGCAATTGCTGCAATTCCGCTGGTGCCAGCAGATCCCAGCGGCGCCCCACCCCCAGATCCTCGCGCACCCTATGCTGTGCAGTACGCCACGGTGTCTGGCTGGGCAGAGCGCTTTCTCAAAGTCCCGAAATTTGCCGGAGGCGCTGAGGCTGCCGCCCCGCTGCGCCCTGCCCATTCCTGGTCGTATTCGCCGCCCAGAACGGAGCCAGAGCTTGAGGTAGGCAGCGCGGCCCAGCCCCGCATTGGAGCAGCGCCTTCTGCGGCTCAGGACAACGTTTTGGACGCCCCCGCTGCGCCGTCTCACGCCGATCGGCAATCCTCGCTGCCGTCCCCCGCCCAAGAGGAGGTGCCGCAGATGGAGCTGGACGAGGGCGAGTTTGCAGTGACGCTGCCCAGCGGCAAGGAGAAGAAGGGGAGCCTCGCCAAGCTGGTGGAGCTGGTGGCGTCTGGCGAAGCGCCGGCGGGGTGGCCTGCGTTTAGGGCGGCGGATCGGCTGTGGGTGCCGCTGCAGGAGGGCCTTACGCTGGAGTCGCTGGTCGTGAGGCATGATACCTCGCTGGGCAGAGAAACGAGGAAAGATTCTGCATGGGATGGTATGGCGGTTCAAGCAGCGGGTTCTCCTTTTATGAAAGATTGGTTGAAGGTGGAGGCTACTGGGGCTGAAAAACAAAAAAAACAGCGAGTTCTGCGCTCGAGCGGCGACCAGCTCAAGGGAGGGCCGTTTGCGGATGAAATGCCTGCGATGGCAGAGGCTGTTGCCTGCAGCGTCGATCTAGCGTATGGGGAGCTGTTGGAGCGTGAGAAGCTGACCAAAGTGGACGTGATAGGTGCTGTCGTTGCTGCCGCCCCGCCGCCTCACATCCTGGCGGCTGTGCAGGGTGCCATCATGGCAGACAGGGGGCTTATCCGCCAAGTGGCAGCCAGCGTGCTGCAGAGCGCGCTGAGGAGAGTGCTGGAGCAGCCAAAGGGGGTAGGGTCCCATCGGTGAATAGGAACAGCGCCAGAGATTTTCATGCGACAGTGCTTTTGTATTTAGCGAATTGATAAAGAAACCAAAAATAATTGTGTAATGTTTAAAGACAATAAATAGAGCCCCCCCCCCCCCCCCCCAATGAGCTTTTAGTTCTGCCCGCCAGTCATTTTCTACTATCCAGTTTATTAAGATTAGAACGTGCAGGCTTTTCTCATTGCATGCAAACTCTCCTATCACGCATCATCCCTCTCTGCCCACTCTCTCATTCCTCGCCAAACACTCGAAATTTTATTTTTAGACTAAAATTACAATTAATTCTTTTGTTTCCATGGGTAAAAAATCTACATGTTGTTTGTATCCGCTGCTGCCGCCGCTTCACTTCCTGAACTCGCGGGGCTTGAACTCGCCGCCGGCGCCGCCCGCGCCTCCTCCACGTCCCTGCGTTCCCACGCTCACGCCAGGAAGGTTGGCCATGTTGAGCGAGCGCAGCATATCCATGGTCTCCTTATCCACCTCAATGGCGTCCACGTTGACAGCGGACTGGTCGGGGATGAAGTCCATGCGGCGCTCGCGCTCCTCCTCCTGCAGCTTGAGGGAGATGCCGCGCACAGGGCCCCGCTGGATGCGCTTCATCAAGTGCTGCAACAAAATAAAACAGCAGGGGAAGGGTCAGAGGGTGCTCTTTGGGTAATAAGCGATGCTGTGGACGTGCATATACCCAGAAAGCAGCACTCACGGTGGTGAATCCGGCGATCTTGTTCCTGAGGCGCTTGGACTGGATGATGGCCACCTCCTCGGCGATGCGCTTGTTGGTGTCAAAATCCAGGGTCAGGCGGTTGTAGTACTTCTCAATGATGACCCTAGAGGCCTTCTTGACAGTCTTGGTGCGGACGCGACCTGCGGGCAGGAGAGATGGAATTATATTGAGACTCAGAAAAAATGGTCTGCACAAGCCTCGATTTTTTAACCCCCGCTGAGTTATATAGATGGTGGCATCTCCATCCACGCTGCTGCCGCCGCTTTCGCAACTGTTCTCTCCGCTTCAAAAAATAAAAATATAAGAAATTATTTCGCAAAAAATCGCCAGCGGCAGCTGTTCAGCCGCAAACAAATGTCGCGCTTGATATAAATAATGCTGCGAGCTGTCCAAACCACGCCGCTGCTTTTTTTCCGCTGCCAAATCATCCCAGCAGCCGCCCTCTTCTATTTCTTCCCCAAGAGCCTCACCCATGGTTGCGTTCGTAAACTGTCAAATCAGGATCTGCCGCGTGTAAAAAGGGGCCATCTATCTCTGCAAGAGCCGTCATAGCTCGCAAAAAAAATGGCGAAAGAAAGTTTGCCTCCTGCAAAGCCCGGGTCGAGGTTTTGTTTTTTCGAAAGTTTTTTTAGCATGTAGAGGCGTCAATTTTGATTATGGATTAATATTGTGAGCTCTAAGACGTCCAAAGAGGCCACCGGCATCATCTTAAGCCGCGAATGATAGTTCTGCTCGAAGCACCGTGCCCAGCCAATAAGTCGGATTTGCTTCCTAAGTTACCACTGCTTGCAGCGTTTTTCAACTCAGTTAATGCCCCGCCTCCCTGGTTTCTCAACCGCAGATGCATGCCCGCTCTGACTTTTGCAACTTTGTTGCAGAGAATGAATAAGCTTGGGTGGTTCCGTCGCCTTTTCATTTCTCCCAGCTCAGCATATTTTCGTCCCTGATTTTCTGGGTATGGGACAGTTTGCAGTTTTTGCAACTTACAACACCAACACAAATATATTAATTAAGGGATTCAAAAATACTGTACCATCGAGTAAGTTTTGGGCTGCACAGAAGGAGAATAAAGAAGCGCTGCCAGTGGCCATTGATGAACAACGTCGGCCCTCTGCTTCAAGAAAGTGTTGTCGCCGCCAACGGCAGATGCCAACCGGCTCAGCCCGCCAACCTTTCCATTTTCAGGAGAGACTGGAGGCAGAGCCGCTGCAGCTGACGCCGGCGCTGAGTTTTAACAAGGCAGAAATGTGTAGCGGGACGGGGGAGGAAAAAAATGAGTATATACTATTGAGCAAAACAGCAAGAGAAATTGTTGTGCAATAAAAACGCAGGCATGCAATCGTAAAGGGGGAAGCAATAACTAGTGTAGCATGGGTGATGATGTTTTCAACGGTGGGCGGGGGTGCCGGGGTTGCTGTATGTCTTCTGGACCCTGCGCAGCAGTGCAGTCGTTCTTGCCATGTCGTGCAGAATGGCTGCCACTTCCTGGAAGGTGGGGCGGTTTGCCGGGTTGTCAGCCCAGCACTTGACCATGAGGTCGCAGTAGGTGTCGTACTGGGGAGGGGAGTCGAGTCCAGGGATATCGTGAAGACCGGGCACCGGGGGACGCAGCCCAGCCATGATGTCTCGAATGACCTGCAATTATTTTTTAAGAAACGCCGTTCAAAAGAAAGCACTTGGCATTGTAATCAAATGCTGCTTATAGGCGCAATACAAACTCACAATCTTGTCTGACTCTTCATTCCACGGCTTTTCGAACGTCAGCAGCTGCCACATCACGATGCCGAACGCGAACACGTCGCCCGCTGCGCTGAGCGCCCCGCCGTCCAGAATCTCTGGGGCCAGCCACCGGGGATCGCGGGGCAGCGAGGACCCGTCTGAGGCCTCCTCTGCCAGCCTGGTTGTGCCTGCATCAGCCACCTTCACGGTCCACGAGTCGTCTACCAGCAGGTTGGCGGGGGTGAGGTTGCCATGCAGAATGGGTGGCCTGCGGGTGTGCAGGTGCAGCATGCCGCCGGCAGCGCCTGCGGCCATGCCCAGGCGGCGGTGCCAGTGGAGTTCGTTGGCGACGCGGGGGTCTGCGGACGCCTGGTTGAGCACACCGGAGAGCGCGCCCTTGCCGCAGAATTCCATGGCCACTGCGGGGGGAGGGGCGCAGTAGCCCGTCACCCGCACCACGTTGGCATGGTTCAACTCCGACAGCTGCTTGGCCTCCTGTAAAATCCACAAGTCCCAAGTAATGAATGGTAAAAAAAAACTTTGCAATATGTCAAGAAATAATTAATTGAGCCAAAAATGCTTACCTGCTTGAGCGCAACCTCGGGCACGGAGGCCACGTTTGCGAAGAACTCTTCCCCGGTGAGGTTCCTGGGGGACAGCGCCTCCAGCTCCAGCGCCTGCACGTCCACCAGCACTTTCACTGCAGACTCTGTGCCACGGACGTCAGCCAGGTAAACCTTGCCGAAAGACCCCACGCCCAGCGGCTTCTTGATCTGCACGTCCTCTTGCCAATCAAACTGGAGGCTGCGCGCGGCGGGGGAGGACTTGGTGGTGGAGGGAGCTGCAGAGGCGGGGCCCTTGGCGGGACTGGTCACCGGGGACTGAATGGCGATCCACTCCAGCACCACGTCCTCGATGGGGGGCCGCTGCGGGGTGGGGGTGGGCTCGGGGCTGGGGGGCATGAGCGCCGCGCCCTGCACCGGGGTGCCCAGCTCCATCTCTGCGCCAGTGTCTTTGCCACCGCGCCGAGGCGTGCCGGGCTCTTCCGCAGCCCCCTCGCCCAGCTCGGGGTCCCTTCCCCCAGCTGCCGCAGCGGCGGCGGCGGCAGCTGCCGCAGCCTCCCCTTTTTTGTCTTCTTCTGCCGTGCTGCCGTCTTTCTTCTTGCGCTTGACCACAGCCAAAGCAATCAGGCCGATGATCGCCAGCCCGGCCACGCCGCCCACAACGCCGCCCACGATGGCGCCGACGTTAGAGGAGGAAGAGTCATCAGGCGGGGTGGGGGGTTCAGCCCACTGGCCAGGCACCTGGACAGGCTCCAGTGCGATGGCAATGTCGGCAGACGTGACCTGGTAGAAAGAGTTGCTGCCCCAGCAGTACGCGTCGCCGTTGGCCTTGAGACCGCATACGTGGTCCAGGCCGGCGGCGATGTCGGTCCAGCCGTCGCCGGTGGGGTCAGGGAGCTCTGAAGGCAGGAAAGTTGCGTTGGTGTCAGAGTCAATGCCCAGGAACTCGCTCCTGCCCCAGCACCACCCAGACCCATCGTTTTGGATGCCGCATGTCATGGAACGCCCCGCGGTGATCTGCGCCCACTTGTAGCCGCCCTTGACGAGCTGCGGCGTGTCGGCGCGCACGTTGGTGCCGTCGCCCAGCCTGCCGGAGTCGTTCAGCCCCCAGCACCACGCGCTCTCGTCTTCTTGAATGCCACACGTGTGGTGGAAGCCCGCGCTGATGGAAGTCCACGTGTAGCCTCCTGCCACCTCAGCAGGGATGGCGCGACGGGTGTTGTTGTCGTTGCCCAGCTGCCCCGCCTGGCCGCGGCCCCAGCACCAAGCGGAATTGTCGGATTGAATGCCGCACGTACTGGCCAGCGAGCAGCTCAGCTTGGTCCAGGTGGCGTTGCTGGCAACGGGGACGGGGGCAGCGCGGTCGGTGCGATTGGGGCCGCCCTGGCCCAACTGCCCGAAGTCGTCTTGGCCCCAGCACATCATGCTGCCGTTGTTGAGGATGCCGCACGTGTGTTTCTGGCCTACCGCGATTTGCGACCAAGTGTAGTCGCCCGTCACGGCAGCTGGGGCGGTGGAGTTGCTCTCAGCGCCGATGCCGCACTGTCCGTCGTCGTTCCTCCCCCAGCACATTGCAGTGCCATTGGCCACCAGGCCGCAGGTGTGGTAGCCGCCGGTGTCGACGGCAGCAAAGCGCTCAGGCACCGGGACGGCAGTGGCCTCGGTGGTAGTTTCGTTGCCGCCGTTGGCGGGGGGCACGCCGGTCTGTCCCGCTTCGTTACGCCCCCAGCAATAGGCTGCGCCCTCGTTGCTAAGGGCGCATGATGCCTGGGAACCCGCAGAAATGCTGCTGCCAAGGACAGTAGTGGAGGCGGAAGATTCTGCGAGGGGGCGGCCGTGTTCGATGAGCATATATGATCAGGGATATATTTTAAACATTTATGAGTGCTCAGGCATGCAATTGCCGCGGTGACGCTTTCAACAACCCGATCAAATCGGGTTTGAGCTGGGCGAGTCATCTTCCTACACCGCTCACCTTGAAGCATCTGGCGCCCGTGATTAACGCCCCATGGTTCACAGCTGCTCTCCTGAAGCGCTGCCAGCAGCAGCACCGCACTCAGGACGAAAACTATTCCCGGCATGATTTATTTGGCGTGTTCAGGGTGCCGCAACAAACATTATCAATATATTCTCTACCCCGTTAACGCTTTTATCGTTTTGATGAAGGCGTGGATATATATTGATACCGGTTATCGTAGTGTGTCAGTTAGTTCGTTGCAGCTCTTTGGTTTTCAAATTTCTTTCCTCACAGCGTTGTTAATCCAACGATTGTCGAGCCTTCATTTTCAATGCTGAATAGAGATTTGAAGAGTCGGGTGAGCTGGAAACACGCGTTGTTATTACAATTGCGTACTGTTAAACTGTTTTTATTATTATTTGAACTTTTGAATTTGAAGATTGAAAATAAAAATTGAACTTGAATAAGGGCAAAGCATACAGTATACTCATTTCATTGTATACTCACTTCATTATAATAGATACTTTATGTCTTGTTGACAATCACAAATCATCACTTCGGTTTCAAGCTCGTTAAAAAACACTGCCCGACCGACCTACGAAATGACTCGGCCGAGTGTCGGGGGTGCCATATTATATATTGGGGTAGAGGGGTGACAGAAAGACCCTGCAGTCAGCCCCGAATCTCTCTTTTTGAAAATATTAAGCCTGCGAGGCCAGTCACAAAAGCTGCATGATTATTTCCTGGTAGATGAATGCATATGCCATTTGTTGAAGACTACGTTTAGTCTTCGCATAAAATGGATCTACATTGGAGTAAAAATACAATAACATTCCGAAATCAAATAATGAAC
Source organism: Marvania coccoides (assembly GCA_963854735.1). NCBI lineage: Eukaryota > Viridiplantae > Chlorophyta > Trebouxiophyceae > Chlorellales > Chlorellaceae > Marvania > Marvania coccoides. The sequence goes on along the minus strand of OY978097.1, from coordinate 3,043,875 downwards.
GAACTCTCGTCAACAGCATTTTCAGCGGCATTTAGATAGTTAATCTAGCAGTAAATCATCGCATTTAGCACAGTGAAACATGGTGGACTCGTCCCCACCCGGCGAGGATGCCAATGCTGGCCCGTCGGCGTCGGCAGCTCGCCAACTCCAAGCTGGGTTTGTCTCGTTCGATGCCGCCTCGTTCTTGCAAAACCAGGAGCAGGAAAAGGGGCGAAAAGGTGTGCTGCTTTTCTCAACGCCTCCAGAGGGGCTTAATATTGATATTTGTTTTTCCAAAATTTGCTCTCGTCTTCTCACTACACTGCCTTCCCTTTTCGCAGCCGCGGATCTGATTGCCGCTGTAGACGCGCTGTGCCCTACTAGCAGTGAGGAGGAAAGCGCGGCGTCAGAGGCAGGGAAGGAAAGAAGGAAACATCGGCACCGGTCTCGCAAGCTGAAAAACGAAGAAGAAGGTCGCAGGGATAGCTCCCCAGAGGATGTCGGCGACGGCTCAAAGAAGCGGCGGCGGTCTGAGAAGGAGGAGCGGCGAAAGAAGAAGAAAAGGAAGAAAGAACGAGAGCGGAAGCGGTCCCAGCGGGAGGCTGCTGAATTGGAACGCCACGTGGCTGCTGAGCTGGCGGCCGGGGACGCGGCCAGACGGTCCACAATTCCATTTTGGGACGCAGGATCCGGCGGCCGCAGCGCACTTCAGCATGCACAGCGGGCGCATGGCCAGCCGCCTTTCTACCACGACAGCAAAGGAGACCCTGGCAACGTGGCTTTTGGCGGGCTGTACCGCGGGGACATTGCGCGGTACCGCAGGTATGACCCCACAGGCTTCGCGCCCGCGGTTTTGCGAGGAGGGGACGCTGTAGAAGCTGAGAAAGAAAGGAGACCGGCGGCGGTGAAGCACCCTCGCAGCGGCAAAGCACGGGGCACGATCATGCAGCTGTGGCGCCGCCCTGCTGCGCCTGCTGTGGCGATCGATGTGCCTTCCGATGGGTTCGTGCCGCTGGCGCAGCCCAGCAGCGAGGAGGGCCAGGCAGGAGGTGACGGACAGCTGACAGCAGCATCAGCAGCCGGAGCTTCCAACCAAACTGCAGTGCTGCCTCTGGATGATAATGAGCAGCTGCTGGCGCGAACCCGAGATTTTAACGTGGCGCTGCAGCAGCGGCCACACGAGCTGCAGTTGTGGCTCGATTTCGCCGCGTTTCAGGACGAGGCAGCGGCGGTGATGCTGGGCGGCAAACGGCGGCGTGGTGTGCAGCTCGCAGCCGCCGAAAAGAAGATTGCGATACTGGAGCGGGCGTTGGAGCACCATCCGCGGTCGCCTGAGCTGCTTTTGGCGCTGCTAGGGGCAGCAGAGCGGGTCTGTGAGGCTGAAGAAGTCGAGCGGCGGTGGAGACAAGTTTTGGCGCATTGCCCCTCTAGCCTGCCGCTTTGGACCGCCTACCTAGGCCGCATGCGCAGACAGTTTGTGACGTTCAAAGCAGACGACGTGGCTGCGGCGTACGCTCGAGCTCTGGCAGCTTTTTGTCGTGAAAGATCAGCGCTGCTCGAGGCAGGGCATGGCGCAGAGAGCGAGGCTGTGGCTGAGGTGGAGCGCGGGGCGGTAGCTCTTGCGCTTGTTGGGATGGAGTTTCGACTGCAGACTGGGCACACAGAGGCAGCTGTGGCTGCTGTGCGCGCTTTGCTCGAGTTCAACTTTTTTGCGCCTGAAGGATGGCCTGAGGACGCGCTGAAGGCGATGTTCGAGGAGTTTTGGCGGAGAGGAGGGCGTCAGATTGGGTATCCCGGGGCTGCGGGGTGGGGAGACTGGATATCTGGTGAGGCAGTGGCGGGCGGGAGCGGCGCAGCGGCAGTGGTGGCAGCGGGAGCAGCAGGTGGCAGCGGCGCAGGCATAGATCAACAACCAGAAGAAGAGCCTGAGGGTGCTTCTGGGTGGGTGGAGCTGGCTCCTGTTTTTCGGCAGCAGTTTGGCCACGCTTTTCGCTTTGAAGGAGAGGGCGATGGAGACGGCAAAGAGGAGAAGGAGAAGGGCGGCATGCAGGGAGAAATGGAGGTTGAAGAGAAGGAGGACGAATACGAAGGCGAAGGGGAAGAGGAGCTGGAGGAGCGGCATGGCGGTTCCGACGCTGCTGTTTTGGCTCGAATGGGTCTGGAACTTGATGCAGCACTGGCTGACGCTGAACAAGAGCTGACCCCTGACGTTCTTTCTATCTGGCTGGACCTGGAGTGCGGGCGAGACGCGCAGCAGTGGGAAGCCGCGAAGGAAGCGGGCGAAGTGGAGCAGCTGGCAGAAGAAGATGACGAGGTAGAGGAGGAAGGCTCGATGCGGCGCGTGCAGTGGGAGGAGGTGGCACTCTATGTGATGGCGGTGCACGATGCAACCGCCAGAGCCGCGCTGCTGCGCGGCTGCTTCCGCCTTTTTGGCGTGGCAATCGCCTGGGGCATTTCCCCCACTGCTGCCTCAGCAGCAGCAGCAGAGGGAGGTGGTACAGATGAGCTGTGGGCTGCTGCGTCGTGGATGGGGCTTGATCCGAGTGCGGTGTCTGCGGAAGAGCGAGCAGCATGGGGAGAACTGGGGTTGTTGCTTTCTTCCACTGCCAGCATCGAGGCGGCAGCGTCACAGCAAAGCACGATGCGCAGCACGCGAGACAGGCCTTGGTGGGCCATTCACCCTACCCGACACGCTTTTGTGCTGCGTTGCCTGGAAACCTTGCTCACTGTTGCGCCAGGGAGGCTTTCGTCCTGTCTCAGCGCAGAGCTGGCTTCGGCGGCGTTGGAATTAGCAAGCTGGCGGGTGAGGGAGGGCGCAGCTGGGGTGCAGCGGGACTGGGACGCCGGTCGGGCTCTGTCCAAGCGGCTGTTGGCGGAGCAGAGCGGCAATCTGGGGCTGTGGGCAGCGCATGCGAAACTTGAAGCGGCGTCGGGAAATTTTAAAGCTGCGCGCAAGATCTACGTCGCTTGCCTCGGTGGCGCTCCTCACCCTGACGTTCTCACTCCTTGGTTAGCGTCTTTGGCGCTGGGTTGGGCCCGACTGGAGCTGGGAGCTGCAACAGCAGCGGCAGAAGACGTTGAAGCGGCTGTAGTACAGGGCAAATCAATTCCCATGCTTTGCCTGCTGCGCTCTACGCCGCAGGCTCTCGCGGCCGCAACCCAGCCCCTGTTGTGGCTGGGCTCAGGCGGCTCGGTCCCGTTGGCTGCCAAACCTCCGGCATCTGGAGTCAGCCAGCAAGCAGCGGTGGAGGCAAGGAGAGGGTTCCAAGACTCCCTGCTACGCGTGCTGCGTGGAGGCGCTGCTGAATTCAAGCAGCAGCAGGCTGCTGTGGTCAGCGCGGCTGCAGCGTGCGAGCTGCTGCTTGCAGCGACTGTCGGGAGCAGTGGCAGAGGCGGCGGCGTACCAGCTGCGCTCGCGCTCTACAGCCAAATATTGGACAGTCTGTGGCCAGCAATTGGTGACGCAACCAAGCGCGGCGCTCTTTCTTCCGACGTTGTGGCATGCTTGGAGGTTGAGCGCTGTGCTGTGGCTGTGGATGCTGCTGTGCACGGCGTGCGTGCTGTGCCCCCTGCTGAGGCCCGAGGCCTGCTGCTGCGCGCGCTGCACCGCTCCCCAGGGTGTCCATCCTTGCTGCACCTGCTGCGGACCCTTGAGCGCAGCGCACAAGCTGCCGGCGCTGTGCGGCGGCATTTGAGCGTTCTCCTGGCTGAGATGCCCACCGTCCAGGCCTGGGCGGCGCTGGTGGGCGTTCAAGTTGAGGCCAAAGCGCCTCACAGCGCCATTCGAGCTGCGTTCCAGCGAGCAGTAGACTCGTTTTGCGGCTCCCGCTGCCCGGCCCTATGGCGCCTCTTTCTGCGCTTTGAAGCCGCCGCAAACGGCGCTGAGGCCCTCCGGCGGGTGTTTCTGCGCGCTCTGGAGGCGTGTCCTTGGTCCAAAGCCGTGTGGGTGGATGGCCTGGCGCTGCTCAACGGCCGCTGCCCGCCTCGAGAACTGACTGAGTACTTGGGGGTTATGCGGTGAGCCAGACCGCTATTACTGCTGTTAACACATAGTATCAGTTCTTTTACAATGATAAATTGACCCTGGTTCGTTGTGGATGTGGTCTTTGCAGGGACAAAGAGGTTGCAGTGCGGAGTGAAGTGTTGGAGGCGGTGCTTCTGCAAATGGAGGCAACCGCATGAGCTGCACACGGTGCACGAATCCCCCTACCCATTTTCTGTTATGAATTGTTGTTATTTGACATGCGCACACAGTTTAGTTTTGCAAAGATTAAGTCCCCCTCGAACCGGACGCCAGCGGTCGAAAATAGGAACGGTGGTCTAAGAAAAGCTGCTTCTTTCTTGCAGACAGACTCACGCTGTGCTCCCAGAGCGGTCTTACGGGCTGCAGCGCCACACCGAGCGCTCTTTTGCGCTTTTGGGGGGCCAGATTCCAGCAGCGGGGGAAAGAGTACATTGTATAGTCTCAAGGGGAAGGACGGGACGATCGTGTTCAAAGATCGAGCTGAAATGGCCCGTTTGAGAATGACTAGAGACATTTTTTTGTGATAACGAACTGCCATCATTACTGTGGGTCTGCAGCAGACCTCGAACTCGAAATACGGTCCGACTCTCTTCCCCCTTGATCCGGGTTAACAAAGACAAGAGGGCGGGAGTTTGCCATTATTTTGAATAATCAGGAAATGGGTATCGCTGGAAAAGAATTTGTATAGATTACCAACCTGTTTGGCAGCGGCCATAGCGACAGAGAGTGCCCCATTATTAATTTTCAATTTGAAAACATTCTGCGTTCAACTTTTGCCGGAGTTTCCGTGCGGTGAGGCACCAAGCTGTAATCTTTTTGAATGTCTTTTGCAATGCAGCTGTCTCCCTTCGCCTGGCGTAGCTCACTGAGATTTCCCTCCTCGATCTTTTGCAGCAGCGTATGACCGAAAGCCTTCTTAGAGCCTATGCGATGAGGGCCCCCGCAGCATCCATATTAAATATTATTTTCTGCACGCTGGTGTTGGTGCCAGCATTTGCGGCGCCAGGTGCGAAAAATTCTGAACATCTGCGATCAAACTTTCCCCTGCATGGGCCTGGCGAGCTCTCTTGACCTGGTAACACGTGCATCTCACTCGATTTTTGTATGTTTGTGTTACGCAGATGTTTGTCAAACATACCAAGTCCAGGCGGGAGACACTTTGGAGTCCATCTCTAAGGCAAGGTCAATAGAGCAAGGTAAGAGTTTCAGCATTTCTTCGCCCCACGCTAGCACCATCAACAACCAATAGGCACTACCACCGACGCATCCGACCTACTTTGCCGCTCCCCGAATCTTTGCAGGCGCTCTCATTGCCTCTATTGTGGCGTGCGGCGGCACTGCGGAGCTCATGACAGGCACCACCATCTGCCTGCCAGGCGGCGAGTCCGCGTCCTGCCAGTACGTCATGTCCATGCCAGAAAAGGGCAGGGAAACCTGCAAGTACTACATCCTTCAGGCTGGCGACACTTTGGCCAGCGTCGCCGTCTCGCTCAATATCTTCCAGCCTGACCTGGAGGCGGTGAACCCGGGGTGGAGCCCGGGAGAGGCAAAGCCCGACGACCTGGTGCGCATGCCCAACTGGAACGACGCCGTCTGCGGCATCCTCCCCAGAACGCTGGGGGAGCTCAGGCAGGAGCAGCTCAGCTTCTCGCCGCCCCCCGCAGCGCTGCCGCCCAAGGGACAGCAGAATAAGGCGCCCCCCTCGCCCGCAGCCTCTCCCCCCGTCATTCCCACCACCCCACCCAGGGCGGTGGCCAACACCGTCACTGAGTGCAGAGGCTTCAGGGCCCGGGAGGATGATACCCCCTACACCATCTCCGCGCTGTTCAACATCCCCATTGGGGACCTGGTGGCCGTCAACCCCGACTTGGCGTCCGGCGCTCCCGTCACCCCTGGGGCGGTGGTGAAAATCCCTCCCTACGCCGCCGACTGCGCAACCCCGGTGCTGATGGACCCCACAGCCCTCGCAGCAGCGCCCACGGTGGCTCCAGGCCAGGGAATCCAGGTGCCTGACGCGTCGACACTGGGCGATGCCCCAGCGGTGGAGGCGCCTCAGACCAACACTGTCGCTCCGGTGGTTGAGGAGCCCATTCTGACCCCGGTTGTTGAGACGACGCCCATAATCACCGCCCCCATTGACACCCTGGGCAGGGACGACAGCATCGCGGAGGGGCGGACTGAGGTGGCCAACATTGTGAGCGACACCGCGACGCAGGCACCCACCCAGAACGAGTCAGGCAGCAACACCGGCAACATCGTGATGGGCGTCAGCATCTTCTTCGCGGTGCTGGCCGTCGTGGGGCTGCTTGGCCTGGCCTGCGGCGGATCCCCCAGCTCCAGCAACACGGCCTCCTCCCAAGAGGAAATTGGCAACAAAAAGGCGGGGCTTACTGAAAAGCCTCCCAAGCCCATCAAGGGAGAAGAGCTCGTTTAATCTTCGATTAACGTGATTGACTCGCCCCCACCCCCCTTCCTTCTCTCTCTCCCCCTCCAAATAATCAATACAAGTTTTCCTCACCGTTTTTTCGAGTACTGGTGACTTTTTAAATCCTGCCTGCGTTTACGCTGACTCCCTGTTTTTCTTCGTTTCATTGTTTATATGTTGCACCCAATCTTAATTTTCTGGTTGTTGCTCATTATTACACTAAATTATGACACGCTCTTACATGACACTTATTATAACTGTTTTTACCTGACGTTCGCTTTTTTCATTCTGGCTGAAGCAGACTGTTTCTTCTCTGATTCGCCCAAAATAACAATAAATGATACATTGGCTTTACTCTGCTGATTGACACCACTGAAACTTATCATGTAATGCTTTCTTTTCCTAACTCAGCTTGAATGGCAACAGGAGCAGCAACACAAGTATAGAACAGAGGGAAGCAGGAGGAGAGGAATTCCAAAGAGACAGCGTGCATGATTCAGTGCTGACCGTTGCATTGAAATCAGGCTTCCTTCGCCCCTTTATAATTTGTCTTCACCGGCGCTGGGCCTGCTGTGAACAAGTGAGCTATTCGTGCTCCTAAAACAATTATGCTCGTCTCGGGACTGTCCAGCGAATTCAATTTTACTTCACAAGTGGCTCAGGCCGCTCAGCGCTAAAACATTCAGGTGAGAATACCATAAAATGAATCTGGTGGGAAATTTGACTTCTCTCTTTGTTTGAAAAAAATCTCTCGCCCGCTGTGCTGGACGGAGTGATCAGCGCTGCATTACTGTCGAGCTATCTTTGCGAGCGACTATGTGGTTGTTTTTTGAAATGCTCGTTTTGCCCGAGAGAGAGGAGCACTGAAATTCGTGGCTATCACCCCTCTGTGCGCTTTTATTGCCCTCCAACGTCCATTGCGATTTATGTCAAATTTCTTTCAGGCCCCTGATCAAGCGCACAATGGACAGCGACACCAACCAGCAAGAAATTGAATCGGTGAGCATAAAATGGCCACTTTTGAGCTTACAGACTCTGCTGTCCCTCGTTTTCAACGCAGCGCGCCTTGTTAACACTTTGCAGGCGCGAGACGAGATGCAGGAGGTCTCTCTGCACTCCCCAAGTCCAGTGCACCGCAGTCTTGAGCGTGAAGACGACTCCTGCTCCGATCGCTCCTACCACTCCGACCGCTCCTGGGAGATGCTCAGCCAGGGCGCCCTGGGGGAGGAGCACCCCGCAGAAGGGGCAGGCCCTTCCTCTGCCTCCCCCGCTGCCCCGTCCTCGGCTTTGGGCTTCAGCCCTGGCCAGTCCCCTGAACACAGCGACAGCGAGTTCCACTGCCGCCTGGACACCGCCGCCGACGCGTTTGTCTATTCCAGCAGCGCAGACGACACCCACAGCGACTCAGGCACCAACGACGTCATTCGCAGAGGAGAAATCGAATTTGGCCCGCCCTCCCCGCGCTCTGCCGGCCCCTTTTACGCCACCGCAACAGAGGGCGCCCCTTGCGCCCCCTCCCCCCTCCCCACCCCCACCAAGGGCTCCATCTGCACCCCCGAGGATGCCAAAAAAGCTGCTGCCGCTGCGGCGACTCTGGCGATGGCTGCAGGGGCCCGTGCCGGGCGTGCTGTGGTGTCGCTGGTGGCGGATCTCAAGGCGCTGGCCCTGCAGGTGCGCAACTACGCGTCTGGGCATGTTGCTGAGGCCAAGCGCCTGCTGGGATGTGGCCTCGCTTGGGTGGCCTCCACGGTCAGGAACCTGGCCAGATCGCTGCAGGTCAGTATTATTACTGTTAACTAGCTTTGTAATTCGTAAATTCTTTGGTATTTTCTTTCTCTGAATTCCGTCATTTTGCATTGTTTTTATTGCTACTTTGCAGGTCAGTCCCGCCGTGAGGTCTGTCAAAGCCTCGCTCCCGGCCAGAACCATCACCGAGACCGCCACCGAGGTCGCCTCGGCGGTGGGCCGCAGCTTCTGCCTGGCAGGTGAAAAGGCCCGGCGCCACACCGGCTCCCTCTCTCTTCACAACGTTGATTGGGTGAAGGCGGCACTGGCGGTGGGATGCGCTGGTCTGCTGGCCATGCTGTGGAAGGTTGGCGCCGAAAATGCCCGCCTTGCCAGCCGTCTGGCGCAGCGAGAGGGCGAGCTGGCGAACCTCATTGCCCGCATTGTGGCCCTGCAGCGCAACGTCACCTCCCAGCGGGTGCCCATCATCCGTCACACCACGGGAAGGGTGTACGCCGGCGTTGGCACCTGGCCTGTGTACGTGCAGGCGGTCTGATGATGATGACTGACTAAAGCAACAAATTCGCCGACAACGACCAACAACACGGCTTTAGTGCATTCCCCCAACAGCGAATATTTTCCGTTTCTGAAGGAGTACAGAAGGGCAGCTTTGCATTTCCATGTACTTCCGTTCCAAATCACCTCACTCCCTTTCTTTCCTTGAGCAGAGCTCTCTTTCTTCCCCATTCTAAGAGCCGCTCTTAGTGCCCAAGCTTTGTTCTTTTCCCCTTGTTTGTTTAGTTTATCTTTTTCACCCTCTTTGTGTTCTTCTTCTCCTCTTCCTCTCTCTCCTCGCTGTGTCGCCTGAGGTGGCTGAGGAGCAACAGCCGTGTTTGATTTTTTTCCCTTCTATACCAGCTTTTCCTTTGCGCAGCTGGATTTGTTCACCTCCATTCGCCACCCTGTATTGTATAAAAATATAGTAAAGTTAGCGAATGAAACATGGTGTTCCAATTACATTGTACTCCTGTTCTGTATGTCAACACCCCACCGATTTTTTCTTATTTTCATAACATAACAACTGGCTCTGCAATACTGTCAAAGTCCGCCTGAAGGTTGACGGCACGTATGCTGACAGCCCCCTAGTTGCTTTCTTTCTCTTTTCTCCCTTTGTGTTTGCTTGATTGTAAAATCCATGAATGATGATACAGGGGAACGCACGATACTAGAGAAAAATTTTATAAAAATGCGTGAGAGAGCCGCTGCCACACGAGTCGATAGCAGCAATTTATAAGAGACAGGAAGGAGGGAAAAGAAAAAAAGAATTAAATAGCTAGAAAAGAAATATTCATCTCTCCGACTCTCTCGTGAATGAAGAATTATGCTAATAGTAGTTTTAGTAATGTATTCGATCTTCTGCGCTGCAGCGAGTCTCATTTTGTTGTTGATCTCTATTTAATTTGATATTCAACCTCCGCCCCTGCCTGTGGCCTTCACAGCCCCTTCGATCGAATGGAGCTGCTCTGGTGCCGGAGCCCTGCCACGCCCAGAACTGGTGTGGCTGCCTGCCCGTACGGCTTCTGCAGCGCCAGCGCACTGGCAGACCTCTTTTCCACCTCCCTCTGGATCATTTTCGCCCACCTCGTCATGTCTTTCGGCTCCACCACAATCAGACCCTCGGGGGAGTACTCACGCGCCCACAGCCGCAGCCGCCGCATTGTCCCTGCAACCCCCAGCCCCGTGCGGTCGTCAGCCATCCCCTCCACCGCCTCCTCCGCTGCCCCAACCTCACCGTCATTGAAAATCAAATCTGCGACATCGTGGTCGCTCTCGTAGCCGTCAGCCAGCGGCGACGCGCTGGCTGGGCCGCGCCTGCCTGCGTCTATGGCGTCGGGGGACACCGCCCACTCGTCCTCACTCTCGCTGTCCGACAGGAAGGAAGGTCTGAAGACGTGGCGGCCATCGTATCGAGGCACCAAAAACACGACGCGGTGCTTCAGCTCTCGCCGCGCCTCCACCACCTGCCGCTGCAGCGCCGACACCACCGTCAGCATGTACACCTCCGCCACCGCGGGGGGCATCGCACGAAGATCAAACGGCGGGGAGCCATCAACTTTGAACGCCGGCACCAGGCCAGACACAATGGCGTCCTCCATGATGGAAATGGCGCGGGAGTGGTAGACCGACTCGATGCCAATCTTGCCCTGCACCAGCGCTGCAGAGTCGCGCTGGAGGGGCAGCCCCGCGTGCAGGCGCTGCGTAAGCAACGCCAGGTCCGCTGCTTGGCCTGAAGGGACAGAGGAAGGGTTGGCCTGGCTCCACGGCACCCTCAGACAGGAGAACATGATGTTCAGCAGCGACAGGGTGGGCTTCACGCCAGCTGACATGGCCTCGCGATAGATGTGGAAGGCGTGAGCCTGCCAGGGAACGTCAGCAGGGGCAACGTCGCCGCCCAGGTTGGCCTTGCGACCGAGCGGGGTAAGCGCCGCCAGCAGCTTGGCGCGCTCCTGCGCGCGCCGCCCGCCCGCAGCGGGCGAAGACGGCGCCATGGTGCCTGCCGCCCTAGGCGGGTATCCTCCGGGCTGCCACGTCTGGCGCAGCCTGTTGTAGCACATCTTCATCAGCACCGAAGCATGCATCTCGTCCACCCGCACCCCCTGCACCCGCATCAGGCGGTACACGTCCAGCGCAAGCTCGCACTCATCGCTGCGCTGGCACGCGTTGAGCACCGCCGCATAGGTGTAGGCATCAGGCGTGATACCCGCGTCCACCATGTCGCACACGATGGATACCACGTCTCCCAGCCGCAGGGCACGCCCGTGGGCGCTGATGAGCGCGTTCAGTGCGTGGATGTGGGGGGCAACGCCAGCCGCCCGCAGTCGCCGGTAGATTGCCTGAGCCTCCACGAGCTTGTCGTTGTGCAGGTGCACCGTCAGCAGCGCGGACTCAGTGCCGGAGCACGGCTCCAGCCCCTCCCGCTGCATCTCGGCCTCCAATTCCAGGGCAAGGGGGAGATCGCCGGCACGCCCCGCCGCCATCATCAGCGCGCCAAAAAGCGCGGAATCAGGGGTCACCCCCGCGCGCTGCATGTCGGCGTACACCTCCATGGCGCCCGCCAGGTCAGCGCCCTCCTTGCCCTTGACGCAAGCATTGATCGCCGACGAGTAGATCATGAGGGTGTCGCCAAAGCCCTCGCGGCGAGACTTGGCGTACACCCGCAACGCCAGCGCCTTGTCGCCCGTGCGCGCGCACGCGTCGATGAGAGAGGCGTAGGTGCGGGCGTTGGGGCGGTTGCCTGCGCCCATCATTTCGTCCAGCACGTCAAACGCCCGCTGCAGCTGCCCAGCGCGCCCCGCGGTGGTTACCAGCGCGTTCCACACCGCCGCGTCCGTCTGCATCCGCGAGCTCTGCATGGAGGCAGCCAGCTCGAAAGCACGCTCCAGCAACACCAGCTGCGTGCGCCGGTCAGTGGCAGGCGTGGCAGCGATCTGCTCGGCGCAGGCGTGGATTAGCGTGGTGTACACGTGCTTCTCCGTCTTCACCCCAGCGCTGCGCATCTCGTTGTATACCTGGAAGGCATGGTCGGCGTCGCCGGCGGCAGCGCAAGTTTTGATGAGGTTGGTGTACAGAATGGTGTCCATGCGCAGCCCGGCGCCGCGCAGCATGTCTGCGGCACGGAGGGCGTTCTTGACGTCGCCTGCCTCGGCGCACACCGACAGCAGCATGTTGTACGTGCGAGAATCCACGTACTGGCGGGGCAGCAGCTGAACAAAGCGCAGGGCGCGGCGCACGTTGCGCTGGCGCTGCGCCGGCCGCAAGAACTTGAAGTGCTTGAGTCTGGAAGCAAAAAATGAAGAAAAATGGGTGAAATGCGTGTTTATATTATAGAACTAAAGCTCTCCGGTGAAAAGAAGAAGAACAAATTCGCTCTCTAACCTTTTCAGCACGTCTTGTCGCGCGGCGCGGATGCTCTCTTTGACCACGGTCAGCGCGTCCTCCAGGCGGCCAGCGTCGCAGGCAATCGAGTAGACTTTGAGCACCTCACCCACAGACGCCTTTGAGTAATCCAAAGGGCCAGCAGACTCAGCAGGCACAACAGGCGCAACAGTAGCAGCAGCACGGGCGCTGGAGGAGGGCTCACCGGTGTAAGCAGCCACCCGGCGGCCCGCTGATTGCCGGTGCATTTGCTTCTCCGCTGCCACCGCTTCATTCGCAATGTTCAACAGGTTGTGAGAGGCGTGGGGCTTCGCATTGGAACCGTTCTCGTGGCCGTTGTTGGCAGCGCCGTTTGAGCCCACTTTGGGGGTGAGGTGCAGCATCCTATCCAGCTGTTGCACTGCGGCAGAGGGCGACGGTGGCGGGGAATCCACGACCGCCGTGGTAGACGCGGCAGGGGCCTCTGCCTCCGCTGCAGACGCACCAACAGTGGCAGGCGCAGCTGCAGCGCCCACGGCGTGGTGGTGAACATGGGTCTCCACAACTGCGACGCCAGCGTGCGCAATGCGTTCGCTGTAGGCGCCGAAAGAATACGTCACGGTGCCATCAGAGTGGTTTGAGACGTGTAGCAGGACGGCCTCCTCGCTCGCTGCGGCCCTGGGAACCACCCTGCAAGAAGGACGAAGCGAAATTTGTGAAGGAAATGGGAAATGGTGAAGTTAAGAGCTTTCCGGAGGTGCGGGCGCGGTGCGGCGTAAACACTATGTGATGGTGGTGATGCGTATGTCGAAAGCTATTTGGGGGTCTGCACACGCTGTTGTTGGACACAACAGGTCGCCCAATTGATTTAGATAAAAAAAACTCGCCTGCTCTGAACAGCCGCCCCACCGGCCCTGTTTGCCCCACGTCGCTTCTGGGTGATCTCACGCTGCCCGTTGAGACCTAGGCCGCTCTTCGTTAGCCCCAGCGAGAGCAAAGTTCTCAATGGCATTTTGCAGCGCCGAAAAGGGATGTCGCAGCACCGCTTGCGGGGGAAAACTATATTATTTTGGTCGCTTAATGACAATGTATGTGGCCAGCAGCCCTTTCTGTAACAAAAGAGGTGACCTTGGGCAGCACTTGCTTACTTGGGGAAATGCGCTAGCCTGCGAAGCGCATTGGCCCGCCCGCACTGCTAGAATATGAAAAAATGCACTTGTGAAATTACACAATGCAAAAAAATTGAGAGTGCAATGTAAAATTTTCATTTTCTCGCCAATTTCATCGTACACAAATTGTTGGTGAAATTTTCCACCTCAATAGGTGAAGTTGGCAGGAGATTCAAATAGGAAAAGAAATTCTGCTTTTCATCCCAGTTCTGTGGCCACCCTAACAACCACCCCATGGCCGGCTGGGTGGCACTGCTCAGTCAAACTTGACTTTTTCCCCCTTACCGCTGCCTGAAATGCGAAGCCACTCTCCCAAAGCTAGTGTGCGAGCCAACAATTCGAAAACCGTACAACAGATACCAAGAATTCAATACCAATCATAAACAGGCAGTGGTCATAATAATCAGGAGGAGAGGAAGAAAAAAATATTCCAGAGCAATAAATTTCTTCGCTACGTTAGGCTGATGGGCGTTCAGGGCGGCACAGAACTACTAACTTTGCAAGAAAGCCTTGAATTTTCTACGACACGTCGATTCTCTTCTCCAAGTTTCCAGCCCAGGGCCCTTCTCCACGCAGCTTCTGCACCGCCAGGTGCCCCTCCATTCGCGTCAGGCTGCGCAGGCGGTGCCAGTCCGGCGGCGGCGCAATCGCTGGCAGCAACGCCACCTGAGAGCGGTGCAGCTGCCCCGCCGCCACCCGCTGTCCTGCCGCCTCTGAAATCAGTTCCGCCATCGTCGAGGGAGAAATGACTTGGTTACCGCCGTTGCCGCAGCCGGAGCGGAATCGCACCACGACGGCGCTCTCAGCAAATGGCCTGGCCGCCACTGCACCCGGCCCAGACAGCTTTAGCGGCCTGGTGCACAGCTCCGCCTCCAGCAGGGCATACCGCACGTCCACCTCGGTGAACTTCCCCTTTTTCTTCTTGATGGGGCGCTGCATAGGCAGAGTGTCAGCTGTCAGCATGACCCGGAGCCCCTCTTTCACCGCTGCCGCGTCCACACTGGCGTGCTGCTCTTCTCCCTCGGCCGCGGGCCCAGGCACAAGCTCCAGATACCACTCCACCGACTGCGTCAGGGCGCTGATCTTATCGCCGTTGCTGCCGTCCACCTTGTAAGCCTCAGCCTCCTCCACTGCCAATAGATCCAGCCCGGGAGGCAGCTGCGCTTGCAGCGCCGCAAATACCTCTTTGGGGTCGCGCTGCTCGGTGAGGAAGATCTCCAGCAGCTCGTCCGCGGCAGTGGCGCCCAGAGGCAGAGACAGCGGGGCGTAGATCCGCTGCCGCACCGCGAAGGGGGACTCGTCGGCGGTCACGGGCAGCGCCGCCCGCCGCGCCGCGCGGTCCCATGTCTTCATGAGGTCCAGGTGGCCCACAAACACCATGTCGAGCCCCTTTGAAAAACGGAACCGAAGGCGCTGCGCTTTGGTGGCGTCAGGGCGGTAATGGCCCTTAAACGGCGGCACAGGGAGCGCTTCGTACACCACATTGTCCCCAAACTCGTCGCCGCACACCCCGCACTCGCTGCAGAGACCGGAGTGGGAGCAATCTGGCACAGTTGCCGCCTCCAGCGCCTTTTGCAAGTCTGTCTTCAGCCACCACTTGGTGATCCCGGTGTCGACGTGGTCCCACGGCAGCGGCGCATCCAGCCGGGAGTCCGCCAGCGCCCCCCGATCGATGCGGCCCTTGCCGCCGCCGCCCTGCCCTCTGTACCGCTCGTCCCCTTTCTTCTCTTCCAGCACGTCCCACTCCCCGCGCTCCATCTGGCGGTACTTCCAGCTCATGCCGGCGTCTTCGATGGCCGCTTCCCATGCTGCGCGTGCTGCGTCTTGGCTCTGCCACCACGAGTCGTTGGTGGCTCCCAGCTCCCAGGCCCTCCGAATCACGCCAGCCACCCGCCGGTCGCCGCGCGCGACGAAGTCTTCCATGGCGCTGATGGAGGTGGGCGTGAAGTTGGCCTTCACCTGATGGAGGTGCCGCACCGCGTGTTTCAGAAGCTCCTGTTTGCGCTGAAACTCGGCGGTGGAGACCGAGTGCCACTGAAACGGGGTGTGAGGCTTTGGCGAGAAGTTTGAGATGGTGACGTTGACCGCCAGGTGCCAGCGCTTGTTGCGGCACTCGCGCTGCAGCCACTCGATGGTCTCTGCGATGCCCAGCACGTCGGCATCGGTCTCGCCGGGAAGCCTGCATAGTGAAGAGGAGTACAGGAGGGGTACACAGATGATTAACTGCTGAAATAGAAACAATAAATACAAAGTGTATTGAAGTGAGAACCCAGGAAAGGTAGGAGAGAGCAATATATCCATGCATGAAGATAAGAACTTGCTGTGGCCACCCACCCAATCATGAAGTACAGCTTTACTTGTTTCCACCCCTGCTCCCAGGCGGTCTTAACCCCCCGCAGCAGCTCCTCGTTGGTGAGTCCCTTGTTGATGACGTCACGCATGCGCTGGGTGCCCGCCTCTGGCGCAAAGGTAAGACCGCTGCGCTTGCCTGCGTTGGCCACGATGTGCGCTATGTTCTCGTCGAAGCGATCCACGCGCTGGGAGGGCAGCGTGAGCGACACGTTGTCCTTCTTCAGCCTGTTTTTGATCTCAATGCCCACCGCTGGCAGCGCCTGAAATACATTGGAAACGCACTAGCTGCCTTGAATTTCAACAGCATTAAGAACACCGAAGATTAAAAAAACAAAAAAAACTTGCCAGGTAGTCGGAGCAGGAAAGGCTGAGCAGGGAGAATTCGTTGTACCCCGTTGAGCGCATTCCAGCCTCCACCGCCTCCACCACCCTGTCAGGGTCCACGTCCCGCGCAGGGCGGGTCAGCATGCCGGGCTGGCAAAACCGGCAGCCGCGGGTGCAGCCTCGTCGAATTTCTACCGTTAGTCGATTGTGGACGGTGTCGACGTACGGCACCAGGCCTATCTGCTGCATGGGGTCGGGGGCGCATACCCGGCGACGCACGCGCGGCGGAATGCCGTCCCTGATGGGGAAAACCGCGCCGCCAAACCCTGCAGGAGCTTCGTAGAACTGAGGAACGTACACGCCCTGTACTGTCGTGGCCAGGCGGTACAGTGTGGCGTCCCTGGTGAGCTGCTCAGCGCGGCACAGCCGCAAGCAAGCGCCGATTTCAGCCAGCAGCTCCTCGCCGTCGCCCAGCGCGAAAAAATCAAAAAAATCGGCAAAAGGCTCGGGATTGGAGGTGGCGGTGGGGCCGCCTGCGAAGACGAGGGGCGCGGAGCCAGTCGCAGGGTCAAACGGCTTCCCTGCTGGCTCCGCTGCGTTGCGTTCCTCCCACGTCTACAGAAATATTTGAAATGTGAATTAAATAATAAGAACATATATAATATTTGAACGACCAATAAAAGAATGTTGGCTTCTGGTATTTCTTACCAGCGGGATTCCGCTCATTGTGAGCATGTCCAAGATGTTAGTGCCCCCCAACTCATACGACAGGCTAAAACCCAAGACGTCAAACTCATTCAAAGGCCGCCGATGCTCCACGCCAAACAGGCGCTTCCCGTACTTGGCCAGCAGCGCCTTCATGTCCTCTCCCGGGTAGTACGCGCGGTCGCACAGCACCCCCTCCTGCTGGTTCAAAATGCCGTACAAAATGATGTGCCCAAGATTTGACGCTCCAACCTCGTAGATTTCAGGGTAGGTGAGCGCAAAGCGCACGTCGGCTGAGCTCCACGGCTTGTGTACGGAGCCAAACTCGTTACCCAGGTATCGCGCCGGCATTTTGAGGGCGAGCCACTCGGAGCGCGGCATCCCGTAGATGTCGCCGTTGGCGGAGCGCAGGGAGAGCTCCTCTCGAGCTTCCAGATCTGAGGGGGTGGGCACTGCTCCTGCTGCTATCGCTGGAGATTCTGATTGCGTGGGGGCGGCAGAGGCGGTGGGCGGCACAACAGCGGAGCGGCGGTGGCCAAGAGAGGGTGGCAGCACCGCCCTGTGTGGCCGCAGCACGGCGCTGCTCAGATTTAGATTGCTGAGCTGCATTCGAGGTTTCAATTGGGCCGCCTGGATGAATAGGGTCGGTGGTTTTGGGAGAGATGATGCTTGAAAGAAGAAAAAATGAAAGAGACGGCGTCGATTTCCAAACGTAGCAGCCTGCACTAGGTGAAATTTAATACTTCCGAAAGGTTAAATAGTAGGGTGAAGACAGGGCATTTGCCAATATTCATCTTGAATTCTTTCTTCATCATTTTTTTTTTCAGAATTTTGTTGGGCTGGGATTTTTCTCCTTCACTTGTGATGTTGCCACAAAGTAGATTTTGCTGTTTTGGTTTTCTGTGGAGGGTAGCCTTTATCGTTCGCTGAAACAAGTGAGGAGTGCTTCAAAATTTTCACAACAAATAATTCTTTGGCACGACGGAAGTGTGTTTTTGGTTGCACCTGGCCCCTCTGTGCGACTGTGCTCCACACAATATTTTGTTGAATGCCATTCAGATGTATTATATGTTTCTCACTCTTCTATGCTGAAAGGCTCCGGCCGAGCTTGTGTCGCCCTTTCCTGTAAAAATCATCATCAGAATTCTGTTGGGCATTCGGCGTAGTTACGTTTTGTTAAACTGGCATTGCATCTGCAGCCAACTTGCATGAGACGCCCCCTGTGAAGGGGGCTACCTCACGAGTTTTGTCGTTGAACAGGACAACGCCACCAGTGCCGCAGCAACATGCTGTATCATCACATGGCCTTCACGCGTGTCAATGGAACAATGCTGCATAATTTGCGCAATGCTTACTCTTTCCAAATTTGGCGGCTGAAATGCAGCTTTATTGTTAATGATGAGCGTACTCCGCCTTATTCTTCCGCATTTGCAGCTGAAACGCACATTATATATGTCTATATTTGCTGGTTAGCATGTACACAGAACTACAGTGAAGGCTGAAAGCCAATGCAGGTTTTATCCGTGGTTGCTGCGAATGATTGGCTCATGTCCAGCTCTATTTATCGTGTGCTGCTGTGTCTTAATAAGGCGAGAGGCAGTGTTCAAGAGTATCAAACGCTAATCTGCCTTCCCAGTTTTTGCATTATAGAGGCCTGCGGGGCTACTCTTGTGTACCTTACGGCATGGGTTCCAGCGCGCAAAACTAGTCGCTTGGCAGCTTTTCAGGTAAGTACTCAACACATTCTACCCTGTTTCCCTGCACCGTTAACTGTAATGTGAATTAAATTCCACTTGACAGATGGCTTTCAATTCAAACAAACAAAATGGCGCACATTTTCCGGTGCTTTGCGGACCCAGAGACGCCCAAGGGCTTATTTAGAATGCTGTGGCAAGTGGTGGTCTGTGCGGCGCTGGCCGCCCACGCTGCTGCCCATTACATCGCACTTCGCAAGCTCCAATCAAAAATCTTTAGGAAGGAGGTGGGAATTACTTTGAAACGCCTTCCCCTTACACCCACCTCAGAACTTGCAATTGAATGGCCCATTGCCGTGTCCATGCAGGAGGAAGTCGCTTTGCTGCAGGAGGAGCGGCGGCAGGAACGTCAGGGGCGCACCAAGGCGGAGCGGGAGCTGCGGGAGCTGCAGCTGAAGACTCACGCCAATGGAGATGTGTCCATTGCCACAGAAGAAGGAGAAACACGCGGAGGCCCGTCCTCTGCACTGGACATGCGGCGAGTTTCTTTTCCTCTGCGCCCCATCGGAACCCTTCGGTCGTGTTTCAACACCCGCAATGGCACCCCCCGGCAGCCCCTGCTAGCGCCCTCCGCGCGTGCAACTCTAACGTTGCGCCCAGAGCTGCCCCTCGAGATTCTGGACGGTTTAAAGCAGTACAGCCACTGCTGGGTAATTTACGTATTTCACGAAAACACAGACCTGCATCGGCTGTGGGGGCCTTCGTACGCCGGGGTGAAATCCAAAATCAGGGTGCCCAGGCTGCAAGGCAGTCGCTTGGGGGTGTTTGCCACGCGCTCCCCTCACCGCCCGTGCCCCATCGGGCTCAGTGTGGCTGAGATCATCGACATCCAGGGGTCCACGCTCATTCTGGGGGGGGCAGACATCGTAGACGGCTCCCCCGTGCTAGACATTAAGCCGTACGTCCCTTTCTGCGACTCCTTGCCCACCGCAACTGCCCCAGCGTGGGTGGCATCAGCAGCGGCGGAGGAGCCGCTCAATATTTCAGTGGTGGAGGTGCCGCCCGCTGCAGACGCCACCCTGGAGCGCTGCTGGCTGCAAAACTCGCAAAAGAGGCGGTCGTTGTACCGGGATTACGCTGGGTTTCGAGGCTTGGTGGTTGAGGTTCTTTCTCGAGACATCCGCAGCGTGACGCAGCGCGTGAAGGTGCCAAGCAGGGAGCGGCAGGAGCGCGGGATTCCCTCGATGCAGGCTGACGTGAAGGAATGCAAGTGGCGCGTGATTTTGGATGGCGTTAACATTGCTTACGACGTGGAGGTGGCGGGGGCAGCGGGTGGGGAAAAGGAGCAGACTGTAGTGGTTTTAAAAAGCGCAACCTGCATGTTGTGATGCATTACACTATTTTTTCATTGCATACTTAAATTCATGCCGCGATGATAGTTTCAGAGTGCTGCAATCCTCAACACATCAATCCCCGATGGAGAAGCTGGATTTTGGATTTATGGTTACTTCTGGCTCGGTATAAAGTAAATGCGAGGTCTTACAGCCTTAAACGGTCATTCATCGTCATGCATTCGTGTAGAAGATTGGAAGAAGGGTCGGAGGAGTGTGAGAGATTGATTGGTTGAGATTTGAAGGGGGGAAGGGTGTTGGTTCAGTCTAGTCAGTTTTGCAGGAAAGAAGGTTTGGAAAGAGGGGAATGCACATATGTTGGTGTCCAAAGACGCCGTCGTTGCTATTATTTAAAATGGCCAACGTCACTCTCTCAAGCTGTCGAACGACACTCAAACATGCGCTAGTATGCATCGTCGTCCATCAGACTTCAGCTATGAAATAAAAAATGAGTAAAAAAATCACTTATGACACATAGACAGCGTACAACAGTGTTAGCAAAAACGGGCGAGAGTGCTGGAAAAATGCCTTATCGGATGACTATCGGATGTACTAAATGAAACTAGAGTGCGGAAAAAATAAAGCTCCTGCCAGGGGTTCCCCTACTGCCATTTATCTGTCTATTTTTGTGTTTCTGGCTTGTATTGATGGAAAAGAGGAAACCCGATTGGCAGCTTCCTAAAGAGTATTCAACAGCGGGTACTGCAACGAAAAAGTGGAAAAAGTGAGACACCAGTTGATGGAAATACAAGACTCGTGAAAAAGATGCAGTGTCAATAGAGGAAGAAAGGGCGAGCTGTCACTTACGTCGTACGCTAAATCTTGTTGAGTGAAGTAGTCTGTCTCCTCCTCGGGGGTCCACAACACCTCCACAGCCAGCACGTCTGCAGCAGGTACAGCACCCAGCGTCGTCAACGCTTGGATCAAATCCGTCCTGGAAGACACCCTGGGCAGCTTCATCCGCCCCTCGGCAGCCACCAAGATGGTGATCACGAGCAGCTCGCTGACGGGTGCAGACAGGTCGGTCCCGCGGCCCAAGCTGCCCAGCGAGGTGCGTCCCGCCACGTTGACGCGCGTCTCTTTTTCAAACTTGCTGCGCTCCTCCAGCGACAGCTTGTTGAACCGCGCTTCGGCTTCGTCGGCAGAATTTTCGATCCCCGACTTGGCGAAGCCGTACACGCAGTAGTCGGGGTTGCGCATCAGCGCCAGCACGGTCTCCTGCAGCACGTAGTGCAGCCCCCGCGGTGTGGTGGTGTCGGCGCGAGAGGCGATGCGCTCCAGGTCCTGCTGCAGCTCACGGGCGGTGCTCAGCAGCCCCACTTGCACTTTGGCAACAGACAACACCTCCCGGCTATAGCCACCGTCGTCGCCTGCCGCGCTGCCGCTGCCCAGCACGCCGCGCACGACCTGCACCATCGTCACCGCAAAGACGCCCCAAAAGAGGAGCGACAGTAGGCCACCGCCGCCGCCGCCCATGGGGTAGCCGTAGCCCATGCCAAAGCCAAACGGCGAGAAGAAAAATGCGTTGGTGGACACAGAGGAGCGGGGGAAAATGGCGGAGCCCGCCAGCCCCCGGCCACCGATGCCATAAAGCGAGGAGGAAGATCCGCCAAAAGAGGAGGAACGGCCGCCGCTGCCGAAGGATGATGCACGGCCGTAGGAGGGTCGCGCAAAGGAACCGCCGCCGATGCGGCCCCCGGAGCGAGCAGCTTCTGCGGGAAACGCGGCAGCCAGGCCGACCACTGCTGCAATGCCAAACAGGGCCATACCCTTGCCCAGCGTGCCAATTAGTTTCTTCCAGAAGATGGAGGCTTCATTGGAGGACGGGGGCGCTGGGGCTCGTCTCGGCTGGCGGGTGGAAGAGGCTCGCACTCGAGACTCGATGATTGGAAGTGCAGCTCCCCTTCTTGGCCGAGGGAGGCGGCAGGCGAGCCGCGGGTTAACGGGCGGAACAATTGCGAGGGTGGCTAGGGAGCGGACGCTGCCCAGACGGGCTGCCGCCGGAGGATTCTGGAGAGGAGATAAATTTCTTGTCAGCATTCTGTCTGCGTCGAAGGCTAGAGCGCGACGCAAAGGTCGGCTGACCTAACTACGGTCTGGAAATTTGTTATGAGCGGCAATGGGCGGGACGAGCCTTAGCGGATCACAATCTGCTACAGAGTTTTGCGCGCTCATTCCGAATGAAGTTCGTTCAAATTTCAGTTTTTTTGTAATGTTTGTACTCATTTGTAGGCTACACATTACCAGTGCTTAAGAAATCGATTGGGGGAGGCAGCGCCGTCCTGGAGCACTGTTTTCTGGACGAAAACTCTCAACAAAATACTCCTTTGAGCTAGTGGGCCTTCAACTGTCCCCATACCCTTTTGAAACCGTACGAATAGAATACTGCAGCCTTAATATGCGGTGTATCCAGGCGGTGCGGCAATCGGCCTCTTCCCCAGTTGGAGTTCCCTTGTCCCACCGACTCCCACCGCACGCTGCTGAACGCCCTGTGTCGACTCAGACGACGGCCGCGCCGTCCCTCTACATAGCGCGCTTCTCTCTCGTGGGACTGGAGGGCGTTGACTCCCTGCCTGCGGTGTTTTCCGACCCTGCAGCTCTTCATGCGGCTGTCGTCGTCGACTGCCCCCATGAAGGCAGCCCGTGGCTGTTTGATTTTCTCCCAGTCAACCCTACCGACCCACTCGTCGTGGCCGCAATAATTTCCGGCCAACGCGTGCGAGGCAACGCCAGAGCGAGGCGGTTGCAAAGTTTGCCGAAACGGCGGGAGTTTGTTGGCCTGGGCTGCGTCGATGCAGTGGATCGGGCCACGGCATTTCAGGAAGAGTGGATGGGCACAGAGCTGCAGCTTTTCAAGAGGGACTGCAGGCACCACGTTGAGATTTTATTGAAATTACTTCGAATTTAATTCATTCTTTTGAGGCCTCCTGAGCATGCAGGGCCATGAACACACATTTAATTGATTTTTTCCAAGCCGTTGAATGTAAAAATAAGAGTGATAATGATGCTGACACAGAATGCAAAATAATTTTATCTTTGGAGATTTTTGTTATTTCCACTGATGGAGACAAACCAACATTAGTTAATTAACAATTCACGCAATCTGACTTGCAGCTCCGCCTGCACGCCTCGCCCCAGGCCCCTCTACGCATTAGCAAGATCATCTTCACCCACCCACTTGCTCACCGCCTAGAAAAATGAGCTCTGCCCTCGGTCAGCTGGCAAAAAATGCTGCATTTACATCACGTGCGTGCTGCCGCGCCACCAAACCCCGCAGGTCATTAACTGCAGTGGTGGCCAGCGCCTCCAAGCACGAGCTGCTGCCTGGTGAGCCCCCTGCATACTCATTCTCATTTAACCCACATCCCATCAAACTCCATCCATTTACATTATTTTTCTTCCGGCAGCACACTCTCACCAACACAGTTTCTTCTTCTTTACCTAGGTGCCGCCGCTGGCGTCATCCTCTCCTCCGCTGGTGCTGCCCATGCTGAGGCAGACCCCGCGCTGGTGGACTCCGCCGTCTCCACCATCGTGGAGGTCGTCAGAGCCACCGGGGACGCGGTCAAAACCGGCCTGGGCTTGGCGGAGCAGGGCGTTGAGGCTGCCAAAGGCGCCTACTCTGCCATTGCGCCGTACGCCGAGAGCGTGGCCCCCGCGGTGAAGAGCACCCTGCAGGCCGCCAGCCCGGTGGTGCAGGCAGGCGTGCGCGCCGCCAGCGAGGCTGCTTCCTCCGTGAAGCCTGGTCTTGAGCGCGTTTTGTCTGAGAGTGGTGTGGACACAAAGACCGTCTCTGCCACTGCAGAGCAGGCTGCCACCGCCACCAAGCCGCTGCTGGACAACCTCGTGCACTTCATCTCCACCTCTCCCCCCGAGGTGCTCGCGGAGACTGCGCTTGGGCTGGTAGCTGCCTGGTACCTACTCCCGCCGGCACTGAATTTTGGAGCGGGGCTGCTGCGTGGGTACGCCGGTGACGTGTCCCCCGCGGCCGCACTGGATGCGCTGGCCACCCAGGGCAATGCTGTGCTGGTGGACATTCGCTCCGCCCGCGAAAAAGAGAGCTCTGGCCTGCCGGACGTCCCCAACACCTCCAAGCTCATTGAGCTCGAGTTTGCCAACGTGAACGACAAGAAGGTGCGCGGACAGCTGCGAAACCTGAGCGCATTGGAGGTGTCCATCACCGCCATGCAGCTGGCTGCGTTCAAGCGGCTGTCTAAAGGGTCGAGGGTGTACCTGATTGACAAAAGTGGCGGCCAGGCCAAGGCGGTGGCAAAAGAGCTGGCTGCCCGTGGGTTCGGCAAGGTGTTTGTGGTGGCGGGTGGCTTTGGTGCGTGGCAGCGCGACCGTCTGGGCACCAAGCTGGCAACGTCGGTGTCGGCCGTGGAGGTGATTCTGCCTGGGTCCTTCCGCGGCGGCAGCGCGAAAAGCGGAAGCGTGAGGACCGCCACGGTGGCGCTCCCCTCTGGCAGCTCGCGGCGGGCGCTGCCCAGCGCCACCAGCGGCAGCCGCTGAACCATTATTTGATACTAATTTGGTATCAAGAAGGGAGAGCGCTCCGCCTCACTCCTCCTTCATGCTCTTTCTCAGCTATTTCCCCCCGTTCTTTGATTGCATTTGATTCTGTATGTTTATTAATGATTTTTGCGCGCCTATATTGAGTAAGATTTCGGTAGATTTCGAGGAGAGTCATGGCGGCGGCGGCAGGGCACTCTATGGATATTATGCCGCAGAAAAGGCTGGCATGGGGGTGGGGCGTTACCGAGGCCTTAACAGCAATGGATGGAGGCTCGAGGGTCCTTCGCACCTCACAAATTTTTGGCCCCCCCCAAAAAAAAGAAAGAAAGGAGGAAGGCTGCCTCGCCTGCGTCCTCTGCCGTCTCTGCGTTGTTATTTCAAATTGTGAAATCCTCAAATCGCACAAAACTTGGTGAGCAATTCTTGGGCGGCATTGCAGTCGGTGGTTGCGGGCTCGTCATTATACCCCCTCGCTTTCGAAAACAGGTTCGACGCAAGAATGGGGTCGAGCGAACTCAATAACCTGTCTAATATCCTCACTGGCAAGGGTGGGGGCCCCGAGGAGGGTGATCCTGCCCCGCAGGGCGGCGCAGCTGGCGGCGACAAGGCTTCTGGGCTCAATCAATTGTCAGATGCAGCCGAAAAGATTGAAGTCAAGCCCGGCAGCGCGGCCCCGGCGCCGTCCGCCCCCGGCCCCAGCCAGGGCTTGTCTCAGGAGCAGCTCATTGTGGCCACCCAGCCCATGCAGTTCCAGCAGCCCTCGCAGCCCGACATCCCTCCCCCCGTGCTGCCAGACTCGCAGCAGACCACCGGCCAGCCCGTCCAGATCGGCTCCACCACCGAAGACCCCAAGAACCTCCTCGCGGCGGGCTCCCTCCCCATGGGCACCGACCCAAACCTGCTGGCGCTGCTGGGCGGCGTGCCCGGCCTAAACACTGCCATGGCTCTCAACATGAACATGGAGAACCTGGGGCTGCCCTATACCTACCTGGGCACCCTGGCCGCCAACCCCGAGGAGGACGGCCCCAGCGGCGGCGCCAACCGCAGCAAAGGGAAGAAGCAAACGAGGCGGGGCCCCATGGACGAGATGCGCCAGCTCATTCGCATCCTGGTGAAGGTCTTCCCGCACTCCATCGCGATGATCGGCAACACCGACGAGGCGGGCGGCGGCAACCGCATCTCGGAGGAGCAGATCAAGGGCTACCTTGAGAAAACGCTGGGCGAGGCGCCGAGGCCCACCTGGGGGGTGCCCACGGGGTGGCACGGCTACATGGCAGAGCTGTTTTCGTGGGCCACCGGCAAGGTGGTGACGGGGGAGGAGTGCAAGCGCGTGGCGAAGCGCGAGCCGGGGCGCAGCTGGGAGGCGCTTGAGAGCGAGATGGAGACCATAGGGGTGCACCCAAAGGCCTGGCCGCTGCCGCTGACCCTGGAGGGGGTGCAGAAGGCGGAGGAGAAGCCGGAGGCGCTGCCGATCCCGGCGGTGCCCGCGGCGAAGCGGTCGGCGGAAGACGGAGGAGGGGCGACTGCTGGCGGCGGTGGCGGCGGCAAGCGTTCCCGCTCTGCGGCAGAGCGGGACTACAGCCGCATGGAGGAAGCGGACATCTGGAAGGTCATCAACGATGCGCTCAACGCCGCGGCGACGAAGAGCGGTACCGGCAGCGACCAGAACGCTGTCGTTGCCGCCAAGCTGCAGGCCAAGGTGAAGTTCGACGAAATGGGGGGTCTGCCTGCGGCTGCAGGTGGCGGGCTGTACCAGTACATCCCGGTAATGACTGGGCTGGACCAGAGCGCCAATATGAACCTGCTCAACACTTTCCTCCAGTCATCTGGCGTCTCGGGAGGGCTTCAGTTCGACCCCACAGACCCCAACAGCGCGGCGGCGCTGGCGGCGGCCATGGCGCTGCCTGCCTCCGCCGTGGCGGACGCTGCTGGGGACGAGCGCGCGGCCAAGAAGGCACGGGGTGGTAAGTATGACTAAACATAATTTTATTGATTAAATTGGAGAAATGGGGGAAAGTTTTGGTCGTTTTTGTACCAAGAAAAAGATACTATCAACATCTTTACTGGTTTCCCGATTTTTGTTTGATTATTCTCGCAGATGGAGATAATGGGGCGGCAGGCGCTGAAGAGGGCGACCTCGAAGCTGCCGCGAAGACGCTGCTTTCCAGCGAGGCCCGCGGTTCGCTGTTTGGCGCCATGGGCGGAGATCCCTCCAAGGCGGGGGCAGCTGCCGCGCAGCTGGGCTCGCTGCCGATGCAGCCCCCTCCCCTTAACGTCACCAACTTTGCTACGTTCTCCTTTCTCCAACAGGTGCAGCAGGCGGAGCAAATGCAGATGCAGGCGGAGACAGAGCAAGCAGCCAAGGAGTAGTTAATAAAATAAAAGAATTAAAAGTGTTTGCTTTACTTTTCCCTTCACATGCATAGCATACGCGTACATAATAATGGGGGGCGGTACATTTCTTTTGGTGGCAATTCCGACACGGAAGAAGAGCATTCCTTTTTCTATTTCCGTCCCTTTTTAGTTTTTTTTAATAACCGCCATCTTTTGTCTTCCATCCCCCTCTGCATTTGACTTGATTACTTTGACAATATTTACTGAATTTCCTGAGTATCACAACACAAAAATAACAACAACAACTGATTGAGAAAGGTTAAAAGAAGAAGGATTCATTCATTCATTCCGGAATATAGAAAAACCCGCCGCTGAACGTTTTTCAGCTGTTGCTGGCTACCACATGGAACAAATGGTAGGCCCCAGACGGCTGGCACTCCCGCAGCCCCAACTCTGCTTGGCAGATAGCGCACCTCACTGGGTTGTACCTCTCCTCTTCATTCCCGCCCCGCTGTTCATGCTGCTGGGCGCCTCCTTCTCGTGCACCAGGTCTACGGTTAGTCCCTGCTGCCGCAGGGCGCACTACCTGCTGCGTATCCACCTCGCAGTTCATCACAAACATGGCTCGGAACTGATTTTCGTACTTTTCGTGCTGCTGGCAGTCGACGCAAACAGTGGTGAAACACAGGGGGCAGCTGAGGATGGCGTCCGAGGTGTGGCCCTTCCGCAGCTTGGATAACCACTTCTCGTCCTTGACGTCAGCTTCTGGATCGTAGAACTCAGCAGGCGTTGTCTCAAGGCCTAGAGCGGAGGCCTCCCCATCAGAGTTGTCGTCACCCCCCAGGCCCTCGTTTTCTGCGGGCGCAAATCCAACGCTTAATTGCGCAATCATTTATATGAATTGTCAGGGAGACTTTCAACCGCACCTGAGGAAGTTTCGGACGGCTCTTCGTCTCTGCGCATCAAATTTATTTATGAGCTTATGAGAGCTTTTGGTCTATGCTTACGGAATTCTATCAAGTAGTAACACCAGCTAAAATAATAATATTTAAAACTATGCATTCGTTCTGCTGCAAATGCAAGCATTCAAATTTGGGCCCGCTGCCGCCAGCTGGCCAACAGAAACATTATAGTCAAGGCAATTGATATTTTCATCAACCCAGGAGCCTGGCCTCAACCAGCAGCCACCGATGGTCCGACAGCGCATAGTCTAGATTGCCCATTTTCGTGGCCACTGCCTCGCAGCCTCGCAGCATCGCCCAATCAAGCTTGCCGCGCATGAAACTGACACCCCAAAAGCGATACTTTGGGTTGTCCAGCGTGACAGTTGCGGCAGCTGGAAAGGGACACGCAAAACCAGGGTTCACAGCATCTTGTGCAAACTCCTGGGCAACGCCCCAATGCAGCAGCGTCTTGTTAACGCCGATCACTGCTGGGCGGCCGCTTCCGACTGCTTCTGACATTGTGGGCTCCGGTGTTTCTTGAACAGCCAGCACGTGCCGCTCCCACATTACCCCCTCCTCGTAGCCCAACGACATGAAGCGCATGCGGTCGCAGCAGTAGCTGGGCGACAGCCGCGCAACGCCGTGCGCCATGCTGTTCAGATCGCCCAAGATCGCCTGAGACTTGAGCCCACGCGCAGCCATCACTCTGGAGTCTGCGAAAATGTCCGCCAGCTGGCACACGCGCGACAGCATGCCGCAAAACACCTCCAGGTGGGCGCAATAGACCACTAAAGGGCCTTGAGGAGTGGCGACGGTGGCACGCAGCACGGCGCGCTCGCCTCTGCGGGGCTCGGTGAGTGCCCTGGGGTGTGTTGGGTCGTTCCAGTCCACGGGGTGGTGCCTGTGGCGCACAACAGCCAGCTCCTGGAAACCAAACTTGGACAGAATTGCGTTGCCGTGCACCCCACCG
Organism: Marvania coccoides; assembly: GCA_963854735.1. Taxonomy (NCBI): domain Eukaryota; kingdom Viridiplantae; phylum Chlorophyta; class Trebouxiophyceae; order Chlorellales; family Chlorellaceae; genus Marvania; species Marvania coccoides. The sequence continues at coordinate 3,015,409 of OY978097.1, read as the reverse complement.
CCCTGGTCTCTGGCGCTCCTGGCAGGCGAGTGCAGCTCCTCGAACTCGCTGAGGAATGCGTAGTTCAGGTTGAGGGCTTTGGCAATGGCAACGCCGACGTCTCTGCTGCCGCTGCGTTCGCACCCAACGTCGATCTCTTGAAGGCTGATGATGTCGGCGTCGATGTGGCGGAGCTCCTCGATGATGCCGGCCAGCTGATAGCCCCGCTCGATGTTCCATTGGAGGAGCCGGAGGGTGTTGGCTGGCGGCGGGAGCAAAGGTGGAGAACGGTTGTCTGCTGTGAAAATCTCGCCGGGCGGGGTGAGTTGTGGAATTTCCGCCATCAGCACGAGTTGTAAATCGGGGGAAAATGTACGAATTTGCTCAAATTTTTGTTTCGATCTTGGGATTTAAAGGATCTGTTTTCGGGAAGGGAACTTGGGATTTCTGAATTTTAGCCATACATTGGGGAGCAGAAGATATATATCAGTTTATGTATGTTTCAATTATGAAATTTGAAATTGAATAAAATAATTAAGAAAAAAAAATGTGCTGAGTTGACGCCGCCATAAGGTGCTGCAGAGGGGCAAGCTTCAACCGAACAATTCGATAATTCAACCGCCATTACACCGCGCGTTCAACGCCTTCACCTCAGCAGCATGCTGGACTATTGCGCCTGCAGCAGAAGCTTCTGCAATTCTCTCCTTTGACAGATACACCGCGAACCCATCATAATCAGCGTACGAAGTCGCGGCAGCTGTCCAGAAAGCAGTGCCTGCCATCGGGGCTCCTGCTGCCATGTGATGCAGGCAACGCCCCAGCAGGGCATCAAAATACTCGGCACGCTCCCTCTCCCTCTCCCTCTCCCCGCCACGCCCCGCTTTCTTGCCAACCTCCGAGAGCACCAGCGGCTTCCTCAGTTGCTGTGCTGCCGCCGCGTGGCCATCCAGCCAGTCCAGCGCAAACTGCAGCCTGCGCTTGGGCTCAGCTTGCGGCATCCACAGGTCTGGGTAGAGGTGAATGCAGGCAACATCAATAAATGGGCTGCTGCAATCAGCCAAAAAATCGCATCCGTTGGCGGCGCAGTTGTACGGATTGCCAGCGCACTGCGCCGATGGGGAGGAACAACCCCAGAAGCCTTCGCAGTCCATGAACACCAGGTGGTTGGGGTCCAGGCGTTTAACCAACACAGCGGAGCGGTGCGCCCATGCGGCAATCACGCCTCGCTTGCCTCCTGGGCCATCCAGGTAACACTGCGGTTCATTGGCCAAAGACCACCCCAGAATTGCGGGATCGTCGCGGTATGCCACCCCGCTAATGGAATTTACGCGCGACAAAACTGCTTCTATAAACTTCGCAAAGATGGCCTGTGCGCCGGAGTCCTCGTAGAAATGCGAGGCGTCCTCCGGTTTTGGAGCGTCGCAATCAATGCCTTTGGATTGGCGGCTCCATGCTACGTACTGGGCCATGCCACCGTAATCGCTCCAGAAATTCGTGAGAGAGAAAAGGAGGCGGAGGCCACGGCGGCCAGCTTCCACAATAACCTTAACGGCAAAAAATTAGCATACCATACACAAAATGATTATATCTTAATATGCGCACCTTAAATGCGTAAAGGCATTAAAATTTCCGCTCACTGAGTCTAGTGCGCTAAATACGCGCTCGTCGTAAACAGATGGCTGGGGCTGGAGGGCGTTCCATTGAGACGCGCCATCGCAAAACGCCCAGGTCCTGACCACGGTGATTCCTGCTGCAGCCACGTCGTCGAAGACAGCCGCGACTTCTGGGAGGGTGGACGGGTCGGCAGCGCGAGTCTGCAGGAGAGAAAAGAACGCGCTGTTGAGTTGCTGCAGTAGGTTTGATTTGGCATTGGTGACCAATGCAAGGTTTGGCGCTCGCCATTAGGTAGTAGCAGTTGGCGCCAGCGAACCTCCAAGGTTGCCCGTCAAGGGACAGGTGAATGCCGTCCTCAGAGCGACGCACACAGCCAGTAGAGGGTTGCATTGTTTAGAATGCCAGAGCGATTGCCGTGTTTTAAGATTATTCAAACTTTTTGCTACTTTTTCCTCTCCCGAGGGTAATTTTTATCTGGCGGGCGAAGCTTAAAAAATTAAAAATGCTTCTAAGCTTTTCCGCTCGTTTTTTTTTTTAATTAATAATACTTCTAAGCTTTTCCGCTTGATTTATCTTTATTATAGGTACCGTGCCCCTCTGCATGTGAAAATTTCTCCTCAAAGTTCACACCCCTTATTGTTCTCGTTTGTCAAAGCAACGCAGTTTTCTCCTCCTCTTGGCCCTTTCTAGGTTGATAATCGTCCATTATACACTTTTCCGAGGAAGCGATGCCGCGAAACGAGGTTAGCCTCATCTCTTTAGGCGACGCTCTATTGCATAGCATTCAACATTCAGACCAAACATATATAATGGATGCATGCATACATGCATACTTATACAATAAAAAGAAACAGAGAGAAAATACAATCAATACAATCAACAGCATGGCTGCTGTTACGCGTATTGCACAAAACAACAGAGAGAACAAAATGCACAATGGAACTGTCGGGTTCCGAATGGGTTTAAACAGGGGTTGCATCGTGGTTCTGATCCCTCAGATCAGCTGAGCCAGCGCTGCCTCTGTGCGTAGCCCATACCTCCAGAGACATCCTCTTGAGCATCATCTCGCTCATTATTATTTTCGCTAGCCCTCCCTGTGAAGTGAGACTTGAGCCCCAGCCAGCACTTGTAGTAGTCGCGGTCTAGGTTGGGAGCGGCCAGCGCCTGCGCTGTGACGCGCGGGACGGCTGCCGTCTCAAACATGAACGCGAGGCTGTCGCGCGGCAAGTGCTGGGGAGTCTCGCAGTCAGTGCGCACGGCATTCTCAAAGGTGGCCGTATCTGGTCCGTGTGGTGTCATTGCGATGTGCAGCGAAGCGCACCTGCAATGCGCAATCCAAACAAAATTTCAATGTATCCAGCGGCGTGAGAAAATTCCACAAAACCACAAATTTTAATGAAACTGAAACATTGATTCGAATGTCTTCTTACCCTGGATAGAAACCCTCTGCCTTGGCGTCGTAGGTTCCGCGGATGAGCCCCATGAACTCGCTCATGGTGTTGCGGTGGTAGTAAGGGGGGCGGAAGGTATGCTCGGCCACAGCCCACCTCGGTGGAAAAACAACGAAGTCGGCAACGGCGGTGCCAGGGGTGGATGAAGGGCAGGTGAGCACGGTAAAGATGCTGGGGTCAGGGTGGTCGTGAGACACTGCAAAAAGAACGGGGAAAAAAATATTGTTTTTTAAAGAATATGCTTCCTTTTAAAAGTGACGAAAGGTTTCAAGGTTTCAAGGTTTTACAGAGGGTTAACGTCTCCTACTGAGGTACGCTCCTATAGAGATCCGCAAGGCGACGTTCCACAAACCCCACCACAAAAAGCTCGGCATATATGTTTACCTGAGTTGACTGGGCAGAAGTCTTTGAGGTCGTACTTGTAGGGTACGTAGTTGCCGTGCCAGGCCACCACGTTGAAGGGCGAGAAGGCTTGCGCCGCCGCAAACAGCTGCCCCTCAAGCTTGTGAATGACGGTGTAGCAGCAGCGGCGGTCCTCAAACCACGCCACCGGGGTAAAAAAATCACGAGGGTTGGCCAGCCCGTTGGCTCCAATGACGCCCAGGTTGGGAAGCTCAAAATGCTGCCCAGAAAAGACCTCCAGCACGTATCCTCGGGCGGCTCCATCGGGCAAATCCACCGAAAACCGCATCCCCCGTTGAATCACGCACAGCTCGCCAGGCTGCACCCTCAATTTTCCAAACTCGGTGGAAACCAAGAGCACGCCGTGCTGAGGCACCAAAAGAAAGTCTCCATCGGCGTTGCTGAGGCAGCAGTCTGCCATGTCTTCGGTGGCGGCGTAGGTGTGGATTGCAAAGCCATCTTTGTTGCCGGGGCTGCCAGCTCCAGCGACAGTGAACAGTCCCCGCACAAAATCGACTGAGCGGCCCTCAGGGGCGGCCCAAGGGCGCCACCGCAGCTGGTTGGGGGTGACGACGGCGTTGCTGAAGTCAGCGGTGATTTGACCGGAAGGACAAGGGGCGAATGGCTCGTGCGTTACCGAAGGGAGGATGCGGTAGAGCCAGGACCGGCGGTTTTGATGGCGAGGGGCTGTGAAGGCGGTGCCGGAGAGCTGCTCGCAGTAAAGGCCGTACGGGCAGACGCGGGGGTTGTTTTGCCCTTTGGGGAGGGCTCCAGGCAGGGCCTCTGACTGGAATTCGTTGCCTGCAAGCGTACTGCTGACAAAAATTAAAAATATCCTCGGATACAAGGGCAGGATGGACAGTCTATCCACCAAAAGTATAACCAAGTAAAAATATCGAAGAAGAAGCGGAAGAAAAAATAATAATAAGTCGAGACTTGGTCGCACATGCGTGTTCTTTTTGGAGGCACACGCACAAGCATACGCGTTATAAAAATTGATATAGAAGACTAGAAGACAACTCGTACCGAAGCCACTCATGTAGCAAAGCTCCTTTGCCATTCTAGGGACTTGTTTGCTGCCGTGCGCGTTCTTGAATACTACGGCGTCTATATGAATTATATTAATGCAAAAGTACGCCTGCAGGAGGTCGAAAAAACTCCGAAATGCGTTGCCTAGCTGGCAATAAATTTAAACAGATGATTTCGTCCACAAGCCATTATTATTTATTATTTTCTGCATAAGATTTTTTTATCAAGCACGCCAAGCATGAGCAAGAGCTGTCAGGGGCTGTTGACCAACTTAGTAAAGTGCCTTCGTGAAAGCGATTGCTTTAAGGCAAGTTTCTTGATCCGCCGCTGCAATGCGGCGCGACCACATTTTTTTTCCCGAAATCAACTCAACATCCGCATTCAAACACTGCATGAAGAAGGAAGGCAAAGACATCAAGACTTGCGCAAAGGAGGCCCCCGAGTGTGCGAGCCTCCGCAACGCCTACGCCGCCTGCAAACGCGGCCAGTTGGACGCTCGCACCCGCATGCGCGGCAACAAAGGTTACTAGCAGCCAGCACTAATCTAAATGATGGCGGCAGGCTTCGCCGGCGATCGCGGCGTCAGAGTGGCCTGCAGACCAGAGGGCCTCGTGCGCAGCGTCGTCGTCACCGCCCAAGCAAAGCGCGGTGGCGAGCGCCAGCGCTTCACCAGCGCCAGCGACAAAGAAAGCCTGCGGAATCTATCATCATCAGTTCGCAGTTTCCGCTCTGCAGACCAAAAACGAGGCCGATCAAAGCCCTCTGCCGCCCCCAGGAAGCCTCCTCCTTCCAAAGGGTTTGGTGGCGCCCCTCAGGGGGTGCTAGATCTCGTTGAAGACCCGCTAGTAGGCATTTCCGATGGGGTGTGGCTGTCTCGCAGCGATTCTGACGAGGAAACGGAGGAGACAGCGGCCGCTGCGGCCACCGAGGAGCTTTCCGACACCGAGATCGAAGAACTGCTGGGCAGGGACACCTCAGGGCCTGACGCATTGGCTGGAGCAGACCCGACAGTCGAAGCCGCCCTTTCCTCCATTCTTTCAGAGTTTGCCTTCCCCCTGGACCACTTCCAGGTGAAGGCGGTGAGACACGTGCTCGCGGGGCGGTCCGTGGTTGTGTGCGCCCCCACGGGCGCCGGCAAGACCGCCATCGCCGAGGCGGCAGCAATCCACATTTTGCGGAAAGGCGGACGCGTCATTTACACCACCCCGCTCAAAGCGCTGTCCAACCAGAAGCTGGGGGAGATGCGGGAGCGGTTTGGCGTAGACGCAGCGGGGCTGTTGACCGGCGACGCTGCCATCAACCCCGACGGTTCCATCGTTGTCATGACCACTGAGATTCTACGCAACATGCTGTACGGGGTGAGCGGCGTGGACGGTGCCATTGGGTCTGACCGCCTGGAGGGGGTGGATCTGGTGGTGTTTGACGAGTGTCACTACCTGGGAGACCCTTCGAGAGGCAGTGTTTGGGAGGAGTGCATCATCAATCTACAGCCGCACATCACCAGTGAGAGTTTATTTGTCCAAATTTTATTTATTTATTTCACTGCATTAGTATTAGTAATGGAAAGTCGTGTGTCGTGTGCAAAGAAAGAGGCACAGCGTAATTATGTGTTTTGTGTCCTTCACAAGTTTTTGCATTTGAATTCCGACCCTTCAATCATCTTCTTGCAGTCTTGGCGATGTCTGCGACCGTGCGCAACCCCGAGGACCTCTGCGGGTGGATCCGCTCGGTGCACGGCGTCTGCGACGTCGTCACCACCGCCTTCCGCCCCGTGCCCCTGTCATGGCATTTCTGCTTGGCGCCAGCCGGCACCGCCGGCGACCCCCCTGCTGCCATGCTCCCGCTGCTGGACGCCCGCAGCAGGGGCATCAACCCGCTGCTGCTCCCGCCCTCCGCCCGGTGGCAGCAGGGCGGCGACGATGGTGAGGAGTGGGGGCGGCAGGACGGAAAGAAGTTTGGCGGCGGCGGCAAAGGGGCCATGCGGCTGCGGACCCTGGATGAGTTGATAGGAGCCAAGGGAGACTCGGATGACGCGTGGCACCGCATGGCGCGGTGGAAGCTCATCCCTGCTGTGCGTGCTGTGATTGATGAAATGAACGCTCGTCGCATGCTGCCGGCCATTTGGTTCATCTTCAGCCGCAGAGAGTGCGACAACTCCGTGGAAAGGCTGGAGGCCTCGGGTATGAGCCTCACCACTGACGAAGGTTAGTTCATTTGGTTTTTTCGCTTGGCATTTATGAGAGTCTCTCAGGACAATCAAATTTTCAATTTCATTCACAATTCTTCCATCTTTCTTCTACAGAACGAGCTGCCATCATGGCTGAGGTGGCGGTGCTGACCAAAGAGCAGCCTGAGGCGGTGAAAACTGAGGCAGTGGAGGCTCTGGGGTGTGGGTTAGCGTCTCACCATGCCGGCTCCCTTCCGGGGTGGAAATCTCTCATCGAGCGGCTCTTCCAACGCGGCCTGATCAAGGTGGTGTTTGCCACTGAGACCCTGGCGGCCGGCATCAACATGCCGGCGCGCACCACGCTGCTGAGCGCGCTGTCTCGCCGTCGGGACTCTGGCATAGCTCCTCTCACCCACAACGAGCTGCTGCAGATGGCTGGGCGCGCCGGCAGGAGGGGGTACGACATCCAGGGACACTGCGTGATCGTACAGAGCCGGTGGGAGGGCCCGGAAAGCGCGTTTGGCATCATTCGAAAGGGCCCGGAGCCACTGCAGTCTCGCTTTACTGCCAATTACGGCATGGTGCTGAACCTGCTGTGGGGAAGGTCGCTGGAGGAGGCGCGGGAGTTTCTGGACCGTTCCTTTTCGCGGTATTTGAGCGGCGCAGGCGCAGCACGCGTGAGCACCGAGATCGCAGGCTTGGAGGCCAAAGCGGAGAAAATAATGGCCCAGGCGCGCGCCAAATTCTCCAAAGGTGGTGGCGAAGCCGCGGTTCCTCTAGCAGAAGATGGCGACGCCCTTTCCTCTGCTTCAGACACCCCGTTCGATCAGCTAGAGAAGCTGCAAGGGCGGCGGCGCGAGGAGAGGCGCGCGGCCCGCATGCTGCGGCAGCAACTGGCCATTGAGCGTGGCACGGCGGCGGAAGCGCTGCTGATGCAGCGGGGACTCCCCCGTGCCGTATCTCTGGACCTCTCTGGCACCAATATTGGCGCTGAGGATCGGGCACAGCTGCCGGCGCTGGCGGTGCAGGATCTTGGGCCCTCCCTCAGCGGAGTGGAAAACTCTCCCGTAGAGCTGCTGGCTCAGCAGTCGTACCTGTGCCTAGGCGCAGACAACCAGCTGTACGTCATCAGGGCGCGCCACGTGTGCGCTGTGAGCGCTGACCCTCCGTTTTCTTCTTTCGAAAGAAAGGAGGAAGAGGACAAGGCGGCGGCGGTGGTGACGCACGCAGAGGGGCTGCGGCGGGGGGCGTGGAGGGAGACAGGCAGTCCTGGGGTGATGGTGGCCGACGGCTCAGCCACCACTGCCCACCTGGCACTACAGCTGCCACCGGCGTCGGAGCTCACGCAGGTGCAGCTGTCTGAGGAAGCGATGGAAGCGCTGACGCAGCAGCGCGCGCGGATGGTGGAGATCGCTACAGCGCTGGACAGGGTGCGACGGGACAAGCGGTTTTCTCGGGCGGCCAAAGTCCACGCCTCTGCCGCAGCTAAAGCCGCCGTGCTGCTGGACCGCGCGTCCTCGCTGCGGCAAGAGCTGCAGGGGCGGCTGGATGGCGGGTGGCGCGAGTTTGAGCACGTGGCTGGCGTGCTAGAAAAGGCGGGCGCCCTCAGTTTCACTCCCGACGGCGGCCGCAAATTTGCGCCGCTGGGCATGGTGGCGCGCGAGGTGCGGTGCAGCAACGAGCTGTGGATGGCGATGGCGCTGACCCACTCTGCGCTGCAGACGCTGCGGGCCCCGGCGCTGGCGGGAGTGGTGTGTGCTCTGGTAGCCCAAGACGCCTTCAACCGCACCAACCTGCAGGTGGCGTACCAGCCATCTGCAGACGTTGTGCGGGCCGTGGAAGCGCTGGAGCAGGAGCGTATTACGTTAGCGGCCCTGCAGATCGCTGCTGGGCTGGATGTGCCGTTGAGCGTTGATCTCAGGATGTCTGGGGTGGTGGAGGGGTGGGCTTCAGGACTGGGGTGGGCGGAAGTCACTGCCGACTGCGGGCTGGACGATGGGGACGTGGCGCGGCTGTTGATGCGCACCGTGGACGCTCTGCGGCAGGCATCGCGGTGCGAGCAGCTGCTCAAGCCGTTGCGGAACGCTGCCAGAGCGGCGGCGGGAGCCATGGACAGGTCGCCGATCTCTGATCTGGTGGCGTAGCTTTAAATGATTCCGATTCACTGGTTAGTGGGCGAGGTGCTGGCCCATTCAATTGTTTTCCCTCCCTATTGGTGAAAACTGCGAGGATTATTATTCAAATGAGGACGCCCCCACTGTCTGTTGGGACAGCAAATGAGAAGGTGGGTACAGCGATGGAAAAAATTATGCATCAAAGGTGCAGACGTTGAACAGGAATGCATCTGTCATACATAGCAAGGCGACATGCAGTGAAGGGAACTCTCAGGTTGGTGGCATCTTCGGCGCGATATTCATCAGGCAGCGAGTTGGTTCTGGCAGTGCTGCAGCTACGGCGGGGATGCCATACTGGGGCGGCGGGTCTTCTTGCCAAGTAGCAACAGGGCCTTGAAAAAAAAACCGAAATACATATTTTTCGCCGCCTGTGCACATAATACTATTGTAACTATGGACCAGTTCGGGTCAAGTTAAGGGAGAAGAAGGAGGAGGAGCTTGACCGCCTTCGTTGCACTCAAGATTTAAAAAATTACGTTTCAGGTCAGATGGGCAATTATTTCCCTTTGCCTTTAATTTTAAATTTTAATGTAAATACGCTGTAAGCTTTTAACAAGCGGTGCCGCATCACGAACCCTTCCAAAACTTGTTGGAATTTTTTGATTTTGCATCTCGAAATCTTTGTGGGGAAAAAAAAAAGGGGGAACAAAAGCAGAAATGGCAAAGCTGTATGTAGACCACATGTCGCAGCCTTCCAGGACGTGTATGGTTTTTTGCCGGTAAGCAGGCCAAGGCTTGGGGAAGAACCAGCGGCTGAAGGGGAACCTGAACTCTCCCCTGTTGCTTTTAGGTTGAACGGTCTGGATGTAAAGGAAATGCTTGTCAATATTGCCAAGGGTGGAACCCGGGCGGCTGACTATCCGAATCCCTTGAAAAAGGTCCCCTTTCTCGAGGTAGGTTTCAGTTGTAAATATAAAAAATAAAAGCTGTTTCGACTCTCTTAATTCAGCCCTTTTATTCTTTTTCAACCCCAGGAAGCTGATGGCTTTGGGGTACCTGAAAGCGCAGCCATCTTGCGCTACCTGTGCGCCACCCGCCCCGGCATTGCCGGCCACTGGTATCCCTCGGAGCCGCGTGCCAGGGCAGCAGTCGATGCTGTGCTGTCGTGGCACGGCAGCAACCTGCGCATTGGCTCCATGATCACAGTGTGGAATCTGGCGATCAACTCATTCCTTGGGCTCGAAGGAAACCAGCAGCTGGTGGTAGAGTACGGCCTGCCCACGCTGCGCTCAGCGCTGGCAACGCTGGACAACGTGTGGCTGAAAAGCACGCCGTTTGTGGCTGGCGATGCGATTTCCGTGGCTGATCTGATGTTGGCGTGCGAGGTGGAGCAGCTGTGCTTGCTGGATGCTGCGCAAGGACCCCTCACCATGGGCAAACTGCTGGCTCCGCATTCAAATGTTGCCGCGTGGCTGGTGAAGGTGCAAAAGGCCTGCCAGCCGCACTATGACGAGGTGCACAAGTTGCTGCGGTTTGCGCGCGACCGCCAGCTGCAGCTGCAGCACCGCGGCAAGCTCTGACTAGGCCCCCCTTACGCTTGAATAAAACTGGTTTTTCAGTCGCGCCGCTTTTTTCCAATAGATCGATTTAGTTTTGCTGGTGTGCTTGTAAAATCAATGGCGTGGTGCTCACACACAGCTGTGTTTGGTTGGTGGGGCGGCTCATCACCCAGAGTACGGCTCTGTTGGCAGTTCAGCCAGAGCGGCGGGAAACTTTTTCAGTGGCCAGCAAGAGCCATGCAGCGTGCAAACTACGCACCATAAGAAGGCCTGGTGGGTCTCAGATTGGATTCAGGCGGGGGCGACGTCCGACACCAAGGCAAGTGAAAAAATGGGGCGTGAGTACAAAAAAAACCCAGGGTCAGTCCTTGTCACGCTGAATTTTGATTCGGCCCGTGCTTTCTACCAAGCTTTCGGAAATTCAATAAGAAGGTTTTCTGCTTCCTCGCTCGTTTATTTTTATTTTTGTCGCCTGGTTTATCTGTTTCCGAAACAACCCCAAGCCTTTCAGTATGAAGTTCAGTGCCAGGCCCGAGCTGACCGTCACTAATGGGAAGGACGTTTCCGCCGCTGTTGCCGTCCGCTTCAACCACAACGATAACGAAGTAACTGTAAGTGATGGTGGCGATGATCCGATGAGTTGCAGGGGGCTCCTGCCGAATTCCTTGGCTTATGTGGCATCAAATCAATCTTGTCTCATATCGGCCTGCCGGTTTGGCGGCCCTCTCGCCCGCCTCGACACCGTCGTTATGATGCATTTACCACGTGACACCCGCTCCACGCCCCCCCGACACCATTTCCCCTCAAAAGATCTAACGCTGAGTCTTGCCCTCCCCCAAACCCTCATCAAATTCAGGTTCGCGTGGCCGACTCCGCTGCCAAGGATGGCTTCTCCCTCGACGGCGTCAGCCTGGGTGTGAAGAACGACCGGTAAGCGGTTATTTCGTCATTTCCTTATCCTGGAATATCACCAACAACAGTCGATCAATCTCCCTCGGCGTCCTTCGCGCAGCTTCGATGTCGTCTACGACCTGGGCAACAATGCCCCCCGTCTGCGCCTCAACACTCACATGCAGATCAAGGACAAGCGCATTGGCATGATCTACCGCAACGATATCAAGGCCAACGGTGAGGCAGCACCAATGGCACTGCCTACCTTTCTGAAACCCACCTTTTGCCACACGTTCCATGCATTATCTGCATAAACTCCGATGTCGACGCCCTTAATCTCACCCCATCTACTGTTCTCTCATTCCAAATCTTTCCGCTGTGCCTCCATCTCAATTCCCTACTCTCTCCCCTTCCTTCCTGCAGCTTCCAGCTTGGAGGCCTCCATGTCCGTCGACGACAACAACACCGCCGCCCTGGTGTACGACCTGTCCAACTTCGACAAGCCCAACCACAAGTCTGCCACCGTAAAGTGGACCTACTCCGCCTCCGACTTCGAGGTCACCCCCGCCTACAACCTCGGCACCGAATCGCTGTCCGTGGAGGGAACCTACACCGTGGACGAAGAGAACAAGCTCAAGGCCACCTACTGCATGGTGAGCATGGTTTTTTGTTGCTACCAGCTACCAGTGGTTTTTTTACTAATAAATAATATCTTCCAATATCTCACCTTGTATATCAAAACATCTTACTTTTTTCTTTTGTTTCTCCCCCCACTCCCCCCCCCCCCAACCCTTTCCTTCTATAGAACTCCAACATGGGCTCACTGCAGTGGACCAACTCCAGCGGTGCTGGCGGAGGCGGCGATTTGCGCATCACCGCACGCGCCAACCTGGCCGACGCCGACTCCGCCAAGCAGATGCCCACCCTGCTGATCGAGAAGACCTGGGACCTGGATGTCTGAACACCCCCTCAATGGCAGAAGCCCTGTGACCAGCCCAAGTAGGGACACTTGTGACCGACAGACTGTAGGCACAGCACAGCAATTTTGAGTAATCGCTTCACCGATTTTCCACGTCTAGATTTACACCTCTTTCAATCCAGCATTTCAGTTTTGCCTAGCGAAGTTTTTCGAGCGAGATTTTTCTGCACGCTGAAAGTTTCTCAGCGGTGCCTCTCCCCTCTACCCTCTTGATCAATTTTGAACATATGAGAGCGGCCGCGCCCATGTTTTTTTCCAGCCTTCGACAGAGTGGCTGTCCGCCTCGAGGAACTTCTCGAGCGGCTGTGCTCCTCGTCGGCTGATTTTGCCCCGCCAGCGCCTGCCCCCTCAATTTTCCTTCGTGTTTGTCTTTCCTTTATGTAATATTTATATAGTAGCTCCTTTACCACCATACACACAAAAGCAAACAAAGAATCAAGCAAGAAAAACAAACAAATATTCCTCGTTCTCTCGAGCAAGAACACGGGGGGGGGGGACGTTAATTTTATTTCTCAGGTCTCCATCGCCTCGCCCTCTGCCTGGGGCCACGCTGCTAGCGCTGCCGCGGCCAGCACAGCGTGCGCCCCATCAGAAGCAGCACCGCAAGCCTGAATGGCGCTCCTCACGCCCTCCGTCGACGCCTCCTTCAGCGCAGGGCAGCTGCCAAGGGTAGCAGCCACGGACAGCGCATCGCTCGCTGCCGCAGCACCCAGCCCTCCCTGCACCGCCCGCTGCAGCACCGCCATGAGCGCCGGCTCACGGCAAAGCTCAGCCAGGGTCGCAGACTTGGGGCCCATGCGGGCGTCTCCCCAAGCCCGCTGGGACGCCGAAGACACGCCCTGGGCGTCCCCTGCGGACCGCTCGATGCTGGCCAGAGCGTCCACAGCGCCGCGCAGGCACCGCACGGCCTCGGCGCCCGCCTCTGCCCTGCCAGCGCCCTGCGCGGCGGTCAGAAGCGCCGCGAGGATGAAGGCGGGCAAGCAGCGCGCGTGCTTCGCCAGCGCATCCACCGCAAAGGCAGCGGTATAGCTGGAGGGCACAGGAATGCCCTCAGCTTCAATGTGCTGCAGCAGAACGGTCCAGTACGGCTCGCCAGTGCTTTCCACCTCCACGGGGACGCGCAGCTCTGGCAGAGGCGCCGCCGCCGCGACGGCTGCGGCGTGCCCGGCATCGGTAACAGTCACGAGGCATTCTGGCGCTATGGCGCTTGGGGGAGCCCCAGGGCGCAGCGCAGAAGGCACTTGAGGGGTGGGCATGGACCCACCAGCAGTGGCATGCTGTCGTCTGGCCATCATCCTGTCCAGGGGACCCGCAGCAGCGTGAGGGGTAGCTTCGGCAGCAGCAGTAGTTGCAGGCTTTGCCCCAGCACCAGCAGCAGCAGCACCACCACCAGCAGGCTGCAACACCACCACCTCGCCACACTTCAGCACCCACTTGTTGCCCGTGCGCTGAGCCAGCTCGCTGATCTTCTCCCCCACCCACTTTTTGCTCATCTTGCGGTCGAGGTGAGATGCGATGAACCCTTCCACCATTTTAGGCTTGGAAGCGGTGGCGTTGGCCTGAATGAAGGCCGCTAGCGCGGGGATAAGGTCGTCAGGCCGCTCCCCCCGCTTGGCGTGGCTCTGGGAGGCGCCACTTGCGCCACCAGCGCCGCTGCCGCCAGCAGCAGCCGCACCAACGGCGGTTGCTTGGGCAGCAGCGTCCTCTGCTGGGTCCAGCGAAGGCGGGAGGAAAGAAAACCCAGGCATCAGCACCTCCATCGCCAGCGCCTCCAGCACGGCGGCATCCCCCTGCAGGCACGCCTCTTCCACTGCAGAGCCTTCTCCTGCTGCCGCGGCCACCGCTGCAGCCACGTCGGCGCGAACCACCACCAAAGGCTTGCCCGCCCGGCGCGCGCGGTCCAGCGCGATCTGCATCGCCGCGCTGCACCGCGTTCTGGCGGTGGCATCGCTGCCTGCGCCGGCTCGTGCCATTGCCGCCGCCATCTCCGCTTTTAGGCTGTCGCCGCCCGTTTCCGCGTCCATCTCATCCTCCAGGCGCACCCCCTCATCTTCCGACAGGTACCCGTCCGCCACCATGAACGAGTCCTCCTCTCCTGAATCCACTGCGTCGTCTTTCTCCTCCTCGTCGGCGCCCGACAAACTGGACCCCTCAGGCTCCTCCTCCCACTCCAAATCAGACATGACCTCGTAGTCCAGCATCTCATCTTTGCCCAGGTACCGCCGAGGTCCCACACCGGGCCCAGGCGCCGGCCACGAACCGTAGTAAGGCGGGCGCTTGGAGTCGCCGCCAAACCAAACAAACTTGCGCCGCCAGGTCTTGACAGCAGCGGGGTCCACTCCAGAGCCCCGCATCTGCGCCAGGCGCGCCGCGGCGGCCTCCACGCCGCCTGGGCGGCGCGCCCAGGAGGGCGGCAGCCCAATGCCGGCAGGCGGAGCAGCGGAGGCGGCACGGCGGGCCGCAGCGCGCTCCGCCAGCCACGCCTGTAGCTGCTCCACTGCCTCCTCTGCAGCCACCTCCGCGGCCAGCCCTGCGTCGATTTTAGTCTCCGTCAAGGGCTGCAGCGGCTGCGCCACTACGTGGTCTGTGGGCGGTTTCAGAAAGAGAGCAGCGTAGACAGAATTGGGCTCAGCAGCGGCCACGGCAGCGCCGCTGTCTTGAGGGGTGCCAGAGGCTGTGCCCGCCGCAGCGGTAGGGGCAGCAGCAACAGCTGGGGCAGTCGCCTGCTTGGGCTTGGCGGGAGCGGCAGCCTTGAAGAAGTTCTGCAGAAAAGAAGAAAGAAAGTATGTCAAAATCAATGCTAGAAAGATCCACGTAATGCCCAATACAAATCCAGATACTAACAAGTACTTTCTTATAAGCTAGCAATATTTATCTCACCATGAACTTGTTGGCAGTCTTGTTCAGCGCCTCCTTGTCCTTGAACCCAGTCTTCTTGGCCAGCCTAGCCTTCTCAGCCTCCTGCCGAGCCTTCTCCTTCTCGGCCTCCTTCTCCAGGCGCAGCCGCTCTTTTTCCTCCTCCTTCTCCAGGCGCAGCCGCTCCTTCTCCTCTGCCTGCATCGCCTTGTCGGCCTCCTTGGCCGCCACGGACCGCGCTTCAGCAGCCGCCACTGCCTCCATCTGCGCCAGCGTCTCCGCTTTGGCCAGCGCCTCCAGCACCTTCGCAACCTTTGCCGGCTTCACTTCCCCGCTTGCCAGCTTGCTTAGGGCCTCGTGCGCGCGCACCACAGCCGTCAGGCGGTCCCCCACGCGTCCAGCGCGGCGCTTGATGGCCGCGGCGTCAGCACGTTGCGCCTTGGGCAGCACCTTTGCGTCTCTGAGCTCCCACTGCCACAGCGAGGGCGTTCCTTCAGTCGGCACAGCTTCCAACGCGTCCAGCCGCGGGGCAGCCGCCTTAGGGTCCTTGTCCGCGGGGTTGTGGCTCTTGCGCACCGCCATGTCCACAATGCGGGTGCGCAGAGCCTCAGCGATGGGTGCAGCGTCCGTTCCCTCAGCGGGACCAAACAGCTGCTGCAGCCGCGACACCAGCTGCGTCAGCGGCAGCTGCTGCCCCACAACGTAGCTGGCGAGCGCCGCGTCGGTGAAGGGCTTCGGGGCGGCGTCGGCAGGGATGGCAGACAGTGGCGGCATCAGGCCTCGTGTCCGCAGCGCCACCGCCTCTGCAGCCAGCTCCACCAGCAGCTTGGCCTGCTCCTCCTTGCTGGGCAGCGCCACGGAAGCCCCTGCGGCGGCTTTCGAGGCGCCGGCCATGGAGGCGGGCGCCTTGCTAGAGGTGGCGGTGCCTTGTGTTTTGCCGGTGGCAGGGGCGGTGGAAGGCGGGGTAGCAGTGCTGGCTGGGGTGGGCTCAGGCGCGGTGGCACTGGGTCCAGCTCCTGCCTCCTCCATGGCCACATCCTCTGCAGCAGCGGCAGCGGTTGATTCCTTCTGTTTCTCTGCCTCGCTTTCAGGTTTGTTGGTGGCGTCGGGCGGGGACTGCTGCGACTGCTTGTCAGCCTTGCCGCGCTTGGGGGGTAGCGCGTTGTCGGCGCGGGCCTGCTTGCGGCGGGTGTCAAACCAGTTGCTCACCGCGCTGACCTCCAGCCCGATCTTCTCGGCGCATTCCTTCTTGGCAGCGGCAGACGGGTAGGGATCGGCAGAAAACAGGGCCTGCAGGGCGGCCAGCTGCTCGGGGGTCTTGGAGCTGCGTTTGCGCTTCTTGCCTCCCTGCTTGCGGATGAACAGGGGAGGGCGCCATTGAGAGGACGATGCTAATTTTTCCAAGCGATTTGGACAAATTTCAAAATGTGAGCTCACCTGGCTGGCCTCCTTGGCCTCAGCTACCGGCGCAGAAGCATCGTCCACCTCCATATGGGTGACTTCCTCGGCAGCCTCCATCGCGGGCTGCTCGGCGTCAGTTGCAACGGGGGTGATCGCGTCTTCAGCGTTCACCGCCGTTGCCAACTGCAGCTCCTCTTCGTCCTCAATATTGATCTCTTCAAGAGTTTGCTGCGTGGATTTGTTGGAAGCCTCCTCCTTCTTCTTCCACAAGTTTGTCAGAGTTGTTTTTGAGCCATCGGTCGCAGGGCCGTTGCCCTTTGTGATGGCCTTGAAAGTTGGTCCAGTCATCGCCCTATGGCAGCATCATACAGTGTTATTAAAACTGCAATTTATGTAGCTGTGATCGACAAGTTTTCGAACTCGTTTTTTCAAATCGTGGAGAAAAAGAAAGTCTTTCTTCAACCCAGAAGCTTTCATGGAATAATACAAAAAGAAATTTCCTCCACGATACGTAAAATCCACGTCCTCACAGCCAACTACAACTGCAGCCTAATATCCACTCGACGACACCTGACTTCTCGCCTTCCACACGCCCCACCACCTGCCCCAAACCCAGCAACAGGATTTTTTTTTTATTGCCCCTTCAGTCATCCCCTTGTTTTTGTTTTTTGTTTACCAATACGGCTGGCGTTCAACGAGCTGCGATGATGCGGCTGGTGACCGGCGTTGATGACCTGCATGCATTTGCCTTATTATCTATAAATATACAAACAAATATAATATATCCCCCTATAGGGGTGATTTGTGAATTCCCAGGGCCATCCCGCCGCTTTTGCAATCTCCCAAGGGCACTCTCACAAGGGCAGATCGAATGCCAGAGTTCCTGGCCAGACGTTGGAACTTAAAAACTTTGGGGTCTATGTCTTGTTTTGTTTTCTATACGCCACCAGAGTTCGCACGATTATGCAAGTCCAGCCCAGCCAGCCAATTCCCATGGCTGCCCATGGGCCTTCTTCAGCAGGAGCTCCCTGCAGCAGCTTCACGGCTTTCACTGCAACCGATGATGCTCCGAAGAAGCCCACCAGCCGGGCGGATTTTACAATTGTGCCCAAGCGCGTACTCCACGGCAGCTGCGCATGCTTGATCTCCAGCGTTTGGGCGTCCCGGATGATGCCCTGGTCCACGCAAAGAGAAAACGTATTGGCGGAGAGGGCACTCCACTCGTTTTCCTCAGCTAGAATATGCAGCAGCTCGCATGCAGCAAGCTCCACAGCTCTCATCTCATCTGGCTGTTGCAGATACAGCAGCAGCGAGTTCACCGCCTGCCAAATCGAATGCCACTGCGATCGCAGCTCTCAAGCCTGCCGCCGGCTGAAGAAACCTCACAACGGATTTAGCCCACGAGCACACCCCTGCATCCTCCACCCGCTTTGCACTGCACGCACTGGCATCCTGTACGATGAGAGATGCTAGATTAAATAAAAAGATTGACACTGAGTGTAAAAAAAACGAAGTGTATGGAAATTGGGAAGAGAAGCGGCAATTTCTCGGCGCTTGTCAAACCATATAGCAGTTTCATAGTATGAAATGATGCATCGTTTCCTACCGTACCTGCCCGATGGCAGCGCAGAGGCTGCAGAAGCCTTGCTTGCCATCTCAAGAGATCTCGAGTGGCTGGCAGCTGATCCCAGCGAGCTGTGGGCTGTAGTGCGATCCGACGCAAGCGCAATCATATTTTTAGAATCGTACCTCCGAAATGCGCCCCGCCCATTCGACGACGCCTTCCAGGAGGCCACGGTCATCGAGCTTGCCGTCTGGCGCCTTGTTGCCGCCCTTCTGCAACAGCTGTGAGTCCCTCGCACGCTCCACAAGAGCTCGCTATACGTACAAACCAACCTCCACAAACTCACAAGTAAAATATATAATTAAGTCGACGTTTGCTTGTGCTTCTCTCGCAGGTTGGTCGCTCACGGCAAAGACGCACCGACGCATGCCAATCGCGCCGCTCTGCTCTCGCACCTGCTCACCGTGCCGTGCCTGTTGGACGTCTGCGCCTTATACAGCGTCTCCGACACCGCCCTCCCTTCGCTGCAGCCCGCAGCCGCTTTTGCCGGCGCAATGCTGTCCCTTAAAGCGAGACTCCTCCCCGAGCTGGCCGCTGCAGCGCCTGTAATCGCCGACAACCTCGGCCACGTGGTAAATGCGTGCTTGGAGGCCGCATCAGGCGCTCGAAACGACCCAGAGATGCTGAAAAGTGTGGCAGACGGAGTTGCCTATGCCAAGGACTCGTGCGTATCGCTGTGCGCGCTGCTGCGCGCCGTGCCTGTAGCAGCAGGGGCACTGCTACGCGACGGACCTGCGCTCGTCGAAGCCCTCGACGCCGTGCACGATAAACTCATTCCAGCGGCAGAAAGAGCCGCCGCTGCTGGAGCTGCCGCTACCAGAGGTTTCGCGGAGGTGCTGGCGAGGCGTTGCCTCCAGGTGGAGGTCGCCAGCGAATCTGCAGTCTGTCTCCTCATCATGCACGGTTATTTGGACGAAGACGACGCGGCAGGCGGCTCTTCTTCTACTTCAGCAGGAGCGCCTTCATCCTCGCAAAGAAGAAAGAACCCGCATGCGGTGACCAGAGGGGAGGCCCTGCTGATAGCATTGACGCGGTTGGGGCACCGAGAGGAAGGTGAAAGCAGCCACAGCCGCGGGGGTGGGCTGCCGTTGGGCCCAGCCTTGGCTAAACGCCACGGCCTTGGCGGCGTCATCCAAGGCGCCATTGCCGCAGGAATAGTCGCGCTAGACGACGCTCAAGCCGACTACATTGCCGCGATTATGGATGTGCCTAGCCTCGCTGAGGCCCCGGTGGCACTGCCTTTTGATTTGTCGTCTGGTAACGGCGGCACAGGGAGCAGCAGCGCAGGGGTGGCGGGGCCCAGCCAGCGGAGCGGCGATGACGATGCAGTGCTGCTTTCGCTGGTTTCTCAGGTGCAGGACCTGCTGCCTGACTATGGGCAGGGTTTTGTCGCCGCTTGTTTGGATGCGTTGGGCAGGAGCCCGGAGCGAGCCATCAACGCGCTGCTGGAAGGGCCTCTGCCCGCAGAAATCGAGCCTCTGGACGCTCAACTTGATTTCAAGGGCTTTAAATCGTGGAAGCAGCGGAAAATCGGCACTCCGATTCAGCGGCCGACAGCAGCAGCTGCGCCGCCATCGCAGCAGCCGCAGCAGCAGCGGAGGCAAAACGGGCTGACGTCCAAGTATCTGGATGCCAAAGAGAGCGTGTACAGCCAGAGAATGAAAGCGTTGGCGGTGGAGAGCCAGGTGAGAAAAGAACTATCTTATCTTATTTCTGTTAGTTGTTTCGATCTCCGTTTGATTGTTCCAGCTCTAATTTTCGCGCTCTTCTCTTCTTTAGTGGGAGTACGAGGATGAGTACGATGACAGCTTCGACGAGCTGCTGCACATTGGCGCAGACGGCTTGGCAGAGGCCGAGCGAGAAGGCGAAGAAGATGCCGCTGCAACGGCGGGCACCTCCTCGTCTTCTTTCACCGCCAATGTCCAAACAGGAATGGCCAACCTCAGCCTCAGCACTGGCCCTTCTCGCGGCGGTGGCAGGGGCGGCCGCGGCAAAGGCAGCAAGCTTTGGGTCTTGGAAGGCCGCAATTACAACTACCCGAAGCCAGGGGCGCAGGAGGTGGGAAGTGAGGTAGAAGCGAGGGCTGCCGTGCAACAGGCACAGCAAGCGTCGCACCAGATTCACGGGCTGGGCCCTGGCGGCAACAAACCGATGCAGCAGCAGAGGCCGCCGCCGCCAGGAGCAGCAGCGGCGCCGCAAGGAGAAGCCATGGGTGGAGGCGGCGCTGGAGAGGGTGCTCCAGGAGGTGGGTTTGGTGGAAGAGGAGGCGGCAGGCAGGGTGGAGTAGGAAGGGGAGGCGGACGGAGTGGCAGCGGCAGCGGTGAAGGCGGTGGTGGCAGGGGAGGGAATGATCACAAGTGGAAAGACAAGCACAAAGCAGCTGTCGGCAATCACCACCGCAAGGATCGGGCTGCAGCGAAGCAGTCGCGCGCCATGCCTTGAACTTGAACTTTCTTCAGTTGTCTTCTGTTGAAAAAAAAATGTTCTTTACGTGCTCTTTGAAACACAACAGAATGAAATCAAGTACAAATGTATACAATTAAATTATGGCTGCTTAAATAGGGCGTTCATATGGCAAGATTTTGGAAAATTCTATCTCACGTCTTCAGTCGCACGCGTTTGCCCTCAACAATAAACTTGCTGCTGGCTGTCACCGCGCACTGCACCTGCGTCAGCACATTCGCTTCTGTGATGCCTGCCTCTGCCCCCATCTTTTCCGCCACAGCGGGCATCACTGCCGCTGCCAACGCTTTCAGCTTCATTCCTTTCTTAAGGGAACTGCCCTCCAACGCCTTGGTCGCCAGCTTCTTCCACTTTACGCTATCCGCCCAGGAGCTGTCCAGCTTGGCCAGCCCCGTGCTGCTCCCCACCGCCCGCAGCGCCCCTGCCTCCTCCTCTTCTCCATCCTCTTCCTCTTCTCCCGCTGCTGCTGCCCCCTTCTCTTCATCAAAAGTCACCTTCTTTCCAGCCCACTTCACGCCGCCTACCTTCACCGTGCCTGTGCCCTGCCCCAGACCTGTTTTCCCCGCTCGTTTGGTAGCGTGCGCCGTGGTGTAGAGCTTCTCTTGGGCGTCTTCTGTGAATTCTTCCCGCTTGGACTTTGCCAGGTCTTTGCCATCCAGGCACCCAGCAGACACAAACATCGCAGCGCCCCACCACCCCTCGGTGGGCGTCGCCGTGAAGTTCCAAACAGGCGCAGGGGCGCTGCCGGTGGGCTCGATAACAATTCGAGTCTTTTTCGCTGCAGGCGGGGCCTCGACTTTCTCTTTTGCTGCTGCTCCTGCGCCGCCCTCGCTATCCGCCTGCTTCTTGGACTTGCGCTCTTTCTTGTCTTTTTTTCCTTTCTTTTCCTTCTTTCCAGCTGTCTCGGAGTCATCACTGTGGCTGCGCTTTTTTGAAGTCGACGGGAGCTGGGCTTCGCTGGTGGTGTCGGACCGGTCGCTGGCGCCACCCTGCGTGGAAGAAATCCCGAGCTTCGCAGCAGCTTCAGCAGCTTGCTTGGCCTCCTGCTCGCGAATGCGCTCCATTTTGGCATCCCGCCCTCCAAACCGCCCTGCTGCCAGCCGTCCGCCCTTTGACAGCTCCTTCAGCAGCTTCAGCTCGTCGCGGGACGCGGTGGTGGCGGTCCCATCGCGGTTCTTTCCTCCCACGTGCCGTTGGTGCCCGCCTTCTTCATCAGAGTCGGAATCCGAAGAGTCGGAGTCGCTGCCTACGGTCTGGGCCGCGGAGTCAAACGCGCGCTCCCACCACTTGTCGTCCCAGTTGTACCGCGGGTTGGCTCCCACCTGGAAATACATCAAGGAGAAAATAAGTTGTAAGGTATCAATAAATTTTCGAGCGGCGAGTTTTTTAATTGGGACTGAAATCGAGGTGTTTGCGTACCCCTTGGGTGTCTTCCTTCTTCTTGACCTCTAGCGCCTCTTTCATGCCCTGACCCTCCTTGCCCAGGCCCGTGCCTTCCTGCCAGCCCATGCTCCGCAGCAGCCGCTCTCCCAAGCCACCATACCCAGAGGCCTTCACCACGCCCTCCCCAGCGACGTGGTTGGCGGGGAGCTTCATGTTTGTAACAGATCGGCTGCTTTGAATTAGTACGAAGACGTGAGGGAGGCGGCTGAGATTTATTTATGAAAAATTTAAAATAAAACTTTAAAAATCTAGCACTCGGGGATGACGGTCTCGCCTCTGTTCACAATGCGTAATATTGTGTGCATACAATTTAAATAATTAATGAAGATTGTGGGTGCTGCCAATAGCTCACGACGAGGCGGCGGATGCTGCGAGCTTGAGCTCCGCATGGTGGTGAAAACTCTTGAAAATGCCTGCCGCTCGATGGATTTGCAGTATTTAGCAGCGTATTGCAATTCTGGAGGAAGCCGGTTAGCGCTCTCCCTCCGTCTTTTCTCCTCTATTTTCAAAATCAAATTTCAGCCAGAAAAATTAGGTGTAACACCAAAAGGAGAACAATGCTGCGCCAAACCACAAGGTTGAAATCGCTTGCATCCCTTTGTCAGAGGAATGACGTCCCCATCACCGCGTCACTCGATGCGCTGGGGCTTTTCGACCTGAGGGCGGTGACAGTCAGCGTGGCCTCCTTTTTCTCCACCCAGCCAGCCCCAGTGAGTCGTTTCAATCTCATAACCACCCTAAAAACGGGATTCTTCTTATCCTGACCCTCTGCCGTGCGTTTTTAAAGCAGGGCTTCAACCTCTCTGCCAGCGCCCGCTCCCTTGAATTCGAACGTGTCCCGCCGCCGCCTGACTCCAGCAGCGCTGGGCTACTGAAGAGGGCGATGCTCAAGCTGGGCGGGTTCTACAGCAAAGAGAGCACGCTGATGCGCGCCTCTGGCGCGTTGTATGGCGCAGTAAAAGAAACTGCCGCTGACCCGGCATTGTTCAAAGGTGAATATCTCACGATTTTGCTCGCTCGTTTATTACTAATTTTTAAGCCTTGTTTTCATCTCAAGCGTTGACTAGCTATTTCTCTCACAAAACCCTGCAGTTATGGAGGTGCCAGATGACTTTCAGCATCAGCACTCGATGCTCACGCTCCACGTCTGGCTGGTGCTGGCGCGCTTGCGCCAAGAGGCTGGCGACGCCAAGGACCTGGCGCAGCTGGTGTATGACGACTTCCAGGAGGACGTGGAGCAGCGGGCGAGGGCGGCAGGGGCAAAATCGGGGCTGCGGAATCAGCTTGGCGAGCTGGAAAAGCAGTTTTACGGCAGCTGCATGGCCTACGATAAGGCGCTGCAGGGCGAGGACCCCGCGGCGGAATCTCTGGCGGACGCGCTGCTGCGGAACGTGTACCAGGCGGAGGATGGAAAGGCAGCGGCAGCGGCAACGTTAGAGCGGTATTTGCGGCGAGAGCTGGCCTGCTTGGCCTTGACCGACAGCGCTGCGGTGATGCAGGGGAACATCAAGTTCAGCTTCGCCGCGGCAGGGCAGAAATGAATTGTGAAAATTGAAGGAGAGAGAGAAAAATTAAGGAAAAAAACTTTGTTCTGATAAAATATCGTCCATTTCGTTGACATTTTCTCTTGTAAATTTTTTCTAGCTTCGGTGATTGATTATATCGTTGCCCAAATATAGCGCCTCGCCATTAGCAGCAAATTGTGTGTTCGATTTTTTGTCACATCTCGGACATCGCGACCCTTCTTCCATAATGGCGCAAAAACAGAAGAAAAAGTCTTCTCAATCTGAAGGGTCCAATGGGAGTGCCGTGGGCGCGCTCCTTGTGGCAGCAGCAGCAAGTTTAGTGGGCTTTTGGTGGTGGCGCCAGCGCCAGCAGCGCGATGATGCCACAGACCACCCCAAGGGCAGCAGCTTCAAGTTTGCGGCTGGAAATTCCGGTGCCAAGGCGACACCCGCTGCGGTGACGGCGTCAAGCCTCCCCCGCAACAAGGCGGCGAACAACAAAAAGAGCCGCTCGCGACGTAAGGAAGAGAAGATCAAACGCGCCGAGAAGAAGGAAAAGTGAGTTTTATTTAGTTGATGTTATTTTATCTCATCGTGCTAATGCTAAACGTACGCGTGTGCCCATTTTTTTATTTTTTTTCCGTTGCAGGCCTGCTCCGGCCGCTGCTACAGGCTCCGGCGCCAGCAGCAGCGGCGCCGACCAGGGTCAGCCCAGCACTGCTGTGATCAACTACACATACTTTGACACAGCCAGGCGCGACACCGTGCTGCCCACCAACATGAAGAAACCCAAACTGTCAGCCGCTGATGTCATGCTGAAGCAGCCCGACAAGGCATAACGCCAGCTCTAAACACTGATCCAATCTCTCTTTTTCTGTTTTGCCACTGGCATCATTTTTTCCTTTTTACGTCACAACAATAAAAACCATTGTATGGTATGCGACCCATACGTTCAAAACAGATACATAGATAGCAATGCGTTCTACATAATTAATTGTCGCAATTTTAAAGAGGAAACGTAGCAAAAATAAAAATAATATCTCCTCCTCCCATCAAAAGGAAAAACGTAGTTGTTTTTCTATGGAATAGTTAAAAGTTGGAAGAGGGGGGAATTTAAATATTACCTCTCGCTAAATACTATCTCAATGTCGACATTTACACCCCTGTTGGCGCGCTGGTGAGCTCATCCACTGCCATTGCAGCCAGCTTACCCTTAATAACCTCCGCCTCCTCCTCCGTCAAGTCCCCACCAGGGCCCCTGATCCTCTCCCTCGCTGCCGACACCTCCGGCCCCAAGTCCACGTCCGGCACCACCAGGTAGTTGTTCAGATTGTCGCCGTCCACCATGGTCAAATGGTCTACAGAAGGCGACCACACCCCATCCCAAATAAACTTGAACTGGTACTTCCCAGGCGGAAGATTCCGCACCACCGACATCCGGCCATTGGCGTCCCGCGTCAGCTCCACAGACTGGCCCCACCCCACGTCCAGTCCCGCCACCTTCACCTCTTGACACAGCCCCTGTTTGAAAATTGTGAGCGTGACTGGTATGGGGGAGTGGCCGTATAAGAGGTCCACCGCTGCCTCCCGAATGGCGTCCGCTTTGGGCTTGCAGGGTCGGATGCCGGTGAGGTGCTCATACGCGTCGTCTAGAGGGATGCCCTTCACCCACCACATGTAGGCCAGAGCGGTGGCGGGGGCACGACCGAGACCAGCGGTGCAGTGCACGTACGCCGCGCCTCCCTGCTTCTCTGCGGTCTGGGAGAGCACCGCCACCGCGCCAGGCAGCCGCCGGCGCAGGCTGAAAGGATCGAAGTCTCTGATGGCGTGGCGGAGGTGTTTGATGTCGCTGCGGGCGGCGCAGCGCGCGCGAATGGGGGCCACGTCCAGCGAGAAGTAGTTCATGTCGGAGTCTTCCTGCAGGCACAGCACCGTTTTCACGCCCTCCAGGTCTGCCAAGACATCGACGTCGGAAGCGGTCTGCAGGCAGGAGCCCACGATGAGGTCGTCAAGAATTGAGTTGTAGTTCATGCCGTTCTCGTGGCGGTAGGTCAGCGCTGCGCCCATGCGGGAGGTCATGACGTCGCTGTACTTTTCCGAAAGCTCTGCCTCTGCTGCTTCATCTTGCTTTTCGACACTGGGGGACTCGGCATGGGGGGCGGGGAGGCGGGGACGAGGGGCATGGATGGGTGCATGGAAGAGGGATGGTTGATTGGCGGGCGTTGGACGAGCGTGAATGCGGCCGTGAGGGCGAGGTGATTGAGTTGAGAATGCCCCTTTGGCAGGGGCGTGCACCCTTCCCAGGCGGATGTGCATTCTGTTCCTGGTGATTTGTAAATATTAAAAATGCAATGCGAAAGCTGGATACGAAATCCAGGGGGGTCAAACGCAGCCAATTGACCTGCGCCCTCTATTTTTGCAAAATTAATGCCCTCCTCACTCGCATTTTCACCAATATTTTTTGTTTTATATTGCATTTTGGTGACTGAACACACTCGGGGAGTGGGGTGGCACAACTCGGGAAATTCTTTGGACAAACCAAAGTGATCTGAAGCGTTCCTGTTCACAGAATTACTTCACCTCTTTCGCGGGACAGCCATGAGCTCTTCCAGGTCCTTTCTATCTTTGTTCGCCCGATGGTGGGTAATGGGGCGCAAAGGGATGGGCGATCCGCTGGTGACGGTGGTAAAGATGAGTGGCGTGCTGCAGGCTCTGACGGGGCGGGGCCCCCAGGCCCGTCGCATGCTGAACCTTGACCGCGTGGAAAAGTGGCTGCAGCGCGCCTTTTTGCAGCAGCTCCGCCCCGCAGCGTGCGCCATCGCCATCAATTCTCCCGGCGGCAGCCCTGTTCAGTCTGAGCTTATCCATGACATGATTGTGCGGCTGAAAGAGCAGACCGGCATCCCAGTCTACACATTTGCTGAAGACGTCGCCGCCTCAGGTGAATTAGGTTTAAGAGCAGCGAAACTTTTAACGCCTGGTTTTTCTTCTTTTTCTTTCTTTGTTAATTGTTTTTTGCAGGTGGGTATTGGCTCATGGCCGCTGGCGACGAATCTTATGCCTGCAGCACCTCACTTGTGGGCAGCATTGGCGTGGTTTCCAGCAGCTTCGGGGCAATTTCTGCCGCTGAAAAACTGGGGATTGAGCGGCGCGTTTGGACTGCTGGACACGCCAAGATCCCTATGGACCCCTTCCTGCCAGTGACCCCTGAGCAGGAGGAGCGCTTGAAAGACATCATGTACGACCTGCACGATAGGTGAGAAGGCGGAGAAATTAAAGATCAAAATTAGAGACCAAAAGCTTTAAAAGCCTCCCTCTTCTCTCTGAACCGCAGCTTCATTGACGTTGTGAAAACGTCTCGGGGCGACCGGCTCAAGGGCACCGAGGAGGAGCTGTTCAGCGGCAGAGCGTGGACTGGCAAGCAGGCGGTGAAGCTGGGCCTGGTTGATGGCGTTGGCACGCTGCGAGGGACAATGCGTGAGAAATTTGGCAAAAAGACTCGTTTTCTGCTCTGCAGCGAGCCCTCAGCGCCTGGCTTGCGTGATATTTTGGGATTTTCGTTGGGCGGCAGCAGGAGCGGTGGGGATGCACGTGAAGGGAGCCCTTCTTCTTGGTTGAGAGACGTTTCAGAATTGCAGCAGTCTGGTCTGAAATCGCTGCTCTCAGAGGATGCAGGCTACGCTGCAGCCAGGGCAGCTTTCTCTGCAACTCTAGATGAGGCTGAGGAGAGAGCGCTTTGGGATCGATGGAAAATGCAAATTTGAGTATAGAGAAACCCGAAATGCAATTGGTTTAGCAGCCATCCATATTTTTTACTTCATTTTCTTCTTTTTTATGTTCTTTCATTTTACTAGTAACAACAAATTCAGTATATTCACGACGTCTTCACACCCCATGCATTGCGGTAACTGGCAAGGAGTGAGGCTGCAGCTTGCCGCACTGTTAACACCGCCGAGTTCCCTGTGCAGAAAAGATACAACGCTGCCGATTCGCATCCGTTCAATGACTTCGATTTTTGGGGCTGGCAGTGCAGGGCGAAGCAGCTCAGCGTGGCGGGCCTTCAGCACGCCCGAAGACACCGTGTATGGAGGGGGGCGGGGAGATGTTTGATTTCGTGTCTAAAAAAAGTTGTGCAATAGTAATTTTACAGCCATTATGAACATATCGTTGTATAATGATGAAAGGGTTGATGAAAGAGACAGAAAAAAAATCAAATTTTCTTTTTTAAAGGTGTTGCAAAAAAACATTCAGAGCCTCTGACTTCCGGCTCTGGCATGACGTTCATTTAATCATTGGGGTTAAGTTCTCTCAACAAAGTCACTCTCTAGTACTAGTACGGCACTCTCAATTAAACAGTTCATGCAGCAACCGCCTCGGGCTCCTCTGCGCGGCCGTTAACCTCGGGCAACCGCAGGGTGAGGTGGCGGTCGCCGTACACGTTGTCCACCCTGGAGGTGGTGGGCCAGAACTTGGCAGCCTTGACCCAGGGGGCAGGGAACGCCCCCTGCTCCCGGGGGTACGGCCTGTCCCAGTTCTCGGCAGTGACCACGTCCATGGAGTGCGGCGCGTGCTTCAGCACGTTGTTGTCTTTGGCCACGGCTCCGGTCTCCACAGCGCGGATCTCCTCGCGGATGGAGATCATGGCATCGCAGAAGCGGTCCAGCTCCGCCTTGCTCTCGGACTCGGTGGGTTCGATCATCAGCGTTCCGGCGACGGGCCAGCTCATGGTGGGCGCGTGGTAGCCGTAGTCGATGAGCCGCTTGGCGATGTCCTCCGCCTCGATGCCGGTGGCGTCTGTGAGCGGGCGAATGTCCAGAATGAACTCGTGCGCGCAGGTTCCGGCGGGGCCACGGAACAGCACCGGGAAGTGCTTCTCCAGGCGGCGCGCCATGTAGTTCGCGTTCAGGATTGCCAGCTTGGAGGCTTGGGTGAGGCCCTCGGAGCCCATCATAGAGACGTACGCGTAGGAGATGGGCAGAATGAGGGAGGAGCCGTAGGGGGCGGCCGCCATGCAGCCAAAAGACTCCTTGTCGGAGGAGAACCCAGGGTAGGCGCCGGTGGGGATGATGGGGTGGGTGGGCAGGAAGGGGGCGAGGTGGGCCTTCACGCCAATAGGGCCCATGCCAGGGCCGCCGCCGCCGTGCGGGATGCAGAAAGTCTTGTGCAGGTTCAAGTGGCACACGTCGGCGCCGATGATGCCGGGCGCGGTGAGTCCTACCTGCGCGTTCATGTTGGCGCCGTCCATGTACACCTGGCCGCCGTTGGCATGGATCACTGAGCAAATCTCGTCCACTCCCTCCTCGTACACGCCGTGGGTGGAGGGGTAGGTGATCATCAGCGCCGCCAGCTTTTCCTTGTGCTGCTCCGCCTTGGCCTTGAGCTCAGGGATGTTGATGTTGCCCTGGGCGTCAACGCCAACGGCGACGATGGTCATGCCCGCCATCACAGCGGACGCGGGGTTGGTGCCGTGCGCGGAGACGGGGATGATGCAGACATTGCGGTGGGCGTCGCCGCGGGAGCGGTGGTACTCGCGGATGGCCATCAGCCCCGCGTACTCGCCCGAAGCGCCAGAGTTGGGCTGCAGGGACACCGCGTCGAAGCCGGTGATGGTGGCCAGCTGCGCCGCCAGGTCATTGAACATCTCCTGGTAGCCCTCCGCCTGGTCCAGGGGCACAAAGGGGTGCAGGTTGGCCAGCTCGGGCCACGTGATGGGGATCATCTCAGAGGTGGCGTTCAGCTTCATGGTGCAGGATCCCAGCGGGATCATGGAGTGCACCAGCGACAGGTCCTTGTTCTCCAGCCGCTTCAGGTACCGCAGCAGCTCATGCTCGGTGTGGTACGAGTTGAAGACGGGGTGCGTCATGAAGGAGGAGGTGCGCGCAAAGTCGCCCAGGGCGGGGCCCACAGAGGGCGCCAGCGCCTCCGCGGTGAATCCGGGCTCTTTGCCGTCGGTCAGCACGCGAAACAGCGCGTCCACGTCGCTCAGAGTGGTGGTCTCGTCCAGGGAGACGGAGACGGTGGAAGCGTCCAGCTGGCGCAGGTTCATGCCCGCAGCCACGGCGTCGGCGCACACCTTGGAGGCGTCGCCCACCTTGATGGAGACGGTGTCGAAGAAGGCGACGGAGGGGACGCCCAGGCCGAGCTTGGCGGCTCCCGCCGCCAGCACCGCCGCCAGGCCGTGCACGCGGTCGGCGATTTCGGTGAGGCCCTTGGGGCCGTGGTACACGCCATACATGGCGGCGATGTTGGCCAGCAGCGCCTGCGCCGTACAGATGTTGGAGGTGGCTTTGTCGCGGCGGATGTGCTGCTCACGCGTCTGCATGGCCATGCGCAGGGCGGGCTTGCCCTGGGCGTCGCGGCTGATGCCGATGATGCGCCCCGGCAGCATGCGCTTGTAGTCCTCGTGGCACGCCAGGAAGGCGGCATGGGGGCCGCCGTAGCCCATAGGCACGCCAAAGCGCTGGGCAGAGCCAATGACGATGTCAGCACCCCACTCGCCGGGGGGAGCCAGCTTGGTGAGGGCCAGCAGATCGGTGGCCACCACCACTTTGATCTTGGCGTCGGCAGCGCGCTTGGCCAGCGCGGCATAGTCGTTGACGGAGCCGTCGGTGGCGGGGTACTGCACCAGCACGCCGCACACGTCCTTGGCCAGTTCAAAGGCGGACTCATCGGCCACAACGACCTCCAAGCCCAGTCCGGTGGCGCGGGTCTGGCACACCGCGATGGTCTGGGGGTGGCACTTGCTCTGGCGAAAAGGAAAAAAATAGAATAATTTTGAATTTGAGTAATCGTCGTTGGAGAACATTATTTTCAGGAAGAAAACGAGGCAGGAAAAAGTAATATAGTTAAGGTAATTATACTACTCACCGACACCAGGAACTTGGGCTTCTTTCCACGAGCCACGGCGGAGCACATGGTCATTGCCTCTGCGGCGGCGGTGGCCTCATCCAGCAGCGAGGCGTTGGCCATCTGCATGCCAGTCAGATCGCACACCATGGTCTGGTAGTTCAGCAGCGACTCCAGGCGGCCCTGTGCGATTTCCGCCTGGTAGGGAGTGTATTGAGTGTACCATCCAGGGTTCTCCAGAAGGTTGCGGAGGATGACGGGAGGGATGTGCGTCCCGTAGTACCCCATGCCGATGTAGCTCTTCAGCACCTTGTTCTTGGCGGCCATCTCCTTGAACTGGTCCAGGAAGACGCCCTCAGTCATGCCCTCGTGGTACTTGGGGCCCAGGGGCATACCGTCGGAGCGTCGGATGGCCTTGGGCACGGTGGCGTCAATCATGGCGTCCAGAGAAGGGAAGCCGCAGAACTCGGCCATGGACTGCGCCTCTTCGGGGGTGATGCTGTTGTGGCGGGGCTCAAACCTGGGGAGAAAACAAGGGGCACAAAATTTGAGGCGGTGGTGGTTTTTGTGAACGAATGAATATTTGAGAAATAAGAGGGGAGTGAAGGGGCGAACCTGTCGCTGGGCCTGAGGGCCTGCACGCTGATGGAGCGCACGCTGCCGAAGCGGGTGAGGCCGGAGAGGCCATGGTAGCGCAGATTGGTGAGGGGGCCTGCAAGCAGCACAAAAAGTAGTAGACACCTGAGAAATGGAATCGAGGGGGGTGGGGACCAATGCGCTACGCCATCGGGCCCGATGCAAAATAATTGGCGGTGGATTGCCGAGGAACAGCGGGAAATAGGGTGGTAGGACTTGGTGGTCGGTCAGCGATCTTATTTCGATAAATCTGCTGCACGGAGGTGATCGGTCGAAAATAACTGACCTCCCAGAGTGCTGGTGCGGAAAGGGGTGGTGGTGAACGCCCGACGGGAGCCCAGGCCCAGTGCATCGCTGGCAACGGTGGTAGCAGATGATTGAGACTCTGACACTGTGCCAGAGACGGCACGCTTCAAGAGCGCCCCGAGACGCGTCACGGAGCGACTCCTCGACATGATGATGAATTAAATTAATTAATAAGCGTAGTAGGAGAGGATATTATTGATGTGTGTTTCTCCATGCTATGCGGTGTGCTGCGCTATTTGTGCTCACCCACGAGCTCTATTTCACGAAATAATGCATTATAATACCTTTTAAATAGTGTGCGAACGCCTGTGACCCGTGCGAGAGGTCTTCAGAGCTCTTGGGCTAGCTTGAAAACAAATCAAAACGTCTTTCTCCGCGCCTCTCTGACTGCTGATCCGCGATGAAGATCACCAGGACCGAGGCGTTTGATATCTTGGGCCTGGAGGTGAGCCCACAACATGCATAAGTCATAATTAAAATATTGAATTATTGAAATTCAATATCTCATCTCTGGGAGCCGGAAGAAGAGCAGCCGACCTTTTTACTATTGTATTCTTCTTATTTGTTTATCATTGGGCGTTATAAACCCCACTACGCGCCCTCTTCTGACGTTTTCAGCACTGCCCAATATGTTACCGCTCCATTTTTTCTTCTTGTTTTCCTCCCCCCTATGCATCCGTATTTTCTCCTTGTCCTAATAACCAAACCCCCTCTGCTTCAGGTGGACTCGTCGGAGGCCCAGATTCGCTCCGCCTACCTGAGCCTCTCCAGGCAGTGGCATCCCGACAAGCACCCCGAGGAGACTAAGGTGGAGGCCACGCAGAAGTTTCAACGCATTTCAGCGAGTTACCTGAAGCTAAAAGACAACGAGCCGGACTTGGACTCTGAGGACGAGTACGACGATGAGGGCGGCGACATGTACGACTTTTTCGCCGCCATGTTTGCGGAGATGATGAATGAGCGGTAAGAACCACCCTTTCTTACGTTTTATGTTTCAGGCTGATGGGCGGTCAGGAAGGCTCAGATTTTGCAAGAAATCCTTTATAGTTTCAACCCTAGATTGGTTGTTTCCCTTCATTTTTTGGCTCGGTCCCTGAAAGCTTTTAATTTTTTTCGTTTGGGAGCAGGATGGGCGAAGGGCGGTACGGCGGATACGGTGGCGGTGGATACGGGGGGGGCGGGCCGCGTTTCGGCGGCGGCGGCGGCCCCTTTGGCGGCCGCGGCGGCCCCTTTGGCGGGCACGGCGCTCGCGTCATATTCACAAACGGGGGGATGTTTTATGTGCCTGACGACGACCCATATGACGATGACGATGATGATGAGGAGTGGTACACGGACAGCGAAGAAGAGGAGTACGATGAGGAGTACTATGCGAGAAAAGAGGAGCAGCGGAAGGAGCGGGAGAAGCTGGACCGGGCACAAGCAGAGGTGGGAGCTATATATCGTGTTCTTAATCTTCCAGAGAAAGAAAACTGATGATCTGCTGGCATCATGTTTACATTTATTTCTGGTAGTAGAGCCTACTTTTATGCTGAATTTATTCTCGTCTCCCTTTATTTTCTCCCATCCCTTGCAGCACGCCCGCACCGCGAGGCTGGAGACAATGGCGCGCGAGGCGCGGGGTAAGTGGTTGGCGCAGCTGGGGCGGTTGACCCGGGTCTCTGTGACCAACACCACCATCGCCGTCGACGCAGACCACCGGGGCTCAAGAATGGCGCACTTCAGCGGGGGCCACGTGCCCGTGACCTTCATCTGGCAGCTAGAGTACCGATGCGTGGAGGACCACGCCCAACCTGGGCCGTGGTTGGGTCTTTCTGTGCCGGTAAACGAAACTATGTCGGTGACGGTGCCAGGGCTGGTGCCAGGCACCCACTACTCGTTCAGGTGAGATACATATATGTAAAACTTTGAATACCGCTGAAAAACCACCACGGTTTTATTTATATTGATATACAAATGTTGTTATTTTGATATAATATTAATATTTTGCTAATTCTTTTGCATTTCAATTTGTAGGTCTCGCACCTGCGTGGTGGAGTCGGACGGCTGTGTCACCACGGGTGACTGGAGCGTGGAGGTGAAGCACATGACCAGCGGCAATGCCCCGCCGGCTCAAAAAGCGCCAGCGGCAGCAGCACCAACGGAGGGCACAGGAAAGAAGGGTAAGAAGGCGCAGCGGCGGGCGCGGCAGCAGGAGCAGACGACGCGCAAAGGGAACCACCAGCCGGAGGGCCCCTCTGCGGAAGAAGTGGAGGCTACCGCGGCGGCGGCGGCAGAGCGGGAAGCAAAGCTCAAAGCCGTCATGGATGCTGCAGCTGCAGACTACGCTGCTGCTACCGCTGCGACCGCGGCCCGGGCACAGAAGGAGCAGGCTGAGAAGGCGAAGAAACAGCCCCAGCAGCAGCAGCAGCCGGCGGCAGCGGCGGCCAACGGCAAGTCGAAAAATAAGGGAAAGAACGGAAGCCCCGCAACGAGGGCGACGTCCCCCACCCCGCGGCCTGCATCAGCCAAGCGCCAGCCGCCGCGCCAGCAGCCCCGCCAGCCCTCTGCCCCGACGTACCAGCCGTTCCAGCAGGCGGCAGCACCGCCGCCTCCTCGGGCCGCCGATCTGCCGGCCATGCGGGCGCCCATGCGGGCGCCCATGCGCCGAGACGAAGTGGCCACCGCATTCTTCCACCCTCCCGTGCACCCCTCCCACCACGTCTCATCTGACATCGCTTCGCAGGCGAGGGCCATGGGCTTGACGGAGGCAGCCTACCTCGACTACCTAGAACAACAGGAGCTGGAGGCGGCCATCGCGGCCTCCATGGCGGAGGCGCAGGCGCAAGCGTCGTTTGGGGAGGAGGAGCATTACGAGGAGGATATTCTGCTTGCCCCCTACATGCCGTTCGCTGCTGCTGCTCCATCATCAGCACCAGGGGTTCCTCCGCCGCCGCTGTCGTTTGGAGCGCCAGCGCCGGTGGCGCCCCCCGCGGCCCTTTCGGCGGAATTTCCTTTCCGAGGCGGACCTACTGCTGCCCCCCACCCCGAGCTGCGCTCGATGGAGGATATCCTGGGGGCATTGGGAGGCTACGGCGGCAGCTTTTCCGCTGCTGCCGGCTGGGGCGCGACCGCGCCGGCTGCCGCCGCCGAGCCTGTTTCGCTGTTTGCACAGGGTGGTGGTGGGGCGCACGGCCAGGCGCCGCCCCCGCCGCCAGGGGCCAAAGAGCAGTCGACGGCAATGCGGGGACTGTTTGCCGACGAACAGGCCAGCTTGGAGGAGCTGATGCCGTACTTCCTGTTCCAGAAGGCTTGAGTACCATATACATAAATTAACTGAGCTTTGTACCATATAAAAACAACGAACATTCATTTGCCCTTTAATTGAAGAATTAAGAATTAAAGGATGCCTCTGCTTGAAAAAACTATATAGTTTTATTTCATATACCTCTGTACCATTACATTGTAAACTTGATTCATTCTATATCATCATCATTGGAAAAAAACTAGTGGTGCTTTACGCAGCGTGGTGCTTTCGACCGAAAAAGAAAGGACACAGCGCGCGCAGCATGCTTGCAAGCAATCCCTCTTGCGCCCGCGGAGGTTCTTCCCTGTCATCCTCTTCAAACTCCTCACGAACGCCCTCCCGCAGCCTTTCTTCAATAGTAGCATCCTCGTCACCATCGTACAGCCCAGCCCCGCTCTTCCCAGCCTTGTCCAGCACCCCTTTAAACGCTCCGTCATTTGCCTGCCGCTCCTCACGCAGAGAGCGCCTCACAGCCGCCAGCTCCCGCGCGACGCCCACATCCCCAGGCGCCGCCCGCTGCGCCGCCACGAGGTCCGCCAGGGCGGCGTCCGTCTGCCCCAGCGCGTGCCGCGCAGCCCCGCGACGAAACAGCGCTTTGGCGTTGCCGGGGCTCTCAGCAGCCGCCTGAGAGGCTGCCCCTATCGCTGCGTGGTAGTCCCCCAGCTTGAGGTGGCAGGCGGCGGTATTGAGCAGCGCGGGGACGCGCGCATCCACTGCCCTGTCGTAGTGAAAGCCTTGCAGCTGAATCAGCAAATCTTCGTCCACAAAAGAAAGTGCAATGCTGTACCGCCCCAGCGCATCTTTGTACCGCCCTTCTTGGAACGCCACGTTGCCCTCTGCCCGCCGCCGATCCGCCGCCTCCAGGCGCTCCTCGTAGGTCATCCTCGATTGAGACAGGTTCTCAGCGGGGAGCTCAAAATCAAGAAGATCGATATCGTACACAAGGTGGGCGTTGGGAGGGACGGTGGGGAACGAAAAATTGCCCTTTTCGCCAAACCCGTACTCTGGGGTCACCCACACCGCGGCGCTCTCCCCTACGGCCATGGAAGCGACCGCAAGGTGGAGGCCCCGCTCTCGCATGGTAGTGTCTGTGTAAGGGGGGAGGAGTAGGTGAGATGAGGGTGAACGTACAGATCAATTGATTACACGAGCAAGCATCATTTGTTTTGGAAAAGGAGAGAAGAGTGGCGGCGGCGGCAGTGTCGTGCGCTCACCTCGGCCTGCAACCACCATCTGGGGCTCGCCCGACGTGGACTCCTGCCTGGTGTCCATGAAAACCTCCCCCGACTCGACGAGTTTCCCGACGTAGTGCACTGCAACGGCAAAAAGTGGGGTGGATTTTTCATACATCAAGTTGTGATCATTCAGATTACGACGTTAATGCGCCCAATTGTACGTACGACCCACCTAGGCATCGTGCATGTAAAGGGGGCGTTGCCCCTGTGCCTGTGCGCGTTATTCTTTTACGGATCCCGCCATCTTCTGAAATGTTTATTACGTCTGCAGGTAGCGGCGCCACCGGCGCCCCAGCACCATCTTGATGGTCCATTGTACCACCGAAATTATAAAATGTTAAATAAAATAAACTTGATTTGAGGAGACAGGCGCTCAGTCAATGGTGGTTTCTATTCAAAAGAAATTGCATGGGAGGGGCTGATGATGGGAGGAGCAAGGTGAGCTAGGCCTTGAGGACACGCACAGCCACTCAGAATTGTTATTTCAAGGGAGCTGCTGGACTGTCAGCGGTCATGGCAGCAAATATATCACCTTGGAGGACGCTGCTCCCTGTGTCACTTCTCCTGCTTGCCTTCCTCTGCACCACCCAAGCGCAAGCTGAGATCGCAGAAACGCGAAATATTCTCCAACCGTCACCCGAGAGCGGAGGGGGTTGCTGCTCACAGCTAGCAGCCCGTGGTTTCGTCTCCAACAACATGCCTGTGGTTGTAATTACATCAGGCGGCCCCATTCCTGAAGACAAACGAGAGGTCAATGCCACAATTTGCACGTGCAGCTTTAGCGACGCAGAGAATGAGGTGAGCAATTGTGAATAATAAACCGTCCCTTGGTTTCATCGCCACTCGCAATAGAAGCCCCTCAAGACCGCAATATTCCTTACATAAAATTGAACTGTAGGCTCCTCTGGTAATAATTAATATACTGTTATTTGCAGGAGTATTTGGGGGAGACAGAGATCAATGTGCGCGGCTCCAGCTCGGCCTTTAACAAAAAGAAGAGCTTCAAACTCAAGCTGCAGGAGTCGGCCGAGTTTCTGGGCATGCCAAAAGACAAGGAATTTATTCTGTATGGTCCTGAAATCGATAAAACCCTCGGCATGCGGAATTATCTGGCCTACAACCTGGCGAGGGAATCGGGACGGTATGCCAGCAGAACCGTTTACTGTGAGGTATATCTGGTAGACAACAGGGCGGTGCTGGGCGCGCAGCACTACAAGGGGGTCTACATTGGTCTGGAGAGGGTGGAAAGGGTGAGATTTCTATCTCGAATGTCGTGCCAAGAAAAAAACAAGGAAGAGCGCTCAAATTCTTAAATTTGCCATTTGCGCTGCGCAGGGGAAAGAACGCGTCGATATTGCAAAGCTGGAGCCTTCTGACCTCTCTGGAGGGTACATTTTTCAATACGACAACGACAATATTGTTGCTGGTGACGTAACATTTGGGCCTCTGCCTGGGTGGGTGAACCCATTCATCTTCAAGGACCCAGAAGAGATTCCTGATGGGGGCGCATGGCTGCTAAAGTACCTCTCAGACTTTGAGGCCGCGCTGCAACAGCCCAACTCTAGCTACGCCTCCTTCATCGATCTTCCGGCGTTCATCGACTACATGTTGCTCACGGAGCTCACCAAGAACCCAGAGCAAGTTTTTTAAATAATTTTAATTGGCTGTTCTGATAATTATGGTTTTTTGTGTTTTTTTTGCTCAGCACATTTCCGTCTTCAATGCCATGCAGCGGCTACCGAGGCTCAACGTACATGTACAAAGACACGGAACAGCCGCTGGCAATGGGCCCTCCCTGGGATTACAATGGTGAGAAACAAAGATCCCACTTTATTTATTTTTTTCATCCTCTCAAATAAAACAAATTATTGTGTGGAAGAAACTAATGCAATTTTCTTTTATTGTTCCATCGTAGAGGCATTTGGATTATGCTGTGGGTACCCTATCGATGGCTGGCAGCGTGAGGGCGCCTCTGGGCCTGGAGTCAGCCGCGGTTCTGCGATTTCTCCAAACGGATGGCGCTTCAACATCTGTGAGGACCAAGAGAGGTGCCTGGTGGACCCAGGAGACGGCACCTCTCGCTGGTGAGTGCACGCATGCAGGCTCATAAAACGGAAACTGCAGCGACGGCGTTCCAGTTTTCAATTCTTTGCATTTGCATTTGCAGCAACCTCAGTTACTAAACCGAATTCTCATTTTTTTTTCTAATTTTATTCTTCAGGTACCGGCAAATGTGGAAAGATGCCAGCTTTCAAGATGCTGCTGCAGCCCGCTGGACACAGCTACGGAGCGGGCCATGGAGCGATGCTGGACTGGAGACAATTGTCAGCACAGCCTCTTCCATAATTGAAGGATCGGCTGGACGCAATTTTGCTGCTTTCCCGGAGGTGCTCGGCGCCGGCGTTGACGGCGAGGCAGCATGGAGGACGGCGGTGGACGAGATGTGGAGCTGGCTGCAACAGCGCGTGGCATGGATGGACGGCGCCTGGGGGAACAGATCTGCTACCGTCATTGAAGCAGCTAACAGCCAAAAATATTGAAATTCTTGGGCTGCAGTGCGCCGCCTCTGCAACCGCTCGCTCATGTTGGTCATCTTTCTTTTCCTGTTGATCGTGGTTTTTTGGCTAAGAAAAGCTCGTTTAATATTAAAATTGCACCTAGTTTGATCAAAACATTTAAGCGGCTGTTCAAGGAGAGTCTAGGTCGCTAAAATTATGGCGCGATTATTATTTCGCTTCCCTTGAAAGGCGCACGCTGAGAATAATTGCGCATTATATTAATTCTTTTCTAAATCAAAGATGAGACAAGGAATTACAACCGTTCATTGCACGGCGTCCACTTCATATCGCCCCACCACCGTTGTGGCCCGACCTTTTTACAATCTTGGCAGCAGAGCTCCAGCAAAACGCATTGTGGCCCCGCCGCTCTGTGAGTGAATCATATCGATACAGTCATACTTATTCATTGGGGCCACGTCGCTGGGAATGCCGTATTGAGAGTCTCACTCGGGGTTTCGATTCATGTCTCTCTTCCTTTGCGCAGGTGCCACCCCTGACGGCCAACAGGCCTTTGGGCATGCTGCGCCAGAGGTCGCCGCTCACCAGGTACGAACCCGACCACGCACCAGGCGCGGCTTCAAGCCCTCAAACTCAGATTTTTTTACTGACGCCTCGTATTTTTCGTCGCCCTGCAGGCTGACTCCCCTGGCGAGGCCCCAGGCCCGCGGCGCACGGCATGGAACAAAGGCGCTCAGGTGCCTGACTCGGTACGCAAAACCATCTCCAAAGGCCTCAAGGAGAAGTGGCAGGACCCCGAGTACCGGGAGTCGCAGTCAAATTCTCGGAAGGGCAAACCAGCGTGGAACAAAGGGCGCACCCTGAGCGAGGAGACCCGCGAAAAGATGCGCCTGGCCAAGCTCAACAGCTCCCACAGCATGGCCACGCGGCAGAAGATGAGCGCGGCGCGGCGGGGTAAGCCCCTGTCCCCGCAGGCGGCCTCCATCGTGTCCGCCAAGCTCACGGGCAAGCCCAAGAGCGAGCAGCACAAGCAGAACATCGCGCTGTCGCAGCGCAAGCGCCACTCGGCGGTGCGCGTGCTAAAAGCGGTCGAGGCAGTGTACGAGGCAGCAGCGCAGCAGGAGGCCGCCGCCGGCACCCGCGTGCCCATGGGCGTGATGAAGCGCGGCAAGGCGGACGCGCTGAATGCGTTCAAGTCTGAGCTGCGGGAGTACCGGTCGCTGCAGGAGGAGCTGTCCCCTTGGACGCAGGCATTTGTGCAGCGCCACAGCCGCAAGCCGACGATGATGGACGTGCAGCAGACGGGCATCGAGTGGCTGATCACGCGGTACAAGCAGTACGTTGTCCTGCGGGAGCGCATCTTCAACGAGAGCAGCCTGCTGCGCAGCAAAATTGGCGGGGCGGGGGGAATACCACCCAGCGCCAATGACTCGCTCTCCTCGGGGCCCATCAACGCCAACGGGCCGTCGGTTTCCCAGGCGCGCGCGGCGGTGGTGACCCGCATGTCTGCAGCCATGGAGTACAAGAAAAGGAAGCAGGAAGTCGCGGCGGCGGCGGCGGCAGCGGCACTCAGGCAGGAGGAGGGAGGCCTGGAGGCTGACTCTACCGGCTCCGTGCCTGGAGCAGTGGCCGCTTTGGTGCCGTCCACCCCCCCGCCGATGGCTGCCAATGCCATGCCGATGGGGCAGGCTTCGCCTCGTGTGCGCGCGGCCATGCAGGCGGCAATGGACTATCGCAAGCTGAAAGCGCAGGCAACCAAAGCCAAGGTTAACGTTGCTGCGGTGGCAGCAAAGTCTGCCTGGAACACTTGCGCTGGGGTGAACGGAGCTGCCATCAGGACCGGCGTTGCTGCTGCTTCTGCCGCTGCTGCTGCTGCTTCCACATCCAATGGCGCATCCTCTGGCTCGGATGGGTCGGCAAACAGCACTGCCGGTACCGGAGCTGCTGCTGCGGCTGCCGTGGAGGCGCCCAGCTGCGCTGTGCCGAGCGATCTGTTGCATGCTCAGGCGGCCGCTGCTCGGGCCTTCCTTGAGGTGCGCCAGGCGGAGGAGCAGGTGCGGAGGGCGCTGCGGTTGGATAACGCTTCTGATGCCGAGGAGGTGCCGCCGGTGAGAACCGTAGCTGGAGCCGGCGCATGAAAGATTTTGCCTATGAGAATAAAAGGGGGGTTTCGATAATTATTTCCACCTTGAATATGAGATACCGAACTAAATCATTCTAATTTTGTATCGAATTCCAACAATTGACCATTTTTTTTTGAGAAGACAAATTACTTGAAATTTTTGATTATTTGAACTGCCGGTTGTTGCATTTTGGTTTAATATCTTTCGCAATCGAGCAGTACAGCTGACCACTGATACCAATCAACGGTTTTGGACGGATTTCACACCTAAAATTTGATTTGATGGTGATCTTGTGCGAAAAAATGGCATGTTGCCAAATTATGTTTATCTTTTTCTTGAAGTACAACGCATTTTTCATCCCAAGACAGCATGGAAATGCATGCAAAGAGCAGTATACTGAAGAATCGGGTGCACAGCGAGTGCGCTCTCATTGCTTACGGCTGTGAGGAAAAGGCGAAACGTAGGGCGGCATTCGCTCTGCCGGGCACGTGCCAGGGACAGCGAATACTTCCCTCCGCTTGTGCCAGATGCGTCAACTGCCGTGCTCCCCCCTCCGTCGATAGAAAGAGACCATGGCCATCAGCCTCTGGAATTTTTAATCTGTTGTTATCTATTCAAAATTTCTGGGCGTCCAATTCGTTATTCACAAAATTTGAAAATTTGGAGCCATTGTCATTGATTTTCCACATTTTATAACTGCATTCGTCTATCAAGGCGCGTTCACGCGCAGAGAGACAAGATGAAACGACAAAGCCAGCCCTTAAATGTTGGAATCTCTGCAAACTCTTCACACAGTGAAGTGCTGAGCTTCCTTGCGGGCCTTCTGACAGTGCGTCAGTACAGTGATGTGAGTGATTGTCGCAGAAAGGCAACCTGTTCGGGGGCCCCGAGACATGTTCGAAAATTATTCAACAATGCTGCCCAGCACTCTCTCCCCCACGCCTTCTGGCTGGAGGTTGATGATCATAGTGTACACGATGCAAATGGGAAGCACTGCAGCCTTGGAAGGGCTTCTTCTTTCAAGTTCGTTGTTTCCGATCTTGTTGTTGAGTTTTTTTCAAAATATCATCGCTCACTAATTTGTGGTTTCCATCGCCCCTGCAGGTGACCGATGTCTGGGTGGAAAGCCAGCATGAGCCCGACGGCCACCAGCTGCTCAGCTGCGAGATCAACGACCTGCGCGCCCTTGGCTTCACCGGCCAAGTTGCAACCAAGCTTGACAGGCGCCTGAAAGAGGTGCGCCTCGCGCTGGCTGCCATCTCGCCCGACACCTCCAGCGAGGAGGACCCCGAATCCGGCAACACCACCTCCACCCCGCTTGTCGAGTCTGCCGACCCTGCGCCTCAGGAGATTGATCTGGCTACCACCGACCCCGCCTCCTTGCCGCTGCAAAAGCGCGGCCGCGGGCGCCCCCTTAAGGCCGGCGGCCGCCAGTCGCGGCTCAGTCAGCGCCTGGACGCAGCGGCAGCGGTGACCATGAGCTCTGACGACAGTGACGCTGCACTGGTTGGCAGTGGCCGCCGCCGCACGCGCCTTGGCGTCTCCCGCCTGGCTGCGGTGGAGAAGGCGGGCGCGCGTATCCACGAAGAGGACCCCGAGGACGTTCCCTCCAACCCTGACGAGTATTCTCCTTCGGACGAGGATGAGGAGAACGCTGGCGCCATGGGAGCCTCCGAATCTGATGAGGAGATGGCGGCCGTGCCCACCCGTCGCCGTGCTCGTGGCCGCCGCCAGGCTGCTGTTGCCGACACCCAGGTACGTTTATCAACTTGATTAAAGAGGGTTTGTATGCTCTCTGCAGCTGATGTGACGGAGTTCGTTGCATACCAAAGATTGTTTGTATACTAAATTAAGAATCCCATTCGCTCTAATTTTTCAGATTGACGATATGGAGGTGGACGTGGACGAGCGCACAGAGGAGCCTGACGATGGCGTAAAACCGGACAACTCTGAGTGGGATCGCTCTGTGCGGGAAGGGCTCGAGGCCATCCTGAAGCAGCTGCCTGCGGAGCACCTGAAGCACATTGTGATCGAGGAGTCCTGGCCTGACAAGATCTACAAGTACATCCGCAAGAACGCAAATGGCATGTCGGAGGTGAGCCCTGGCTTTTTCTTTCTTTGGCGGTGGTTGTTGCCATTCCATTACAACAGGAAGTCGCTGCCAGAGTTTTCGCTCTGGCCCTAGAACCCTTTTACTCACGTATCTTTCTCGCTGTGCATCATTCAATAAATTGCAGACCAAGGAGCGCCCCCGCGCCACCATGGCGCCCAAGATCGTCAAGATGATGCTGGACAACACCCTGGAGAAGGCGCCGGCTGAGGAGGGTGGCACCACCTGGGAAGGCATCGACGAGTACCTCACCAAGTACGTGCCGGAGGAATCTATCGTTGCCTACCTGGAAAACACGCTCAAAAAGCACTTCGCGGTGACCCCCCACATCACCGACACCCGCCGCCTGTTGTGGCGGCTTTGGTGCCGGCCGCTGCCCCGGGACGGGCCCAAGGAGGCCAGCATCGGGCAGATCACCTTCCCGCTGCACTACGTCGGCCGCGCCACCAAGCTGCACTGGGACACGACCTGCTACAACTGGGGCGAGGAAGACAAGGAGGGGGAGCCTTTCCTGGAGATGAAGTACTTTGTGGAGCAAATGGCGACAGCCAACGCTTCGGAGGCGGCCGTGAACGCTGCTGCCGCTGCCAACGTGGCTGTGAAGCCTGAACCTGATGGCTCCAGCATGCCGACCAACCGGCCCACCGGCGCGGAGCTCATTTTGGCGGCGGCGGAGGGCGACGACGACTGGGAGGACCTGTTCCAGGCGATGGTGGACCTGGGGCGGCTGAAGGGCGTCGAGATGCGGTGCCGCCTGGACAACCCTGCCAAAAATCTTCGCGTGGAGATGGTTTGCAAGTTTGGCGCCAACAAGGCGGAGTTGTTTGTCAACGGGTGCTACACCATGCGCAGCGGCGACGGCGTGCAGCTGCGCCAGGTGTGGCTGGACAAG
Source organism: Marvania coccoides (assembly GCA_963854735.1). Classification (NCBI taxonomy): domain Eukaryota; kingdom Viridiplantae; phylum Chlorophyta; class Trebouxiophyceae; order Chlorellales; family Chlorellaceae; genus Marvania; species Marvania coccoides. The sequence continues at coordinate 2,971,982 of OY978097.1, read as the reverse complement.
GTGCTGCAGGCGATGGACCACCTTCGGGGCACCCCCGTGCTGGACCACGACCTGGAGGCGCTGAACGAGCAGTGGGACAAATCCTGCGACGAGATGGAGGCGCGCCAGGTGGAGCTCGCGCTGGACCCCCCTCACCAGGTCAACATCAGGATGTTTGACCGCATCATGGCGTCAGTAGAGAACGCTGACCGCCCGATGGAGGCCGGAGTGCGGGATGAGTGCGAGGACCGCTTGGCGCTCACGCTGAAGCCCTACCAGCTGCGGGCGCTGAGCTTCATGCTGCGGGAGGAGCGCGCTGTGGGCGGCACCGCCCGCCACCTGTGGGTCAAGGTGCCGCTGCCTGGAGCGCAGCCCGGCGTGGAGTGCTACGTCTCCCCCTCGCTGTTCCAGATGTACGTCAGCAAGAGCCCCACCGCCACTGGCATCGCCCTCGGCACCGGCGGTGGTGGCGGCTGGCAGGCGCTGGAGATGGTGAGTTGTTTTATAGCTTAATTTTGTTTGTTGGTATGCTCCTTGATGCAGATAATGTTTCTAATGTTCTCCGCCGTTTTTATTTTTCTTTCTCTCCCTCCAGGGCATGGGCAAGACCGCCGTCATCATCGCGGGCATTGCTTTCAACCCCCCGCCCGCCGATTGGCGCCGCGCCCGCACCTGGAAGCCGTACGACGCCTCCGACCACATGCTGACCATCACCGAGAACATGCCGAGGGGCGGAACGCTCGTGGTGGTGCCCCAGACGCTCATCAGGCAGTGGGAGATGGAGATTAACAAGACGCTGGACGTGCCTGAGGAGCTGACGGTGCTGCGGTGGGTGGAGGGCAGTCGCACGACCAACTGCGCTGACATTGCCGCATATGACGTCGTGCTCACCACCCCCCAGCTGGTCACCAAGAGCTCCACGCTGTCCAGCATCTGCTGGCATCGTGTGGTGGTGGACGAGGCGCAGCTGAACGCGGGGTCGCTGATGAAGAGCGGCTCCCTGATCAGCACCCACCGCTGGATTGTCACCGGCACCCCGTGCAACGCCCTTCCCGAGACCATCGCCCCCTCGCTGGAGTTCCTGCGGCTGGGAGGGTTTGAGGCGGCCCAGAGGTACCTCCCGCCAGCGCTGGCCACCGTGCTGCGTTGTGCAATGCTGCGGTACACCAAGGACGGCTTGATCGACGGCGCCAAGAACCTGGAACTGCCGCCGCTCACCGAGCGCGTGGTGGCCTGCCACCTGAACGAGCAGGACGGCGTGGACGAGCGCTCAGAGGCACAGGAGGCGTACATCACCCTCACGAAGAAGGTGACGTCGGCGCTGAAGGACATGAGCGCGCTGATCACACAGTCGCTGGAGGACGTGCTGGGTGAGTTGAATAAAATAATAGCATGGCAGCCTTTGCAACTGCTGAAATGCGACATAATTCGGCGTCTTATCTTGCGCGATGCCCTTTTTCTAACAACTCGACATTTGCTCTGTTTTCCTTTGTACCTTGCATAGCTGACCGCACCGCGCTGGCCCAGCTGGCCACCGAGAGCAAGAAGATCAGCATGCCCATGCTGAAGAGGCTGGTGCCCAAGATGCGCTCCATCGTGGGCGGCGGCGCCCCTGTGAAGACCGAGGAGATGGTGTACGACCCCCGCAAGGGCAGGGATGTCTTTCAGACCCGCCACTTCACGTCCAAAGCGGAGGCCGTGGTGGCCGACCTGCAGCGCCTCAAGGACGACGACTCTGACGCCAAGGTGTTGGTCTTCTCCGAGTACAACGAGCTGCTCAAAACCATCGCCTCGCTGCTGCCTGACATCGGTCTGGATCACCGCTCACTGTTAGGCTCCACCTCGGCCAAGAAGCGCGGGGAGGCCATCGAGGCGTTCATGAGCGACCCCCCCACCCGCGTGTTCCTGTTGGGAGCCAAGGTGGGCGGCGTGGGCATCACGCTGACCGCGGCAACGCACGTATACATCTGCGAGCCGCTCATGAACCCGGCGCTGGAGCTGCAAGCGGTGGGGCGGTCCCGCAGGATGGGGCAGACCAAGCCGGTGACCGTTACTCGGCTGTACACCAGGGAATCGATCGAGGAGCGTGTGCGGACGATGTTGACGCGGCGGCACTCTGCGACGCCACAGGCCACCGCCACGGCGGCCAACGTGGCTGCGTCAGAGTTCAAGTGCTCGCTGGCGGACATGGTGGAGCTGCTGAAGACGGAGCTCCCTGTTGAAGAGGACGAGGAGGAGGGAGAAGGAGTGGGCGGCAACTGAGCTCTTTTGTTCCGGCTGGCCTCGGCAAGTTTAGTTAGCTTTTTACAAGTATGTAGGACATGTGGACGAACACGTCCCCGACAAAATTACTATCTCAAGCAGCATGGTATCCGTTTCTTTTCTTTGACACTGAGTAGGAAAAAATCACTTCACTGACCATGCACCCATCAACCACAAACATAGGGATGAATGATAGGATTGGTTAGAACCGCACTGCCCCCGTTTATGTTTTTATTCCACCATTACCCTCTTCTGCCTTGTTAACCACCGATTTTGTACTACGTGTAATAGAACAATTGAGTTCCGCTCAGTTTTCAGCCTCCAATCAAATTAGGGAAGCAGCTGCAGCAGTATCACAGCGCCATGCCCAGCGCACTTGCCCAGCACTTTGCACGCGTATTTGCAGAGCTGCTCGTCATTTCCAATGGAAACGTGGGCATGCACACCAACTCAGGTCTCTGGTTGCTTCACAGCCAGCAGCAATACAGGAGCACCAGGTCTATTCAGCAACCTCATTTGCGACGTCACCCACTCCAGGCGCGACAGCTGCTCCATCGCCGCCTTGACTGCCGAAAGCTCTTCCTTTCCGCCAGGATGCCCCACGTAGCAGAGCACACTCAGCATGCCGCCAGGCGCCAGCACCTCGCAAGCCGCTGACACTGCCGCTAGTGTAGTGGGTACAGTTGTAGTTAATGACTTGTCGCCGCCAGGCAAGTAGCCCAAGTTGAAGCACACGAGGCGTGCTGTGCCCTTTTCTACCACTTCACCCATGCGGCTGTGGTCCATGAGGCGAAGGTCAAGGTAAGGTCGTGCTTCGGGCGGTAGTGCAGCCTCCAGCGCAGCGGTAGCGCTGTCTAGGGCGCTTTGTTGGACGTCAAAAGCGGTAATTTTGCCAAGATGGCCAACAGCGTGAGCGAGGAACACGGTGTCGTGGCCGTTGCCGCAGGTAGCATCCACGCACACATCTCCAGGCCGGACAATCGTAGACCAGAGCCCCTGGGCGATGGCTGGTAAGGATGCCTGCCACAGGAGTTTTTCCATGTTGCGAAGAGCGGGTGCGGTGCCGGGCAGCTGTTCAGTCGTTGAGGCGGCGGCTGCGCTGGTAGACAGCAGGTGTGATCTCCCGGGAGTGTGCTGCTTGGTGGCGTGCTTGGAATAAGCATGTTGTGATGGTGGGGCGAGCAAGCGATTCGTCATAAATTGCAGATCACATCGCTCGAGTGCGCGTGAAATGCAGTTGCACCTGTTCATCTGGAGGGTCATGGCCGATATATTGATGAGAAAAAAAATGAAAATTAAATGCAATTCATTTTCATTTCACCCCGTTTGACCAGCGTCACCCATGCCCAGCAGCTACCGCTAATATCTGGGCATATAGTGCATGGTGTCCGTTTTGCACCTGTTTGTACGTCGGTTGCGCCGTCGAGGAATCAGAAGCCTTACCTGTGGGCGGCGAGCTGATTAGCTTTTAGCATGGCGCTGCTTGTCGTACGTCCCCAGGAACTGAGGTTGAACCGGCGGATGGAAGGGGAGCTGCCTTACTGTGGCAGGGTGGCACGTCGACTTGCAGGTCTCTATAGGAGTGCCTTCTGTAGTAGACGTTACAACCATACGCAAACCTTAAACCTGTAATCATATATGAAAAAATATATCTCCACTGGCAATTTATTGTATTGTTATGAGCCCGTCAAATGATTGTCTGTCTAGCAACAACGCATTTCCAGTTTCTAGAGCAGCAGTGCCCCGAAGAAGCAAAGCGCCGCGGTGAGCAGCTGCGCCTTGAGCCCCATGCCGCTGCTTCCAGCGGGCGGAGGGGCGCTGTCGGTCGCATTGACGGTCGGAGGGGAGGCAGTAGTGTCCACAGCGGGAGGAGACGTGGTGTTCATGGCTGGAGGACCACCAGCTCCGGGAGGGAACCTGCTCTTCAGGCACTCGAAATAAATGGGTCGCATGGTGCCGTTGATGACGGCATCCTGCAGTTCCTCCTCCCTCGGGGTTGCATTCTCAAGCACACCTAAAAAACATAGTTTGAACAGAATAAAAGTATAGGAAAAATCAAGCGGGTCAAGTGAAAGCCAGACATTACCCGATAAAATAAAATTAAACCTTGCCTAAGTTGATCACTGCTTCCATGGGGTATGTGGAGTTTCGGGTGGCGCGGTCAGGGTCCCACCACACGATGTAGTATATGCCCACCGGGAGAGGCTCATCCTGTCCTGGAATCTCTGAAATAATGGACACGCGGTCGGGGTCGCAAGCAGCTATGTCCTCTGGCGTTGTGATGCACTGTGACTGCAGAGGAGACGGAAGAAAGAAGGTCTCCACCGGCCCAGCAGCGTACACCGAGCGATTGGCGACCTGCGGTTGGTTGCGGACGATGACGCCGTAGCCTTCAGGCACCTCAAAAGGCAGGTCTGCATTGGCTGCAGGGGCCTGGAAGCGCGGGTCTGAGGACGGGCCAAGGAGGGCAATGGAGGGGAAGAAGTCGGCAAAAGCAGGACACCCATTGGTGAGCGCGTACAGCGCCACCAGGGACTGCGAAGGGCCGTCTGCAGTGACCTCGAACGATGCAGCGTCGTAGGGGTCGGTGGCGTTGAGAATGGAGAGGAAGGCGCGGGAAGTCTCGATCGAGGGGTTCCACCCTAGAAGGAGTGAGGAAACAGCGGCGTGTGTGACTTAGTGTTTCGTCAAAATCGAAAAAACATTGAATATCACATATGACGGTTATTAGCTATAACCGTTGTTTGAGAGTAGAAGAAACCAGCATGGTCACACCTGCAGCAGCGTCCAAGGGGATCTCCAAAGGAGTCTCCAGAGACCAATCAGCGCCGCCGGCTGCCATCATCTCAGGCTCAAAGAAAGGCACGTTGCCGCACGCCAAGGGAAGCAGCATGGCAGCCACTAACGCGCATGCAAGGAGCCCGCTGAGCCAAGTCATAGCTAACTAACTCCTGGAAAGAGCTTATAAGAGACGAGCTTAATTGAAGGGGTACACTGGGCATGTGAAAATAAGAGACGGTCAGGCGGTGAGCAATTGTTACCTGCGTCATCAGCAAAGTAAGGACGCTGGTGTCCTTAATTGGCTTACCTGTTCTCACAATAAGACAACCGATCTGAGTTGTGGCTGAGTATAACAAACTAGTTTAGTATATTGGAAGCAAACCCAACCGGATTATTAGATTATCAATTGGAGTTGTATTTCAGTTCCCCCGCTCTATCCCGCAGTGGAATTATGCATAATAGTAAGAATTTGCGGGGCAAATGCGCTAACGGAGCCCTCACTAACGGAGCGGCGTCATGCCCACGTGGCAAAATTTGGTCACCGGGTGGAGACATTCCCTGCCTCGGCGAGCCAGTTAAAATTCTGATAAAAGCGCGATGGCATAAATGAGCGTGAAGTGGAGCTGATCAGCGCTCGCTCACAATTTTTGTTATCGATGATCACTCTTTTAAATGATGACAGATGGGCATTTTCAAAATTAAATTACGAAATTAAGTAGAAGAGAATGTTGCGGAGCTGCACAACGCTCCAGCATTCGGATTTTTGACTTTTTAAAGAGTGCAGAAAACATAATCCAATTTTACCAATGGCTGGAATCCCCAAGGAGAAGATCATTTTTGTCGATAAAGGGGTCAATTTGCTGGTCGATGCCTTCCGCTACGCTCCCAAAGCCCCCCCGGGCAGCCTGTTTTTCCTGACGCACGGCCATTCCGACCACTACACCGGTCTGCAGTTTGACTGGAGTGGAGGACCCATCTACTGCACCGCGCTGACCGCCCGGCTCATTTCCCACCTCCTCAACGTCCCGCCCACCGCTTTTCGGACGCTGACGCTCAACGCCCCCACGCAGCTGCCCTGCGGCGTGGAGGTCACCCTCATAGACGCCAACCACTGTCCCGGGGCGTGCCAGTTCCTCTTTCAGCTGCCGGACGGTCGGCGGATTGTGCATACGGGCGATTTCCGCTTTTGCAAGGCCATGCTGAGCTGCCCCCTGTTGGCGCGCTTCAAGGGGGCTGACGCAGTCTACCTGGACACCACATACGCCAACCCCAAGTACACGTTTTTGCTGCAAGAAGACAGCGTGCGCTACGTGGCCGACACCGTTGAAAGAATGCTGGAGGAGGACCGAGCTGCCGCCCGCCGCAGGCTGTACCTGATCACCACGTACGCATTTCCCCCCTTTTTTTCATTCATTGTTAAAATAAATAATAATATAAAAATAAATGATCTCTCACTTTTCCCCCTTTCTTCTCCTTCATTTTTACCTCCTGCAGCTACGTCATCGGCAAGGAACGCATCCTTGAGGCGGTGGCCGCGCGCTGCGGCGTCAAGATCTGCGTGTCCGAGCGCAAGGCGGGGGTCATGGCGTGTCTGGACCTCCCAGACGAGCTGTTCACAACCAATCCTGATGCAACTCCGGTGCACGTCGTCCAGTGGGGGTCTCTGGGTGAAACCTGGCCCTTTTTCCGCCCAAACTTCAAAGGCCCGGTGGAGTACGCTGCGGAGCGGGGCGCTGCGGGGGTGGTGGGGTTTGTTCCCACCGGGTGGACCCATGCCATGGGAAAGGAGCAGTTTCCAGTGTTCACCAAAGAAGACGGCGGCGGCAGCAACAGTAGCACGTGCAGCATCCACCTGGTGCCCTACTCAGAGCACTCGTCGTTCTCGGAGCTGCTGGAGTTTGTGGGGCACCTGCGTCCCGTGGAGGTTAGGTTCAGTTTTGGTATTGCATCTTGGATAACTGTAAAATAAGTTCAAAGTACTTATTAATTTTTTCTCGCTGTTTTCTTAGGTGATTCCGACGGTGAACGCCGGGGATGAGAAGTCGGTGGCCAGCCAGCTGAAGCACTTTGCGCGGGTGGTGGACCAGGACGCTGCCAAGGCCAAATTCATTTCGAAATTCACCAAGGTGGCAGCGGCGGAGCAGGCGAAAAGGGCGGCAGCAACCGGCGGTGGAGGTGGTTTAGCGGCTGCAGCCGATCCTCTTCCGATTGGCGCAGAGGTCGGCGAAGTTGTCGAGCTGCTGTCAGACGACAGCCGCGGCGGCGGCAGGGCAGCAGCAGAGGAAGAGGAGCGGACCTCAGGTGCCGTGGCCGGCCCTTCCACAGCGTTCTCAATCGACGTTATTGGAGGAGGCTTGGAGGATTGCGTGGCTGGCACTGCGGCGGACCCTGGTGGCCCTTCCAACGCAGATGGTGGCGGTGAGAGCACCAGCAGCGCAGCGGAGATGCTGGTGGGGTTGACAGACGGCGCACTGACAGCGCAACAGGCGCAGCAGCTGTTGGCCAAGGAGGGAGGCGACGTATCTCGCGCAGCAGACGCTTACTTCAGCGGGCGATGGCAGCCCAGCACAGCGGCGGCTGGAAAGGCCCCGAAGAGCTCTCCGCCTTCCAGCGCCACCAAGGGCAAAGGCTCTGGAACTAAACGTAAGCGCAATGAGCCTGACCCGGCGCAGCGCTCGATTCGGTCTTTTTTCGGCGGTGGGACCAAGACAGCGGCAGCAGCGCAGCAGCAGCAGTCTCCTCCCTCCGCCATTACACTCGTCGCTTCGCAGGAGACTGCGACCCCAGCAGCAATTCCAACCACCACACATATGTCCCTCACTTCCCCAAATTCTAAAGCAGCAGCAGGGCTGTCTGCTGCCGCTCCCAAGGACGCTGTGACCCTCCCTGTGACGCTCTACCACCCCATTCGCTGCGCCCCATGGTCCAGCGGCCAACCCACTCCCTACTTGCACCTGGCGCGCGCTTTCCAGGCCATGGACGCCACCACCAAGCGACTCGCGATAGGCGACACGCTGTGCAATGCCTTTCGCTCCGTACTGGCCCTCGCTCCCCAAGACCTCGCGCCGTTTGCCTACCTGACGGTGGGCAAGCTGGCGCCCGACTACGAGGGGCTGGAGCTGGGCGTGGGGGGGTCAGCGGTGGCTGGTGCTATCCAGGAAGCTTGCGGGGTGAGCCGCACGCGGCTGCGGGACATGTACAATCAAATGGGGGACCTAGGGGACGTGGCAGCAGCCTGCAAACGCACCCAAACGGTGCTGGTGGCGCCCAAGCCTCTCACGGTGGTGGGGTTGTATGCGGATTTGCGGGGGATTGCTGCAGAGCACGGCAGCGGGGCGGCGGGGCGGCGGAAAGCCACCGTGATGACCCTGCTGCGGCGGTGCAGGGAGGCTGAGACAAAGTACCTGGTGAGGACGCTAGTGCAGGCTCTGCGAATAGGTGCAAACTGGCGAAGCATGGTGCCGGCGCTCGCCAAGGCTGTGGCTATTCATCGGCGGCAGGCAGAGGCGCTGCAGCAGCAGCTGACGCAGGGGGAAGGGGGAAGCGAGGAGGTTCAGCTGCCGCCGCCCCCACCCAAATCCGAGCTGGACGCGGTGGCCGCAGCTGCGACTGCGGCGTTTCACTGCTGCCCCAATCTTGGCCTGCTGGTGGCGGCGCTGCTGACTGGGCCGCTGGAGGAGCTGGAGCAGCGCTGCAAGCTGACTCCAGGCGAGTTCTAGCTTGCTCCTATGTTTTACTCCTCATACATTGCGCTCATCTTAATTTTTACGTTTTTATCATTTTTTTAGGCGTGCCGATCAAGCCCATGCTGGCAAAAATTTCTAGGGGCGTGGAGGAGGCGGTGGTGCAGCTCCGCGCAGCGCCGTTTCTCGCAGAGTACAAGTACGATGGCGTGAGGGCCCAGATCCACGTCATGGCGACACCTTCCGCTGTAGCTGAGGGCGGCATCGCCCGCGCTGTCAAAGTGTTCAGCCGCAACTGCGAGGACCGGACAGACTCGTTTCCTGACGTGGCGGCGCAGGTTTTAGAGGCGATGGGGGGCGGTGGGGCACGTTCCTGCATTCTGGACGCTGAAGTCGTTGCAGTGGAAAGGGGCGCCAACAACGGCAGCGGCAGTAGTGGTAAAATGCGGCTGAAGCCATTTCAGGAGCTGGCCAACCGCCCCCGCACCGCCGTGGAGTTTGCTTCGCTGCACGACAAGTCTGTGTGCGTGTTTGTGTTTGACCTGTTGGAGCGCGATGGCGAGAGCCTGCTGAAGCGGCCGCTGCAGGAGCGCAGGGTGGCGCTGGCGCACGCGCTGCCCAACATGAAGGCTGGATACGTGCAACTGGCGCAGGGCATCGAGCTGGGTCCAGCTGTTAGTCCATCTGGTGGCGCTCACCACCATGAAGAGGCGCCTGCGCCAGGGGCTGCTGAGGTTGCTGCAGTGCAGCAGGCGCTGGCAGAGGCGCTGGCTGCGGGGGCGGAGGGGCTCATGCTCAAGTCTCTTTCCGCGCGGTACGAGCCCAGCAAGCGTAGTGAGCACTGGGTCAAGCTGAAGAAGTGAGTTGGCTGTGTTTTGTTGTATGGGGAGGTGTGTGTGTGTGTGTGTGTGTGTGTGTGTGTGTGTGTGTGTGTGTGTGTGTGTGTGTGTGTGTGTGTGTGTGTGTGTGTGTGTTACAACTACGGTTCAATGTTCCTTTATTCTACAGGGACTACTGCGACGGCCACGACACGCTGGACCTCGTCCCCATCGGCGCGTGGCACGGCAGCGGGCGCAAGGCAGGGTGGTTTTCGCCCTTCCTTTTGGCCGCCTATAACCCCGACACCGAGGCGTTGCAGAGCGTGTGCCGCTGCATGAGCGGGTTCTCAGACGAGTTTTACCGCCAGGCCACAGAGAGGCTCCAGCATACCGTCATCCCTACGCCCAAGCCTTACTACGTGACAGGGGAGCGCCCTGACGTGTGGTTCGACGCCAAAGAGGTGTGGGAGGTGCGGGGGGCGGATATGACGCTGTCCCCGGTGCATGCTGCCGCTGCGGGGCGCATCCCAGGATCAGAGCGCGGCGTCAGCATTCGGTTTCCGCGGTTTGAGAGGGTTCGGGACGATAAAGAGGTAGAGGATGCCACCACGGCGGAAGCCATCGCGGAAGCGTACCTGGCGCAGAGCAAGGTGGAGGGCGGGCGGAGAACTGCCGAGGACGAAAGAGGGGAAGCAGCAGGCGGAGAAGAGGGCTGAACGAACTCTAAAATTTACTTCGAAATAATTAGGCTGTGCATGTACCATATTTTGCAATGATCATTTTTTCAAGTGTTTGAATTAGAGCCACAGTCACTGCAGTGGGGGGGGAGGGAATGCAGGGGCACATATTCCACTGGGACACTTTCTGCGAGGATCGCGTCATCATGTACGATTCATTATTTACTGAAAGTCGCTGGCTGCTCTGAGGAGGGAGGGACCTTCATGTCCTTTCTTTCTGTTGCATATTTTTCATAAAGCTGGCCAGCCTCCTCTCTGGAAGAGCCGTGGTTTATTATTATCTTCTATTATCTAAAAGTTAAACTGTGATCAAACTCAAATCTCTCAAAAAAAGCACAGAACTTTCTTCACGCATCGTCAAATTACAGTTGGGCACCAATGGGAGTGCTCAGAGTTCCTTCTTCCCTGTAACCGTATATATCTTTCGCCCCAAATAGCATATCAGCGACCTCTGGGCCGAATGAATTTCAAGAAATGCCAAGTGTCGGACGGTCCGCGGGAGGGCAGCATCTTGCTTCTCCCTCGCGCCCTTCACAAGAAAACGGCAGGACGCACAACGCGACAACATCATCGTTCATCCCACATTTTATACACCCAACAGAGCCTGCATGAGATTTGCAAGCTGCTAACTCATGCTGCCAACCTTGAGTTTGGCAATGGCTTGCCAACCCTTCAACCCAACTTGCTGCTGCGGCATCGGTATCCTCACGAGCAGCCTATACTACTGCTTTTTTTTTGTGCATGTGTGAATGAAATATTACACGCTACTATCAAAGAGGCAATGATCCACCATAACAAGAAATTGTTCCCTGTTGTTTCAATCCAATTACTTATGTGACATAAAAGGACTAGGCGTATAAAGTGCATGTTCAGCCTCCCTTTTGAGGATGATCCTCTTTTACGACTACCGGTATACGCTCTCGCTTTTCAAATTCTTGGCGATTTCCGCCTCCCAGCGGTCGCCGTTTGCAAGCAGCTTCTGCTTGTCGTACAACAGCTCCTCGTGTGTTCCTGAACGAGAAACGAAAGAGATTTGAGTTCGAAAGATATGTAGAGAGTTCAAAAATTAGGGCAACAGACAACAGACAACTTGTACTTAAAAGGTGATATTCATAATGGAAAAAAATTCTGTCGATTATGAAGTACTAAAATGGCATGCAATCAGTTTTAAAAAAGCGTACCTGTGGTGTATTCGAAGTTGGGGCCCTCCACGATAGCGTCGACGGGGCATGCTTCTTGGCAGAAGCCGCAGTAGATGCCTGCAAAGAGAAGGAAAGGAAATGATGGGGGAAATCGTCAGATGGCGTGTCAGGCTAACGGGCGCGACACAAGGCCCTTTAGAGAATCGATAATACACAGCAATACGCCGTTACGTGCATTTAGTCATGTCCTGCAAAAAGACAAACAGGCAACCTTAGTTTTTGTGGAAAGCAAAATCAGACATACAATTTTGGTATATATGTTCCCACTCACCAAATCGTAGCTGGAAATAGATTATTTTTGGGGGTCATTAGGAGGCGGGACAGGGCGTTAGATGAGAAGAAGAATTTGAAATGGCACAATGAGGCAATGCAGGCAAATTAATGCAAGGGCAACACAATTCAAGCGTATAGGACCTCACCGTGTGGTTCGACTGCAATTTAAATCAATAGAAAGAAGGGAAATGGGATAGAAGCGCTATGGGATGTGCAAATTTTAAACTTCAAGCAAAAGGCAAGTGCACTAACGCAAAATAATGCATACTCTAAACTCACCGAGCACCGTCCTCCCGCTCCTCCGTTTCCTGCACAAAAACAAGTCAAAGAATCAGCCATCCATCACTTCTTGTTTTGCACTGCGCCATTAATACCCAACCATTTCTCCACCCCTTCTTAAATGAAAAACTCACGATGGTAATGGCCTGCGCGGGGCAGATGGCCTCGCAGAGCTTGCAGGCGATGCAGCGCTCCTCGCCGGTGGGGTAGCGCCGCAGCACGTGCTCGCCGCGGAAGCGCGGACTGAGCGGCCCCTTCTCAAAAGGGTAGTTGATGGTGACCTTGGGCTCAAAGAACACCTTGAGGGTGAGCATCAGGCCGCGCACCATCTCGGTGAGGAACAGCGTCTGGGCAGACTCGTCCAAAACGCCCGCCATGTCCTTGGGGGGCTGCCTCTGCGAGACGGCGTACTCCTTGGGGGACAGCCCGCGTGCGTCCTCGAAGTTCATGTCTGGTGTTGTTGGGTCAGTAGGGAATGGGAGTGAGAAGAGATGGGAAAACACCAAAAAGAGAGGGATTGCACCTTTTTTTGCAAGCCAGGTCGGGGGGCAAAGATGATCAGTTTGTTATCCACGCTGAAGACCGCTCAAATCGCTGCTCTCCGTGCAATGCAAACTCAAACCAGAACACACACAAAAAGGTTAAAAATATAATTAATCGCACCATCCTTTCCCTTCAGAGGCACCTTGCGCTCCGGGATGCCCACTCCCCATGCCGATGTGCTGCTGTGGAAGCCACACTGCGCTTCCTGGATGCAGGCAGCTGTTGCAGGCTTGTGAAATAGCTTGGGAGCTCCCAGTTTTGAGCTTAATTGCCGCAGCATGTTCGCCAAACCACCCCGATGGCCTGGAAATTGGTTGCTGTTTTGTTGTTGGTGTACTATAGAATTTAAAGACCGGGTTTAATTTTTTCAAAGAGCATGTAGAAAAGGTTGTGATAAATGGGAAAAAAAACCCTGCTTAGCCACTCATAAATTGAGCCTTTTTTTAATTAATTTGTAGCGCCACGCAAGACTCGTTAATGGACTCTCTCTCGAACAGGCGCTGGTGACGACGTGGTACAGTTCGACACATGCAAAATGCTCGCATACCGATTTTCGGCGCCTCCGCCGCTTTCCGGCGCTGCTTCCACTCCTCGACACGTGTTGAACGCTGAAGAGCGCTCCACACTGGGGCTGCGCTGTGCCCGTGCAGCAGCAGCCCCGTCCGTCGGCTCTCTGGTTGTTGAGCCACCCCGTGCTCCTTCTCAAATACTGGATCCCTCTGCTATGGAGGTGTTTGAATGGCTGAGACAGGAGGCCACAGGCACCAGGAATGACACGACGGTGATGCTGGACCGAGTGGAGCGGGCAGCAGCTGCTCTCGCCGAGGCAGACCCCTCCCTGCCGCCGTTGAGCTTAGAAAGAGACATCCTGCCCAAAGCAGAGGTAAAATGGATTACTCCACTAAATTCCAATTAAAAAATGCTAAAGATTCGTTTCATACTTTTTGCTGCTAAAATTCCACCGCTAAAATTAAATTTGTCTCTTCACCCATCGTGACAGATCCTAAGGTCGCTGCACCCCACCCTCGCCTACAAGGTCTTCATCCGCTACCCCGAGGAGTTTGCCCACCCCGATGCTGCCGAGTATTGGACAATCATGGCAGCTTACCTCATCGTCCTGGGGTTCACAGAGCCTCAGCTGTCCACGCTGTTCAGTCGCCGCCCCTTGCTGTTTGCACGCAGCGTGCAGGACCCCGCCAACCTCAAGGCCGTATTCGACTGGTTGAAAGACGAGGGGATCTCCCAGAGAGATGTTGCCCGCATGATTCATCGCTACCCGCTGCTGGTGCAGTCCAGCGTCGAGGACACGCTCAAACCGCGGCTGGCGTACTACCAAGCCCTGGGGCTGACGCGTGTGGTCGCCGCCAATATGATCAAGCGCCAGCCAGAGCTGCTGGGGGTAGAGCAGGCGTACCTGCAGCAGCGGGTGGAATTTTTGAAAGAGTGCGGGCTGTCGGAGTGGGAGATCGCGCGGCTGTTCAGCTACCAGCCAGCTGTATTTGGGCTGCGTGTGGAGGGCAACCTGGCCGTTGTAGTGGCCTACCTGAGGGATGAATTGGGGTGCGAGGGCCACCTGCTTCGGCGGTTGATTTCGAGTTCGGGGCTGCTGACGCGCTCGCTGGACACCATCAAGAACAGGGTGGAAAAGGTGAAGCTGCTGCTGGGGGATCTGAGCCCTGCGGAGCTGCGGCGGGTGCTGATGAAGTTCAATCGAATTTTGACCTACCCGCTGGAAGAGCCAAAGTATCAGAAGAAAATTGCCTTTCTGGTGGAGTTCATGGGCATGGAAGTGCACGATCTGACATATTTCCCGCAGTTTCTGAGCTACAGGTGTGTCGCGTGTTGTGAAAAAGAGAACGGTGGATTAATAAACTTTTTGTTTTATTATAAATCAATATAATACTGGTGATGACAAAATTTTGCAGGTTGGAGGAGCGCATTGCACCGAGGACGGTGGCGTATATGGCTGCCCACAACGGCAAGCCTCCCTGCCTCAGCTCGATAGCTAAGACTCACAAAGGGTTTTTGAAATATGCTGGCCTCACGGATGAGCAGTACACAGCGGCGGTTGACGCGTGGGCGAAGAGCGACGAGGGGCGGCGCTGGCTGGGGGAGCCCGAGTCGGACACAGAGGCAGAAAAGGAGAGCAGCAGCGATGAAGCAGCGTGATACCGACCAATTTTTATTCTTCTTCATTGATTGATGCGTATTAACATCATTTCATACGCATTTGATGCGAGAGTTATAATTATGTATTTGATGAAATTGAAAAAAAAAGCATGACGAGCAAAAGAAAGAAAGAATAAAGAGGGAAGAAGAAAATCTGCAAAACCGAAAAATTGTTGAATCTCTGAGCAACTCCTGAATCTACAGCCCTGCGACTATTATCTTATCATAAGCTGTCCCGAGAGGAGGAGATGTTGTTGGGCCTGTTTTCATCGCCCGACAGCCCTTGGGAGCCTCCATTCAGTCCCTGCTGCTCCGCTGCTGCCGGCGCCCCTGACGGCGAATCGGTCTCAGTCGGGCTGCGGGCGCGCTTGGGCGGCGGGGCACCCTCCGAGCCGCCGTCCGTGCTGTCACGCTTTGAAGTCAGCGCGCCTGCCGCCCGTGCTGAGCTCAGCGCTTCAGCCAGCGTCTGCTGTTTTGTGCGCTTTGCCTGGGGCACTGACGCAGCCAAATTGTCCCTGAGCACGTCTGAGATGCGCATGAGGGACTTCTTGCTGCTGTTGCTGTAGTTGCCACGTCCTGTTGGGGGCACCAGCTGCGACGTCGACACCGCCGCTGCCGCCGCAGGGGTCGTTGCGACAGCTGCCACCGCATCTTTCCGCTGTGGCTTCTCCACGACAGCTGCTTCCACAGTCACTGGAACTGGCTTTGGCACCCACCCTCCTGGCATGTCCGTGGTCTCATCCTCCTGTTTCCTATTGATATTCCACACCTTAACAGTGTAGTCATCAGCAGCCGTAGCCACCTGGCAGAAATCGGTGGGGCACCATGCTGCAGCCGTGACCTCGCTGTCGTGCCCCCGCAGCACGTAAGGCGCGCCGCCATCCGCCCCGTCCACCTGCCAGATGCAGGCCCTGGCATCTGAAGAGCCGCTAATGAAGTGTGATCCGTCTGGACTGAACGCAGTCTTCACGTAGAACGAGGACACGGTGTGCCCCCCAAACCACCTCACGGGGCCCACGTCCGGCCGCAGTGTGTCGTACAGCAGGTGGTGTCCCCCCGTGAGGGACACCAGCAGCTGGGAGGCGTTTGGACGCTGCGCCATGCACGTCACCGCGTACGATCTTTGACCCAGGTGAGCGCGCCCACCCTCCGCCAGCAGCAGCAGCCGCGCGTTGGCGTTCGAAGCAGCGATGCTGCTGGCGTAGGAGGCTCGAGCGTCGCCAGGCACCTCCACGGCCACCGTCGGCTGCACCGTATACCGCAGGTCCCAGAATTTGACCAGGCCGTCCACGCCGCCCGAAGCCACGGCGTGGCCCGACCCGCCGTCCAGGAAGCTCACCGCCGTGACGCTGGGAGGCAGCTTGGCTTGCAGGTTGCTTCGTCGGCGGGCCGGTGCGCTGCAGGGCAGTGGCGCGTGCGGCTCTGCTACCCTCAGCACCGGAGAGTGCGAGGTGCAGGCACCGGAGGCTCCACGAGCCGCGGTGCCGTTAACCCGCGTGTCCCACACCAGCAAAGTGCCGTCTCGGCTGCCAGAAGCGAAAATTTCAGCTGCCTGCGGCGACACCGATAGAACCTTGACGCTGCCAGCGTGGCCAGCGAATGTGGCCAGCTGGGAGGCGTAGGCGGTGTCCCAGAGACCTAGCGTCATGTCGCCTGAGGCGGTGTACATCCAGCGGTCGCTGTTGGCCCAAGAGAAGTCGAAAATTGCATTGTTGTGGGCGGTCCACTGTGCCACTGGCCGCGAGGGGCTGGATTCGTCTTCTAGACAGGCTGGGAGGGCCGCGGCGGTGTTGATGATGGACACGTACCCCTCCTCGTCTGCCGCTGCAAGAAATTTGTTGTAGGTTGAGCCATACTGCAGGCCAAACACAGGGGCAGCGCGGGCGGTGCTGGCGTTGCTGAGGATGGTGCCGCTGCACTCGCCGTCGCAGCTGAAATCGCGGATGAAGGGGCATCGATGGACTGCGCAAAGAGAAGGAGTAAAGGTGAGTTGCGGGAGAGAATAGTTCGATTTCGTAAGAAAAAAGAGGAAGTTTCACTCACCCGCCCCGCCAACGAGCTCCCTTTGGAGCAGACGTGGAAAAAGGGGTGCATCGTGTTGGCTCCGCTTTGTTTGTTCCATTAGGGATGACCAAAAAGGCTGGCCTGGCAGCTCAATTTTTCAAAACAACCCCGAAAAATTGCTGCATCATAGAACAAGAGCGCGCGTCACCAGCTTTCATGCATATTGAAATGTGAAGTATACATAGTTAAACAGGAAAGAAACGAAAAAAACTTTCAATTTTGAGCCCAAAATACACGTTATCTGCTGGGCCTGCTGAGCAAATTCAATTTTTTTTTTTACTTTTTTTGCAGCCTCTGACCCCTCCACAGAGGGCTGCTCGAACCACAGCATCAAGTCGCGCCTCTCTGTGCCAAGGCCCCTTAAAATTAGCAACGTGGCTGTTAAAAGAAAAACAAGAAGATTGGGAGGCGGAGCGGCGACAGCGCTGGCCAAAATTGCAGCTTGAAATAAAATCCAAGCAAAAGAGAGTGGCAGTTAACGCGTTCGAGCGGGGAATGATGCGCGTGTGCGATGCCCACCATGGAGGTAGTGGCGATTGCCAATAGAAGGAGACAACGCAAGATTACTTTGGTCAGGACAAGTCTATGCTGAATGATTCTACGCAAAGTGCGCCATGCCTCATCTTGACTCTCAAGATTAAATCTGAGGACTATTAAATTTAAACATTAATCACTTTTGTTTCCACGCACAAACGAAAATGTGTTAATCAACCCTCACCATTCCTCCTTGTAATAAATTCCCAAGCTTTCTCATCCACTCCGCACAGGTATCACTCCGAATATCACGCACTACCCTGTCTCATCTCGTCATGCCGTTGTACTTCCACAGCTTGACGGTGCGGTCCCTTGCCCCGCCGGCCGATGCAATCATCGCTTCAGCGGCAGAAGAGTCCACAGAGTGCACCACATCGCAGTGTCCATCCCCAGGCTTATTGGGCCCCGCCCGCCCCCGCAGCAGCCCGGTGATCGTGCGTTTATTAAGGTCCCACGTAAAAACGTGATGGTCCTCACTCCCGCTGATCACGTACTTCTGCCCTGTGGGTTCGTTCACCATGAAGCGCGCTTGCAGCGGGAACCGCGAGTTCTTGTGTCCCTGGTAGGTTTTCTTCACGGAGGTGGGAATCAGTTCCCCGGTGGTTGGCGACACCTTTGGCTCATAGTCCCACAGCTGCAGCTTGGCTGCCAGCGTGCCCAGCAGCAGGAACTTGTTGTTGGGGGTGAAGGTGGCGAAGGTGACGGGCACGGAGGTGGGGTGGTTGTCTTCGCCTGGGGGGATGATGCTGCGGCCGCACTCGCCAGTGTGGGAAGACCACAGGCGGCTAATTTTTTAAATAAAAAAAAGGAGGAAGAATGGGTATTAGAAAACACAACATTGTTTGAGAATGGATTTAATACCCCATAAAATCAGGGCTACAAGCGTTCAAAATTGCACGTAAACATACATACATAAATGAATAGAGTAGTTTCGATTCAAACGAAGGTGTGATTAATCAAGCTCACCAGATGCCGTCGTGGGAGGCTGACACCAGCAGCGGCCGCGACAGGTCTGCGGAGAACTCCACGCAGAGAATGGGGTCAGAATGCGCTGGGATTGAGCGAATGAGTTTGCCGGTGTGCATGCACCACAGCCGGATGGTCTCGTCGAAGCTCGCGGTGGCCAGCACGTCGCCCGCGGCAGAGAACGAGCAGGAGGTCACGTAGGAGGTGTGCCCCTTGAGTCGCCGCACGCACTGCCCTGCTCTCACGTCCCACACGCGGCCTTCACAATCGTCGCCCCCCGTCGCCACGATGTTGGTATTCCAAGCCCACGACAGGTCGTTCACGCCCCCCTTGTGCCCCTCAAGCTTCTGCACCATGCGCTCGGTGCTCACATCCCACACGCGGGCGGTGGAGTCGGCGCTTACGCTGCCCACCAGGGACCCGTCGCGTTGAAAGCGAACAGCCACCACGGCGCCCTCGTGGCCCGTCAGGGTGGCGGCTAGAGGGTAGTGGCTGAGGTCGGGGAGGTCGGAGCGGGCGTCCCACCCAGGGACTGGGGCGTCGTCGACGACTGCTGAATTGGCGGCAGCGCCGTTGGCGGAGGGTTGAGCGGCGGGGGCTGTGTCTCTTCGATCGGCGGTGTTTACAGCGGCCTCGTCCTTTGCCATTTTCTCGTCCTTTTTCCTCAATTTGTTAGTGGTCTAAAAAAATTTATTTGAAAAAATAATTTGATATTTTGGGAAGAGGTCAGGTGGGGTCAGCGCTGCTGAATATGTGCTGCTTGGATGATGCAACTACTCGTTTTGGAGTCTAAATTTGAAATGATCGTCTCAAAGGGAAATGTGAAAATTTAAATGATAATTGGCCTTTCAATTAGCTTGTTTATGTGTGCGCTTTCTCGCTTGGCTTCCCCTGCCAGCGTTTCTTTTGCATGTAAAACGATGCTAAAATGAAAATACGCTTCGAATGAATATCTACAAAAACGAGAAAAGTTGATATGAAAAAAAGTAAAACGTTTTCTTGTTGAGCGGAACAGCAGATGTTTGCAAAGCATTTAACACGCAGTTCATCCTCAAACGTGCACTCACGATACTGGAAACGTGGGGTTCGTGGCGATCCAACAAGTCAAGCCTCCACCAGATCCAAAAAGTCAAAAACAAAAAAAACATAAACAGATCGAGCAGGCATGGACGACTTTGACCGCGAGGACGGCTGCTCAGCCGCCAACCTCAGTGCCGCTGACAACCAGGAGCTGCGCGGCATTATCGCCCAGGTCGTGGAATCTGACGGCGGGCAGGCAACGGCCCTCTTCCCCCGCTTCAGCAAGCTGGTAAGACGATTCATATTAATATGTTAACCTGTATACCCTGCCACCACGAATCTAACACATCCCTTCACCACTCCAAACAGGTTGTGCGCTACCAGGAGCAGCCTCAGTTGCTGGACCCCGTCTTAGAAGCACTTGTCCGCCCCTTGGCCGCTCTTTTGCTGCGCATCGGCACCCCTGCAGAGGTGCTGACCACCGATGCTGATGCCAAACACCGGCTGTGCGCCACCTGCCGACTGCTGTGGCAGCTAGCCTCCGTGCGAGGCTACAAGACGGTGCTTCGCTTTTTCCCCAATGAAGTGGCCACCATCGAACCTGCCGCTGCCCTGATGGCGGTCCTGGCGCAGTCAGCAATAGGAGGCGACCCTACTGCGGGTCAGCAAACGTGGGAAGCGCAGTACGTGATGCTGATGTGGCTGTCGCTGCTGGCTATGGTCCCCTTTGATTTTGCCATCATTGACTCATCGTTGGCGGGCGCAGCAGGCGCAGCACAGCCCTCTGCGTGTCCCCCGCTGGCCTCCAACATAATCTCCCTGTGCCGCGACTTTTTGGCCTCCCCAGGGCCCACCCGTGAAATGGCCGCTGTGCTTGTCGGCAGAATGGTGGCCCGGCCAGACATGGAGGCAGCTTTGGAAGAGTTTGTGGAGTGGGGGGCCGCAGCGCTGACGTCACCACCCCCAGGCGCCCCCCATAACCCTTCCGCAGCGTTCCTCCTCCCCGGCGTCACCCTCGCGTTTGCCACGATCTTTAAACTCGGTAAGCGTGAGGCTCTGGGGCCTGCTGCGCTGCGGGTGCTGCCCCTGGCGGCGGAGCTGCTTCACTCGCAGTCTGCGGCCAGCAACGCGCTGGTGCGCAAGCTGGCGGCGAAGCTGGTGCAGCGGGCGGGTCTGGTTTTTCTTCCCCAACGCAGGGCGGCTTGGAGGTACCAGCGCGGCGGTCGAGCGCTCAATCTAGGTATCAATGGTAGTTTAAGCGCTGATGCAGGGGATGCTGGAGGCAACGAGGGGGGAGAAGAGGAAGAGGAGGATGCCCCCTGGGCTGCAGACGAGCGGCAGGCAGCGGCTGTGGAGTCGGCGATTGAATGCATGCTGGGCGCACTGAGCGATCGAGACACAGTGGTGCGGTGGTCCGCCAGCAAAGGGCTGGGCCGCCTCACCGGTAGACTGCCTGCAGAGATGGGAGACGAAGTGGTGTCATCTGTGCTGGCCGCTTTTTTGTCCCCTGTTGCCGGCGACTCCACCTGGCACGGCGGGTGCCTCGCTGTGGCGGAGCTCACGCGGCGGGGACTCCTGCTGCCGTCACGCCTTGCGGAGGCGGTTCCGCTGGTGGTGAGAGCGCTGGAGTTCGATTTAAGGCGGGGGCACTGCAGCGTCGGTGCACACGTTAGAGACGCCGCAGCATACGTCTGCTGGGCGGTGGCGCGGGCGTACTCTCCTCAGACCTTGCACGAAGCTGCTGAGCAGCTGGCTCCAGCGCTCATTACCGCGGCTTGCTTCGATCGTGAGGTCAACTGCCGGCGGGCGGCGGCGGCGGCATTTCAAGAGTGCGTGGGCCGGTTGGGGACGTTCCCGTATGGCATCGACATTCTCACGGCCGCAGACTACTTTACGGTCAGCGTCAGAACCACGGCAAGTAAATAAATACTATACATTGACCCCTACTTTTGGTGGCATCAGAAAATAAAAGAAAATACTTCCTTAATGCAGGCGTTCACCAGCGTGGCCACGCAAGTAGCCTCCTACCCCGGGTACTTTGAACCCCTGGCGTGGCACCTCCTGCGCATCAAGCTGCACCACTGGGACAAAGCTCTAAGGGTCCTCACTGCCAAGGCGCTGGCCGACCTCGTTCCACTGCGACCCACTTTCTTTTTGGAGCACGCGCTGCCGTGCCTGCTAGCCTCTGCATCTAGCCCCGTGCTGGAGACCCGCCATGGCGCGGTGGCGGCGGTGGCGGAGCTGCTGACGGCGCTGCAAGGGTCGCAGCTGCCGCCGCCTCTGGCTGTCGCCATCGCGGACCTGCTGCCCACAATTTACAGGTTGAAGCTCGCCAAGGGCAAGGGTGGAGAGGTGATGCGTGGGGCGCTGTGCAGGCTCGCTGAGACCACGTGTTCTTCAAATTTGCCGCTGTCAAAAGAGCAGAAGGAGTGCTTGTACAGCCTGGTGTTCGAGAACCTGCACCACCCTGAACAGAGCATTCAAGAGGCGGCCGCGAAAGCGCTGTCCGCGTTCGCCGACCAGCACTTGCGAGGCAGCGAAGGAGAAGAAGGAGACAGCGTTGTTTTGCTGCTCGCTCGGCTGCTGCGCGAGCTGCAGCCCGGCTCGCAGCAGAGCGCCCCGCCCCGACGCGGCGCCGCACTGGCGTTGGGCCTGCTGCCACCTTGGGCACTGCGTGCTGCGCCTGCTGAGGTTTTGACGGGGTTGGCAGCAGCAGCAGCAGTGGAGGAAAATCCCGATCATAGGGACGTTGAAACCAGGGTGAATGCAGCGGGGGCCATTGCTCAAGTGGCTGCAGCGGCATGGGAACCGCATCATACTCTGTCAGCAGCGGAGAGCGGAAAATTGAAGGACTTGGTACTTGCCACCGCATTGGCCTCTCTGCTGGGGTGCCTGGATGACTACAGCACTGACAACCGAGGGGACGTGGGCAGCTGGGTGCGTGAAGCTGCGATGCACAGCGTGCTTACAATGCTGCGCATGCTGGGGCCTGCAGAGCTTCACGCCAGCGGTGCCGCTGCGGAAGCGTCAGCGCAGCGTGCGCTGGCGCAGCTGGCACGGCTGACGGTGGAACGAATTGGAAGGGTGCGAGAGGTGGCTGGGAGCGTGCTGCGCGAGCTGGCGCCTCTTCTCGCGGAAGCAGGGGTCCCTGGGGCGGCACAGATTGCTACAGTCGTTTCCAGCATCTCCAGTGACGACTACGCTTCAGGTAGAGCTTTAAAACCGATGGCAGGGCTTCTGGCTGTCACTCCTGCGTCCCGTCTCCTTCGAGAATCCTTGCTGCAAGGCCTGGCGTTCACAATCGGCGGTCTAGACGCTCAATTCTCAGAGGCAGCGTCAGAAGCGCTGGTCGACGCTTTAGCTGAGGAGGGAATCGACCTTGCGGCCGTGGGCGACTCGTTCACCGCCTCTTGGACTGCTGTGCAGGCCCAAACGCAGAGAAAATGCTGCAGAATGGCGCTGCCGTTCCTCACCACGGCTGAGCTGCTTCTATCGCGCACAGACCTGCAAGACCTCCGCCCTCCCGCCTCAGACTTTGCCTCAGCAGTGTTGCGCCTTGCGCGGGGGGAGGTGACCGGCTGCGGCGACGTGCAGCGGCTGCATGCAGCGGCGGCAGCGCTGTGTGCGCTAGCGGTCGCCGCCACGTCAGATAAGGCGCTGAGAGAGGAGGCTCTGGGCGCTGTACTCGCGCTGGTGGGCAACAAGTACCCCAAAGTGCGCCGGTACGCAGCCGAGCAGCTCTACACTGCACTGCTGGGGTGGGAAGAAGGCGATGGCGAGGAAGAAGGGGAGCGCGATATTGATATTGCGCTGGAGCTGCTGGGTGACACGCCCTGGGACGGGCCGGCTGATTTAGTTAAACCTGCCAGACTGGCGCTGACCCAACGGCTGGGGTTGTTGCCGAGCTGTTTAACACCCGAAGGCGGAGAGCGGGGCGGAAAGAAGCATGTTACTTTTTCTGACGAATAAATTCTGTTTTCTTTATTTTGTAAACTGGGATACAAAAAAATTGGGTCGTTCTTCCCCTGGGGAATCTTTTTCAAGCTTAATAATCCTCGGGAAACTGGGCACGACAAAGCCCATACCCTTCTGTCGGGGGTGGTTTCAGTCACACATTGTGGACAGCATGCAACTGGTATCTGTAGACCCCACATGTCGCAATGTAACAGAAAATGTAAATTGATCAGGATTTCCACCACCTTCTTTCACAGCTTCTAGATTTTTCCTTGGTCAACGCCGCCAAAAGAAAATTTGGAAACCATTGACCAAAAAACGTTGGTCGCAAGCGTTATTCACATTTAAAAAGTTTGAAACAGACATTCACCTCCCTCCTTCTCTCGTATATCCACCAATGGTGAGTCCCTGGCCTGGTCATTTGATCTACTTACTTTGACCAATAATTTTCAATAGTACCGTACCTCTACTATGTGCCACTAATATCAACATGCGCACTCCTAGCTGCCCCCTATCTCTGTACCGTTCTTAATCAATGCAGGCCAGCAAGCAGGACTCCAAGAAGACCGGCATGCCCCCTGCCGGCACTGCTTGCAGCAAGGAAAGGATATATTTTTTCGCCTTTGACTCTTTCAATGTTAACAGCGACCAACCCCACACCGAGCTTACACGTGCACGTTCTTTATTCTGCCCTTGATGCAGGACAATGCTGCTCCGGCGTGCCGCAAACCCGCTGCCAAGCCCGCTGGCTCCCCCAAGCCCGCTGCTCCTGCTGCCAAGCCTGCCGCCAAGCCTGCCGCCAAGAAGTAAGCTTCTGGAGAAGAAGCTAGCTTTGTGACGGCTGTGAATGGATGCCATCTTTTCTGTAGGAGAGGGGGGCTGGACATGACTTGTCTCTTGGGGTGAAGTCCAGCCAGCGGTGGCGTAATGATTTATGATTTATTCAACATTGCTTAACCATTGAGTTGCTGCAATTCATGATCACAAGTACAGTTCCCTTCTTGAAAAAATATATATTACTATCACGTGTCAAGCACCCACTAGTGGCTGAGCGAGCACTGCACGAGAGGGAGGTCAGCAAATATTTACAGCACCCACTAATGAACCAGTGAAAACATTCGATTTTTTTCAAATAGATTCGACAGATTGCCAAAAAGCAAAAAATCTTCTCTCCGTTAAAATCTCCCCTCTCGCTTGCTCAGATCCGCATCAATTTTCATTTTATTAATTTAATAAAATTCACGACGAGTTAAACAGCCGGCTTAGTGTAGGTTGCGGTGTCAACCTCGCCCAGCAAGTGAGATTATTATTTTAATGCAAAGCGGTCATGCCCTCCAGGGCCTCTTCACTGCCCAGCCACACTCGCACGCTCCGCGGGTGGCTCACTGCACCCGCATAGATTGCACTGTCCCCGGGAAAGATGGGGTTTCTGCGCCTGGGCGGAACACCAAGCCTCGCCCCTCCGGCCAGCAGTCCAGGGCGGGTTCCAGGCTGTCTGCGGTGGCCTCCCCTCCCACAGAGCTGCGCGCCATTCGCCAGAAAGACCATGCCGACCGTCCGGCGCCCTCTGGACCTGTGTCCACCAGTGTGTGGCCTTGCAGGGGCGGACAGATGGTGCGGGTGCTGCAGCACGCCTCTGCCGATTCACACGTCATCCAAGTCATCCTGGAGGGGGTGGAACCCGGCCACACGGCCGAGCTGCTGTGGTATGTAGTAAAAAAACACACTCATTCCTTTGCAATCATTTCTTAATCTTTCTTCTCAATTGTTCAATTGTTTAAACCGATCTTCTTTATTTTGATATATCTGCAGGGGCGTGTATCGGAGCTCCCCGCACGCCTGGCAGCACCCCGAAGCGGTGGTACCTCCCGACAGTCGCGTGGACGGCGCGTCTGGTGCCATGCTGTCTCCCATGCAGCCGTTTGGCGGCAACTCTGCTTCAATTACTCTCACCGTGCCCTCCTCCCTTGCCCCTCTCACTCTGGCCTTCGTGGTGTCGCTGGAGCCTGCGCAAGACACCGACGCCCCCCATAAGAAGCGCAAGTTTGCTGCGCCGCTGCAGGGGCGCCACTTTTCGACGCTCATCGGCTTGCAGGCTGGGACTGCCTCCCCGCTGGGCCCCTCCCGCGCCGCCGCCGCCCCTGCCCCCGCAGGCAAGCCCAAGAAGAAGAAACCCGCGGGCGACACCGAGGCAGCTACCGTGAACTTCGCTGTGCGCTGCCGTGGGGGTTCGTCAGTAGCACTAGTTGTCATGAGGCCGCCCCCCGCGGACGGCTCCTCCTCCAACTGGACCTCGGTGGAATTGGCGCTGGACCCCGTGCTGAACCGCACGGGCGACGTTTGGCACGTGGCGCTGCCCGGCCTCTCCAACCTGGGGCAGCTGTGCTACGGCTGGAGGGTTGACGGGGACGTCTCATGGGAGTCGGGGTACAGAGTGCAGCCTGAGCAGGTGCTGCTGGACCCAGAGGCCCCAGCGCTGGTGCACCTCCCCACCGAGCCCGCTCCCCCGCTCCCCCTCCCCGTTTTGGAGCTGGCGGACGGAAAAAAGGTGCTGGCGGCGAGTGCCATCGCCGGACCGGGGCTGCACACCGAATTTGGAGGTGGAACGGAGGGCGTGAGCCTGTCGCTGGGCCGGCCGTTGGAGGGCATGCGTGTGCTGGAGGTGGACGTCAAGAGCTTTGCCCAGGGCCCCAAAGTTTCGCACCCTGGCACGTTTCTTGGCGTGGCGGAGCGCATCGATCACATTCGTGCCGTCGGAGCCACCGCGGTGGTGTTGACGCCCTGCTACTCGACCTGCAAGGGCCTGGGGGCGTCCCACCGCGCGGCGGTGTCGATCTTTGCCCCTGATCCCGCGCTCAGCACCGACGCTCGCAACCCTGGGGCTGCGGTGACGGAGCTGCGCACCATGGTGCATGCGCTGCATGCTGCGGGCATTGAGGTGCTGCTGTCTGTGGACCCCACCTTCACTGCGGACGGTGTGGACGCCTACCCTGCTGCCGTCTCCCTCAGAGGGCTGGACCACAAGGCGTACTATCGCCCCAACGGCGTGCTCAACTGCGGGCACCCGGCAGTGCAGGAGCTCATGCTGCGCGCAATGCGGTCGTGGGCGCGTGAGTTTGGGGTGGACGGGTTCTACGTGCTGAACGCCGAGAACCTGGTGCAAGGTAAAGATAGAAGAGGCTCTTGGTTTTTTTTATTCTTTTATTTATTGTACTGATTAATTAATTAATTATCTCATTGAGTTTTATATGACTACATTTTCCCATTTTTTGGCTCTACTTTCATCACAGAATTTGCATTGATGCTACTATGCGACGATTAAACAACCCCCTATTCCTTGAAAATGCAGACGCTGAGGGTGTCGTACAAGACGCCCCTCCCTTTGCTGAAGCCCTTTGCAAAGACCCAGTACTGTCGCGCCTCAAGCTCGTGGCGGCGCCCTCCAACGACGCCCTTCTCCCCCGCGCCGGCGGCCGGGGCTTTCCCCACTGGGGCCTCTGGCAGCAGAGCAACTCCGCGTTCTCCCGCGACGTCGTTGCCTTCATCGCAGAGGGCACCCACGCCGCGATAGACGCCGTGGCGGAGCGGCTCTCCGGCAGCGCCAGTCTGTTTGACGCTGGCTGGAGCGAGAGCAACCCAGGAAACCTGGCGGTGCCCCGGCGAGCGTCCTTCGGTCTTAACGCTCCTACCCCACCAAACGGACCCTCCCTGCTGACCCTGGCGGCCGAGTCCGCCGCCGCCGCGGGGGCAGCGCTCGCGGCATCAGGCCACCCCGGCCCAGCGCCTGCCGCATCGACGATCGCAAAGTCGCTGCTGGTGGCGGTGGCGCTGGCACAAGGCGTGCCCATGATCCCGCATGAGGCGATTGCTGACGTGGAAATGGCGCGCTTTATGGGGATTCTGATGCGCCTGCGCCGCCGCCTGGCGCACCTGCTGCTGCCCCCGCGATTCGACTCCCCGCGCGACATTTCTTGGCATGGCGCTGGCGGCGCTGAGCCCGAGTGGGTGGGGGCCACAATCGCAGCCGGAGGGGAGCCCTTTGGAGGGCACCCCACGCCGCATGGCGCCAGTTATCTCGCGTTTTCGGTGCGTCACCCCGACGGCAGCGCAGTCTACATAGGTTTCAACCCTCACCCGCTAGCACTGACAGCGGCGCTGCCTGCCCCGCCTGCTGGGCACTCCTGGCTCGTGGCGGTGGACACCAGCCTGCTGCCCCCTAAAGATGCGGCCCTGGGCGACTACTTTGAGGTGGAAGGCAGGGAATATTTGGTGGCTGGCAAGGCGGCGTTT
Source organism: Marvania coccoides (assembly GCA_963854735.1). Classification (NCBI taxonomy): domain Eukaryota; kingdom Viridiplantae; phylum Chlorophyta; class Trebouxiophyceae; order Chlorellales; family Chlorellaceae; genus Marvania; species Marvania coccoides. The sequence continues at coordinate 2,944,428 of OY978097.1, read as the reverse complement.
GTGTTGGTCGCTGCGGTGGTTGAGCACAAGTAATAAGAATGAATGGATACAGCGAGAGAACGAGTTTTTTTATTTTACATTTGAATGCACTGTCTGTCCCGTTATAGAGGGAAATTTGAGAGACCCCCTCTTTTCGTAGCTGAGAGCGCTGGCAGTTTGCGCACGGCGGCGGTTATCAAGGACATTATATTTTTTGCTAACTTTCTTGAAAATTTTATGTGATTCATGTTTTACGCACGAGATTTGATTTCGCGCAATCACAAATGGCGATTGTTGATTCGGTTTCTGTAGTTTGATTGTTTGTCGTGTGTTTAAGATAACTGTGATAATTCAAGGCACGCCAGCCTTGGCAAATCAAAAGAAAGAGTAGAAGGGGTCCCATCATAATGACAAATTATGTTGGGTCATGCAGGTGATGCATGGAAAGCTGTTGAAGTCGCCATTTGCTTCTGATTTCGTCAGCGAGTAGGTTTCAAGGTTTTACAGAGGTTAAACGTCTCCTACCGAGGTGTGTCCCTATAGAGATCCGCAAGGCGACATGCCACAAACCCCACCACAGTGAGGCAGAGCCCCCCCCTCCTCCGTCGGTTCAATCCCAGTTAATAGGCTCTGGCCCCTGCCCCCGAGTCCCCGACGGCGCGACCGGCATAACCAAAGCAGGTGCATGGCAGGCACAGTTGCATGCAGCAGGGCAAATCATGCAAGACGCTCCAGACGGCGAGATACGCGAACTGGCTGGTCAAGGTACAGCTTGGGCAAGCTGAGACGCCCCAGCCCCCTCTCGTCCACTGGTCACCCAACCCCTGGCATATAGGGTTTTTGATGTACTACCCGGTATGGTCACTTCAAATGTGCCACCCTGCCTTTTGTAAACCGTCTTTTAGAGACTACGACTACCTGGGGAGGTGATGCATCCAAAGTCGTGGTTGAGAGCATGCACCAAGGCAAGCAGGTGTAAACCAAAGAAAAAAATTAAAAAAAAATATATTAAGAATAAATCAGAAAGTTCGTCGCCTCCATCACCACGCCCCTTTTGAGCTCTGGTCCTACCGCCCATCACGCCGCCGCCACGTGCTCCGAGTGAGCCCTCACCAAAGCCGCCACCAAGGTGAGGTCTGCGGCCCCCAGCGTCATCGGGTCCCTCACCAACGGCGCCTTGTTCGCCGCCGAGAGCGCCGGCGCTCGTTCTTGGTGGAGGGCCGTGCAGGTGCGGAGGATGTGCAGCTCGAGGAGTAGTGTAAACACCCGAAAATCGATACCAACCGACGACCATGGCATGCATGCTTACAGATGGATAGTATTATGATAAAAATGACAATACATAAACATATTCACAATAAATGTCATTTTTCAATTTTAATTGATTGGGATATTGACAACTTTTCAATAATTAAGAATTAATAACGCTCATTTGAATGCGACGCAGCTGACATAATGCAGTTGACAGAACCTTAATAATTGGCAGGACGATACATACATACATACATTGCGTATGATGATAAGCGAGGTGAATATACGTGTTTAAATAAATATCGCTCCAACCAATGAATGGGAAATTGCATGGACTACCATTTTTTATTTTTTTTTGTGAACTTGATCATCATGATGGAAGGCAGAGTGTCATTACGCCCGCCTACACCAAAATAGACTTCCACGCCATGCCGTGGGGCCGCCACTCCCCGCACTTTCCATGGCCTAAGTATGTATTTACGGCTGTCTTGAAGTCCGTCATTGAGCGCAGAGAGAAACTGTTTCCATCGGCCGCAATGTCGAAGAAAGCACTGCAGATCCACGTGAAGAAAGAAACATATGAGCAAAGGAAACCACGTCAAAATGACCATGCAGAAGGATAATGACCGTGCACAGTATGAAAAAAAAACGTGTGGCCATAGTACAGGGCCTCTTACATTTCTTTGGAGCCGGGATAATCGAGGGTGCCGTAGCGCTTTCCATTATTCTTCTGATCCCAATAGTACAGTGAGACCTGCAAAATATACGAAGTTCGGATTAAAGTGCATGTTCATGATATTGGGCTCGGGGTGATAGCGTTGTGGTCTCATACAAAAATATTTTACTATCTCACCGCTGCCAGGCTGCCAGTGGGCGTGATCACAACAGCGTGCGGGGAAGACCCGGTGGGCAGGGAGTACTCTTGCAGCATGCTCCATTTCCAGGGGTCAGTGGTGTCCACCAGTTGAACAAGGTTGAGGCCGAGCAAGGTAATGAGCGCACGCGTGCCACCCTGAAAAAAACTGAACACGCAGCTGGAGGTATCGTTTCCAGCAACATACACTGGCTTGGTAATGTCCAATGACGGGTTACTCAGGTCGACGCCGTAAAGGGTGCCTTTGCCCGAGCTAACCACCGCCACGCCAGTTGAGCGAACCAAACCAGCCATCATAAATCCAGCGCTGTTTAACGGCCCAGCATCGAAGGTATGCAGCAAGCTCAGCTCCGTAAAGTTGCCGACGAAGCTCCACACGCGGAAGGTCGTGCGCAGCGCACTTTTTGAGCCCGGCTTTGCTCCATACTTGTAGAGGGTGGATGACAAGTCCAGATAATCAGCCGTGACGATGCGCTTGCGGGAGACATCAACAGCGATGCCGTGAGGGTTGAACTTGCCGGGAATAGATTCAGTGTGTTGGGGAAACTCGGCAACCTTGTTGTAATTGGAATCTAGCTTGAGGATACGGCCAGAGCCCTTGCCGTTCTTCCCACCCATCAGGGTGACCAAAAAGCCGCCTCCTAGGGCGGCGGAGATGGGGAAGAAAGAGTCTGGCACCGCTGCTTTCTGGGGTTTCACGCTCTTCAGGTACTTGGGCGCCCTAGGGTCTGAGATATTGAACAAGTAGATGGCGGGGTTGTCTTCCAGAAACGCTTGAATGCCCCCTGTTTTAAGAGATGGCTTCTTCGGTTAGTAAGTCAAGAATGATATTAAGCTCTGAGCTGGGTGCGTGCACGGTGCTCCTAGGATGCCGCAAAGAAAACGAGAAGTGCGCTTCTGTAAGGCATTCGTATTACCTGCTCCCAGGGTGGTTCCATCGGCTGACACTCCCACGTGGTGGGGCTCAACGCCTTTCTTGGGGATGAAAGAGGCGGCCACGACGCTGCCAAATGAGGGGGATGTGGTTGTGGCATCCAGTACAACAAGCGCGTCATTGCACTTCTTCGTGTTGTCAGGCCCGCTCCAGGCAAGCAGATACCTGCAATTTATATAATTTAGATAGTGCTGTCGTTAGAAGGTGCTGGCGGAGCTTGCCCAGAGGTGATAATCTTGTGCTTCATGGGCGCAATCTGTTCTCCTCAGGGAAGCGCCCCAGGGAGGGCGACGGTGTGGTGGCGGGGCACCTTTGTGAATTAACAAATCACAAAGGCAACTTCGGCGCCTTCTCAATAACCCCCACCCGATATACTCACGTTGAAGTGTTCTGGCCCAGCGCTACAGACGCCGAAACGAGCCCCATCGCGAAAAGAAGTAAGGCCCTCATTGATGGTCACTTAGTTCAGAAGCAGTTGCAATGGATTTATTTCCACGCAGAACCACCTTAATACACTATATTGAAAGGTAGCATTATAGATATTAATAGCGCTGGTCTCGAAATAAAAAACTGTAGAGTAATCTCGCTGTATAATAACTGTACTGTATAATAACCGCTATATATAATCGCTGTAGAATAATCGCTGTAGAATAATTTCGTCTTGTTCTTTTCTCTTCCACTTCACCCCACATATGGCATGTTTTCAACATATGTAGATGTTAGATCTTCACCTATCTTATTATTCTCCCCGTGAAATATATAATTACGCGCCCCATATATGGTTCGGCTTTTTCCTTGAGTGAGCGATGGTTGGAGACCGACGGCGAAAAGCAAAGTTCCTGGAGTTGAAATATCAGCTGTTGATTTTGACATCTTACATCCTTAATGTCCTGTTTTCTCGTTTATATTTGCTTTCGGCTTAGGGGTTCCTGATGCTTCCCATTTTATTCGGCTACGTTGTGAAAAACAGGCTATTTGGTGGGCATGAGGTGGTGAGGTGCCAATTGTGGTATGCTTGGCCATTTGTTGTTCATCGGTGTGGCAGTGGGCGGTGAATGGCGATTAGTGCATGGAGTGAATATACATTGTGCAATTTAACAACTTTTATAGAATTGAATTTTATAGTTTCTATCGTTGCAGATATATTTGAATTGACGTGCACATCAAGCATATACGCACTTCACGGCATATACGGGTTCTAATACTTAACCACATACACCCTGATACTTTTCTTCCATTAACGTAGGGATACAGTGCGTTTCAACACTGTTCATATATTTATTTTCGTACTTTCTATCCTTGTATATTTGAATTGACGGCATGCATACCAAGCATATAATGTACCTCACCGCACATCCAAGGGTTCTAATACGTTACCGCATATACCCTGATAATTTTCTTCCGTTTACGGAAGCGCATTTGCTTAGGCCTCTATACTTATTTATTCCTACGTGCGCGGGTTTCACTAGCGTGCCAGTGTGATATGGGGTCTTAGTTGCCCTTTAGTGCGGACTTAAGACCCTGCAATGTATGTAAATATGTATGTATGTACGTGCAACAAAAATGTTGGCAACTTTTTTTCTTTCTTTTTCGCATGCCCCAAATATGGGTTTATGGGTTTATGGGTTTACATATCGTTGTAACGTCTACTACCGAAGGCGCTCTTATAGAGACCTGCAAGGCGACGTGCCACTCACCCCGCCACAGTAAGGCGGAGTACCCCCTTCCACCGGTGGGATCGACCCCAGGTACTGTGGACGTACGGATACTGCCACTGCGCCGGCGACCGCACCGTCGCCCACAATATAAGACTCTGGCCCCTGCCTTCCTGAGTCCCCCACCGGCGCGACCGACATAAATAAAATAAATAAAATAAAATATAAAAAAAATGGGGGGAAAGCAGGACTCTCCGGACGGCAAACGGCCCGTCCGGTTTGGGGTTCGCGCTTGGGCAATGCTGGCCCGCCCAGCACCCCTCCCATCTACAGCGGTCACTCAACCCCGGGCTAAAGGGTTTGTGGTGTACTACCCGGTGTGCTCACTGGAAATGTGACAGTGATAGGTTTCAAGGTTTTCAATGTTTCAAATATAATATAATATACAGTGTATTATATATTCCGAGGATAACTAAGCTCGTCTTGTTTAAAAATGAAAAAATAGTCGCAAGGGGGAAGACGCCTGTTCCTAGGCGCCTGTTCCTACTAGTTTTCTAAGAGTTTCTACATTTTTTTCATATACATACATACATACATTACAGGTTTAAAGTCCGCACAAAGAAGCAACTAAGGCAACATAGCAGACTGGCACCGAAGTGCAAGCAGAAATAATAATAATAAATTGATGAATGAAAATGATAATAAAGAAAGACCAAAGAAAAACCAACCGCTAAAAGAAACAGAGAAAAAAATAACAAAGGAAAAAAAAAGAAAAGCTTATATCCAACCACGCAGCTTCTCGTACTCGCCAGCGTCATGGCTGGCTTTAATGAAAGAAGCAACCTGCTTCGGAGCTTGCTGCAGAAACTGAAAAAGATTCAAAGGAGAATAAGGGGAAGACGAAGAAGAAGATGGCGCGTCAGGGAATAAAGATGGGTAGGATGCACGCATTGCTACCAAAGAAGGGCATGTGCAGTGAAAAACCATGTGCTCTTCGTCCTCGCAAGAACCAGAAGCACACAAGCGGCATGTCCGATGCGAATGCGGCCGCCCAATGTAGCGCCCCGTCTCCACCCCAAGATGATGCGAGCTGCAGCGGAATCTTGCCAAAGAGACCCGCCGCGGAACCGAAAGGACAGAAGAAAGGTACGGCTGCAAAATATAAGAACTCATTGTGGTATCATATGCTCAAATTTCTCTGTACCAAGTGTGCATTTAATGGCGCAGCGCCCTTGCTTTATCTCTATAGCCCCAATAGCTAGAGCTGAATTTGATTCTCCGGGTGGCGGTGACTAATATACGAAAGTTTATTTTGCGTTCTTGAAAGTCTTACTTCCCCATTTTGCATGACACCGTCCTCATCATTTGATCTTGGGGCAGCTTGGTGTCCGCGGAAGGGCCAGAAACGGCAGTGGCTGAGGCGTGGGAGACGACAGTGGCTGGAGATAACAATGCAGCCAGCAGCTATCACTCCACGACGCCATTTTGGTTTTGGCCCCACGCCCCAAACGTACACCCTTCTTGCGCCCGCTGCTGTAGGTCCCGACGATGGAGATCATGAAAGTGGCGCCAGTGGAGACCACGCCATGGCTGGTGGAGGCTCGTTTTGCTGCACCGATACTGCGTTTCTGGTTTAATCTCCAAGATCCTCCAGAGGACACCCTGGCCCACCAAACGTGCCCTGGCCAGCACGGAGATGGCGACGGGGGCGGTGATAATGCGGGCTGCAGCGGAGGAGGCGGCAGCAGCGGCTGGGCTCCCGGTGGTGGCACCAGTTTTGCGCCGTCGGGCTGGGCGCCAGAAGCGCGCGCAGTGTTTAGCGCGCCGGGCGTCGTGCACGCTAATGAGACGCTGCATGAGGAGGAGGCATCCAAGCTGCTGTGCACCAACGCGCAGAAGGAATGGCGATGGCGGCGGCGGTGGCAGGAAGAGCTGGGTGGAGAGAGTCAAGACTGGATTGATGAGGGCGGCGCCATACTATTTGTTTTTGGTTCACAACTGCTTGCCTTGGTACATGCTCTCAACCACGACTTTGGATGCATCACCTTCCCGGGTATTCGTAGTCTCTATCAGACGGTTTACAAAAGGCAGGGTGGCACATTTGAAAAACCATACCGGGTGACCATACCGGGTAGTACATCAAAAACCCTATATGCCAGGGGTTGGGTGACCACTGTGGACGATAGGGGGCTGGGGCGTCTCAGCTTGCCCGAGCTGTACCTTGACCGGATGGTTCGCGTATCTCGCCGTCCGGAGCGTCTTGCATGAGTTACATTTCTGCATGCACCTGTGCCTGTCTTGCACCTGTGTTTTCTGTCGGTCGCGCCGTCGGGGACTCGGGGGCAGGGGCCAGAGCCTATTAACTGGGATTGATCCGACGGAGGAGGGGGGGCTCTGCCTTACTGTGGCGGGGTTTGTGGCACGTCGACTTGCGGATCTCTTAATGGGCACCCTCTGTAGTAGACGTTACAACCGTATGTAAAACCTTGAAACCTTGAGCTCCTCCTCCACTACCTTGGAGCGGTCCGCGCAGCAGATGCAGCCCAGGCCGCAGCCACAGCCTTCGGGGCAGCTGCGCGTAATGAAAGAGAGGGGGGAGTAAGAGCGTTGGCGCATTTATTCTTAATTAATAATAAAATGGTTTAAGAGTACGTGCACCCGACGGTGGTATTGCACTTCTCACAAACTTCGCCGCTCGGCTGTGGAGTAGCTGCACAAGTCAGAGCAGCCGCACTTCTCGCCGCACTGGCAGCCTCCCTTGCACACGGGGCAGGTCATTTTTGCACACGACGGTTCTGGCATTGGAGGAGAGAAGCAAATCAATGGCGGATTTGAACACGTCTCGCCCACTTTTGCAAATTCCCGGTGTACCTTGAGTGTAATAAAGCTGAGCTCCTGGGTGATTTCGTCGACTTTGGCCAGCATATGTGTTCAAATTTTACTCACTTGAATTTTTTGCGGTCTCCTGCAGTGCTCCAAACACAAGTCGTTGCTTTCCAAGGCCCTGTAATACTTTAAAATTTTGAAATAATTTATTAATAAAAAGAGAGGGAAATGGTAGAGAAAAGAAAGAAAGATGCTGTTGTAACGTTTTTCATTTTTCATTTTTCATTTTGATACACATGTAACTTCATTTGTCTGGCTTTGGCTATCTGTGCATCTTGGGCAGCCCTGCACTCGACTCTGATGAGCCATGTCATATCCCGCCGGATTATCCCAAAGCCTCCTCACTACTGGGACAAACCAAGCGAGGAATGGAGTGGTCATTATAGTGCTTGCATCAAAATTATGCCGCCTTGACGATGCATGCGCATGCCAACCACCGCCCACCTGAGAACAACGAACTGCTGAGCTCACAAAAAAAATGAGTGGAGAAGAAAATCCTTGGAATACTTGCCGCGCAAATCAATCGCTATTATTGCGTTAATTTATTTTAATCGATTTTACATATCGACGCAGCGCACCAGGCTTGTTGCTTTCAAAAAATGCAGACGATGCAATTTAATCACTGCACTTCTGGCCTGAGGCTGGCGTCTAAGCCCGCTGGTGAGTGTGGAATGACTTTGAAATGTTAAGGATGTAATGCATCGTCCGAATGCGGGTTTGTTTGCACCATTTTTTTTGCAATCAATGTATTTAGTCAATAACTTGATTGCCTCGTTTCCTGGCATTCCGTGGCGCTGGTCATCCATCGGAGCACAACATTGACATTGCCATCTGTTTTATACCCGCATTCCGCTCCATTCTGCCACCATGCCTCTACTACAACTCAGCTCATCCCTCCCAAAGAATGTGCTTTTGACTCTCTCTCTCCAATTCCCCCTTTGTAGTCTCCCTGCGGGTGGGTCGCAGCCCCATGGTGGTACGTGCCGCCATGCCCATGGACCGCCCCTCCGGCGGCGGCTCCCGCCAGAACGTATATTCCGAGCCCGCTGCCGCTGCCGCCGCCGCTGCCGCTGCCCCCGCCGTGCAGCCCGTCTCCTTCGCCGGCGACGTCCAGGTCAACTCCGTGCTGAGCCCCGCCGCTATCTACAACAGAGCTGCTGATATGGGTGCCTACAAGGCAGCGTTGCCGTGGTGGAAGATTGTGCTGTTGGGCATTCTGGCCGGGTGCTACGTCTCCCTGGGCGGTGCCCTGCTGCTCACCGTGGCCCCCAACTGCCCAGGCCTCGCCTCTTCCAACCCCGGCCTTCAGAAGTACCTCATGGGCGCCATTGGCTTCCCTTACGCCCTGCTCATCATTCTCACCTGCGGTGCCGAGCTGTTCACCGGTAATCAATTATAGACGTTTTATCTTATTTTCCCTGTCCTGCTTGCTTGCTTTATTAATAAATATTCATTCCTAAAGAGTCCCCCCCGCATGTCTGGCTGTCTCTGATTTAAATTCACCAGAAACTCTCCAAACTGAGAACTCACCCAACGCCCGGCCGCTCCCTTTTAATTTTTATTTCAGGCAACACCGCCCTGGTGACTGCCGCTGTGCTGGAGGGCAAGGCCGATATTAAGGGCCTCATCAAGTCGTGGGTGTGCTCCTACGCCGGCAACATGATCGGCTGCGCCCTGGGCCTCCTGCTGTTCGCCAACACTGGCCTGCTGCCGCAGCTCAAGGCCGGCGCTGAGATGCTGGCCGTCTACAAGGTGGCAGCCCCCCTCAAGGAGACCCTCTGTAAGGCCGTGGCTGCCAACTGGTTCGTTTGCTTGGCGGTGTGGCAGTCCATCGCTGCCAACAGCTTTGGCGGCAAGTTCATCGCCTGCCTGGGCCCCGTCTCCGCCTTTGTGTGCATCGGCCTGGAGCACTGCATCGCCAACATGTTCTTCGTGCCCCTCGGCATTCTGGTGGGAGCCAACGTCAACATAATGCAGTTCATCACAAAGAACCTGTGAGTTGTAGGGTTTCTTTTTTATTGGCAGAAGATGAATTATTATTGGCGACCTCTATTAACGTTTTTCTTTTTTTATGTGCAGGATCCCCGTGACTCTTGGCAACATTTTCGCTGGAGCCTTCCTGGTGGCCACGATGTACAGCGTCATCTATGGAAAGCTGGGGAAGAAAATCACTGGCGAGGCTTGAGTGGGATCGACTTGCAGCGTTTTCTTGCTGAATGATCAGGAGAAGGGGCGCACTCGCTATTATTTGAGATTTGGATTATTTTACTGTAACCCAAAACTGAAATTGGCAGGGTAATTTCCTCAACACTTTCTTCTTTGCTTTTCGCCGTCAATTCGAGTTGTTTTCTTCTTTATTCAGCATTCTTTCTCTTCCTTTTGCTTGTTTATTTTAATTACTTTATAATTTTCTTATGGTGCCCCACCGGCGAACGTGCTGCTGATGTTGGTGTCAACGTGCCCAGAGTTGCACAGAGACGAAAATTTACATGATATAATAAATAAAAGGATCTCGTCATCAATTAAGTAGACCCAAAATGTCAGAAAGCAAAAGAAAATATAGGGGTGTCTTTCTCGTGGCTGGACTCAAGTAGATGAATGAAAGGGGAACTCCAACAATATATGCACAGCGGGGGAAAGGAAAAAAACAATTGGAAACAGGTAAAAGTAAAGAAAAAGAAGGTGATTGTACTATTGTTGTGTTTATTAGGTAATTCACTGTTAAAATAAATTTGTCAGCTGTTCTGTCAGCTCCAAGCGCTGTTCCTTGCACATATCTCTCATCATCGCCTGCTGGGGAACATGCTGCGCTTGCGCGGTGCTGCCCCTCCCCCCGACGCACCAACCTCCGCCTTGACGTTGGCCACAGCCGAGTCCAGGCTCTTCTGCACGTTTTTGGCGGCGGAGCTCATGGCTTTCCCGATGCTGCGCAGCGCCCCCTTGCGCTTCTTCCCCTTGATTTTGGCCTTGAGCGCCGCGATCTCGTGTAGCATCGACTCCTCGCACCGCGCAAACTCGTTCTCCTTCTCCCCCAGCGCGATCTGCAGCGCCGCCACCTTCATCGACATAGCGTTGTGCTGCTCCAGCAGCTCCGCCGTCGCCTCCGCACTCAACTGCGCAGACATCAGCGCGCCCATCTCATCCAGTATCCGAGCATTCATGTCAGAGCCGTCAGCCAGCTCAGTGCCCAGCCTTGCCATCTCCGCCCTTAGCATCGCCGTCGCCAGCTCGTGCAGCTCCCCGTCGCTCTTTCCCTCCGCGCGGGCAGCCATCAGGCGGTCCAGCACCCTGCCCAGGGCCTCAGGGGTCATGCCAGCGCCCTCCACGGAGTTTCCAGCCAGGAAGCGAGGCGCAGCGGCCTCCCCGTCGGCGCTGTCGTCATCAAACTGGGAGCCCTCGTCATCATCGTTGTGAGAAAGGTTGCTGCGGGGAGTGACCCGCCCTCCGCCTCCGTCCACAGGCAGCGCCGCGGCCTCGACTGCAGCCAGCGCCAGCTGAGACTCCAGCTCGTCCACTTTGTGCTTCAGATCTGCCACCTGCACTCGAGACGCCAGCAGCTGCTCGTTGAGGGTGCTGGGCCGGCCAAACTGTCGGAATGCCGCCAGCTCCTCCTCCAGCTCCGCCATCTGCGCCTTGAGCACCGCCGCAGATACCATGGCGGCCGCCAGCTGGGCGGCAGTGCCCTCTTGGTCGGCAGCAAGGAGCTCTGCACGAAGGGCCAAATCGCCGCCGGTGCGGGCAGCCTGGGCGGCTGTCACTGCCTCCAACTCAATCCGCGCCATGGACGCAGCGGCTGTCGCCGCTGCAGCCTCCCTGCGGGCCTCGTCCAGCTGCGATCGCAGTTGGTCAGCCTCTCCGGCAGCGGCCTCAGCAAACTGCTGCAGAGACGCCAGCTCCTCAGTCTTGGCCGTCAGCTGCGCGGTGAGCGCCGCCAGCTCCGCGGAGGCGGCGCCGCTGGCGCCAAGGTGCGAGGCAGCAGCCGCCATTGCTGCCACCACCTCCGCCCTCAGTTTCACAATTTCCTTGTCCTTGGAGGCAGCCGCGGTCTCGATGTTCGCCAGGCGCTGCTCGTTCGCAGTAGCCTTGGCCTTGAGGGCGGTGATCTCTTCATCCTTGGCAACTGCGGCGGTTTTGGCGGCAACCAGCAGCTCTTTGGCTGCCGTCGACTCGCCACGAAGGGTGGCAATCTCCCTGTCTTTGGCGGCGCTGCTCGTGCTGGTGGCAACCAGCGCCTGCTGCGTGGCTGTGGCTTCCGCGCGCAGCACCACAAGCTCTTCTTCTTTTGCCGCCACAGTGGTCTCAGCGGTGGATACGTTGGTGGCCGCAGCTGCCGCAGCGACAGCCAGCGCGGCCGCCGCCTCGTCCAGCTTGGACTGCGCCGAGCGCGTCTCCTCCTCGAGCTCCTTTGCCAGCCTCTCCTTCTCGGCAGCCGCCGCCCCATACCTGCCCCTCGTTTCAGCGAGCTCTTTGCGCAGCGCAGCCAGCTCTTCGTCCTTCTCCGCAACCTCCTCCTGCGCAGACGCCAACTCCACGGCCGCCGCAGCCGCTCCCAGCTCCGCAGCCTGAGCAACACGCTCAGCTTCAGCGGCCCGAGCTTCTGCCTCTTCCATCGCCTTCCGCGCCCTCTCCGCCTCCAGCTTGGCGGTGGCGACCTGTAACAGCGCCGCGTCGCGCTCCTTGGCCACCCCCACCACGCTGGAAGCGGCGGCAGCCTCGGCGGCGGCGGCTGCACGAGCCTCCGCTACTGCCTCCTCTGGGGGCCCGGGAGGGGGCTCGTTGAACTCCAGGGTGTAGTCGTACTCGCCAATGGCCTGCAAAATGCAGATATTTCAATGTTAGTTAGTTTCATTCAGCCCATGCAACAATAATGAGGAGGGATTAAGGGGCAAGAGGAAGGTGGACTAATTACAAAAAACACTCAATAAATATGCATGTAAGCGCACCTTGTTGATGCGGACTTTGAGGTGGTGCGAGCCCAGAGTCTTGCCGGCCGCCCTGGCCACCGCAGCGTCCTTTGAGCTGAGCAGCGCTGCGTTGTCTGCGTCCTTGGCTGCCATCGCGCCACGCAGCTCCTTGACCTCAGCACGCAGCTCATCAACGATGCCAGCAGCAGAACCTAAAATATAGAACGAAAAAACACATGCCATCTAATATAAATAAAGAGAAGAAGAAGAAAAATAAAGAAGAAGAAAAAAAACTGGAAATCCACGTCACAAATTATTACTTGTTTCTCACCGAAGTGGTTTTCAACGTCCTGCGCCTCGATAGCAATGGCCACAGCGTCGTCCACCACCCCCAGCAGCCGCTCCCTAAACACTCTGGCCAGCCGCGCCTCCTGCTGCGCCGCCGCGAGCCGCTCCTTCAGCGCATCAGCCTCATCCTCCAACTCCTTCACAGTGGCCAGGTGCACGCGCCGGGAGACAAACCCGCCCTCCTTCATGCGCAGCGCCTCTGCGTCCCGCGCGCGTTGCGCCACTGCCTCAGCGGTCGCAGCGTCGGAGCGCGCTTCCGCCGCAGCACGCTCAGCATCCGACGCCTCTTTGCGGGAGGCAGTCACCTCCGCCTGCAGCTGACTCATGTACCGCCGCTGCGAGTCGATCTCTTCCTCCTTGGAAGCCACTGTAGCCTTGAGCTCGAAGATCTCGTTTGCCGCCACCCGCCCCAGCTGCTCTTGCTCCGCCGTACGGCCCTCAGCCTGCGTCAACTGCCGCTTCAGGTCCAGAATCACGTTCTGGTCGCCTCGGCGCGAGTCCAGAGTCTCTCTGGCGGCCGCTGCCTCGTCCAGCATCTCCTCCAGAGCTTTATCTTTGGCGGCCAGAGCGTTGTATGCGCCCTTGGTGTCTTCCTTCAGCCTGCGGATCTCTTTGCGCGCCTCCGCCAGTTGGTTGTGCAGTCGTACCATATCCTCCACGCTGCCGCCCCCAGCGGAGCCTCCCCCGTTCACCACAGCGTGATTCAGGCGATCCGCTTCAGCGTTCGCGGCATCCAGCTCAACCTGCAGCTTCTTGCGCTCTTTATCATTTTTGGTGGCGGCGCGGCGCAGGGTGGAGGCCTCCGATTCTGCCTGTAGCGCGCGCTCCTCCGCAGCAGTGCTGCGCGCCTCTGCGTTGTCAATGGCAGCATCTTTTGCACCGATGAGTTTCTTCAGCGTTCGGACCTCCACCGCGAGCTCGTTGGCTTCGTTGGATTTGATGCGCAGGTCGCTGCGCAGCTTGTTGACCTCTGCGGCGAACGCTGCGGGAGTGTCGGCAGACATGCGGGTGTTGAGCTTGCGAGAGGAGGAGAGAGGGCCCCCTGCTGAATTGGGGCTCTGCCCGGTGGGAGTGCCGCCCGTGGGGGTGAGGTAGCTGCTGGCGCCGCTCACAATGCTGCCTGGGGTATTCATCCTTCTGCGGGGGAGAGATTTGGCAACGTGGGTTGAGAGTGCACGCACTGAATTATAAAAATTGGAGGCAACAAACTGTTGGGGGTTGAAACAGGCGGTTCTTGCGCTGCAAGTTTAATATTTAAGATAATGGAGCGCGCTGATACTCACGTATTCTCAGGCAGCATTCATCAGGTGCCAGAATTCGTTGGCTCCTCTATTAACTGCCAGAGGTTATTTATTGTAGACGTGGGAAACTCTGCTCGTCGCTGCGCCCTGCTTCTATGATAAGAATGTATTATGTCGTGCTCCCGAGAGAGAGAGGGACCTACAAAAACGACCTACACACGAAATGCCGATTTTTGGGCAGCAGGCAAAGCATCAAATCTTTGGGGGTTTCGTCGCAGTTATGCCCCATTTATAAAACTATCAGGTTCACTAAGATCCCGAGTGTGCACCCGATCCTCGCATGCGACGTAACTAACACCATTATTCACACCACATGAACATCTCATCATTTTCCAGCGTTGCTGGGCGGCAGCGTATCGGAAGCATCACCCTGGAAACCATACGACCACAGGCCCGCCGAGTGTCACGCCGTGTAGCCCCCAAACACGACATCTCTGCCACATCTTCGACGGCACTCCCCACCGCCACCGCCGCCCCAAAACTCGCAGCGGACATTCGCACCACCACCGCCGTGCTGCAGCTGAACAACGGCCAAAAAGATGTCTACGTTCTGGGGGTCTCGCACTGCTCTAAGGAGTCTCTCCGCCACATTCAAGAGCTCATCGCCGCTGTGCAGCCAGATGCAGTGCTGGTGGAGGTCTGCAAAGACCGCACGGGACTGCTGGTGGATGAGAATGCCCCTCCGCCGCAGCGGTGGCATGCCCCGCGCGTCACCCTCGCCGGAACGTACCGCCCGCAGCCCGGATGGCCGACCGCCACGCAACTGGCTCCCATGCTCAAAGCCTACAACTCTGGGGCAGTGAGCGCGTCGGATATCGAAGACGACGCCGTGACTCTGCTGAATTCGGGGCTGTTTGGGTCTGTGCGGCCTATTGCAAAGCCAGGGGCGGCCGGAGTGCCAGCCTTCATTCAAGGCCCCAAAGGCGAGCTCCAGACGGTCGCGCCGCTGGCTTCCATCAACTTTTTTGTGTCGGAGCGTCAGCTCCCGCCTTTGAAGGAGTTTGTGGTGCAGTTTGAGAGCGGCGAGCTCGCCGCATTTCCTCCGTCCACCGTGGACTCAATTGTAGCGGCAGCAAAATCTCCAGGGAAGCCGGCGCTGCACGCTCTTTTAGACGCTCGTGCGGCGCTGCTGGAGGCGGCGGGGCCACATGCAAGCCATCTGGGAGTGACATTCAGCGGCCTGAAGACTGGAATAGTGCGGGCAAAATTGGAGCGGCAGGCGTACGGCACAACGGGGCTAGAGGGCAGCGTGAAGGACGGCGCGGGCGTGGGCATCCAGCCATTTGTGCGACAGGCGAGGCCATCTCCCCCACAGGCAGCGTCAAGTGAAGTTTCGTCTCCTGATACCTCTTCCTCGATACAAATCTCTCCTTGGACGGAAGCAGAGTTGAATGCAACGGAGCAGAGTGGCGGCGGCGGCGGTCAGACCAGCAGCAGCGGCGGCCTGGCAGAAGCGTTTGCGGCTGTGCTGACCTCCCAGTACGGAAAGTATCAATCCACTGCTGGCAAGACAGTGGGGATAGGGTCGGGAGCAGCGTGGCAAGTGGCGATGGCAGCGGCAGAAGCATGCGGCGCCAGCATGGTGCTGCTGGGAGACAGGCCAGCCAACACGACGGGCGTGCGGCTCACCAAGGGCATTTGGGGAGCGTGGGCGCCATTTTTGCTGGGTGCAATGCCGGCAGCGGTGGCCAGCGCAATAATAACCTCCCAGGCGTTAAACGGCGGTCCCGCGGGGCTGGTAGCGCCACTTGGAGCTGCGTCGCTGCCTCTCGTTGCTGCTTTGTGGCCCGTGGTCGCCCCCATCCTTGAAGTTCGCAAATTTTCGCAGCTCAGCGCCGCTGACATCGAAGCCACGGTGCGCATCAAAGAGCCGCTGCAGGACGGCACCACCACGCCGCTGATGCTGTGGGGCGAGGACGCTCTCCTGAATTGGCCGGGAGCCATGCAGCCGGTCATCCATGAGCGTGACGAGTACATGGCAAGAGCTATCGCTGCAGCTGCATGGGGTCGGCCAGAGGGACTCACTCCCGCGTATCTGAGGAGTGTCAGCAGTTCGCAGCAGCCCGTGTGGCGGTATGCCATGCCAGCTGGTGGAGATCCCAAAGTGTGTCCCCGTGGGGCGGGGGATGGCAAGTTTGAGATGCCCAGCGGCGGGGCGCAGCGCATTGTGGCGGTGGTGGGGACGGCGCACGTGCGAGGCATGGTGGCGGCGCTGGAGAGGCTGGAAAAGAGCCAAGGCGATGTTTCATTGGGAGAATTTGTGTAAACTTGTGAATTTGAATACAAATACAAATGTTCAACAGAAAATGAAAGGAATTAATGGTAACGGTGTGGCGATTTGGAGAAAGGCCGCATGCAGTGGTTAATTTTGCCCGCCGCCGTCACCCACCGCAATCACCGCTCTGATTTTCTTCAAGCCCCTTCGGCAGGCCCAGGGCCGCTGGTAACACGAGCGTGGCATGTCCAGAGTAACGCATAGGCGCTGGGCGTGTGGCATGGCTATTTCAAGATCTGCCCAAGTGGTCCCGGAAATGTTTGAAAAAGAAACACCGAAACAACGCTAGAGATCAGCATCCAAGATAACCAACCCAATTTAAATTTAAATATTATTAGCTTGTGCATTGAGTATTCCACGACGTGAAAGAATCGCTTGGTTGCAGGCCAGGCAGCGTTTTATTCGTCCCAACATCTCGACTGCGAGCAAAATGAAATTCTGAAGGTGAGCGGCCGCCGTGATCACGTTGAACATGGCCGAGGCACTGGCAACTTACGAATCGGCAGCCTCGGAAGGCCTCTCGAGCGCTTTGCGGGCGCAGAAACCACGCACAGAATCATCTTTGTCAGAGAACAACCGACCTCCTGCGGCCGTGCATTCCTTCGATTTCCGCCTCATAAATTAGCAATCTCTGAACACCTCATTCCCCGCCTTGGAACGCAGGACAGCTGCGCTACGCGAGAGGTTTTCATGTCTGTGAACATTTGAAACTCTTCTTGGAGTCCCTCTGGGCGGCATGAACCGTCTGTTCCAGGTCACGGTGTACACCGGCCAACAGCTGGTGCTAGAGGGGCTGCAGCGGTGGCTGCACCGCCCCTGCGAGAGCGACGACGCCCAGCGCCAGCGCCGCTCCGGCATTAAAAACCTCATCGTGCTGCTCCTGAAGACCGCCGCCACGGGCGTCCTGGCCACCATCCTCGACGCCGCCATCGAGTACCGCCGCCGCCAGCTGCTGGCAGCCGCAGAAGACGGCGCTTCTGACTCTGCCGGCGGCTCCTCCTCGCGCTTCAGCGGCTTGGGCCTGGGTCCGCTCTCCCGCACGGGCATTGCCGCGTGGAAAACGCGGCTGCTGCTTGCCATCGATGAGATGGAGCGTCACGCGGAGCAGTACGGCATCGAGCCTCGAGGCCGCTTTGCCCCTTCCGCTGCTGCTGTCGCCAAGGAGGAGCAGCTCCCTGCGTTCGACGCCGCTGCTGAAAAGGCAGACGGCGACGAGGAGACAGAAACCTCGCTCGCCGAGGGCGCAGAGAACGCGGTGCGCCAGGCAGCGCTGGCCGCCACTGTGTCGCAACTGCAGCAGCTGGCGCGGGACGGCGGCGACGACGCTGCCGCTACCCTGGACGAAACTGTGGACGCGCTGGTGGAGTCGCTGCTGGGCGGGGAGGTGCCCCCTCCTTCGGTCATCAGGAGCGCCTCATTTGTGCGACTGTCCCTCGCGGCCAGTCCCAGCTGCAGCGACGTGGCGGCCCTAGACTCCCCGGTCTTGTCTCCACCCTCCTCCGGCACCGCCTCCCCTTCCTCGGCGGCTTCCGACTGCTGCGAAGCGGGCGTGTGCCACATCTGCATGGACAGGCAGGTGGGGGTGCAGGTGCTGGGGTGCCACCACGATCTGTGCTTCCAGTGCGCCCGCCGGCTGTGCGCCACGCAAGACCACGCGCTGCCGCAGTGCCCGTTCTGCCGGCAGCCCATCGACGGTTTTGTGGCCTACTCTGCGCCCAGCAAAGGAGGCGCGGCGGCAGCGGCGGCGTTACCCGCCTCAACTGTTAGCAGCTGAAATCAAAGAGAGAAAAAGTACCGCCGCCTTTAGCAACAACGATAATTAACTTCATCAATGGCGGAGCATTCCAACGAGTTTTTTGCCTTTCGCATTCATTTACATTCATTCGTTTTTGAAATGCAGTTTGTTTCTATCGTGTGTGTGCATAACTGAGCGCGAAAAGAAGCCGCAACTGGATGAGAGGCTATTGGGCTCTCTTTCTTTTGAGGACTTCAGCTCTTTTGTATACTGCTTCTTCTTCTGTACGCTGTTGTTTTCTTTTGGTTCTTTTCTCCTTCAAGCACATAGTTCCAATAGTTCCCTATAGTTTTAAGCCTTACCGTGTTAACCCTTCCTCCCAACGTTTCCTTCCGACCTTAAAGTTCTACATATGCATTTCCCAAAACTTTTTTTTTTCTACCCAAAAGCACCCTTTTGTGCTTTCGGATTACTGCTTCGTAGCCCTTGCTACTAAATTTGTATGAACCCCTCTTTTTCCTGCGTATCGTTTTTCTTGTTTAGCTAAAGTCTATAGACTAGTGGATATAGTTTTAGTGATAGTTTTGCCAAACCTTACAAAAATCTGATTTTTCTGCCAGGCCTGGCTCACACAACAATGTACTTCCCTTTTATTTTCATTTGCATCCACAACAAACGCAGCCCCTCTGCTACGTCTTGCTCTCAATTTATGAGCAATTGATTGATAAAAAACAAATGTGTGTGTAACTCTCAAGCAGCGTCACGCATCAACATTAAAGTTCAAAACAGGTGCCCACATGCACGCCAGCAGCTTTTCTTCTTTCTTCCTCATGCCTGCTTCATTGCTTTGGGCATCGATGGTTTAACCTCCTGCATGCGGCGAGACGGTCCCCAGTCGGTGAGCTTGCCAATGATAGCGCGCATGAACGCCTGGCACAGCATGAAGATGAAAAACTGCAGAGAGAAATAAATAAATTGTCGATTTGCAAAGTACTGCAAAATAAGATTCAAACAGGAGCAGAACCCGTAAGCGAAAATTAAACAAAACCCGTCACTCACTGCTGATGCTGCTCTGGGGTCGGCCCCCGGCTCCAGCCCCCTCTGGGTTGCTTTTTGGAGGAATGCGGGCGGCTCAAAGGGCAGGCGGGCCACAACCACGCCGCCAAACACTCTGGGCACCAATTTGAAGCTGAGCATCACCGACGCCATGACCTGGGCGCGCGAGAAGAAGAAAAGAAACGTGGATTAAGGGCGGCGTGAAGTGAAATAAGGTGGCGACGGGGGGAAATGCGAGGAAAAAAGAATTGTGGTTTGCGCCACTCACGATGGCTCCAGACTTGAAGTTGAACGCAAAGATCTGCTTGGCGGCCTCCTCCTCCCAGCCCTGCAGCCGCGCCGACGCCTTCTTCACCGACTTTGAGCTGCCCTCGCGACTCTCCTCCACCTTGGCGGCGTGCTTCTCCAGATTGGCCTTGAGCATGCGGAAGCTGCGCGTCCGGTAGATCAGCACGTACTGAATCAGCTCTGTGGCCATCGCCAACGCGGCGGCGAAGCCAAGAACGCTGAGGAGGCCTGTGTAGATGTCTTCCATCAAAATTCTAAAAAATTGTTAGAGAGAACGTCCGCGAGTGTCGGTAGAATTGCGAAATAAGTGTCTGAAACTTTGCGGATCCTTGCTGATCTTCACGAAAAAGGATGAAACTAGTAAATAGCGAAAATTGCTCTCCCTTTTCCCCCCTCTCAGAAGAAGAGCGCGTGGCACTGAAGACGAAAATGTTACATGCAGGGCTTCTCCTCTGAACAGCACGTGCCAGACACCTCAACAAGCCGCTACTACTTCCTGCTTCTCTCCAGCATGAATTCTGTCAGCTACGGGGGTCTACTTTTTCACCGCCGCCACCACCGCCTTCCCCTTCAATATCAACCTCAATAGCCGGCTCGCTCCCTACATTTTCCTCTTGACCGCCAGTAGCACCCTGCCCCTCAGCTCGCTGCACGGTGCTGCGAATCGTATTCTCAGGGAAGTTTGTCCTCCGCCTTCCAGCATTGAACATACCTGCATGCAACAAATTTGGTGTTGATTGCATACTTGATAAAGTTGAGAACATTGGAATTTTATTTATTTTCCCCGTCAGGGCAAATAAAATTGGCGATGCAGTATTGTTCCACTTACTCAGCATAACCTCGGCTGGCCTCAGCTGCGGTCGGCTCCTCGGCGAGCTGCTCCGGAGGCTTCTTGGTATCGTGCTGCTTCATATACTTGCTCTTGTTGGTGGCGAACGCGTCTGGATTGAATGAGCTCGGCTCCGAAGGCAAATGCTGTCACTGCAAACGCCGCCAAGGCTACAGGCGATTCCAAGAATATTTTTGCCATGCAAATATCACAATTAATTTCCGCAAAAATAAAGAGGCAGAAGCGCAGAAGTGGGCACTTTTTGTATTATGAAAGCTCAACTTCAGTTTGGCTCCCTTCCATTTTTAAATTTTATTTAGTGACCAAAAATCCAGATGCTGATTGTAGAACTGCTCTAGAAGTAAGACAATGTCGACTGCGAAGTGTTGTTTCGCAGATATCTTTTTTTCTCAAAGAGCTTAAAGAAGAGCTCATCAACTCCTGGGCCTTCCATCGTCCAGTTTACTAATTCTATGGGCAACTCCACGTGATTGGAGCTCGCTAAGCCGTTCATGCCCTAAAATCATCAGCTGCTCGCTCTAGCCTCGCCCCTCCCCCCCCCACAAACGCCGCCCCCTGCCATTTCTGCTCTCTCTAAAGCAATACTCTCTCTTTTGGGAAAAGAAGGGGGTTTTATTACAAGGTCTGCTTTTTAAACATTTTTAAATCAGTGAAGGCCGCGTTTACTTCTTCTTGGCCACACCTACACACAAAAAAGAAGGGTGGGAAAAAATGTGAGAAGGATGCTCAGATAAAAATAACACGTAATCACATACATCAGATGTACACCACTACATATATAACAGCTTAAAAATAAGCTATATATATCTATAAACTACAGTTAAATTGTATATAGCTCACCGACTGTCTTGCCCCGCCGTCCGGTGGTCTTGGTGTGCTGGCCGCGCACGGTCAGGCCCCAGTAGTGGCGCAGACCGCGATGGTTCCTGATTTTCTTCAGGCGCTCCAGATCGTCACGCAGCTTGGTGTCCAGAGAGGAGGAAGACAGCTGGGAGTAGCGGCCGTCCTTGACGTCCTTCTGCCTGTTCAGGAACCAGTCGGGGATCTTGTAGGCGCGGGGGTTGCTCACAATGTTCATCACCGCCTCGAGCTCCTCAGCGCTCAGCTCTCCAGCGCTGCAAACAAACACAGGGAGGGAAGCACGAGTGAGAAAGGAACAGAGCAGCAAAAGGGGCGGGTCCCTCAAAATAATATCATCCAGCACCATAATCGCGCTGCTTGATATGATTCGCTACCCAATCCGCTAAACGCACCGCTTGGTGAGGTCTACCTCGGCCTTCTTGCAGCAAATGTTGGAGAAGCGGCGCCCGATACCACGGATGGCGGTCAGGGCGTACATGATCTTCTCCTTTCCATCGACGTTGGTGTTCAGCACACGCAGAATGTGCGTGAACGAATCAGGAGCCAAAAGAGACTGCAGCGCAAGAGAAAAATGGGTAATCGTGAGAACGGCGATGTAAATTTCGATTGCGGTCGCTCCCAAATTTATTATAATTCCCATTGAGCGCCTCCGTTGATGTAGCAATACTCCAAAATTTAATTGGCTGCCCTAACGCTGCAATATTATATTTTTTTCTCTCCCCAGCAAATCATGCGCAAAAAAAACTGCGATTTCTCTCTGCAACGCACCCCCATGGCGGCTATGCTCCTAGTTCCGCTTGGTCTATTCTGCTGGCTTTGAAAGAGGGCGAGGCAGCGAGGAAACGGGCTTTTTGAGAAAACGGCGATTATTTTTATTTGTCCCTGACATTTTTTTTTCAATAATACAAAAAAATCAACTCGCTCGAAACGGCCCGGAAATCCATTAATTTGGTTCACAACACATGATATGCCACACAGCATATGCCTAAAAATTTAACATGACCACCTTGCGAAGAGTTTGAATCAATTCAACCAGGATTTCACACACAAACTCCTCTCTCTATTTTTTCCTTTACAATATCTTAAACAAAGCACCCCGTTCCTATGACTGACAAAGAACGCCTGAAGAAGGCGCTGGACGCCATGATCTTCCTGCCCCACCTGAAAGACCGCCAGTCGCAGTCGGTGCTGTCTGCCCTCATGCCCGGAGACTCAAAGGGGGGCAGCGGGCGGCCCTGGGACCGGAGCGACCTCTTTCGCCGCTTAAAGACCTTCAAGGCGTCCACCTGGTTCGCCAAACCGGAGACCATCGGCGCCGTCCAGTGCGCCCGCCGCGGGTGGGAAAACACGGCAGCAGACGTGCTGACCTGCGAGTGCTGCAGGGCGGTGGTGAGCTGCCCCATCCCCTCGCAGCTGCTGCCTGACGAGGCGCGTGCGGCGGCGGATCGCTTCTCCAAGCAGCTCACCGACGCGCACGCTGTGTCATGCCCATGGCGTTCTACAGCATGCTCCGCATCCCTGCTGCAGTTCCCTGAGCTGCCAAAGGTGTGTAGATTTTTTTTTCTGTGCCGCCATTTTATTATTCTGTTGTTTTTCACCTATTAATAAACTTATTTCCAATTTCGCTAATTGATATTGATTATTTGCTTTGTTTGCAGAGCGCCGTGACGGCAGACTTCCAAGAGAGGTCTGCCGGACTGCGACGCCTGCTGTGCCTGCCCCCGCTGTCCCCAGAGGCAGCCGACGCCCTGCTGGAGGGCAATGACGGCGGCAACTTTGGGGCGGCAGTGGCACAGCTCCTCCAGACAGGCCCAGTAGGCCCGCAACAACAAAGCGGCGGCGCTGCTGCTGCTTCCCCTTCTTCCGCATTGAAACGAAGCGCCCCTACTGCAGCAGCCCTACGGGAAAGCTTGGTCGGTGGGGGGGTGGCCACCTGCGATCGTCCGGCCTTTGCTGCGCGCCTCCAGGCGCTGGCGCTGTGCGGGTGGGCTCTGGAGACGCTGCTTACGCCAGGAAAAGGCAGCGACCAGGCTCAGGCAGCGGCAAACAGCGCCACAGCAGCTCGTATTGGCCCTGAGAGCTGTTTGCTTTCTTGCGGGCTGTGTGGCTCCAAGGCAGGGCTCTGGGCGATGTTCCCAGACTGCAAGCCATGCGCGCTGCCCGGCGCTGCCGCAAAAGCAGCAGCTGCAGCGGCGGGGGGGCCGTTTGGGCAGCTTCGCAGCGGCGGCACAGGCAGCGGCGGGGGCGGCAGCAATTCGAAGCCCGCAGCCACTGTGAGTCGTCATGTGACGGTGGACATGGTCAACACGATTGCGGGAGGGTCAATGGCGAAGGACGCCCCCGCAGGCGGCGGTCCCTTTGGCGCTAATAGCACCGCGGGTGGCTGTGGTCTGTTTGGCCTTCCGCCGCCATCTGAACCAGCACCAGCAGCCTCTCCAGCCAGTACAGGCGTCAACGTGCCTGTGTTCGGCTTCGAAGCGCTACGGGCCTCTGAACCGGGGCAGGAAGGCTCCCAGGCAGGCGGGGCGGCCAGCAAGCGACGCCACGACGACGCCTTCTGGGACGCGGCCGTCGCTGGGGAGGGGGACAAGCGCGCCAAAGCTGCCAGCATAGCTGCGGCCTCCGCGGCTGCGCCCAGTCAGGCTACGCTGCAGCGGTACCGCAGCATGAGCAGCGAGTCTGTGAACCCTCTCACCCTTCACCGCTCGTTCTGCCCCTGGGTGAACTGTGTGCCCGGCTCAGAGGGCGCTGCTGCCTGCGGGTGGCAGTGGTGCGTGCAGCAGCTGGCTCCTGCCGATGAGGGGCGCGGTCGCAGGGCGTCTCCTGCGTCTGCAGCAGCGGTCCGCAGAGGTCTCGGCGATGATGAGAGCGGGGGAGAAGAGGGCCGCCCCGCCCCTGCGCCCTGGAACCCTTCGCAGATGCTGCGGACTGCGCTGGCAAAAGTGCAAGTGAAAAAGACGTGAAAAAATAAACAGCTGCCGGGGAAAGAGGTAAGGCAGGTGAGTTATCGGGGAGGGTTAGCAGGAAGGAGTAAATATAGATTATAAATAATTACCTAGGCAGATAAATAGAAGATATAAATTAGGCCAGAATTTAGGCAGTGGGAGGCCAAATCTAAATTTTCTTTGTTTGGGTTGGAAGGGATTTTATGCTTTTGTAAACGTTTGCTTTTTGAGCAAGTGCTATGTGCACCTTGAGGAGAATACAGCTCGCTAAAAATAGACGGACAAGAGGACGGATGCTAGTGGGAAACCGCCATATTCTTCTCCTCCACTTGTAAGCTCAACTAGCAAGCCACGAGAGAATGCGATTTTGTGCTTCGAGAAATGAAGAAGGGTAGGGCAATTTTACAAATTTATATAATAAATTTTGATGAACCTCAGACAAAGGGCAAATAATGTTTAGAAGAAAATCCTTTTTTGCATGGCCGCCAGCAGCAGCGGCAGCGGCAGCGGCAGCGGCAGAAGCATTTTCAAAAATCGTTTTTATGTATCTCAGTGGCGCGCAAGCGGCCCACACAGCCACATGCAAGTGTGCAGCAAGAAAAAAATCAAATAAAGGTAAGAAAGAAAGAAAACACAAACAAGAAAGATTTAAACAGAGAGACTCGGAAGGAAAATCGCCCCCATCGCCAGGCACGCATCACGCCACAGTCACCGCCTCCTTGGCGGAGGGCGCTGCTGCGGGTGCAGGTGCCGGCTTGGTGTTGAAGTCTTCTGCGATGGCCTTGGCACACAGCTTGCCGCTGAACACGGCGCCCTCCATGGAGGCCAGGTACCGCTGCTTGGTGTAGTCTCCCGCCAGATAGAAGTTGGAGATGGGGGTGCGCTGGGTGGGGCGGCAAGGCTCACACCCTGGCACAGTTTTGTATACCGACAGCGGCGTTTTCACCACTTTGTACTTGCGGATCTTAGCCTTGGACTGGTCGGCCGCGATCTCGCCGGGGAACAGCCGCTCCAGCTCCCCCATGGTGGCCGCAATGATCTCCTCGTCGGGCCGGCCGATCCAGTCCGCTGCGGGCGCAAACACCAGCTCCAGCATCGATTTCTCGGTGTCGTAGTACTCTTTGCAAGCCACGCTCATGTCGGCGTACACCGACAGCAGCGGGGAGCGCGAGAACAGCAGGTGGTCCACAGTGGACAGCTTGCGGTCAAACCAGATGTGGATGTTGATGACGGGCACGCCCACCAGCTTATCCATCCGCTTGAAGAAGTCCTGCTTGTACCACGGCTCTGGCATGAGCTTCTTCATGATGTCCACGGGCATAGCGGAGACGTAGAGATCAGCCGTCATCGCTTCGCCGTTCAGCAGCCGCAGCTCCTTCACGGAGCCGTCAGGGTTGAGGTCGAAGTTCTTGATGCCTGATTTCAAGCGCACCTCGCCTCCCCGCGCGGTGATGTACTCCACCAGCGGCTTGCAGAGGCGCTCGGGGGGGGCGCCGTCCAGGAATGCCATTTTTGAGCCGTGCTTCTCCTGGAGGAAGCGGTTGAGGGCGATGAGCACGCAGATCATGGACAGCTCGTCGGGGTCGATGAAGTTGAGCGCCTTGGCCATCGCGATGAAGACCTCGTCGTTGACGCGGGAGGGGACGCCCTGCAAATTGAAAGGGAGAAAAAAAAAACGCGCATTTAATGTTTAGAGTCTAAAGGGTTTTAAATAGGCTTAAGAAGTCTTTGTAAATTTAAATCACAGACTAACTGACCTGCTTGGCCATCCACTCGGTGACGGTGAGCCCGTCCTGCGCCTCCACGTAGGGCTGCCCGAACACGATGGCGGGCAGCAGCCCCAGCGCGAACTGGATCTTCTCTGGCCATGACAACATTTGGTTGTTCTGCAGAATGGCAATGATGCCATTGATGGGGGCTGGCAGATCAGGGAAATCGAAGCGGGAGAACTCCCCAGGGGCCTCACGCACTGCGAAGATCATGCTGTGCTGCTTCCACTGCAGCCTGTCCTCGATTCCCAACTCCTTGAATACGTTCATCATGTTGGGGTAGGCGCCGAAGAAAATGTGCAGCCCGGTCTCGTACCAGTCGCCGTCCTCGTCCTTCCAGGCCGCCACTTTGCCGCCCAGCACGTCGCGCGCCTCCAGCACGATGGGCTTGTGGCCGGCGTCCACCAGATACTTGGCGGTGGAAAGTCCGGCCAGGCCGGCGCCCACGACGACCACGTTGAGGGGGCGTTCGGGGCGGGGCATGGCCTTGATGGCTGAGGAGATGGCCGCCATCTCCTGGAAGGTGGCCTCCGCCTCGAAATTGGGCTTGGGGAAGTCGACAGCGCGCACGGAGAGGGGAGCGCCGCGGGCAGCGGAGGGGGCCGCGCTTGAGCGGCGGGGGCGGAGCGCGGTGCCGCGGATTGAGACGGCTGAACGCTGAACGGTGCGCTGCTGCGGGGCAGTGGGGCCCGCCATGGCGGAACTGTTGATGCGCTGCTGCATTTTTGGTCGCGTGTGGGAGTGGAGACGGACAGACGCTGCAGCGGGGCGGTCTGACCACTCTTGATAATAATTAGCGATTCAGAATGAACAATGCGCCAGCGCAAAGACGTGAAATTCGCGATAAAAATTGTGGCGGAGAAAAAATTGCGCAAAATGCAAATTATAAAATTTCGAGCTTTTCAAAAGCCTTAGAACTTTTGAAAATAATACACCGTCACCCAACAGCGGCGCGATGTCAATCAAGCCGAAAGACCAGAAGTTTGAAGAGGCTGCGTTGAGAAAAAGATTGGAGTTTGTGAGGAGTTTAAAAGCAGCGCTGAAGGACGAGGAGTCCATATCGGCCCAGACCGTGCAGCTCTACACGGATATTATCGATGGTAAGCACGCCAAATGAGACCCCCGACACTCTTCTGTTCAAACCCATCCCCTTTTTTCAACACCCTCCCTCTCCTTGGCCCTGCAGAAATCATCAAGGAGGTCGCTCTGGAGGTGCATAGGGCTGTCAAGACCGGCGTGGTGCGCATCGCATTACCTATCCTTTGCTCACCAAATCGTTACTCTTCATTTCCGCCGCCTCTGCTGTTTATTTCATTATTTCATATATACACACTTTTGACCTGGAAAGTCACATATTTTTGTCCCTTCGTCTGCTGCAGGACGATTTATCAGACGTGCACGCGCGGCAGCAGGCAAAGACCATGAAACAAGAAGACCACAGTGGGGGGCGGCATTCAGCAGTGCTGCCCTCTCCCCTGGTGCTGGGGGTGCAAATGAGCGGGAGCAAAGGCGCGGTGGACATGTTTGGCAACCAGGTGCAGCCGATAGCGCTCGACCAGGTGGCTTGCCCAAGCTGCGGAAGAAAGGTGGCATCGGGGCGCTTTGCCCCGCATCTAGAAAAGTGCATGGGGCGGGGGCGGCAGGCGAGCAGAAATGCGAGACGAATATCCGACTCGGACTTTTAGGCGACTGGAGGCCCTTGTATATAGAAATAGAAGTATGTGTACTAATTGTTTGGCATGGATTTCGTACTTTTTTTTTTCTTTCTTTTTTTTAAACAGAAACTGGCATTATTCATTGTCGGGTGTACATACAAATTTACAGTTACGTTGTACCAATATTTTTTGGGGAAATATTCACGAAACGAATTCGCTGGTCATCATATAATGCATTCTTGATTTTTGGTACAGAGAAAAACAAAACACATTGCTTGCAAAACAAAGGAATAGGGAGGGATGAAGAAAATGGGCAAATACAGCCTTAAAACAACAAACAAACAAAAACAATATTTCCTTTACACACCGCTTTCACAAAATGCCTTTCGGCAGAGGAGAGCTTTATAGAGCATAATAATCTCCAGAAAAGATCTAGACATCTGCTTCGGGGGTGGTTTCCTCTTCCTCTTCATTATCATCATCTTGGGGGCTTGCTTGCTGCTCAGACACAGCGGCAGCTGCTGCATCTTTAAAAACGAGCGGCTGCTGCCCTCCAGCAGGAGCATTCACGACAGAAACCAGCGAATCAGCGAGCGAAACGTCTTTTTCTTCCACCGCAGCAGTCTCCACCTCGCCAGCCACGTCAGTAGGCGCAAACTGAAGACTGTCTTCGCTGAGCTCGCTCTCGTCTTCCTCCTCGTTATCATCCTCCTCTTCTTCCACTTCTACTTCATTCTCGGCGATCACAGGCTTTCCTTCGTCTGCAAGCGGCGCCTCAGCTGGCACAGCGTCAGCAGGCTCAGCTGCAGCGACCTCCTCTGTTGGCGTTTCCTCGCCAGGCGCTCGGCCCTCCATGGCCGCTGCTGGGACATCGGCAACAGCAGGTAGAGCAGCCTCCTTCTCGACGATGTCTTGCGTCTGCGCCGCCATGGCCTCAGCAGAAAATGCCAGCGACCTTCCTTCGCCTGCAGCCGTTTCTTTGGCCCGCACAGGCTCTGTGATCCCCAGCTGCTGCGGTGAGATACCCAGCAGCAGCGGTGAGGCCCCCATCTGCGCCTCGAAGGACGCAATGCGCTCCCGCACAGGCGCCAGCTCCGGCCGCGGCGACAACAGCTGCTCTGGCGGCGCCGCCAGTTGCGCCTCCAGCGCCGCAATCCGCTCCCGCAGAGTCGCTGCCGTGCGGTTCGCCTCCTCCTTCACCGCCGCCACCAAGGAGTCTTTGGCAGCCAACGCTCGCTCAAATTTCAGCGCAGCGTCAGCGCTCACCGCTGCCGGCCCTCCAGATGCCGCCCCTGCAGACCCAGACGCCGCCGCAGAGGACCCGCCAGCGGGGGAGGTCCCCGTAGCGGGGGTGACACCTGTTGCGCCTGTCGATTGTTGCTGTGGCGCCCACCCCATGGCCGCCACCTCAGCTGCCCGTATGCAGTCCAACGCCACTTGGCTGGCCAGCTCTGCGCGCAGCTGCGCGTTCTGCATCTGCAGTGAGTTCGTGGTCGCGGTTTCCGACCTGGTCTCGGGCTGAGATTGAGCCCCCAGCGGCGGTGCAGCAGCGGTGGAGGTGGTAGCGGTAGCGGCACTGGAACCAGCACCAGCCGCAACGAGGTGACCAGCCTGCTTGGCTCCTGGAGCAGAGGTAGACGAATGCGGAACACTCCCGCTGGGAGTCGCTGCAGCGGCAGCATGATGAGAGGGGGGCGACGAGTCGGCCAGTGCGCCGTGCCTTGGCAGCTGGAGCCGTCTCAAGTCTTCAGGGGCCACTGGCAGCAGCGCAGCAGCTTCATCTCCCGGCACGCTGACGTGGCAGTGCGGCGGGGGCTGGTCCAGCCCCATTGCAGTCAGCAGATCGGCAGGCATGAGTCCTGAAACGTGGCTGCGGAATTTGTCTCGCATGGCAGCTTCTTTCAACCGAAACTGGCCCATCCGCTCCGCCAAATCCGCGGCGAACACGGCGTACTTCTCTCCGAACGCAGCGCGCCGGGCGCACTCGGCCAGCGACTGTTTGTAGGCGGCAGGCAGGCGGCGGACCACCAACAGTCGGCCGATTTGCGAGTCTTGGCGATCTAGAGCGGCGGGGAAGGGCGCCAACGCCTCCTTCATCTCCCGGATCTTGCTCT
Organism: Marvania coccoides; assembly: GCA_963854735.1. Taxonomy (NCBI): domain Eukaryota; kingdom Viridiplantae; phylum Chlorophyta; class Trebouxiophyceae; order Chlorellales; family Chlorellaceae; genus Marvania; species Marvania coccoides. Next base: position 2,914,748 of record OY978097.1, on the reverse strand, counting down.
GCTGCGCCGCGATGGTGCGCAGGGCGCGCAACGCGTCCGCTGCCAGCGCATTCTTTGCTGCCACGCACCGCCGCGCAAATTCCTCGATGTCTGCGCCGCACTCCACCACCCGTGGCAGTGCGGCGGTCACGTGCGACTCATGGATGGACTCCAGCATTGCCACGGAGTCCTGCAGGCCGGAGGGGGCGGCAGGCGCCACCGCTGCTGCCGCATCCAACTCCGCCCTCGATCTGCGCGCGTCCGCCTCCAATGCTTGCGCCACCGTGGCCTGTTCGTCCGCTTGGCCCGCCGCAGCAGCCAGCCCCTGCGCCAGCCCGTCTAAATCCACGCTGGGCGCTCGCATGAACAGCGCTTCAACATCAGTCCTCAAAGCCGAGTGCAGCGCCTCCAGTTCAGATACGCGGGCGGTGAAGCGCCGGTGGGACCGCGCGCACTCCTCCGCCACCCGCTGCAACTCCTGCAGGTCCACCAAGTCTGAAAGGCGGGCCACCCGCCCAACGCACAGCTGAGGGGGCAGCTCCACGCTGCGCAGGAACTCGACGTCGGACTCAAATGTGGTGAGCACGTCCTGGTGCACGCCGTAGCGCTGCGCGAAACGCTCCTGGAAGGCGGCCTGGGCGTGGCAGATGAACTGTTTCGAAGGGAAAAGGAAAGGCGATGACTGGTTAGCTAATATATTACTGAACAGAAGAAATAATGCACGTGCTTCTGGGGGAGATTTATACCATATTTGTTTGGGTATATTCTAGATAAGGAAGACACAAAAAAAATCAATGCTAGCCAACGAAAAACTAGGAGAAGAAAAAAAAGTGAAACTCACGGCGTAGTGTGGCTCAACGCAGGCCATTGCCGAGTCCACCGCCATAGCCTGCACCTCCGCTTCGTTCACCAGGCGGCAGCACAGCGCCACGCGGGCAGCGCCTGCCGCTGCAGCAGTCTCCGCCTGCCACAGGTGATTCTGAAACTGCCGATGGTACTCTGGCAGCGCGCGCAGCAGGGGACTGGCAGCCACGTCTAACGGATGCGGCTCCCTGGCTTGTTCTGCGCCGTCTGAGGGCGGGGGCAGCTCCGGCAGGGTCTCTGGTTCTGGCGTGGGCCCATCAGCTCGCAGCAACGTTTTGCTGTAGAGAAAGACGTCCCGCGCTTTGTTGCCCCCTCCGGACGCTGGGGCATCGAGTCCAAAGTCGGCCACGAGGCTGCCGGGGCTCAGCAGCGCGCCCTCGCACGTCAAAATTTGGTCGGTGAGGGGCGTGCCAGTCAGCGCTGCCAGCGTCTCCTGCACCTCCTCCACTCTGCAGAAAAGGCGAGGAACGGTGAGAATGGGGTGTCCAATGGTCCAGGGAGGAGCAGGAATGGGGTAAATTGCGCACCTAGTGGTTCGGGAGCACTCCAACTCTAAGGTCCGCCCCGAGTGTGCAAGAAACACCTGCAGCATTGGGCACAGCGGAGCCCGGGCGCGTGTTTCCTTATTGCATGCAAGTCCTCGTTTGGCTGGAGAAGTTAGCGAACAAATGCGCTGCTTTGACAAGGATCTTGTTTAAAAACTAATAGGGGGGCCCGAAGAGAGAGGGAGACCAGCCGGTCGCGTACAACAGCTTGAGTGGAACGAAGGGTCTGGAACAGTTGCGAAAGCTTAAGAATTGGGGGAGGAATTAAACAACCACCGAAGAAGTTTGGGTCGTCGAAAAAGAAGTGAGGATGTGGCAAAAGTGAGGGCTGTGATCAACCCCTGAAACTATGCTGTTTGTCTTGTAAGTATATTAATTACCACAGCGAGAAGGACAAGAAGAATCCTGCCTCATTCTCCTGATCTCATTTTTTGTTTAATTGATCAGTTTGAGCTTGCAGCCTTCGTTTCCACGCACGTTGCCCCTGATTCGCGATGGGGAAGGAGGTGGAAATGACGGACGCCCCAGCTGAAGCGCCCACGCCAATGGTGGCATCGGAACAAGCACTGCAACCAAGCGTGCTAGAGCACCTCTCCGCCTCTTTGAAGCTCATCGACAAGGCGGTGAAGCAAAAAGAGACCCGCACGCTGTTTTCCAAGCTGCTGCGGCAGACGCAAGCCGTGCGGAAGCAGCTGACATCCCACAATGTGCAGGCCTTTGTTCAAGCCACCCTCCCAGACACCCTCGCGTCCACCTCCACGATTCTGGCTCATCTCCAGCAGGTAGTGATCACCCCACTAATCCACGCCCTAATGCTATCCTTTCAGCCCTTTTCACCACAAAACCGTTTTCTTTGATCTCTCAGGCCCCCGCCGCCGACGCCGACATGACGCCAGCCACCAACAGCGACGCGCTCCCCGCCGCCCCGCCCGCTGCGCCGCTCCCTGAGGTGGAGATCTACGCCTTCCTCCTGGCGCTGCTAGTGCTGGTGGATGCCAAAGCATGGGCCCCCGCCCGCTCTCTATCCGCTGCTGCCGTGGCCCGCCTCGGCGACTTCAACCGCCGCACGCTGGACGTTTTGGCGGCCCGCGTCTACTCCTACCTCTCGCTGTCCGCCGAGAAGTGCGGCGCGCTGGCTGAGATCCGCAGCCCACTGCTGGCCCTCCACCGCTCTGCCGTGCTGCGCCACGACGACGTGGGCCAGGAGACGCTGCTCAACCTGCTGCTGCGCAACTACCTGGCGTTCAACCTGTACGACCAGGCGGAGGCGCTGCGTGCCAAGGCCCAGCGGGATGTCTACCGCTCCCCCCACCAGCACTGCCGCCTGCTGTACTACCAGGGACGCATCAGGGCGGTGCGGCTGGAGTACTCGGACGCGCGGGACGCCCTCACGCAGGTCAGCACACCCCCCCCCACCCCACCCCACCCCCCCAAAAAAGCAGCTAATTCGCTGTAAAACCTTGGGTTTCTTAACGCTAACGTCACTCCCTCCTCCTTTGTTGAAATGGTGCAGGCGCTGCGCAAGGCGCCCGCCACCGCCCGCAGCTTCCGAGCCACCGCCACCAAGTGGCTGGTGGTGGTGCGGCTGCTGCTAGGCGAGGTTCCCGAGCGCGCAGAGCTCACCGCTCCCGAGCTGCGCTCCGCCATGCAGCCCTACTTCGACCTCGCAGCCACCGTGCGGGGCGGCGATCTGTCGGCGTTTGCCGGAGTCGCGGCCCGCCACGCCGCGGTTTTCCGCGCTGACGGCACTGGCCACCTGGTGGCACGACTCAGGGCTAACGTCATCAGGGCTGGGCTGCGCCGCGTGGCGCTGGCCTACTCCCGCATCTCCCTGGCCGACGTGGCAGCCAAACTGGGGCTGGCGTCCACCGAGGACGCGGAGTTCGTGGTGGCCAAGGCTATTCGTGACGGCGGCATTGCCGCCAAGATCGATCATGATGCGGGTGTGGTGGTGGCGGCGGAGGGCGCGGATCTGTACTCCACCGAGGAGCCGCAGGCAGCGTTCCACGCGCGCATCGCCTTCTGCATGGACGTGTGCAGCGAGGCGCAGCGTGCAATGCGGTACGAGGTGCGCCCTCACCACCACTTTGAGGAGGCCAACGAGCTGCGGGAGAAGCAGGAGCAGGAGCTGCAGGCGGTGCTGGAAGATGACGAGGATGCGGAGTTTTAGGGAGGGGAGAGACAGAGTGTGTATGCGCGGTTTTTTATCTTCTTCATGAAGAGTAGTGGAAAGTATGAAATTGTAGTCTTTGGATTTATTTGACTAAGGCAGCTCCTCACCTTCATGGGAGTTTCGCTCGTGAAATTCAATGTGAGGGCTGTGTAATAACCTAAATGCAAGCGAGAGGAAGAGGCAACAGGAATTTGCTCGTTGTAGTGAAATAACAATTTCACTCTCCTCAAGTTTTTAACCTGAGATTGTGACGGTACATGTTACAGAATTTAGCGATACAAGTACATATGGCTTCCTATTATTTCTTTTTTCTTCAAACTGACTAGCTACTCTAGTCCATGCGGCCCTTGAGCGTTCTGGCGACGACGTTGTCCTTGGTGACCAAGTAAACCACCGCGCCCCACCCAGCCAGGCAGTCCCTGTCCTGCCCAGACAGCAGCGCTTGCGACACGGTCTCGAACAGCTCCTCAGCCTCCATGTCAGGGTGCCATAAAGACTCGCAGATGCCGAGGAGAGAGTCGGTGGCGGTGCCCGCTACCATAAAGTCCTTGGCCGTTTCGATGGCGCCGATGGAGTCCATGCCGCACAGGTAAGGGGTGCCGTCGGGCTCCAGCCCCGCGATCACAGGGGAGCAGAAGTAGGGCCCAAATCGCCGCTCGTACAGCGTGGCAGAAACGAGCTGCGCAAAGGAAGAGGGCTTGATGTCGCGCTCTTCCCTGAGCTTGTACATGTTGTGCTTGAATGCGAATCGCTGTTGCCTGTTTGGTACGGACGGGGGAGGGGGGAGAGAAGGGTGAGAAGGAGAGGGGGGCACGGGCCGGGAAAAAAACACCGAGGGGGCCAACTTACAGCGTCTCTGCGTCGGTTCCAAGCCCGCTGAGCCCCAGAAAGAGCTGGTCATGGATCTTGTACACCTTTTTAAAGTCTGTTGCGAGTGTCTGCAGCTGCACGCCAAAGCGCAGATCACTTGCGATTGCCACGCATTCCTTGCCCGCCATCGCCACTGCACAGGAGGAAGGGAGAGTGAGCAATGGGGAGAGAATGGGCATTCCATCGGTGGCAACGTACCTATGGCGCTGCCATTATACTCGAAAATCTGCAAGAAACAAATTATTGATCGAGAAGGAAAACGTTAGGTGTGCTCCAAAAGTGGCTCCTTTGTGCTCTTCTAGCTGGAGGCATTCTTTTCGCTCACCGACATGACTTGTTTCCGCTGGTTTCGGGCCTTCTAGTCTTCAATCAAATGTTTTATTTGATCAGTGTGTTATTTTTAATTCTGGATTATGTGGCCGGCTTCGGTAAATTAACAATACGGGAAGTCAAATATAAGATCGCAGGAAGGAGAGAAATGCTCAAATAAATAAAATTTTAGCGCGCTCGCTTATTTTTTCCACTGCGCCGCCTACGAGCAATTTGAATCCTCAATTCGTTCATTTCTTTTTGACCAAGACTCTGAAAATGGCCACAGACGTTGCTAGAGCCGACGGCGAGGTCCCTGCGCCGCCACAGTGGCAGGCCCAGCCCATTTACGACTTCCGGCATGCGGCGGACGGGCCCCGGGGGTACAAAATCAATGTCACAAAACGTGGCAATGCAGGAACCAAACGCAAACTCGAGGAATACAGCGAACAGGTCAGCCAAAAGTTTCTTTCAAAATCATCTCATTTGCATCTCAAATGTATCCCCTCTTTGGCCCTCTACTCCACTCATTCAGCACCCCGAAAAAGTCCAATATGAGTTTCTCGCCAATTTTGTTGAGCAGGTGGAGCGTGAGGAGGCCGAGGCGGCGATGGCTGAGGGCGACCCCGCCGCTGCGCCAATCGGCACAGTCAAGCGCCCCAAGCACAACACGTTGGGGGTGGGCAAGACCTCGGGGCGCACCTGGAAGGCGCCTGCCACGCGGACATCCAAGCCTGCGACGCTTTCTTCCAGCTGGGAGAAGAAGATGAAGGTCAAGGCAGAGGAAGACGCCTACAAGGCAAGAAAAAGGGACGCTACGGAGGCAAGGAAGGCGGCGTTGCGGGAGGACAGGGAGAAGCGGGAGGCGGCCAGGCTGCGCAAGGAAGAAAACAGGAAAAAATCGGTGATTACGACGAGAATCAGCACTGCCACGGCCAAACGAATGGCTAAGAACAAAAAGCTGGCAAAGAAGCTGGTCACGGTGGACGGGTGAACAGTATTTGAGTTACAACATGCAATAGATATACATACATTTTTCATATGTTTTGTTTCTTATTCCTGAATGAAAATCAAAGTTGAAAAACCGGCAATATGAAAGGCCAAGGATGAAATATGACGCTGTAGGAATTTTTTTGACTCCACACACACACACACACACACATATATATATACAGTACTTTGGAGAAGCAGCTGTCTTCCCTAAAGGAGAACTGCCCTCGCAAGGAAAAGTCTGAAATGCTTTTTTTTAAATGAAATATTTACTTTATTTTTTCCGGAAGTATTGTTTTTACTTTCAAATGGCGGGGTTTCAGGCACCAGGGCTGGCTCTGGCCACATCTGTCGACTGCACTCTCTGGCCTGCACGCCCCTGGCCTTTGTCTTCCACGCCTGCTGCCCTGGCCAGCGCCTCCTCGTCCCCTTCCAGCGCAACCGAATCCGTGCAGGATGGGGCGCGCAGGGGAGCGGTAACGTCATAGTCATCGGGGTAGCAAAACTGCAGCCGTTTCGAAGGAATGTACCTGGAAAATAACGTTTTTTTTCTTTAGTCCGATTTATTTTTGCCAAACAAACACATTCGATTTACTTCCGCACCTTGCCAGCTCGTCCGAGTAGCCAATAAAATAGTTTTCCAGCGCGCGGTGGTACACTTTAGCGCCAGGCACCACCATGATGTTCTCCTGGCTACAGTACTTAGTCAACCGGACGCCTCCAAACGCGTCCTGGCAGTCTTTTTCGTCTGGGAGCATGTAGTAATGTGGGAGGGTTGGATCCACGCCGGTTTGCTGCACCCACTCCTCGTCCCGCTCACACCGTCGATCCCACCTAACGAGAAAAAGAAGAAGGGAACTCTAGCATATGCTCAGCAGCATGCACGCCTTGAGATTTCTGCGGGAAACGGAGGCGGAGAGGGCCTTCTAACACGCGCCAAACGCTCAAGATAAAACACGTTTGCAAATGAAAATTGCAGGCATTTCAGCTAAAATTCAGATTTCAAGCACCTTTGAAAAAATGAGTTTTTTGCACCTTCAAATATAAAAAGCTGGGGCTTCACAGGAACTCAAAAGGAGAAAAATGATCGTCCTCCAGTGCGCCATCACCCCTCTCTCCCCGCAGCCCTGGAAGCCTGCTGGCTGGGCAGTGGCGGCGGTTGACGTCAAAATAAGCAGCACGCTGCCACGGCGCAGCAAGAGGGGCTGCCTAGCCCCCAATCCAGGCACCTCTTCCCGCGTCCTCCCGCAATCCAACTCCGTCAAAACAGCTCAAACCACCTCTCTCAGGCCAGGAAAATCGGGCTCAAAATATGTCGTTCGGGGGTACTTTTTTCTCCCCAAAATTGTGGTCTGAACCGGCAAAATTTAGCTTCTCAGGGGCAAGCGAATAATCACTACAATGTGTACGGATGCCGATTTCTCTCTCAGTTGGCAATTGTTTTTAGTATTTTTAATAGATTTAGCATGTTGAACCATCAAACTGCCTATATATGGAGGGGGTTAAAAGACAAAAGCGCTGGTATTCATACAGGGGTGAGATGTTGGCCTGCTGCGTGTTACCCTTGCTTCTTGGGGCTCAGATGTGCGTCACAGCAAAGTAGAGGGCTGTGAAAGATAGAATTAATTCAAATTCTGGACCTCTTCACGCCTAGTGCAGAGCTCCATATGCAATTATGTATAAATAATATTTAATATATATGTGGGAGCTATTCAATTATAAGCCATTCCGCTGATGAAGTCAACCTTGCGCGCGAAAACAGCTTTGAAAAAATCACCGAGGTGGTGCCAGGATTCAACCGCGTACAGTTTCAACAAGATTATTGTTTTAAAACACGCAGCGTAAAAAAGCAGTGCGTTCAATGGATGCATCTTTTGAGCCGTCTGGAGAAAAAGAAGACCCTGAATATTTAAGCGACGATAACTATTCTGATGAGGACTATGAATACGATGAGGACTATGAATCTAGCGAGTATTATGATTCGAACGAGGACTCCGAGTCTAGTGATGAGGACTCCGAGTATGATCTCTCGAACCCCCCCCCCAGCCTCCTGAAGAAGCCTTCGATGGCCGCCACCCCCGTGGACCACCGTAAGTTCACTTATCTCTGTGCGATGTAAGCCATCCCTCTGCCGCCTCCACATGCTCTAGTACCTCACCATTCCATTCTGTTGCCTCTTATTTTAATCCTGCAGTAAGCGCCAACGATGCACTGGATCCTTCCCAGCGCCACAACACCACTCGCATCCTCGGAGACGCCGCGCAGATCCCGTCCACCGGTGACCGGGTGACGGAGCTGGTAGCTGAGATGCGAGCGGCCCAACTACAGAAGCGGCGGGCCATTGATCAAGGCGTCTACTACCCCGCGGCGCCGGTTGTGCAGCCCCCCTCCCCCCCCAACGGCGCTAACGCCTCGGCCGCCAATGCCAGGTACATCGCCAAGCCCCGCCCCACTGCATCGCAAGAACTGTTGAACTCTCGCGGCTCTAAGGACACTCCCATGCCCTTTGACGTGTCTGCACCGAGGGCATCGCGGAACGCGGAGCTAAGAGCTGAGATGCGTGCGGCCCAACAACAGAAGCGGCTGGCCATTGATCAAGGCAACTACTACCCCGCTCCCACCGGCCCAATGAAGCAGGAGGAGTTATCACTTGAAGAGATAAGAGAGCGAGATCTGAAGGAGACCAAAGCAGCGCAGGAGGCCAAAGCGTCGCGGGGGGGCAAGAAGGAGGCGCGGCGGCAGAGGAAGACAAAGCAGCAACGGAAGTGGCGTCTGGACCTGCAGAAGAGGGCGGAGGGAGGTGACAAGGACGCGGAGGCGCTGATGGAGGCGCGGCGGCAGGTGGATGTAGAGCGGCAACAGAAGCGTTACCAGCGTTATCTAGACCTGAAGGAGAGGGCAAAGGGAGGTGACAAGGACGCGGAGGCGCTGATAGAGGCGCGGCGGCAGCGGCAGGCAGAGCAGCGACAGAAGCGGCGTCTGGACCTGCAGAAGAGGGTGGAGGGAGGTAACATGGACGCGGCGGCGCTGGCGGAGGCGCGGCGACAGCGGCATGCAAAGTGGCAACGGGAGCATTATCTGGACCTGCATAAGAGGGCAAAGGGAGGTGACAAGGACGCGGAGGCGCTGGTGAATGCGCGGCGGCAGAGGCAGACAGAGTGGCGACGGGAGCGTGATGTGGACCTGCAGGAGAGGGCGGAGGGAGGTGACAAGGACGCGGAGGCGCTGGTGAAGGCGCGGCGGCAGAGGAAGACAGAGCGGAAACGGGAGCGTGATGTGGACCTGCGGAAGAGGGCGGAGGGAGGTGACAAGGACGCGGAGGCGCTGGTGCAGGCGCGGCGGGAGGCAAGGGCAGAGGTGAATCGGAAGTATCGTCTGTCCTTGAAGAAGAGAGTGGATGGAGGTGACAAGGGCGCGGCGGCGCGGGTGGATGCGGGGCGGCAGAGGAAGACAGAGCCGCAACGGAAGCGGCGTCAGGACCTGAAGAAGAAGAGGGCGGAGTCGGAGGCGGAGGCGGAGTCGGAGGCGGAGTCGGAATCATAGTCGACACAAGGGGACGAGCGCGCCATGGTCCGGCAGTCCCGCCCTCGCTGCCAAGCCGCGGTGAAAGGCACTGACACTATTGCGCGCTTCTGCGAGGAGTTAGCGAGCACAGACGAAGAGCGGTGAATGCCGCTTCTTGTAAATCTTTCTGTGCTTTTTCTATCTTTTTATACCTCTCATTCGTTAATATTTGCATTATGACAAAATAGGCGCCCAGGAAGCCGTCAAGCGTGCTCAGAAATGGGCGTCGTGCAGTGGGCGGCACTAGTAATTTTTTTTAAGTGCCACCAGTAATTTTGAGTTTAATTTTAATTTTATGCAGATCAGGTTGGAACCCCTCCCGCTCCCTCCTGGGGGAGGGCGAGGAGATATAGGATATCACAAATTTTCTACAAAGAGCATCCGCCCGTGCCTCTCTCTCTGCCACACATTGTAATTCATACGTGCACCAAATTGTATATGTTCGCGGCTGACGGCAGCGCACCCCGCCGCGCGATGTCCTTTGCTCTCCTTTGATGATCAAGCATTTCAAAATAATCGTAAATAATACCGTTGAAAAGGGAGCTGGCAGGCCTTCCCTTGATGCCAAATGTGAGCCAAGGCAACATTCGATTTAGATACTCGTGTAGTTGTGCGGAGTGCAATTTTAAACTCCCCCCCCCCCCCCCCAGGCGTTGATATTAAACCAACCTTTGCATGCTGCAGATCGTAGCATACGGCGTTGAAGCCGCGTCGATGAAAGACTCCTGGACCTTGCCGCCCCCTGCACTCAGCGTCGCCGCCGCCCTGCGGTCTCTGTGACCCCCACCGCCCATTGCCGCTCGCCTCATCGCCGGCCTGAGAAGAACCCTTTCATCCATAAATGGCGGCTGCTCTCCGCCAGCTCAGTGGCTGCCTGCATCACCACAGCTCTTTCCCTCATGCCCAAGCCCTTTCTCCCCACCAAAATCGGGCTCCAACAGCACCGGCGTGGAGAGCGGAGCAGCCAAGCCTGCTGCGATGCTGGCGCCTGCTGCGCTGGTTGGTGGCTTCAGCTTCGGCTTCAGCTTCGGCTTCAGCTCCGGCACCACGCCGCTGCCGTCTCCTGTGAAGCTGGGGCCGACGTTCTGTGCGCCCCTGGGGGCACAGAACGTCTTCAGCATAGGAAAAGACGCTGCTGGTGAGTTGGCTCGTAATTTTTAATTTGCCTTTTTTAATTGTTTAGTCTTCCAGTGTTTCACGATTTGATTTTAACACCGCTTTGTCCATGTTATTATTTTGCACGGCTCTTTGACAGCAAGCCGGCGCCTGCCGCAAACGCCTTCCAGGCCACCCCCCGCCTTTCTTGGCAACAGAGGTGGCAATGGAGGTTGATGCGGGTGTGTCAGAGGCTCCCGTGGTCCAGCCTTTGGCTCTCCCTCCTCCTCCCCAGCAGCAGCAGAAGGTGGCGGAGCGGGGTGCCGAGGAGGCCAGGCCTGCCAGCCCCCCAACCGCTGACTGCGATGGAGGTCGACACTGCGGTAGTGGCGGTGGCAGCTCCGCTGGCACCGCCGCTCGAGAACAAGCCTTTCTACCCGGCAGCTTCCCCCCCCCCAGGTGGGTGATATAATTATTTTGGACGCATTTCAGCTTTAAAATGTAGACTCAAATTCATGATTTGTATACATTTAACAGGAACGGCCATGGCGGCAGGCCTCACACGTGGCCCCGCCACCGCGGCTGCCGTCTTCCCCCTGCCTGCCGCTCTCAGGCTGCGCTTTGCCCCTGCCGCCATCAAGGCGGCCCAAGCGGTGGTGGCCAGCCCCGCAGCGGAGCCCAGCCAGCTGGTGACTCCGCCGGCGCCTCTGCCGGCCGTGTCTCCTGTCTATCTGTGCCGAGTGGACAAGCAGCTGGAGCACGAGGAGGCAGCGGTGGCGGTGGCGGAGAAGCCTCTCTGCTCTGCCGCTTTCACCGACGCTGTTGCTGGGCGCTGGTTGGGGCGCAATGGCAGGCATGGCGTCGCCTGCGCCGCAGAAGGGTGTGCCTTTTGCGTCCCTCGCAGTGAGCTCCGCTAGGGAGTATTCACATTTTATTTTGTTTTCGGAAATTTTACTAGAAAGTAGATTTTTAAAACCATTTTCCCTTCTTTATATCGCCTTATAGGAGAGTGGCAAGGGGGGCGCAAGCGCCATCCTCGTTGAGATTGCCGCTACTTCGGCTGCCCCCACCTCTCCCGCCAAACAGCTGCTCTCAAGGCGGCATAGCCCAAGGATTGGGCGGTGGTGGTGCCCCCTGCATCCCCCAACGTGGCAACCTTACAGCCTGAGCCCCAGAAGGCGGCGTCAGCTGCTGAAAAGCCCACCACCGCAGCTGCGAGCGCTAAAGCCATCTCAGGGCCAGTAGCAGCAGATGCAGGTGGAGGTACCGGCCAAGACCGAGCCCATCGTGGTGGTGCTGCAGCCCTCGCCCATGCCTGCCCATTTGCCGTTTCCGCGCCTCAACGAGACCGACGCTGTGTGCTACTTGCAGACGCTGCTGGGCGTGGTGAGGAGTGCGCCGCTGGAAAGTGCGGTGTGGAAGCTGATCGGCGCCACAAAGGACCTCTTCCCCGCGAGTGTGAGCTGTTGACGAGGGCGAAAGCGACGCGACGGAGCTTGGATGTATGGGTGAAGGGGGTGCGTCAAAAAGTACAAATCAGATCGCCAGCAATGCCATGACTTAAATATTGTGTCTTTCTTCGTTGGTATTTATGGAGTTGAAATTCAGGATCTTGTTAAACAAGAAACAAACGTTAATGGTGCATTTCAGCACAAGGTTTCAGAAGCATAAATTTTCAAAAAGCATGAAACATATCTCTCCGCCTAAATCGGTTCCAGATCTGCTGTCTGCATCACCACAGCGCACCAGCCAAAATTTCCATCTTCAGCTTCTCCTATCAGTTTCCAGCCCTGCACGCAGCGGTGCAGGCACAGCAGCATGGTCTGCACCCTCCCATTTCGCCGTTGCCGTCAATTTCTTAAAGAGCTGGCCAAGGTCGTCAGAGTGGCGCTGCCACACCGCCATTACCGCCTTCTCCAGCCCCGTGCACTCCACTCGAAGGTGGTCCCTCTTGTGGTAGCCTGCAGCTGCCACGGTGCCCGCTGTAGAGCGTGGCAAGCTTAATTATCCGCCCCTGCAGGCGCAACGTCGCGTCGATGTACGCGAGACTTTAGCACGAGGCGAAGCTCTAGATATTCTGAGTAGAACATATGCGATCAGGGACAGACGAAGCGAAACCTACCTTATGTCGTCTTGCGATTAGATTGCTGACAGAAAACCAGTCAGGTTCCCCGAATTATCTACTCCCATATTCCGACCAAACCTAAACTTTAAATCATGCGCACAACTGCCTCCTTGGGGAATGCATCATGCACCAGAAAAACAAAAACAAAAATGAAATTTCATTTTTATAAGGCAAGGGCAACCATTTAGAATTATTCCTTTCACTTTTGAACTTTAAAGCGATTGATTGAGATTTAGAACGAAATTTAGCCGCCTTTATCACACATTTCCAAAATTTTCAAGTAACCAACGGCAACACCTCAGTCTCTCTACCTTCGAGCAGGCGATGCACTTAAGCCTCCACCCCCTCCAGGCGCAACACCTCATCGTCCACCCACTGAAGGCAATGCGCCTTGACCTCCACCGCCTCCACGCGCTGCAAAAATCCTAGATTTGGCGTGACAGGCGGCGGAGCGGAGCTTGAAGTCGTACCTGGCGTTCCTGGTGGCTCTAGAAGTTTCAAAGATGACGTGGAGGTTCAGTTACCGTGGCCTGCGCGCCTGCCAGAGCTCTGGGACTGGTGGCGGTGGTGGCGGTGGCACGCTGGCACGGCGTTTGACGGCGGCACGCAAGCAGCTGCAGCGCCTGGAGTCGGTGCTGGACTCAACCTGCCGTCCTGGGGCGTCTTTCCCAGTCGCGAGGGCCTCTACTGCTCGTCTTACATGCCCTGCATTTTTTGCATGCCTTGCATTTCTACATGCCTTGCATTTCTACATGCCTTGCACATTTTATGTCGGTCGGGCCGTCGGGGACTCAGGGGCAGGGGCCAGAGCCCATAACTGAGGTTGATCCGACGGATGAAACCATTGCGGCAGCGCTGGCGTGAAAAAGAGGTGGTTAGAAGGGAGAGAAAAAGAAGAAATAAAATGGATTTATTGCAGCGTACCGTAATATTAATATCGGAGTACAAACAAAAGCTTTTTCTGGTTTTAAATACATGCGTGTAAAAGAAGCACGCACGTTTAATAAAGAGCCCTGCAGGCTCTTGATCAGACTCGATTCTTTCCACATGTGGAAAGAATATGTGAAAAGAATATGGAAATAAGAATATGGAAATTTCCATCCACAGCTGTTGACTACTGGGTGGAGAGTTGACTTTCGATTTTAATGGTCTTTTATCACAGCCGTGTACGCAACTATTTACAACACAACATTGGCATATATTTCAACCCTCTGACGCTGTCATAGTCATCCCGTTTGCGAGATCGAGGCGTTTTTTATTCTCGAGTCCAACTCGATTGTGTCTCCCGGCTCCTCCCGGCTCCTCTGCCATGTGTGTTTATTCTCAGCAAATACGGCGCTATCAGGTATGTATCCGAAACACGCTTTGGGACCTTTCCCTCGTCCTTTTTTTACGATCTTAAAAAATTCCTTGTTCTGTCTTTCAAAGCGATTATTCAAAGCGACTATTCAAAGATTTGGAACAATATTGACAGCATTGCTCAGAACAGCAAACGGAAGGCTCCGAGTGGTCGCATTGTGATGCTTGAAAATATTAAATTATGTTATTTTTTTTGCAGTACTGCTACTTAGCGTTAATTTGCTCGTTTCCTGGAGCCCCCTCCGAGAATTACTCTCAACGAGATGGAAGAAGATTTGCTGATGGATCAAGACGAGGCAGAAGAGCGGCTGGCACGCGAGCGCGCTGCAAGCGGCTTCAACGCAGCTTTCGACGGCGATTTCGCAGAAGCCGACCCCATCTACAAGCATGAGATACAATTGTTCCTGAACGGCGCGCATTGCTTGGGAGTCGAGTTTTCACTTGCTGAAGGATTTTATTTGCGCGGGAGTAAAAGCCGCCTCTTTCTCCCTCCCCTCTCGCGGCTTTTGAGGCTTTTATTTGCATGCAAGCCTTCAGAAATTGAGCCTACATTACCCGAATCTGTGCTGACTTGCGGCATTGTCATTAGCATCGATGACCTCGAGCGGACCCTGGAGTGCTCATCATTTCTAGGCGCGAACCAATTCAACGCGCTCAGAGTGCTCTCGCGTTTCACCGTGATTGATCATGACGCCATCGCCTTCGAAACATCCCGCCTGATTCGCGATGCTGACTACATGCGGCTGCTTATGCACGAGGGGCGTGTTATGGCCCTGTCATCTACCCCATGCTTCGTGAGTTTTTTTTCTTCCATGTGTACCTTGAAACCTACATGTGTTATTCTTTTGGAGCATATAGCTCGAACATCCCTTAGAAGGGGGTCAATGAACGGGTGCATGTCGTTCTGGCTTTCTTGTCTTTTAACTTTCCATCTAAAACGTACTTTTCCCTCTCACACAGGGTGTTGCGTCCAGATGGGGCTCCGGGGCAGCGTTACAGGCTGTGCAGCTATGCATCAGCGTAGGTAAAGTGCTGATTCGAAGCGGTCAGCACGAGACTCTTACCATGCTGTGGATGGCGGTGGCAAACCACATTTTGGCTTGGCTTTCGACCCGCATAGCACAAGTGGCAAAGGCAACCCCATACGCGCTGTGGTCCAATGCTTTGGAGGATGTGGGTGATCAGTTCGCGCAGGCCATATGCGATATGGACGGGGCGCTGAAGCGGATGATGCCTCACGCAAACAGCCTGCTGGAATCCTTCGCGCCTGCGGAAGCGCGGCAGGTGGTCCGTGACTGCCTCAGTGCTGGTTGGGATGGACGCGAAAGCATGCTGGAACTTTTCGATGATGACACACTCCCGCTGTTTATTGACGAGTTCATAGATGGAATGCCCAGTGCAGCAGCGTGGTCGGGTGTTCTCACGGAGAAACTTCGCTACCACACAAAAGCGAAACTAGCGCAGTTTCGCTTGCTGGAGTCAGCTAACACAGGCATGAATACCGATGTCATGAAGTATGCCGTATCTAAACAGTTCAAAATTTCAGTTGCGGCCAAAAAGGCCTAAATAAAAATAAAATTTTAAATTTAAGTTTTAAAAACAAGTCGGAAACCTTGCCCCCGCCTGACTACACGCCTGACTTTTCGCCTGACTCTTGATATAGTCAGGCCTGAGGTCAAGCGCGAGTCAGGCGAGTTTGAAGCTGTCCCAGCGCACTGCTGCGTGCATCACCCCAGCGCACCAGCCAAAATTTCCATGCACAGCTTCTCCTCCAGCCTGGGCACGCAGCGGTGCAGGCACAGCAGCACGGTCTGCACCACTCCCTTTGCCGCTGCCGTCAGTTTCTTGGAGAGTTGGCCAAGGTCGTCAGGGTGGCGCTGCCACACCGCCAGGGAACTTGTGGGTGCGCCGCCGGCAGCAGCGGTGAGCCTCATTTTCTACCCAAATTCCGCCATTTTGTAACCTCAGAAAGTAGCATTTAATTATCCTTACCATGCCTCGTGTCTATCACCCCCTTGAGCCCGGCGCTGTTGCCGTTTTTTCTCGACTTTATTTCCTACTCTGGGGGGCCTCTGCCAAAGGAGCTGATGCGCGCTAGCCCGGTGCCGGTTTCGGTGCTGTGGGGGGAGAAGGACCCATGGGAGAAGATTGAGTGGGGGCGGGAGTTCTATAGCTACCCCACGGTCGAAGAATTTGTGAGCTTGCCAGGCGTCACTGTCCGCAAGACGAGGCTCCTCACCTGGTGAACCCGCTGATTCTGGAGTGGGTGGCTCGCCACAGCGGAGCGCGAGCAGCAGTGTAAGATTTTTTCGTGTATGCTTTCACTTCACCGATATTTTTTTCAAAGGTGAGCTGCCCCCGCCAAGTCACCGCCCTGCATCACGCATGTGAAACAAAGTTGATTTGCCATGCACTTAAAAGAAAGACGTGGCCTGCGGTCCTTCTGCTCACCCTTGCGCACGCGTCCACCATTGTGCTGTAGGCCACCAAGTCTGGCGCCAGCCCCTCCGCCTCCATGTCCATCCAAGCTTCCAGCGCCGCCTCCAGGTCCCTTGTCCTGCCGCACGCGTTGATGTAGGCCGCGTACACAGCTGCGCACTGGGCGCCACCCCCTGCTCCCTCATGTCCTGGTACGCCTCCAGGCTTTGGCTTTCTTGTTGAACGCGGCGGCGGTGGAGTGGGTGAGCCGGGTAGGCCGTAGCAGCGCCCGGTAGACGATGCGGGCTACTCTGCCGTCGGACTGGGGCATACTTTTCAGCGCTGCATTCGTTGCGAGGGAGTTCAGCTGGCAGAGATGTCGCGAGTTCCCAAAGATGTCGTGTCGAGAGGCCCCCGCTGCCCACACAAGTTCGATACGATATATAAATATAAAAACACGGTGCAACCGATATGCGGAGGAGGAGAAACACGTTTTTTATTGGCGCTTAATTGTTTTTTTTCAATTTCGTCATTTCCCCGCGTGAAGCTGGAGAATAGCCATTTATTTAATTATTTTAATTGCATACACGTTCGTAACAACACTGCTGTGAATAAGGGAATACGCGATATCGATATTTTAGCTGCAATCAATTCCTTTAAAAAGTCGTTCGCCCATCATGGCTGAAGCCAAGGGCCCCACGGGTGCGTACAAGGCTATTTACATGCATCTGGCCTCTTACTGCCAGCGTGATGCTCATCCATGAACAGCAGAGAAAACACGTCCTCACAAACAATCATCTCCGTACTCTATACTGCAGATTTCACCGGGTATTGGGTGTGCAGCTCCATCCAACACCTCGACGAGTTCCTCAAGGCGCTGGGCTTTCCCTGGATCGTGCGCAAGGCGGCGGTCAAGTTCGGTTCTTCCTCTGTCGACGTAATCTCCCACACCGGCGCCACTGTTCGCATCGCCTCACTCAACCCCAAGGGCTCTTGGACCCGCGCCTACGACACCGAACGCACCGTCACGCAGCCCAACGCAGAGGGTGTCAGCTGCAAGACCACGGCTTGGTGGGAAGGACAAGTGCTGAGGACCCGCCTGGAAGGCTCGCCGTTTGGCGTCTGCGACTCGTGGAGGTACCGCCGAGGCGACACTTTGGTGGTGAAGACCACGGTGAAGCGCCCCACCACCCCTGAGGGCTCCCCTATGACCGAGGCCAGCTGTTTTTGGTTTTTCGAGCGGATGCAGTCGCTGCAGAAACACGTGGGAGGCAGCTCTCGGGCCACGCTGCTGCGTGCGCTGGCGGTCGACCAGAAGCGCATTGAGCAGGCCACCCGCAAGGACAACACCTACCTCCAGGTAATGCTGAAATACAATACATTGTAAATAAGCGGCAACCCTCACTGAGCTGAACAATAAAACCTCGGAATACACTAGGAATGTGAAAAGTAACTTGGAAATAAAAGTAACTTGTAAATTGACTCTGCTGCTTCCTCTAATTTCCCCTGGTAATGTTTATTTATTGTTTTGTTTATTTTTCTCATGCAGAAAGTACTTCTGGACTGGAACCGGTGGGCCAGCCCCGCTGACGAGTTCATCAAGGTGGCGATGGCCCCCTCTGCCTACGGCATGAAGCGAGGCCCTTCAGTGTCGCGCCTCCGCTCCCGCACCTCCCCAGCCAGCAGCCCCCTAACCCTGTCGCAGAGCCCCTCGGCCAGCTCGTTGCACGCGCTGGCCGGCTCGCAGGACGGCGGCAGCAGCGCCGTGGGCCCTGCGGTGCCCCGCGGTCGACAGCCTGGGCCGGTGCTCACTCAAGAGATCTCACTGGCGCCGCAGCGGGGCGTGAACGCAGTGCCAGCGGTAGCCGCGCCAGCGAAGCCTCCTCCAGGCCCCCCTGCAGCCCACAGCGACGTCACTTTTCCCTCCCTACCTCAGTCTCCAGGCGATGTGGCCCCCCTCCCATCAAAATCAGCGTCAACGACAGCAGCAGCGGTGCCAACCAGCCCTGTAGGCTCTGACAGCGGTCCAAAGCACGCACGGAAGCTCTCCGGCGATGGAGGTTCGGCGTCGGTGGCGGCGGCCGCCGCCAGTGCCGCTGCGGTGTCCGGCAAGCGCGTGCTGCACTACCGCAGCCCGTCGGTGGAGTCCAGCATGCAGGGCCGCGGCTCGCCGGGGAGCTCCAGTCGGCGGCAGCCGCCCACTGGCGCTGAAGCCACGATGGTGTTTAAGTTGCACCAGTTTTTGGACGGCGGCATTTTGTCGGTGGTGCCTGTGGCCACCCCCAATGACACCGCGGAGCCGCAGCTGCTGGGGATGAGCCCGGAGCAGGCCGAGGAAACTGCTGCGAAGCTGCGGGAGTTGGAGACGGACATGCTGCTGAGGCGGCAAGAGGACGTGCGAGGGTTTACCTGCTGCGGATTTTTGCTGAGCAGAGAGAAAGACACTCTGCCTGACCACCTCAGAGTGTGGGAGATGACGCTGGCGTGAGTAGAGTAGTATTTTGGCGTTTTGTTTTGGCTGCTTCGGTTCGGATTTCATGGGAGGAACTTTGTAAGTGCATTAGTTCGTGGTAATTTTAAGATACAGAACAAGGACTTGGCCAGCGCACGTTGAGAAATACGGAATATTTCCTCTGTAGGTAGAACATGCCGTGTGCTGGTCTGTGATAGATAGACACAGATAGATAGATATAAAAAAATTACCCTGAAAGAAACTCAATTGAAAAGAGGAAGAAAAATGAACGGCACATGCACAAGAACAAGGACTGCCAGATAACCCAGGGTCTGATTACAACAATGAACGAAATGAATACGTGCAGCCCATGCTGGGAAGGGAATCAAAGGAATTTGCTGTTCAACGCGATACTCAATACTTTGCGATCTGAGCATCGATCCAGTCGGTCCAGTAAAATGCGCTGGTGGGAACGTCGAGTCCCCGTCTAGTCTTGCCGCAGTCGATGTCGCCGTAGCTGACAATGCCAACGAGGAGGGGCGTGCCGCCAGGCAGATAGAAGACGTAGGGCCCGCCGGAGTCGCCTTGGCACGTGTTCACCCTGGAGTTGCGGACGAGCCCAAAGCACAGATGATCGCTGGGAATGAGGCCTGCGTGGCGCACGAGGTGGATTGGGGAGCACCGCAGCCAACTCACAAAGGGCATGGCCACGTATTGAAGCAAGTTCGGGCTACTCTCGAGGTGCGTCTCGCCCCAACCCATGGCCGTTGCTCGTTCGCCGGCGTTCATCCCGCTGTCGGCCGTCGGTAACGCGAGGGGGGTGATGGTCGTCACCGGCCGTGCGAGTTTGTAGAGCATGACGTCGCCGAAGAGCCCGTCGCTGTCATATGCCCTGGGGTAGACTTGGCGTATGGCGCGGACGACGATGGTGGGCGCCAGCCGGTTCGGTGAGCCCATGCGGATGCGGACCCGAGACAGCGGAATCTTGCAATGGGCGGCGGTGACGACCCAGCTAGCGTGGATGAGCGATCCCGTACAAAAGTGAGCGCCAGTTGCGGAATCGGTGATGGACGCGACGAACGGGTGACTGCGTGTACCTGGCGCCTGCGTGTCCGCAGTGCCGTAGGCGATGCGTGCGTCGAGGGCGTTGATGGTGAGGTTCCGCGCCGCAAGCGCGGCTCCGGCTCCCAAATGAAAGGCCGCTGCCGCGAGACATGCCAGCAATATCGCGGCGCACTTCATTATTAGTATATTATTATATTATGACAAATAATGATGGTATCTATGCTCTTTTCGGTGTCACCGGCGATTTAGCCTCAAATATGAAAAACAAATATGTTTTGCAGCGCTCTGGGCCCGCTTTTCCAGTCCCTGTCGCTCAGATGGTGCTCCCTGGGCCAGGGCCCCTGGCCCTGCGCGCCAAAATCATTGGCGGCCAATGGCCGGGCCATTGCTCAGCAAAAGCAGCCCAGCAGAAGTCTCTCGTCAGCCGCGACACGAAATTATACACTGAATTTTATTTAAAAGCGCTCCGCAGCTTCTGCTTTCAGCTATCCACAGAATTACACATCTTGATCAGTTTTTTTGCCCCACAGAAAAGTGGGGCAAATTGCAGCCAGCAGCCCATCCGAATGCACCACTCAAATTCTCAGTTCACCCCCTTGAAAACCCAAGTCCGAAGAAAGGGCCACCGAGGTGCAGGAAAATACAAGCATATACACATCTTGCCATCACTACTCCTCTCTTGGCTCCTCCCCCTCTTTAATTACATGCTTCTAGGCTTAAAAGCTGATTCCGGTGAATCGATGGGTCTGGGAGGAGTATTCCGAAGGGAGGTTTGAGCAGTAGCTGCCAGCCCACTCCGCCAGCAGCTGGCTGTTCTTCGAGCCTTCATGTTCAGCATATGCAGCAAAAGAGAGGGCATGCCGAGTGCTAAATGAACGCTCCGTTTAACGTGAATTCTCCCCTCTCTCCCTTCGAAACCTCTTTCAAGGTTTCAAGGTTGTACACATGGTTTCACGTCTACTACCGAAGTTGCCCCTATAGAGATCCGCAAGTCGACGTGCCACAAACCCCGCCACAGTAAGGCAGAGCCCCCCCTTCCCTCCGTCGGATCAACCCCAGTTCTAGGCTCTGGCCCCTGCCCCTGAGTCCCCGGCGGCCTTCTCCTCTTCATACTTGTAAATTCCCAGACCCATTCCGCTGCCGCACGGTCTCCAAAGGGCACTCCCCCAAGGGCAGATCGAATACCAGAGTTTCTGGTCGTTTTCATATTTGACGCACTCATGTGGGCATATGAAAAAACTCGACGATTCTCTCTGGAGAAACAAGATAATCATTAAACATTTCCAAGTGTTAAACCACCATTGCCCGCATACGTTGTGTGTTTCCATGCAAAATAAGCTACTTTGGATTTGTTGTTTAACGCCGTTCAGCTTTGCCCTTCTTTCCTCCTCATCACCACGTCATAGTTGTATATCCTGGCCATAGACACCTCCACCGTCGTCACCTGGTCCTTGACGTACTCAAAGTCTCGCTGCAGCGTCTTCAGCTGCTCTCTGCAGCCCGCCAGCTGCCGCTCCTTCATAAATAAAAATGGAAGGCGGAGAAAAGTTGGAAACAACGCAGAATAAAAAGACAACGAAAACCCGATAAATTTCATGCATTTTCACGCATTTCGCAGCGAGGTAGCGCCAAGTGATTTAACAAGTGAACTCACTAGCAGCTCTTTGGCGTCAGCTAGCGAGTACTCCACCATAACGTTGGCCCCCAGCCACAGCCCCACAGTGTCAACGCCCCTCACCCGGGCGCGGGCGTAGACCTGGTCGGCCAGGGAAAAGTCGAGCAGCGTCTGGTTGCATGTAAAGAAACAAATGGAGAGGTCAGTCGTCAGCTGGAAAAGGTTAAATATTTGGAACAGGAAGTAGCAAAAGATCCGGCAACCACGCACCGAGTCTGCCCCTGCTTCTTGCTGTTGAATGAGGAGGCTGATCGAGTCCAGGCACTTTTTAATCTCTGGCTCCTTCAGGTTGAGGCGCTGCTTGCGTTGGGCGAGCTCCTGGGAGACGTAAGTGTAGCGCTGTAAGCTGTCCCGGACCTCTTTCAAAACATCGTCTATGGGACGGTCTGCGACGATGACGCAGCGGGCAAGGAAGGGGCGGGAAGTAAGCGTGCAGTCAAGTGGAGATGGACGAAAAATACAAAATAGAGACTGCTGGACCTACCTCCAACGAACTGGGCTACATCCTCGATGAAATTAGCATGCGGAACAATCTCCGACAACTCAGATTCCTCTCCCATGTTTATTCGCGAAGCTTTGACTTTTTAAACTAAATGATTGATCACAAAAGTTGACTTATTTTTTAGCAGGGAGGGCAGCAAGAAGCAGCAATAAATTTACTGAACGATTTATTTTTGAAATAAAGAATGAGGGCTTGTTGCACCATTATTCTCCCCAATCTTTCTTTGTTCACCCGCCGCCTGCCCAGCTCCCAGACATGAAGGCGGTTAACGTCCATGCCACAGGATCGTGATGTTACAAAAATTCCCATGATTGACGTGGCATTACATGAAGAAGAATTATCTGAGGGAGGGGAAATGAACAACACCAATGAATGGGACAGGACAAGAAATGCATTTTAAAGTACACAAGAGAGAAGGAAAAGCTTCAAACACACTGTGACGGGCATGACAAGAAAATGACACAGTACATGCACTAAAAAATAAACAATAATACGAAATTTTGCTTGGGAAGAACTCGGCCGCCTCGCCGCCCAATCTTCCCGTGTTTTACATGAATTTTGCACAGAAATGTGCGTAAAAAAATGGAACAGTACCTTGGAGGCTGCAAAATATGAGAGTAGGGAAAGGGTGCGATTGGAGTCAGCAGTCAGCAACCTAAAACTGCCAGGCACCGACACTCCCGTCTTCTATCAATTTACCTGGTGTAACACGCCGTGCAGCGCGCGCAATAATATATCAGATGGTATGTATGCAGCGGGCCCAGAGAACAGCCCCACGGCTGTAATACAGGATTTTTAGCCACATGTCATTTTCAAATAAATAAACGAGTGTTTTAAAGATCAGACGAGATCCGGTCGTTCAAAGCATTCCGGCGCATTGTATACATACAACTAAGATTTCAAAGTAACAGATCAGGCCTTGAATCGAGAGAAATCGATGATTAATGGGCAAAAAAACTCCTCATAGAAAATGCTATAATATAATTTATTTTGTATTTCAATAAAAAAATTTTGCCATTTGCTGGATCTGGGGGGGCTGCGAAGTTAACATTGCATTTTGACAATTTTTGATTTAATTAAAAAGATGCTCGTTATGGCTATTTTCGCACCTTCAGGCCGGGCAACACGCTGCATGACCCAATTCAACAAGTCACGGGCCCATGCCGCGCTCCCCTCTCGGTCATCTTCACTTCTGGGCCAACAAATCAGGTTTGTGTAATTTTGTGATCATCGAGAGCCTACTACCTGCAGCCCCCTGATACACCAATTAAAACAACTCCGACGCGGGCATCCGATCGCAGGCAGCACAGTGGGCGGCGCCACCGCCTGGGAAAAGCCGTCCTGCGGGCATCTTGGGGCGCTGACGTTCAGTTTGAAAACGCCACAATTCTGGAACAGGGCAGGATTGCTGAGGACCTGCACCGCCTCATTGTCGACATCGGCCAACCTGCTGCCGCTGGGTATACGGTGCCCGGCCAATTCATTCAGGCCAAGGTGGGAGATTCCAAGGCAGGGTTCTTTGCCATTGCCTCTCCGCCCGACGCCAACAATGCCGGCGTGGTGGAGCTGCTAATTAAGAACCAGGGTGGCACCGCGGAGCTGTTGTGCGCCGTGCCTGAAGGCGCCAGCGTCCAGGTAACGCCTGCAATTTGTTTCTCCTCCTGTTCTCACGTCAGAGTCCTTTCGTTGCCATTGTCTTTTTTGCGCCTTTTTTCAAGGAAATTTTAATGTTTTTCTTTCTTCTTTCCTTCCTTACCGTCGTATCCCTCTGTTTTCTTCTAGGTGAGCGCTGTGATGGGCAAGGGTTTCTCTGTGGAGAAAGTGCCGCCCACCGCCTTCCCCAAGGTGCTGCTGTTCGCCACAGGCTCCGGAATTTCTCCCATCAAGGCCCTCATCGAGTCTGGCCGGCTGGAGAGCGGCGCCCGGCAGGAGGTGACCCTCTTTTACGGCGCACGCTCCCCCGACTTCATGGCCTACAGGGACCGTGCTGCGGAGTGGGAGGCGGAGCATGGGGTGCGTGTGATCCCTGTGTACTCCAAGGAAGGCCAAGGCTACGTGCAGGACGCGTTGAAGCGCGAGGGCGGCGTGAGCAGCGGCGAGGGCGTCGCTGCGTTCCTCTGCGGCCAAAAAGCAATGGCGGAGGCCATCACCGAGGCGTTGACCTCCGCTGGCGTCAGCAAAGACAGCATCCTGATGAACTTTTAAACTTGCTTTTATTTTTTGGCTTCCTTGATTTTCCTCGTGCCAGACTTTATTTACATGTTATAACAACGATATGTTTCGCTTAAATGCCAAACTATGGGGTGTGGTGGGTGACTTGCCATGCTTCATGCGTTCATCAGTGTATTCAATTCCCATTATACTTCATTTTACGATAAGAAGAAAGAAAAAAAATCTCAACGTCCACGCCTTTTCTTCTTAGTATCCCAACCTTTCCAACTGCAAAATAAAGAGAAGGGAGAGGGAAGAAAAGGAGGTACTCGAGGGGCGTTAGAAACAGGTGTTTAACAGCTATTTAACCCTGCACGCAGTCGATTAAATTTGTTTTATTTTCTCACCTGCTGAGCGTCCTCCCTCCACTTCTCTGCCACCTTGACAGACAGCTCCAGGTAGATAGGCCGCCCCAGGAACTCCTCCGCCTCCTCCCTCGCTGCCGTAGAAAGCGCCTTGATCGCAGACCCTCCCGCCCCCAGCAGCATTCCCACGTGCCGCTTCTTCTCCACTATGACGTGAGCTTTTACCAGCGACTTTGCGGGCGGGCGCCGCTCCTTGAAGTCCGTCACCTGTACCGCCACCTGGTACGGCACCTCCTCGCGGTACTGCAGGAACACTTGCCTCCGAATAATCTCAGCCACGAAGAAACGCTCGGAGGCATCGGCGATGACGTCTTTGGGGTACAGAGAAGGCCCTTCGGGCAGGTGCGCCAGCACCCACTCCGCCACGGCGTCAGTGTTCTGCTTCAGCAGCGCTGAGGCGGGGATCACTGCGTCCGCGTGGCAATTCGTTTTGTACCAGGTCGCCAACCGCTCAGCGTCCTCCGGCTGCAATAAATCCACTTTATTGAGCACCACCGCCATGGGGGGCCCCTTCCAGTCGGGGCCCGGCTGCAGCATCTCCAGGGAGGCTTCCGCGCTGCGGGTGGCGTCCACGATGGCCAGAATGGCGTCAGCGTCTTTTAACGCCTGGTCAACCGCGCCCATCATGCGCACCTCCAACTCGTTCCGCTTGTCAGCTATGATGCCCGGGGTGTCCAAGAACACGGCTTGGTGGCCAGGCTCCGACCAGATGCCCAGGATGCGGTGCCGAGTGGTTTGCGCTTTCTCGGTGACAATGGACAGCTTTTGGCCCAGCAGAGCGTTCAAGAGGGTGCTCTTGCCGGCGTTGGGGCGGCCAATGATGGCCACGAACCCGGAGCGATGCCCGGGAGGGTCGGCTTCGAAGGTCATTGCGGCAGAATAATCGGGGGCTGGAACTTCTTTTCTGTCTAAATTAAAGCCGGGAGCTGCGCTGACGGGCGCCTGTGCCGCAGGGAACTTATGTTTGGGGGCCTGCTGCGGGCGGCGCTGGCGCTTGCGTTGCCGCTGGGGGTCTGCTGGCTGCGGCGAAGGGGACGGAGCTCCGGCGGCTGCTGAGATTGTCGAAATTCTGAGCGGCGTGAGCGCTGGCGCCGGCGCCAGCCGCGGCTGTAAACTTTGCGGTTTGATAATGAAAGGCATGTCTTGTTAATTAAGTTAATTGATCGGTATCGACAGCACAGCGCACAGCCTAGAATAAAATAATTAAATTTGTGCAGTGGGCCGCGCTGAGTCGAAGTTCTTGGGGATGCTTTAAATCTTTAATATGCTGGAATCGGATTTCGCTTTGTTTTTTAGGAGCTCCTTTTTTGGTTCAATTATTTCTTTTTCTTTTTTCAGCCTTCTTTGACCCTTATTTTCTCTGCATCTTAACCTGTTTTAGCATTTTTTTAAATGGATAAATTGCAGTTGCTGATCGGCGAACTCAAAGTAGGGGCAAGAAAGCAAAAATCACATTTGACAAGAGAAAGAGATGTTAGAGATGAAAACTGGTCTCGGCTGGCAGATTTGGAGGCCAGGCTCCGGGAATATTCCAGTGCAGATGAGGATGAGCCTGCTACCAGCGACGGAGACAGCGAGTTGCCCATCTCCCCACCACTGGTGCCACATCGCAAAACGACATCTCCTTGCGCAACACGCTTGAACTGGGGCATCCTGCAGAGAGAGTTGACGCAGCGAGGGCTGCAGACGCTGTATGCAGATGACGACGACTGCGGGGGCGGAGATAGGCCGCCTGGGCAGGCGGCAGTTTATGCGTCGTTGCAGTCGGCACTGCGAGAAGTTGAAAGGCTAGCCCACCGCTCTGAGACGCTGCAGAGGGCTGCTGATGAGGCGGTTCGACGAGAAGAAGCGGCGGGGCGCAATTTGAAGGAGGATTCGCGGCGGCATGCGCAGCGGGAGCGCGAGCTGGGGGGTCTTGCGGCCGATGCACAGCGGGAGGCCGCAAGGGCGGAAGAGGCCACCGCCATCAGCCAGCGGGCAGCGCAGGAAGCAATCGCAGAGGCGGCGGTGCTGAGGAAAAGCCTCGAGAAGAAGGAGCGCCAGCTTGCAAACAAAGTGAGGGTGGAAAACCCTGAGGAAATAGAAATAAAACTTTGCTTCTGCCTGGCATCCTCACCACTTTCACGTCGCGTGTTCAGGCGTCAGAGATCGAAGCGCTTTGCACTCAGATCGAGGACTCGGCAAAGAAGGAGGCTCAGCGGCAGGCCGCCGCCAAGGAATCGCTGGAGCGCATCCGCAGAGCAATCACCCCCAGTGGGGCGAGAAACTTGGATACAGCTGCCCACCCTACTACTGGCGCAAAGCTCACTGCGTGGCAGTGCGCCCGAGCCTACGAGGCGCAGCTGCAGGTTGTCGAGGAAGAGCTGCTGGCTGCCAAAGCGGAGGCCTCCCTGCTGCGCCAGCGGCCCTCAGGCCTGGAGGCCAGCGCGGCCTTGAAACACGTGGCTGAGGACGTGGCACGAGCGCAAATGGCAGCCAAGCGGGCGGACCACGAGCTGGCGGCGGCACGAGAGGAGTTGGCTGTCCGCCCGACTGCTGCAGACCACGAGCGGCTGAGAAGAGAGGCGTCAATCCTGACGCGACGTCTGGCTCGTCTGGAAGGAATTTCTACTTCTTCCTTCACGTTTCGCTCAGCGGCGCCCCCCCGTGCCCCCTCCTCCCGCAAAACAGCGCTGCTCCTCGAGGTTGTGGACGAGCTGGGGCTCATTCTGGAGTGCCAGGACCCCTTGAACCTCCCAAAAGCGGCGCGGGAGATGCGGCGATGTGCCACAGATGCCCACGCCCTACAGTGCTTCGTCAACGACGTCAGCCGTGCGGTGTTTGAATCTGGGAAAGCTGTCGTGCCTTGTGGACTGCGCCCCAACGGAGACCCTGCCGACGTGCCTGAGGTCCTTGAAGGGTGGGTGAAAGACCTGCTGGAGCTGGAGCGCATTCGCGGCGCCCTGCAGGAGCTGCGGCACCAGATGTCTCGGAATGGCACTGCGGTGGTGTCGACAGCTCCTGGCGCAGACGTTCTGCATGCAGTTTCGCAGCTCTTGAACCTCAGCAGCAGCAATGAAGCTGGGAAGCGGCTGCAAACACAAGAAGCTTCTGCTACCTGTCCTTCTGCCAGTCGACAGCCCAACCACCACCACCACCACCACCAGCATGGCAACGATGGATTCGACTCGGCGCTGATACTGCCGAGAATCGCTGCAGAGTTCCTGCTGCTGTTCAAGGGCAGATCGCCCACCCCTGCTGCCATCGCATCTGCAGCCTGGGGCAGCAGCGCTGAGAGCGCGCTGGAGGGTGTGCTGCCGCTAATGCACCGAGTCCACTCCGAGCTTGTGGCTGCCCGCACTTTCCTGCTGTCGCTGAAAGAGTCGCTGGGGCTGCCCAAAGGCGCCACCCTGGAGGCGTGCGCCAACCGAGTGGCGGTGGTGTTGGCCACAGGAGAGGGCAGCAGGGAAAACGGAATGAACATTTTGGAGGAGACCCCTGCCTTCCATCTCTCTGCTGCTTCTTCCGCTGCCCTGGGCCAAGCAGCGGCACGGCGTAAGAAAAGCTTGGCAGCGTTGCGAAGCCCATGAGGGATTTTTATTTTATTTTGCACTGGGAATAAAAAGAATGAATATTACAAAAATCAAACTGCACCGCTGCCAATTATATCAATTGAATATAAGGGAGGCTTAGCAACCTCCCGCATACATAACCTCACTCGTTAGTTTATTTGGTGTATTCAGCCGTATTCAGCCGTTCAGCCAGTGGCGTGCGGCCAGCGGGCGGTCCCTCTCGCCGCCACCCCAGCCGCCTTCCTTTCGTTGTTCCACCTCTCGTACATCGCCCCCTCGCTCGTGTTCTCGCTGTGCTCAAACTCCAGCTCCCCAATCACCACCGTGTCTCCCTCCTGAATGCCTTGCGCTTTCAACGAGGATGTCACACCAGAAGCATCCAAAACGCCCTGGAACCGCCGCGCAGCCTCGTAGTATGACCAGTCCGTCATCTGCGCAA
The DNA here is from genome assembly GCA_963854735.1 of Marvania coccoides. Taxonomy (NCBI): domain Eukaryota; kingdom Viridiplantae; phylum Chlorophyta; class Trebouxiophyceae; order Chlorellales; family Chlorellaceae; genus Marvania; species Marvania coccoides. The sequence goes on along the minus strand of OY978097.1, from coordinate 2,886,197 downwards.
ACCGCTCCAGCGCAGCGCCCCGCACGGTCCACACCCGCGGCCCCCGCAGGTTGGCTTCCACGGTAAACTCTCCAATGCGAGCAGCGGTGCGTCTGGTGGTGTCCAGCTCAGGCGGCACCTCCACCCCCACGCTCTCGCGGTACTCCTCCTCGGGCAGCGCCTCCAGCACCGCCCGCGCCCGCCGCACCACCTCGGTCACCCCTCGAGCAGTGGCAGCGCTCACCGCCAAAATGTCTTCCGCAGCCACCCCGCGCTCCAGCAGCCCCTCCCGCACCTCGTCCCAGTAGTCTGACGAGTCGGGCACGTCCATTTTGTTGTACGCCACTACCTGCGGCTTGGCCGCCAGCTCCGGGCTGAACAGCGCCAGCTCCGTTTGAATGGCGTCGTAGTCGCCCAGAGGGTCGGGAGACGTGCCGTCTACCACGTGCACCAGCACCCTGCACCGCTGGCAGTGCCGCAGGAACTGGTGCCCCAGCCCCACGCCGCTGTGAGCGCCCTCCAGCAGCCCCGGCACGTCCGCAAACACGGTGGTGCGGTAGTCCAGAGAGCACACCCCCAGGTTGGGTACCAGCGTGGTGAAGGGGTAGTTCGCCACTTTTGGGCGCGCCGCGCTCAGCACGCTCAGAAGGGTCGATTTTCCGGCGTTGGGAACTCCGACGATGCCAACATCAGCCACCAGGCGCAGCTCCAGGTCGATCCACATCTCCTGACCCTTCTCCCCAAACTCCGCCAGCGCCGGCGCGTTGTTGCGCGCCGTTTTGAACGCCATGTTGCCGCGCCCGCCACGCCCGCCGGGGGCCAACAGAACTTTGTCGCCGTGGTTCACCACCTCAGCCAGAGGGGTGTCCTCCGTGCTGGCGCCCCTGTGCCGCACAATAGTCCCTGGCGGCACCTTCACCACGAAGTCTTTCGCGTTTGCGCCATGGCAATCGGAGCCTTGGCCTGGCGTGCCTGTGTCTGCCCTGAAATGAACCTGGCGACGGAAAACCATCAGTGAATTCAATGCCTTGTCCGCCTCCAGCCATACCGCGCCTCCGTTGCCGCCGTTGCCCCCCGAAGGCCCCCCCTTGGGCACGTATTTCTCGCGGCGGAACGCCACACAGCCTCGGCCGCCGTCGCCTCCCTTGACGAAAATGCGTGCGGTGTCGAAGCAGCGCACCTCCGCGGGCAGGCGTTTGCCTGCGATGCGGACCTCGCCGTCATCATCATCATCGTCTTCGCCCTCGAAGAGAGCGAAACCAGCAGCGGCGGCAGCGGCTTTTTCTTCCTCCTCTTCTGTGATCCAAAGGACTTCGGCGTCGTCGCCTTCGTCTTCACTCTCGGCTTGACCGTAGGCCACGAAGGTTGGCTCCTCCTCTTCATTAGCCAGCTGGGCAACGTTGCTGTCGGTGAAAATTGGGGCGGGGCCAGCCTACAAAAATTGCAGCAAAATTGAGCGGGGAAAAGATGGAAGGATGGTAGACAGTCGAGCTAGAAATGCAGTAAGATTATTGTACAAATTAGCGCACCTTTTGCTTTTTGGGACGAACAGCGCAAGTTTTCACGGAGATTAATCGCCGAGTTGGTGCTTGAAGAAAATGTGCGGGCCTCAGCGAGCCCATTTGTGTTCCCATTGTATATTTACGACTTTTAATAATTTTGAAATATACTTTTGGGAGCGTTTCGAGAGATTTTGAGAGGCGGCGCTTGCTGTGGTCCATTCAAAACCATGACTGCCTGTCGCATTCGTCGGAAGTTAAATAGAGGGGTTGAGGGTGCGTAATTATAATCCGGTGCAGAAGCTACATAAGACACGCACTGCCACCTTGCCTAGCGAGCAACCCAGTAAAAGGCTCTTTCGGTAGGCTCCGTCGCTTCTGCCGCTCCTCAGCGTGCAACCCTCAATTACAATATTAGAAGATTAGACTACCAACATGTAAGCATAATCTGCAAAATATGCAACGTCACAGGTAATTAATGTATTAATTTCAAATTCCTATTCTCTGCCCCCACGTCGTCAGCCTCTCCTGCAGAGTTTCCATCAGCCACCCAGCTTTGACCCAGCAGCCTCCCTCCCTCCTGCTGCTGTTCCTGCTGCTGCTGGCGAGCTGGCGGCGGCGGCGAAAAGAAAAGAGCCGAGTCTTCAAATCTCAAGCCAGCAGACGCCAGCACTCTGCTGGCCCTTCTTGAGGAGAGGGGCTCGCCGAGCGCCCACGCCGCGGAGCAAGGGGACTTGAAACCCGAGCTGGACACCACGCCCCTCGGCAGCCTCAGCTGCTCTTGAGAAGACATCCCAGTGGCAGCGCTGGAAGCCCGCTCCCCAAATGAGTGAGGCCGCGGCACCAAAGTGGCCAGCCCAGCCAGCGTGTACTCCATATCTACAGTCTTCGCAGCCGCCACCCCAGGCCCCAGCTGCAGCGCGGCGCCGTCGGCGTGCGGCGAGAATTCCGGCTGCGCTTCAAAGCGGGGCGAGGCCAGCAGCGGGGGTTCTGGGGTGAGGAAACCTACTTGACCCAGGGCCATACATGAAGCTCCCCCCGATCCGCCTGCATGGGGCGGCAGCGCCAGCTTTGCGTCCATTCCTGCGTACGTCGGATCAGAGCCCTCGCAGCCGTGGTGTAGATCGGGCGCTGCAGCCGAGTGGGTGAGCCACTCCAGCAGATGGTCGACGTCAGGGGTTGAGGGGGTGTTCTGCTCTTGCGCAGCAGCAGAAAGAGGAGGCCCATCGCGCGGCTGCATTTGGAAATCCAGGGACGCAGAAGCGAAAAAGTTGGAGGTTGAGGGGAGGGCCATTTCGTGCTGGTAAGCGCCATTCCAGTTGCGTTGTTGAGGTGCAGCGGCGCGCGCAGGCTGCTGCAAGGGCCATTCTGCGAGCCTAGCGTCTTCCCGCTCCTGCTGCTGCCGTTGCTGCTCCTTTTGCTGCCGCGCCAGCTGCCGCTTGGCCGCCCCAGCCCTGCCACCGTTCCTGCCGGAGCTCCGCTTGCCACCTCGCCTCTTGCTGACCCCTGCGAGGCTCTTCATGTAGAGCTTGAGCAGGGTGGGGGCCTTTCCAGTCAGATCTTCTTTCCTCCTCATCGTGGCATTCCAGTGGTTTTTCACCGCGTTTTCGGTGCGTCCAGGGATGCGCTTGGCGATGTCAGACCACTTGTTCCCCAGCTCGCGGTGGCAATCGATCAGCAGCTGCTCTTCGTGGCTGTCCCAAGCGTCGCGCTTGATGTTTTTTCTCAGCTGGTTGAGGTACCTCTCTCGGCACTGCTTGCCGATGCGGCCAGGGAACTGCTGCACGACGAGGCTCCAATTTCCCTCGCCATGCTTTTCCACGAGTCTGCAACACATATGAGAGGCGCATGGATTTGAGCGACTGGTTTCGAGAAAGAAAACATGAGGGACATTGGGGGTCGGAATCGCTTGCCTAACCAGCTTCAGATCCTCCTCTGGGGACCAGCCGCCCTTGGTTCTTGGCGCGGTGGAGGGGCAGAAGGGGTCCTCAGCCAGATCCTCCACAGCTGAGTCAACGTTGAGCGGCCTCTCCATGCCCGAAAGAGCTGCCACCAACTCAGCCCTCACTTTTTCCCCGCTCGGCCTGTGGATAGGCATGACGAAGGGATGCAGGATCAGTGTTAGCAGCAAAGGGCTCAGGCATCACGCAACTCTCAGCTGTTGTCAAAAAGTGATCTGTAAGTATGCGACAAAAACTTGTGGCTGCTCACCCCTTTCCAATCCCTAACGTTGTTACTTATTCACTGTTGGGATTTGGGGGTCCTCAAACTGCGAAGCTGTTGGCTGATGACGAATTGAAAAAAAACTTCATATAAATGCTCGGTGGACTGGAAGCTTAGGAAGGGTTTCGGAGCATCTGCGCCCCAGAGATGTACTAATGTTCACCTATGGCCATTAATAGCAACGCAGAACAGTCAAATTCTGAAAAACGTTCAAAGAGAGTCAGCTAAAGCGTTCAAACTCAAAGGAAAGCTTTCGAAAGCCAGCTGCGCAGTTTGTGCGCAGTTCCTTTTGCATTAATATTAAAATACAATAATTCAAAACAATTGCTTGGCTGGGAGTCTCGTGGAACCGGCGCGTTGCATAGGTTGAAATATAATCAAAATCTTGTTTCATTTCAATGCCGTTGGGCAAGCGCACCGATTTCGGGGACGCCAGATATGCTGGATTAGAGGTTCCCTTCACCAGCTCGGTGGAGGAAGTGCTGGACGTAAGATTAATCACCGACCAATGTTTTTCCCCACTCGACTACTCTCCAACATAAAGCCATTCATTTTATGCATCTCCGCAGGACGCCCTCACGTGCGGCTTCGACTTCATCATCGCCCCTCTCGCCGACCCCGTCCGCCGCCCTTCCCCGCCCGCCCCCTCCCCCACCGGCGCCCTCTCTGCGCCCTTCTTGCCGCATCAAGTCCTCCATACCATGGCCTCAGTGCAGCTCAGCAACCAGATCGTGGGGCGGGTGAGCGCATGGATCGACCCCGATGCCAAAGACCCTGCGCTGCGTGCTGCGTCCCTGGCAGCGTTGGAACAGGAGCTGGCGTGGGCCAATCACCTCACGGTGCAAGCCTGCCTGCTGCCGCCGCCCCCGCAAGGCGCGTTCAGCCCCAACTACGCCTGCGCGATCAACCGCGCTGTGGCTGGCAGCTCCGGCGCCGCGCTGTGGCTGCTCGTGCCTGCTGCTGGCGGCGATGCTGCCGCCGCTGCTGAGGGAGGCGGCGGAGCTGCAGAGAAAGAGGACCCGTGGGAGGGGTGGAACGCTGTGCGGTTTGCCTGCCACCACTGCCCCCGCCTGGGCGTAGCGCTGGAGATCGGCGCTGATTTGCCAGCGGAGGAGGACCTCAATCGATGGTGGGGAGAGCCGCTGAAGGCGGTGCTGCTGCAGACGGAAGCGTTTCTAACCAATCGAAGGGGGTACCCCACCCTGTCTAAGCGCCACCAAGAGTTTCTCATCAGCGCGTTCCAGAGGAACATCCAAATCATCATGTGCGGCACCCCCAAGCACACCAATTCTGACGAATCTGCCCAGCCGGCCCCGCTCCCACCGCCTGCCGCACCAGCCCCTCTGCCCCTGCCGCCGTCTTCTGCCCCCATGCAGCCCATCGGCGCAGTGGTCGCCAACGGAGGAGTGGCAGCAGCAGGAGCAACGCCAGCAGCTGCGGCGGTTTTATCGCAGTTTCCCACGCTGGCAGAAGCAGCGGCAGCGGGGGCGCAGCAGGGCGTGCCCCCCGAGCAGCTGCACCCCATGCGCGCGTACTGGGAGTACTTGTCGTTCCTCTTCAGAAAGCAGCCGGCCAGCGGGGAGCAGGAGGCCATGGAGGCGCCCTACCGAGACTTTCTTCAAGCCCCGCTGCAGCCGCTGCAGGACAACCTGGAGTCGCAAACGTACGAGACGTTTGAGCGGGACGCCACCAAGTACAACGTGTACCGCGAGGCGGTGCGGAGGGCGCTGGTTGATCGCGTCCCGGCCGGCGAGGCTGCCACCGCTGTGACGGTGCTGATGGTGGTGGGCGCAGGGCGAGGCCCGCTGGTGTCTGCATCGCTGGAGGCGGCCAGGCTGTCGGGGCGGCGGCTGAGGGTGTGGGCGGTGGAGAAGAACCCCAACGCGGTGGTGCATTTGAACGCGAGGGCAGCTGCCGAGGGGTGAGTTTTTTTCATTTTTTGTGTGAAGTATATCGAAACTTGGGGAGATGAGCAATGCAATAGCCCGTCTATTCATGTTTTGAAGTTAGCTTGTTTTAAGCTTGGTTTTGTTTCTCCCAGCGTTTCTCTTCCTAATTTTCTCACCAGGACTTTTCCCCCTATATGAAAAACCAGGTGGCAAGGCGTGACCATCGTGCACGCGGACATGCGTGACTGGCGCTCCCCCGAGCCCGCCGACATCCTCGTTTCTGAGCTTCTGGGATCCTTTGGAGACAACGAGTTGTCGCCAGAATGTCTGGACGGCGCTCAACGCTTTCTCAAACCGGGTGGCGTCAGCATCCCGCAAGCCTACACCTCCTTCATCCACCCCATCACAGCGCACAAGCTGTGGACTGATGTTGACGCCTACGACGATCTGGAGCACTTTGAAACGCCGTTTGTCGTGAAACTGCATAGGATCACGTCGCTGGCGCCGCCGCAGCCCCTCTTCACCTTCCGCCACCCCAACAGCGACCCCGTCATTGACAATTCCAGGGCTGAAACGTTGAAGTTCGTGTGCAGTAGACAAGTCGGCGCAGGTGAGGAGAAGAGTTCAGTTTTCCCCTCGAATTGTCTCCCCCGTTATTTTTGGCCTGCCTCTGCTATTATTTGCATTGCCCTGACGCTCCGCTCACCACAAAAATCATATTTAATCACCAATCAACTAACCCCCTCCCCCCTTTCTACCGTTAGTCTGCCACGGCTTTGCCGGTTATTTTGACGCCCAGCTCTACGCCGACGTCCACCTCTCGATCCACCCAGACACCCACACCCCCTCCATGTCCTCGTGGTTCCCCATCTACTTCCCCCTGCGAGAGCCCTTCTATGTGCCCCCAGGGGCTGCGTTGAGGGCGTCATTCTGGCGGTGCGGTTCGAAGCAAAAAGTGTGGTACGAGTGGGCAGTAGGCACGCCGCAGGCCTCCCCAGTGCACAACCCCAACGGACGGTCGTACTACGTTGGGTTGTAATGCTTTTGCGCGAGTACTAGTACTGTTACGTATTACCAGTACTACTGAACTGCGAGGAGACATTTCATATTTATATATTTGCTGTTGATTTTTTTCATTTCGCTCAATTGATTGGTTGGTTTTCACGTTGAAATAGGACACAACATTTATCTTACACGAAAGGGGGGGGTGAGCTACAGGGGCCCGCTAAGGAACAGGAAGGGTAGTGTGGAGAGGACAGATGGGAAGCGGAACAGAAGAAAGAATTGAATCGAACAGACATGAACATGTGTGAAATCACACGGTGGATTGTGGTACAACAGAGGAAGGGGTGCACGGCGAAACGAACAAGCGGTGCACGGGGGGGTGGAGGTAAAAAAGGAAGGGCTGGGTGGTAGCCTTGCCTAGAAAAGAAAGAAATCTGAGCGAGCAGCAAATCACATATTCGATATAAAGACATAGAGAAAGAATTGTCATCTATTGCGTTGGGTGGCCAAGACCGTCGTGCATCACACGGTAGTATTGATTAGTATTAGTAATATGCAGTATTATATTGATAGTGGGAAGAAAGACAGAAAAGACGATGAAAGAGAAGAATCAGAAGGAAAGGAAATATAACAGAGTTGGCAGCTCCCTTTTGCCGGCACAGCCCTTGCAATCGCAATCAATGCAGCTCAGGCAAAAAAACAGGCCTGAGAGAAGCGGGAAAAGAACGCTGGGGCAGGTTGATTTGCACCAAACCAACAGAAGATGTAAAGTTTTTTTATTTTCAAGAAAGGAAGGTTCGGGAGGCATAGGCGACGGACGGCTGACAACCGTGAAAATTATCACTTGCTGCCGTTTCCGTTGCCGTTGCCGCGGGGCCTGAAGTAGCCTCTCCGGTCCTTGTACCCCGTCTCGCTGCCGCCCCCAGAGATGAAGGTGTTGCGCTCCAGGTGGCCCCGCAGAACGGCGGTGTTGCGGCGAGCCATGTACTGAGGAAGGTCCAAAGTGGCGCGCTTGGCCATGTCCTCCCGGATCAGCAGCAGGCGGTGCGCCAGGTTCTGCGGGTCTACGTGGTGCGTCGTCTGGGTGTTGGGGTCCAGCACAGTGGCGCCTGCATTTGATTTTAAGCGGGGATTCAGAAAAATTTAGAAGAGGGGCGAGATTGAACGATGGCCACAGCTTGGGATATCAAAACTAGACAAATATTCTCATGCGTTTCCACACAACACCAGTGCAGCCTAAATGCCGCTTTGCGATGATGCTTTACCTTTAGCGTTGAACAGCTCTTCAATGAACTTGTCGCCCTCCGTGGGTGGGTGCTCCGCCGCGTAGTTGTTGAACCACTGCGCCACCAGCATGTCCAGCTCTTGCAGCTGCGTCAGCATCTTTTTGACGGCGCGGGCGGTGAGCACGCGGAGCAACACGTGCGCAGTCTCCCTGCAGAAATGAAAAAACATGCGAGGGAAGCAAGTCAGTCGAGGGTAAGACAAGGTGAAGGTGTATAACGTTCACATTGGGGCTTCCGCAACGAGTTATTGCCCTCTGAGAAGGGTTTGCTTATAAAGGCGGGGGGCGGAGAGGTTGGAAACTCACTCGTCAAACGGATTGGGCTCGCACTGGTCGTCAAACGCCCGTCCAGCCCTGGAATTGTAGAAAGAAGGGGACGAAGGGGGTCATGCATTAGATTTTTGTTGAAGCGTAAATATCAGGCATGACAGAGTGAAGAAATACTGAAACAGAAGTCTTGGGACGCTGCGAGACCCGCTCTCACCACTTATTCAGCTCATTCGCTTGCACAACGAGCTTCCCCCGAGAACCAGCTCTCCACTGAGGTCGCGAGAGAAATTTTTTGATCTCGAAGCCCCCGTTGCGTGAGCGTACGCTGTTCAACGTGGAGATGCCTCGAGAGGCCACCGCATGCGGGTAAGAAAACGCTCTGATGCTGGCCATATATATCTGAGCGAAAACAACGCGAGTTTGAATGAAAAATTATTTGAATTGAAGCTGACTAGACCCAAAGTTTGCGGGGCTGAGGGGAGTGCAACGGCGAGAGATGAGAACAAAAATATATATTAAAGCGAAAAAAACTAAAAGGTTCGTTAAAAAAAACTCATTTTTGCGTGTTGACTTTTCTTCAAACGACTTAGTTTTGGTAGTCATCCATGCACCGCGCGGTCTTTGCAGGACACACCCTCCCTTTCCTAGCGCACCTGGTTCTCCCAACCTCTTACTCCCCACCTCTCATTGAAGAGTTGCACGAGCGGTAGTGTTGTTACAAGGTTACTGTACTTCTGTTTTTGGTTTTTTTAATTTTTTTTCATGCCAAGCTGCTACGCCCCATTTCACGAGCTCTTGGACACGGTGCCGCTGCGCAGCTTTCTGGCGAGCTGCACCTTGCTGAGCTTCCTCGGCTGCGCCTCGTCGGTCTCGCCGCGCACGTCGCTGCCCTTCTCGCTGAGGATCAGCTCGATGTGGGAGGGCGAGGACATGAAGGCGTTGATGCGACCGTGAGCGCGGTACGTCCTGCGGCGTCCCCTCTGCGCCTGGTTCACCTGAACGTGGGTCACCACCAGGCTGTCCACATCCAGGCCCTTGAGCTCGGCGTTAGACTCGGCGTTGCGCAGCAGACCCAGCAGGAACTCGCAACTCTTCTTGGGCCACCGACCCTGGCCGATGGAGTTGCCCTCGTTCTTGGCCTGGGTGGTACGTCCCACGCCGCCGTTGAAGTGCAGGAACGGCACGCAGCGCTTGTGGTCGATGACGGCCTGCAGGTACTGCTTGGCGTCAGCCAGGGTGCGGCCGCGGATAGAAGAGGCGGTCTCGACGGTGTTCTTGAAGTGCACACGCAAGTCAGACCCGCGGGCCTGAATTAATTTAAAAAATGAGGGGGGGGTGAGAAAATGGGTCTGGAGGAGCGCGGTAGAGGGGCTTCGGACCACGATGTACGTGTTTATCGAAAAATATGGTCGTTAATGAGGCCAGGCAACACACCTTTGCAGACTTGCTGTTGTCTGAGTCCTTGCTGTAGCGACCCATCTTGCTTTGCTCCCCTGCACAAGTGCGAAACATGATGGTCATCAAAACCTGCTAAAAAAGACGATGAGCCCTCCCGTTCCGCTGCGCGCGCTCTCTCTCTCGCCCTCCAAAGGCTGCGAAATGAATGATTTTATTTGGCTACGCCGCATCGCTGCGATAAATCGCCAGCGCGTGTCCCAACTACAAATATTATAAAGAGCCGTAATATCCAGCCGCAATCGATCCACGCCGCTGCTGCCTTGCTCAAAATTTGCAGCGCCTCATCTCTCCAATCAAGGGGGCGTCTCCGCTGTCCGGTTGTTGCTGACCCTCCCGACGCACCCCGTGCACTGACCTGGCTCGCTTAGCTATTGAAGAGACCGGTTGCAGGCAAATCAGCCGGCTAAAAAAAAATGCCGCAGCCGCAAAAACAGGGTAAAAGAAAGTTCGTTCCTCGTTGCCCACTCAAAACTCGCCTGCATGCATTTTAAATTGTATTTTGACCCAGTAATTGAGTTCTAAATCCCCTCACAACCTCTGGGAAGCGGCGCGGAGGCCTGCACAATATAAATAAAGTTTACTTCTCAATCTTTTGAATCTTAAAGCGTCCCTCAAAATATGGACCAGGCAGCGTACGCTGCCGTCCCGGTTTCGGGCACCTTCCAGCCGCAGCAGACCACCGGCCATGTGTAAGCTCTCGCTCTTGCCTTTTCTAATTTCACCCCGCCCTCCCGCCGCCGCTGCTCCCCCAACGAAAACGTACACACAGATTAACCGTTTGTTCTTCTTTCTGCGCAGTCTGTGCTGCCTGTGCGGCGTCTCCATCGCCCCCAACCCCACCAACATGTGCGTCAACTGCCTGCGCTCCCAGGTGGACGTTTCCGAGGGCATCCAGAAGCAGGTCACCATTCTGTGGTGCAAGATGTGCGAGCGCTACCTGCAGCCGCCCAAACACTGGGTGCAGGCCGACCCCGAGTCCAAGGAGCTGCTCACTTTCTGCCTGAAGCGCATCAAGGGGCTGAGCAAGGTGAAGCTGGTGGACGCCGGCTTCATTTGGACTGAGCCCCACTCCATGCGGCTTAAAGTGAAGCTCACGGTGCAGGGGGAGGTCCTCAACGGCGCCATTCTGCAGCAGACCTTCGTGGTGGAGTTCGTGGTGGAGCGGCACATGTGCCCGCAGTGCAACCGCCAGAACGCCAACCCCAACTCGTGGATAGCGTGCGTGCAGGTGCGCCAGCACGTCCCCCACAAGCGCACCTTTTTCTTCCTGGAGCAGCTCATCCTCAAGCACGGCGCCGACGAGGCCTGCATCAACATTAAGGACATTCACTCTGGGATTGACTTCTACTTTGGCTCCCGCGCCCACGCCGTCAAGTTTCTGGACTTTCTGCAGTCGGTGGTGCCCATCCGTTACCGCCACGACAAGCAGCTGGTGTCCCACGACATCCACACCTCTAACTACAACTACAAGTACACTTTTTCGACCGAGGTGGTGCCCGTCTGCAAAGACGACCTGGTGTGCCTGCCGCCCAAGGTGGCGTCCTCCCACGGCGGGATGGCGCAGGTGGTGCTGTGCACGCGCGTCACCAACGCCATTACCCTCACCGACCCCCAAACGCTGCGCTCGGCAGCCATCGAGGCGGCAGCCTACTGGCGCTACCCCTTCCGCGCGCTGATGACCGCCCGCCAGCTGGTGGAGTTCATCGTGCTGGACGTGGAGTTGCTGGACCCGCGCGGGCCCACCGGGTACAACCACAACGGCCGGTGGACGCTGGCAGAGTGCACTCTGGCTCGGGTGTCAGATTTCGGTGTGAACGACCGTACCTTCACCACCCGCACCCACCTGGGTCACCTGCTGCACCCGGGGGACCACGCCATGGGATACGACGTGGGAAACGCGAACTTGGTGGGCGGCGATTTTGACGCTGCCATCGCCAAGGGCCTGGAGCTGCCGGACGTGGTGCTGGTGCGGAAGAGCTACGAGGAGCGGAGGCGGAGGCGGCGTGCCAAGGGAGCGGCGGCGCGCGAGTGGAAGCTCAAGCGCATGCAGGTGGAGTATGCAGCGGACGATGAGGCGCCGGCTCACTCGGCGCCTCACCGCGGACGGGGGCCCTCTGGGGTGGAGCTGGAGGCTGCGGACATGGAGCGGTTCTTGGAGGAGCTGGAGGAGGACGCGGACATGCGGGCGAGGGTTGCTTTGTACCGTGATCCGGAAGCGGTGCAAGCTCCGGCAGCGGGCGCAGCAACAGCGACGGCGGCGGGAGCGGCGGGTGGCGACAGTACTGACAGCGAGGAGGACTACGTGCCGCAGGTGCCGCTGGAAGAGCTGTTGGACGATCTGGCAGCGATGCAGATTGAGGACGATGCTGGGGAAGAAAGAGCGCCCCGGCCGCAGCACGCGGGCGCTCTGCAGCAATTTGAAGGTGGGGACGACATGATGGACTGATGGGTGATTGAAAGGTAGAATAAAAATAAGAGAGGCAACGCAGCGCCGCTGCGGCAGCAACCATTTTTTTCTTCTGCTTGATAAATGAACAAATGAATAAATGAGGTTCTTTAGTCCGGCTTGATGAATGAATTAAGGCCCAATATATAACCATTGCTGTAAGATATCAACTTTCTTCTATAGATCTCCCAAACAACATTGATGACCTGGCAATTTTTGTCTCGCACTCACGAGGGGCCCTGTTTTATTGAATTATACTCATTCAAATTTGCTCAACGATTGACTTTTTTGAAGGGTCCTAGGGTGGAAGCGCCGAAAAGCGAGCTGAAGAGAGAAATAATTCTTGTTCAAATAACACATTTCTGAGATGAAGTTCGAGCTGAGCGATGACACGGTGCTCAAACTAAGCGCCATTGGCACCTCTGCGTATGCCGCGCACGCGTGGATAGCGCCCAGCCACTTCCAAGTGAGGTTTCAGTCTGAACAGCAATACTCTGACTCTCACAATTTTTTACGTTGAACGTCTAGTACACCGATTTATCGCCCCCAAAGGGGTTGGTTGTTTCGTTACACCGTTTTTTTCCCGAAGAAATGGACAAAGACTCGCCCATACATATTAGCGACACCTTGCTCCCTTTTTATTTTTCCTTCTCTTCAGAATACCTACCTGGAAAAGGAGGTCTCCCACAGCGACCCCACTGCGCGCTGGATGGGGATGGGGATGGGCTGCACCTCCGCCGCCACCATGACGGTGGCCATCTCTGAGGACTCCCCCAAGGCCAAGAAGAACATGCTGAAGACGGCGGGGACCTGCTGGACAGTGGCTGCCCTGCAGAACCTGGTGAACGCCGAAAACGGGGTGCAGAAGAAAGACATTAGCTACAGCTCTGCCGCTGGACAGGTAAAAACTCGAAAAATTGGCTGTTTGCACACAGGATTTTTTTTTGTCAATATGCAAAATTCTCAAAGCTCGTGTATTTAATTACACATCATTCAGGCCCTGATGGCGGCGCTGTGCCTGTGGCGTGGATTCAAAAACGACGAGGATGATGATTAGAGGGGCGTAGGGATGCTTTGCATGCGCATAATGAAAGATAAGCGAAACTGTTTAAATAGCATAATGCCAGTCTTCACTAAAGGATTTTGTGTTCATTCTGAGTGATTTTCATGGCGCCTCCGTGTATAACTATTGATGGCGCTGGGTGATGCGTGATATTTTATGATGCATTTATGAAATAATGCATGAAGCCGATGCCATGAGGCGAACTGACGATTTGATGAGAAAAACGCCTGGTTGGCGCTGTTTACGTGCTTCTACTGTGCCTATAAATGCCATTATATATCGCTGTCATGCAAAGTGATTGCAAACTAAATTCGAAGTGGACCCCTATAAGATGGAGGATGGAGCACCTTCTCTGGGAATAATGTACAATGGGTTGTTTTCTACTTTAATTTCAATTCTGTCAAGTTTACAAGTGTATGAATCGATAAGGAATATCTGCCGCCGGCTAAAATGAGTCTAGCAACAAAATTGTCCAGCTGTGGCATGCAATCTCAAAAAAGGGTGTCGGCAACAAAGCCGAATCTGGGGGCTACAAGGCCTCTCCGATCACAAACATGCTTCACTGGATCGATAAAGAGCCTAAATTGCGGCCTCCGACACCTGGCAGGTCGCGAAAGACGACGAACGATCGAAATCAAAGCGGGAGCTGGAGCGGCCGCGATAGGTATGCTAGTACATTTATCAAAAATCGCATCGTTTGTACACCTAGACCCCAATCGGTGCCCTGCTGACCCCTGTGCTGCTGCACTGTAGACGCAATGCCGGAGCCAGCGGAGCCAGCCGACGAGTCCAAAGACTGGAAGGAAACGGCCAAGTTGGGGCTGCTGTTCGCGGCTTGGTAAGTAGGCGGTGCATACCGATGGGGTGGGAGGCTATTTTTTTCTCTTTAAAAACTGAACTGGATTTTTTTTTTACGCTGCCGCTTTTGTTATTTTTTTCTGTGCAGGTATGCGGCCAACGTCTACTTCAACATGTAAGCCTTACACACGCACCTATCTAGCTGTCCACCAATAAATTACCTCTTGCCCACTCATAGATCACACCCGCCGCCACTCATGCTCCTTTGTCTTCTTCTTTCTTTCTTAATATTTCTTGCAGCTACAACAAGCAGGTGCTCAAGGCCTTCCCCTACCCCATGACCTGCACCGCCATCCAGTTCGCGCTGGGTGGCCTCATCGCGGGCTTCATGTGGATCACAGGCATCCAAAAGCGCCCAAAAATTGAACCGGGAGCACTCAAGTCCATCTCCCCTTTGGCCTGCATCCACGTGCTGGGCAACGTGCTCACCAACGTGTCCCTCCGCGCCGTAGCGCCCTCCTTCACCCACACCGTCAAAGCGCTGGAGCCCTTCTTCAGTGTCATCATGAGCGCCATTTTTTTGGGCGACAAGCCTTCGGCCTTCGTGGTGGCCTCGCTGCTGCCCATCATCGGAGGTGTGGCGATGGCGTCCACCTCCGAGTTGTCGTTCAACTGGACGGGTTTCCTGGCCGCCCTGGGCTCCAACATCACCTTCCAGTCTAGAAACGTCCTCTCCAAGAAATTCATGCTGAAAGGTGCGTTGTGATGGGGTGTTTTCGTATATATTACAATTATCAACAGTATAGGCACACATTTCTCTACATTTTGCATTAAATTAACTTTAAATACCAGCATATCTTTCACTACCACCCTCCTCCCATTCGTGTCCTCTGCTGCTGCAGGCAAAGCTGGGCTCGACAACATCAACCTGTTCAGCATTTTGACCATCATGTCGTTCTTCCTGTTGGCGCCGCTCGCGGTGGCGCTGGAGGGCGTGCAGCTGACCCCTGCCGTGGTCTCCGCGATGCCCAACGACGTTCTCTTCAAGGGCCTCGTGGCGGGTCTCATGTTCCACGCCTACCAGCAGATCTCCTACATGATCTTACAGCGCGTGTCCCCCGTCACCCACTCCGTCGGGAACTGCGTGAAACGGGTGGTGGTGATCGTGGCGTCAGTGATGGCGTTCAACACGCCGGTGAGCGCCCAAAACGCGATGGGAACGGCGGTAGCGCTGGGCGGCGTGTTCCTGTACTCGCAGGCGAAGCGCGCTGGGGAAAAGAAGAAGGCTGCATGAGCGGAAGGGAGCTGAGAACAGCAGCGGCGGCGGCCGGGCGGACAATTTTTTGAGAGAGATAAAATTAGCATGAAACTGCATTTATTTTTTTGCGTTTTTGTAAAGTCGTATGACTGTGTACTTTTTCTCCACCCGTCTGTTGAAAATCAAGCTGTCGAGGGAAAGAGGCAGGAGAGAGGGGAGAAAACTTTCCACCTTTGGCTGCTGAGATGGATATGGAAATTATAAAGGCTGTAGAGACGCGCATTAAATAGCAACCGCTTTCTGTGTTACGCGCAGTTTCGTAGAATCAGCTAGTTAATCACTTGCCACCCTATATTTAGGCGCATCATAAAACCATCAAACATTTTATTGAAGACGTCAACTGACCAAAGCGCATTTCCCCTCGTTACCCATTAATTCAAGAACGTCGATCACAATGTCGGGTCTCTCAAAGAACATCTTCGCGGCGCTGCAGAAGAAGAAGTCGAGCAAATCCAAATCGAACACCAAGGAGGAGGCGCCCCAGGAACCCAAAGTCGACAAGCACGCCGAAATTGAAAAAGCCATCTTCTCTGCCCCCGCCACAGGCATGAGCAACTGGGCAGATGACTCAGAGGAGGAATGGGAGGGCCACGCCCCAGCGGAGGCTGAGGAAGGCTGGAACCAGGTGCGCATTGCAGAGGCACAGGGCCCAGCTGTTGGCACGCTTCTTCGACCACATTTCACCCAGTTAACCCTCTCGCAAGGTCCAACATCTTCTAAACTTCCAATTTTTTTTTAATTTCTCCTCGTTCAGGCAGCGCCTACCGGCCGTCAGGCTCAGGCGCGAGCGGCGATGATGCAGGGCGAGGAGGAAGTTGAGGAGGAGAGCGAGGACGAAGGGTATCACGTGCGTAGTACACAAGAACCAGCGCATTACCCCTAAATGTACTAAGAAATATTGCAGATCTTTCTGGTTTTTACTTTTATTAAATTTCATTTTTTCCTGCAACAGGAGGACCTGCACTTGGACATCGAGGCAGAGCTGGGGATTGAGCTGGCAAAGAGCGACGACGAGCACGAGGAAGAGGACGAGGAGGAGGAAGAGGATGCAGCTGGAGAGGCCGAGAAGAAGCCAGAGGCTGCGGCAGAGGCGGCCGCGCCCAAGCCCGCCGCCCCCGCGCAGCTGTCGAAGAAGGAGCGGGAAGAGCTGAAGAAGAAGGAGCTGGAGGATTTGGATGCGCTGCTGGGCGAGCTGGGGCTGGAGACTGCAGCAAAGAAAGAAGCGGATGCGGCAGCCCAGACCGCCGCTGCCTCAAGCAAGGCCGCCAAGCGGAAGGCCAAGAAGGAGAAGCAAGGGGAAGCGGCTCCGGCCGCCGCTGCTGCGCCTGCTGAGCCGGCGGCAGCGCCCACCAACGGCATGGGCGGCGAGGCAGCAGAGGCCGGCGGCCCTGCCGTTGATATCGATGCGGTGAAGGCCGCCAAAGCGGCGCTGGCGAAGAAGAAGGCGGCAGCTGGCAAGAAGTCGGCTGCCAACGCCGCTGCTGTGGCGGCCGCTGAGGCCAAGGCCCGGGCGAAGAAGGCGGGAGGAAAGGACAAGACGCGCTACAACGAGATGCCCACGCGGTAGTATCTACGCGTGAAAGAAAGCATCGATTTTTTTCCATTTCTCTCTTTCTTCCCCCCTCTTCTTAATCTTTTTTTCTTCTTCTTTCAATGCCGGCAAGAACTGGCTGAAAATTAAAAACAAAAACCTGCTGCGGCAGTTATTTCTTTCAGCCATTCATACCTACCTGTTTTCTTCCTGCCAGTCCTGCTTAACTTTGTGTCCGTGCTCTCGCCTGTATTGTTGTTTCCTATTCTATTCAGTCGGGCGCTGGAAATGATTTTCCGGCCGCCGCCATCCACAGTTTACAGCGCAAATAGCTGCGAATTCCTGAGTGAGAGAGCCCCGAGGGATGTGAGAGCTTTACCGCTGTTCAATGTAAGACTCACTGCATTTTCACCACGTAGTAAAAAAAATAGGCTACCAGCAAGTGTCCTCTTTTCAAGCCTCTCATCTTTATTGTCAGCGCATCGAGATTTACAAGTCAGAAGAAAGAAATGCAGAGAATGATGAATCAATGAATGGGGATTTCTGAGGGTTAATTTCATTATTAAATCATGGCCGGTGATAGTGCTGCCCCTGCCATTATGCCTTTGCTTGCAGGTAGAACGCAATGCCCAACACAATGAGGATCAGGGGTAGAAGTGCCTTGAGCAGGGCCGCTACGGGGCTGCTCTTGCTGCTGCTGGCTGCCAGTGCTGCTGCCGACATTGGCTTTTTGGTGCGGGCAGCACCGCCTCCCTGAAATTAAATAAATTGAGAAAAAGACAAAGGAGTGGATAAGCGAACATGCCTTCAGAAGCAAATTCAAGAAGCTGCTACCCTAGAAACGCACCGAGAAATTGCCAATTAAATACTTTTCGAGCATCTCCTTGGCGGTGCTGCTGTGGCCAATCTCGTCAAAGTCCTCTGTGGCATCCTTGCCTGCACCATAAAAAAATAAAATTGCGCAGGCTATCAGT
Source organism: Marvania coccoides (assembly GCA_963854735.1). Classification (NCBI taxonomy): domain Eukaryota; kingdom Viridiplantae; phylum Chlorophyta; class Trebouxiophyceae; order Chlorellales; family Chlorellaceae; genus Marvania; species Marvania coccoides. The sequence continues at coordinate 2,868,459 of OY978097.1, read as the reverse complement.
CTCTTTGATCAGCGACGGAATGCCGCAGTTGGGAAAATTCTTTGAAGAGCCAATGAAAAAAAGCAGAGCCCAGTTGCGTCGGTCTTCTGGGAGGAGAATGCACGCGCCTGTAGCTGCCACAACGATGTCATATCCACCTGAAATGCGATAAGGACACCCAAAGGCGCGTCAGAAGCTGAGAACACACAATGTGTACAGAAAGATTAAGCACATGACAAATTACAGCTGACAACTGACCTGGATGCTCATCCAGGAAATCTGTTACATCATACACCTTGCCGTAGATCGCAAGCCAGCAGCTCTTTTCGGTGGTGTGCTCCTTGCACTCCTCCAAACTGTAGGCTTTGGCTGTGGTCTCTCCCGACATTTTTGTTAAATCAGAGCCCTGCCAATGAAACTGAAAGACTGTATGAACAAAATTAAACCAATTTTTGTAAAGGAAAATGAGGCATCTGCGTATTACTTTAAAAGGCCCGCTGTAAAATTTCAAGAAAGATTTGACCTGAGTTTTTCGCTGAAACAGGGTATGTGAGCTTTTAAACGCAGTGTGTCGTTATTTGGTCCATCATCTGGATCGCCAGGAGGTTGCGCCATGACCGAACTTTCGATGCAAAATTTAAATAATGCACAAGACCAGGTGAATTTCTTGTTGCTGTAAATGATTGATCAATTCAAGAGATGGTGGGTATTCTAAAATATGTACGCATTAACGTGCAGCTGGCTGCTTTGGAGGCGACGGTCGATACGATCTTGGGGGAGCTCAGCAACTCCACGCCAGTCACCGCCGGTCATAGGGTCATCCCTGTGAATGAAGTGCGGAAAGCTGCTGACACAGTCACAACATTTGAAACCCTTGCCGCCCAGCTCCACCCCCTCCTCGCTGCCAGCGCATCTTTTGCTGGCATCGGGCCGCGTGAGGCTTCCCTTGTCGACTCCCTTTGGCGCAAGCAGAGCGCCTCAGGCGCAGGGCCATCACCTCCCCCGACGCCTGCAACTACCCTCCAGGACCTGGTCACCACGCTGACTGACCTTCTCCCTATAAACATTTCTTCCCCTGCAGCGCATGCTGCAACTACCGCCGCCGCTGCTGCAGAGCCTTCTCAACTACAGATTCAATACAAAGACGTATTTTATGCCACGGTATTGCTGGATTCGCCAGAAAATGAAAGCAGCATGCCGTCCCCTTCCTTCATTCAAGTGGGTTCCTCTTCGCTAACGTCAAGAACTGCAATGAAAAGCCCATCGGCGCTGTTCCGACAGCTGACAGCGACCTCCACCGCAGCTATGCTGCACTTTGGACAGCGGAGGGCCGAGGAAGGGGCCTCTGCTCTGGAGCTGCTGCTTGTGTGGTTGGCAGGATGCGCAGTGAGTGATAAAAACAGTTCAATTAATTAATAATAACATAATTGTTGGCTGCATGCACGGCTGTTCGTGACTAAACCAACATTTTATTGTTTTTTTGTGTGCAGGCATCGTTAAGGACCCGGAAGCAAGGATGCACGCTGCTTGAGAATGGCGTTGGCGGAACGATTGTTCCGGCATGCACTGAGCCATTCAAAAACGCAGAATGGGGGCAGCTGTGGGAGGCGGCGATGAAACATGCTGCTATGTAACTGATTGAATGCATTGAAATGTGTTTTAACAGAGTATTAAAAAAACGTATCATCAGCATGCACCACTTTTGGAGGGAGAACGTATTCAAGCCCTTATTTTTGCGATGATGGGTTCTGCTGGGAGGGAGAGACCCTAAACCAGCCGAACTGATGGGAGGTCGCGGCACCAGTGCGCCACATTTCTCCGGTTTTGGGGGAGTGGGGGGAATGCTGCACAGCGGGGAGGGATTACAAGGATGGGAATTTAAACCTATTGACAACTTTGCACGAATACTGCGTATTTATGAAGCACGGACCGGACTATGGGGGCTATGAGGGTCGCTTTTGGGGGCGGGAGCAGGGTTTTTTGCTGCTTTTAGCGGAGTGGGAGGCTGCATGTCCCTCTGTACGCGCTCCACGGTGACGGCAGGGCGCTGCATGGTCTCCGATAAAACAAAATAAAAATTTAATAAAAGGAAACGAGATGGAGAAATACTGGGAGATTTTTTTTCTCTACAGTTAAATGGTGTAGATTGCAGTTTTTTCGCGCTTTGCGAACCCCCAAGGAGCGGATACCTAACCTCCTGCCTAATATGTGAATAAATGCACGCGCGTTGTGTTTTCCCCTCTTCCACCACCCCAGAATTTGCTTGCCGCCTCGGCTGCACCACCCAGCTCCTGCCCTTCCTTTCCCGTACTAACTCCCACTGACCAAAGTTTAACGAATCGCTGTTACAGAGGGTATTATTTCTACAATAATTTCGACAGTCAGCTAGCTATGCCATCATCATGCCCACGCGCTCAAAAAAAATTGGGGAGCTGCGCATTTACTGGCTGTTGGGGCCGCGCTTCTTGCCGAAGCCCACCACTGCAGAGCAAGAGAAACGAGAGAAAAAACGGGTTAGAGGGCATGTTTTTAAATGGTGAAAAGCTCCATGGTGAAAAGCACGCTAATTCAAATCCCTTATTGCAAAGGGGCTGGAGGTGCCGAAAAGGGAGATACAGTACAAAATAAGCATGTCGTCGTATAAGCCGTCATGCTGTTCGCTCCAGAGAGATGAGAGGCGGTGGGTGAACATGAACTCACCAACATTGACGAAGCGGCGGTTGTATTTAAGGCGCTTGAGGGCGCGACCTGTGGGCTTCTTGGCCTTATCCTGAGGGGGGACCTTGGGGGTCTGGCCACGCACCTTACCGGCACGAGCGAGGGAGCCGTGGACCTTGCCTGCAAAAAATAAATCAAAAGAAAATGGTGAGTCCCTCGGTGTTGAAAGTTTCACGACGCCCGGCCCACAAATATGCCACGCCAAAAATGTTCGGTGATATAAGCTGCCGCGCCCGCCAATCGGCTGCTCTCCCCAAAAACAATTGAAAAATCGCATTCAAGTTTGCTGGTCGCTGTCTTCCCTCCCGCCGCTGCCCATTAATAACAAGCGCATACAGCTTGTAAATAACATAGGTCCCCTTTTGCTGACGCTGTTTTCCAAAGCTGCCTTTTCACATTTGCTGCTCCAAATCGGCCGCCGTCAAGTTTCCCCAGCTCCCAGACACGTACCCATATTTGCAGATCGCCTCTCGAAATTAAACGTTGAAAGAGGGGTTTTCGAGCGCCTGGGCCGCTTAAAGACGGCAAAACTTGCGTTTTCTGGGTCGAAGAAAACGTCAATTATTCACGACTCCTCCATAAACCCCTTCTGATTGGCCCACAAACAAGACAATTAGGCATCAACACGCATATACATTCGCTGCAGCCATTGAACACCCGCTCAACTCACAAAGACCACTCTTAAATTCTTATTAATTGGGGGCGAGGATCGATGTTGCGACAACTAGCGGGCAGCCCGCTGCTCCGAAGGCTGTGTTTGGCAGCGTTAGAAACGGTGTGCACCAGCTGACGCCCCCCATGCGCTCATCGGCTCTGGAAATCGAGCTCCGCTCTCTGACCTCCGCCTCTCAAAACTAATTGCAGGGTCTGCAGAGCTCACAAGCGGCTGCTTTGCGGGGCACCACCTCCCTGAACTCCCCCGCCTCCATCGCAGCCACCCAGCAGCTGGTGCGCCTCATCCCTCTGCGCTCTTTTGCTGCCCAGCCAGCGCTCGCTGAAGACAGCGATGATGGCTCCACCCACCTGCCGCCGCTGCCCCCCAGCGAGCACAAGGAGCAGGGCCAGCTGCGCGACATTGCGGTGCCGCTGTACGACATCAACAAGCAGCCAATAGGGGAGTACGTTCTGGCTGGCGACGTGTTTGATGTGCCCATCCGCCGCGACATTCTGCACCGCGTGGTGCGATGGCAGCTGGCGAAGCGCCAGCAGGGCACGCACAAGACAAAAACGCGGTCTGAGGTGCGCGGCGGTGGACGCAAGCCCTGGAACCAAAAGGGCAGCGGCAAGGCCCGAGCAGGAACCATCCGAGCTCCTCAGTGGAGGGGAGGAGGCGTGGCGCACGGCCCCGTGCCCCGCTCCCACGCGCACAAGCTGCAGAAGCGGGTCCGACGGCTGGGACTGAAGTGCGCGCTGTCCGCCAAGGCTTGGGAGCGCCGGCTCATTGTGGTGGATTCTCTACGCCCTGCAGACTACAAAACCAAGACGATGGACGGCCACCTGGACGCTCTGCTGGAGGGGGCGGCCCGGCGGTCGGTGGTGCTGGTGGACTCGGACAGCGACGGCCTTGACGGAGGGTGAGCGCTGTTTTTTGTTTATGTTTTTTTTCTATCGCGATCCTTTTTATTACATATCTTAATGGCATTATGCAAGAATCTCCACATCTCTAGCCGGTTACTTGCATTATGGCCCCTCACCTTGAGCAATCTTTAATAATATCCCCTGCCCTGTGTTTGTTTCACTTCAATTTCTTGCAGTTCCGACATGCGAACGGGCGTTGCCAACCTGCCTTGGGTGAACGTGCTGCCGTCCATCGGCGTGAACGTGTACTCCCTGCTGCAGCGTGATCACCTGGTCATCACTCGGGATGCCGTGGATGCGCTGGTTGGCCGGCTTCGGCAACCCATCAAGCCGTGTTCTAACACGCCCTGAAAAGCGGAGAGAAGGGGCACCTACATTGTGATCATTAATCATCAAATGTGTAATCTCGCCATAGGCGCCCGCCGATTCATCGTTTCTGCGCAGAGATTGAGCTGGAAGGGAGGAGTGCGTGGATATTAATTAATTGGGGGGTGGTTTTACTCTTTACAAACTCTCCTGCTGAACATGAAATCTGTAAGATGAAAAGACGTGGGAGTTTTGACAGAACGGTACTTTTGGTGCAATGTTGCCCTTGTATTTTTTTTAAGAGAGCGATAACGAAAGGAAGAGAAGAAGGCGTACCGAGCATACCCCTGCCCTGGGTGGCCTGCCCTGGGTCTGCTGGTGGAGTCCAGCTCCAGGAATAGACGATACATGTCAACATTGACCTGAAAAACAAAGCAAAATCTGGGAATTTATTCCTATTGTCATTTCATTAAAAGTACCGGCCAGTCTGTGTTTGAAGGGTTTCTTATTTCTCGCCCCACAAAGGGTGGCCTGCAAAGAGCGGTCGAGAAAACACACGTGGTCTCAGGCATTCAAAAAGCGCAACAACAGGCATGGCTTCACCGGGGGGTTCGGGCTTTTTTGTTGGCCGTCCTGCCGTTAGGGTTGTGCTGCTGGAATGCATGCACATGCCAAGCGAATGAGTAAACAAAAGTATAACCTGCATAAAATCCCACTATTCTATTGGTATGTTTCTGCGTCTTGGCCTGCGCCGAGCTGCGTTTTTTCTATCCCCTCCAGACTTGACCTTCTACCGCCAGTTCTGATTTTATTTTCCTGGGAGCAACGAAAACGAGCGGCAAACAAGGATCAGAGCTTGAAGTGCGCGTTGAAGAGAGGGGTGAACTGAAATTCAGCACAGAGCTGCTTCTCGTTGAACCACCGTCCGTGCAGGGTCTTCTGCGCCGTCGTCGCCGCCTCCTTGGTGGCAAACTTGAGGTACACAAAGCCCTGCATGAAACAAAAGAAGTGAAACAATATTAAGACGAGGACAATACTGGGTAATTCAGTAGGGAAAGGTGAAAAGGAGTTTGACTTGGAACTTGATTTGATTCACTCTCCTCGAGTGTTTTATGATAAATAGAGCAAATACCCCCCCCCCCCCCCCCCCCCATTCTGAGCTATCATAAAGCTAGTTATGGTTTCTCTGATACTTGCCTTGCTGTTTGCGTCCACGTGCACGAACACCACCGGCCCAAACTTTGAGCACTCCTCCCGAACCTCCTGCGAGATCTCTTCGTCCCACCCAGGCGCGCTCTCCTCCTCAGGGTTGAACATGTTCTTGATCAGCACGCACTGCGTGGGAATGGGGGACGACGGCCCCAGCACGCCCTGAATCAGCCCCAGGTCGCCAATGGCGCCAGGCACTGCAGCAGCGCCGCCGCCGCCCGCTGCCGCCTGTATCACCCCAAACGTGGGCGCCTGCGGCATCTCTATCCCCGCGGTGGCCGCCAGCCGGGTCATCAGCGCCATGCGGTGCTGCGCTGTCAGTTTCATGCCGCCGCCGTCGTCAGCATCAACGTCGATACGCTCCTCTATCGTAGCAGGCGCAGCAGGCATCCCGGGAGGAGCCGGCATACCTCCCGGAGCGCCAGGCAAACCAGGGGGCACCGCCCCTGCGGCTCCTGACGCCACCGCCATGGGATTGTAGTCTAGTGGAGCAGGGACAATTTGCATGGGCATGCCAGGGGCCAGCTCGATGGCGCCTTCGTTCAGCTTCGCGGCAGCTACCGCGGCGTCGGCGGCTAGCTTGTACTGCACCAGCGCCACGCCCTGGGAGTTGCCCATGCCGTCCCGCTGCAGCGTGAGAAAATCGACAGGGCCGAACGGATCAAAAACCTGCCGCAAGTCCGCCTCCACGACGTTGGAGGGCAGGTTGGACACCAGCAGACGCCCAGGGATGAGCGGCCCGGTATTGCCCTGCATGGCGTATTGCCCCGCACCCCCACCAGCCATGCCGCCAGCGTTAATCATCGCTGCCGCCTGCTTTTTGGCGGCCTGGGCCGCCTCCCAGGCCATATTCTTCTCCGCCTCGCTCATCTTCACCATCACGGGCTGCCCCAGCAGCGGCTGGCCGCTCAGCGACAGCGCCATCACCACGTTGTCCCTCTCCCCGAATTCAACGTAAGCAAAGCCCTTGGAGCGCCCACTGGCGCGGTCGCGGATGATCTTGATGTCCGACACCTTCCCCGCCTTGCTGAAAAACTCGAAAACCTCTCGCTCCCCGGCCTTCAAGTTGAGGTTGTACACCTGAACTGTGCGGTAGGTTCTTTCCAGCTTCTGCTGCTCGTCTTCGGCAGAGGTAAGGCCCTCGTCGCGCCTGCGCCCGCGGCGGTCGTTGCCGACGCCGTACCCCCCTCGCCGGTCCCTGGGGCTCCGGCTGCGGTGCCGCCGGCGGTCCCTGCGCGGCTCGTCGCGGTAGCGCCGGCCCTCTCTGCTGCGGGACCGTCGGCGGTCTCGGTCGCGCCGGCGGTCCCGGCTGGAGCTGCGGCGGTGCGAGCGCTCGCGGGATGGCGAGCGAGAGCGGGTGACGGAGCGCTTGCTTTTCTCGCGCTTCACGCCGTCGTCGCCTGAATCGCCCCGTTCCCGCACGTCTCCTTCGTTTGGTCGCTCCTGCGTTGCATGAAGTGTGGTGTTAAAAAAGAGATGGAGGGGGAGAATTAAATTTGGCAAACAGCGCGAGAGAAACGCCGCTCCAGCAGCTGCATCGTAATTTTTTAAAAGAGCATCTGGCATTTAATTGCCGGTAATCGCGCTCACCTCTGCCTCACGCACATTGGGAGACGCTTCCACAGACATCCTATTTAGCAAGCGGTCGTTTCAATCGTTTCGTGTTGACGACGGCGCAATTCAATGTTAACAGCCTATTTTTACACGTCAAAATAAAAAATAAAACAAGGAAAACGTGTTGAAATTTTCTCGACTACTGTGCTCGTCAAAGTTATCCGTGCCGATTGCACACGGCTGCATTGTTCATAATTTATGTTTAGATTGATTTCCTTCACATTAATCTTCTTCTAGTCCGGCGCTGATGCCGCCCAGCTAATCATTGCTTTGTGAATCACTATTCAAATCACTGCCGGAAAAATGAAGGCGTCCACGAGCCAAAAGCACATGTCCAAGTCATCCCCTACGGTGGTGCGTCGCAAAGTCTTCATTCTCGGGTCCTCCGTTAGTATTCTCGGCATGTCATTGCCTCACCCGCTGCCCACCGCCGCCATTTTCTTCTCTCCTTCCTGTGCAGGTCATCAAGGTGGGAACCTCCAGCCTCATTCGCGCGCAACAAAACTGCCTCAACCTCACCAGCCTGGCCAGCATCGTGGAGCTGGTGCGCGACCTCAGGAGCGAAGGCAAGGACATTAAACGTTAATATTTTTATTCCTGAATTCTCCTCCTAATCCCATGGATCCAAGCCCTTTCTTCACATGATTTAGTATGAAAACAAATTTTTTCTTTTCCAGGGTATAATGTGGTATTGGTTTCTAGTGGGGCAGTGGGCGTGGGGTGCCAGCGACTGGGCCTGAAAATTCGGCCCTCAGAGCTGGCAAAGAAGCAGGCGCTGGCGGCAGTGGGACAGGTGCACCTCATGCGGTACTATGACGACCTCTTCTCTGCAATGGGGCTGGTAAGGGAGAGAATACGAGCTTATATAGATAATTTCTTTCATTTTTTCAACACGGTTGCTGAGTTTTTTTTTTGTGTTTTTTTTCTCCCCTCTCTTTGCAGACATGCTCGCAGGTTTTACTCACCCTGGACAATCTGGCCAACCGGGGGCAGTACCTAAACGCCGCTAACACGTTCTCAGAGCTGCTAGACTACGGTACAATAATAAACTTTTTCTTCTCATCTCCTCGCCTCATAACCAATGTCGTCAATTTTTTTTCTCTCGTCTATATCACATTCCACCCCCCTCTCCCAATCCCTGTGTGGCAATACTAACAGGCGTGGTCCCAGTAGTCAACGAGAACGACACGGTTGCTGTGGAGCAGCTCCGCATCGGCGACAACGACACGCTGTCCGCCCAAGTGGCCACCCTGGTGCAGGCGGAGTGGCTGTTTCTTCTCACAGACGTGGACGCCATGTACACCGCCAACCCCAACACCGATCCCTCGGCAACGCCCATTCGAGAAGTTACCGACATTGCATCGCTAGACGTGGACACCAGCACGCGGGGCACGCAGTGGGGCACGGGGGGGATGGCCACCAAGATCACGGCGGCGCGCATCGCCGTCGCGGGGGGGTGCAACATGGGGATCTGCCACTTCAACACGCCGCGAGCTGTGATTGATATTTTGAGAGGGGTGGAGGTGGGGACGGTGTTTCGGGCGGCGCCGGTGCCGGTCAAGGGGCGCAAGAGGTGGGTGCTTTCGGTTCCGGTGAAGGGGGAGGTGTGGTTGGACGCGGGGGCGGTGCGGGCTGTGAGAGATCGCCGCTGTTCCCTCTTTTCTGCTGGAGTGTTGCGGGTGGCTGGAGAGTTCCAGCCGCACGACGCGGTGCGGATCTGCGACGGCGAGGGGCGCGAGTTTGCTCGGGGGCTGATTAACTACGCCAACGAAGACGTGGAGCGGGTCAAGGTAAGAGGGAAGAGGGCTTAATTTCTTATTTATTTACTGTTCTGGGGGGCTATTTTTGGATATTTTGCTCTGAGAGCGGGGGTTCATCAGCATGTCTAATAAACTTTGAATATGCTGAAGTCTGATAAAGCTAATGTACATAAGTTCATCATGAGTTAATGATACTGATTCTCTTTGCAGGGAATGTCATCCCGGGTCTTCCTCAAGGCCATGGGCTCCACCTACGGCCAGGAGGAGATCGTGCACCGTGCCAACATCTGCCTCATGGTCACCCGCTCCGGGATGGCGCTGCACCACGACTCAGACCACGAAGACGATGCGGAAGAAGAGGAAGAGGACGGGCTCAGTCCAGCGGGGCTCTCTCGCAGCTTGACGCCGGCGCTGCTGGGTGCAGCGCACGACGCGCGCGAGGCTGTGGCGATGGACGACGCGGCGCGCGTGGCGGCGCGCCTGGCGGTGCTGACTGAGCGAGTGGAGGCTGAGGACGCTGCGTGGAGGGCGGAGATGGCGGCGGCGGTGGCGGTAGAGCGTGGAACGGATGGGGAAACGGGGGGTGCGGCGGGTGGCGAGGTGGATGTGAATGAAGACGGTTGGCTGCCACGATGAGGAGCAGCTTAAGAGGACGGGCCTGCTGGCGCCGACTGGAAACTGCAGAGAGAAAGAATTGCATGCATGTGTGCTATTTTTATTATTAATTGTTTAAAAGTTACGTGCTGAAGATGGTTGGAACACGCAGAAAGCGAGCAGAAGAAGAGGAGCCGGAGAAGGCAACTTCGAATCACGAAGATGAGGCTGGCAGCGGGAGTGACAGCGATGATGATGCCCCTGAAGAGGTTACATTTACAAAAGGGCGACAGGTGAGAACAAAGCAACGCCGCGTCGGCTTGTTTTTTTTTTGCAAACTTGAATATCAAAATCTCTAAGTTTATGTTTTTTTGTTTTGCAGAGCGCTGCACGCACGAGAAAAGATGAGCAGGATGCCAAAAAACAGGCTGCGCAGGAGCTGAAGGAGCGCAGGAAACGACAGCAGCCAGAGCCAGCCACTGCAAAAGCGGCTGCTGACTCCCCGCCTCAAAGCGAAGGGGAGGAAGGAGCGGAGGAGGACGAAGGACAGGGCGATGACGTCCTTCCTGAAGATATTTTGGACGCCCTGGAGCGCGAGGAGAAGGAGGCAGTGGACCGCCGCCTGCTGGAGCGCCGGTTAATGAGTGAGCAGCTTCGCAGCCGGCCATCACAGCCCAAGCAGCGACGGCGGTTCAAGGAGCGGGACGTGGGGCCAGTCACGGTGCAAGTGCTGAACAAGGCCCCCTACCGCAAGCCCTCTGGTAAGAGCTTTTTTTTATATATATTGAATTTGGGTGGTAGTAATATCAATCATTATGACAGTTTGAATTGAAACTTTGTGCAGAGGCAGCTCGTTCGTTCCTCAACACGCGGATGCACGCTGGAGTGAGGCGGTCAAATGCCATGCTGCAGCCAACCACCGTCAATGGGATGTTTGCCACAGGGCCCAAGCCGACATGAGATAAGAAGACGGATTTTTTTGAGATTTTTTTTCTAGTTTGAGCCACACGCATTACTGTTAGGGCATAATTTTGCAGAGAAAATTTGCTGTTGACTTTATTGGGGGGAACTTTAAACATAAAACAATTGAGCTTTAGTCTATCATTGGCGTGGCAGCGCTGTAGTCATATTGCAAGAGAGCGCCGGCTTTTCCTTGTAATATCCTGCCTCTTCCAAACACAACAGGCAGCACCCTCCCTACGCCCAACTGAAACTGCGGCTCCACCAAGCTGAAGCAAAGAGTGCGGCCCTCGGAGAATTTGCAAGCGCGTGTCTACGCTCATGAACCGCTTGAGGCACACAGCCACCGGCACAACTCTATATATCAATTTTGATCATAATCATCATTGAATGATCAAGGGGGAAAAGCGGTGCCAATATGTATACTAATATAACGACGGAGCGATTCTGAACGACGGCAGTGTCTGATCTTATTCTGAATTATACAATAGCTAAAAGCAGCTCGGCAGCGCCACCAATTTAGGCCAGACACTACATGGGGAGAGAAATTTTGCAACACGCTGCTCTCGCAGCAAAAAAGGGCGGCAGTACTCGCTCGATGAAATGAAACCAGCCAGTCGATTGAGAAAACTGAAGGACATGGAGGGACTTTTTTTTCGAGAGCAAGAACAAATAAAAAAGAAAGAACGGAATTTGTACGGCAATTACCTACAAGTTCTATTCTTGGTAACGCTTCTTATTCGTAGTGCCAACACTGACACGACAAAGGTGGACAACGGCGTCGCGATGTCTGGCCCTCTTGCTCAGAACATTACCAGGCGTGCTCCACGCACTCAACATAAACAGAATTATTTCAACAGTGAGTGCAAGCCACCTTGATCGCAGGTGAGGGAGCTTTTACGTGGCTGTGGATCATCTATAGCTCCTTGCCTTTTTCCTGAAACCTGAAATTGTGAAAACATCTAGCAAGCAACAACTCACTCTATTCGCTGCGCAGGGCTCTCCCTTGCACGCCACTTGGCTGTCCAACTAATTGAAGTGCATCCACTTCTGGTCAACTGTCCACCTCTCATTTCGGCGTCTGCTTCGTCGCTACCAGTTCGTGTTATCTTTCGCCATGCAGCTTGTTGCACGCGTGGCCCTCGTGGCCCTCCTCTGCGCTAGCATGGCAGCTGCGCAGACCATCCCCCCCAGCCCCTTTGGTGCGGCCTGTTCAGCCGGTGACGCTGTTTACTCCGTGAATGGGTTCCCCAGTACCCCGTATGCCCTCCAGAACCTCTTTACCCAGCCCTTCAAGAACCCCGCCGTGGCGTCCCCCATCAACGGCAAGACCTGCCGCGATGACGGGCACTGCATTTCCTCCTACGAAATCGAGGTGAAAGACATCAAGGCCCAGCCCTTCAACACCGTGGTCCCCGTGTGCGCCGCCAAACCCGGCACCGACTTCCTCGCTTACAACAACCAGATCCCCGGACCCACCATCATTGCCACCTCTGGCGAAGAGACCATCGTGCGCTTCAAGAACAACATTGGCGGCCGCTGGAACGGCACCGTGCACCCCTGCGACGAACCTGGGCGCTCTGGCCGCCCCTTCTCCGTGCACCTCCATGGCTCCGCCTCCCTGGCTCCCTTTGATGGCTGGGCAGAGGACGAGACCTGCGTCGGTGCGTTTTATTTTTTTAGCATGCGCATGGCGACGTACAATCTCATTCTTTCTATTCCCTTCATCACAGGCGAGACCAAGGAGTACATTTATCCCAACAACCGCCCCGTGTCTGGCTGGTAAATCCCCTTGCATTTTTTCCCTGTGTTGTACTTCACTTGTTCTTTCCTTTTATAAATTATTTTTTCGGTTTCCTTCGTTTTAGGTACCATGATCATGCTCTACACATCACAGGCCAGAATGCGTATTATGGATTGGTGCGTTTATACGGGAATGAAAGAGGGATGGAATCTCTTTTTTTTTTACCCACGGCAACTTTTCTTTGCCGTTCTTAATTGTTTTCTTGCTTTTCTTCTATTTGTAATTATCTATGTGTAATGCTTTTGCAGGCTGGCCTCTACTACGTCACCTCCAAGGCCAAGTACGGCGGCTGCGGCGAGCCATGGAACCTCGAGGATGTTGAGGAGCTGCATATGGTGTTCCAGGACAAGGTTCTTGATTCTGAGTGCCAGATGTGAGTTTGCTAATATTTTTAATTGGTGCACCATCATTTTATTCATTACTAGCAATTAGGTCATAGTCATTTTGAGCATTTGAAAAAATATTCATAAAACCTTCAAGGGTGAATTTAAATGTTTTCCCCTCATTTCATCTCCCCCCCCCCCCCCCCCCCCCCCAGGATTTTCGACCAGGAGGGAGTCCACGCGGACGACTTCTACGGCGATATTAACCTTGTCAGCGGTAGGAATACACTTTATTATATTGTGCTACTTTCATATCAATGCTTGAGCTCTTCGTGTAGCGGCCAATTCTCTATTTGATTCCCTCCTCCCGACTCACCAACTTGCTATTTCCTTCTGTTCTGCGCAGGCATCCCCTTTCCTCTGTTCAACCTGGAGCCTAAATACTATCGCATGCGCTTGCTCAACGCCGCCGTCACCCGCCCCTACCTCTTCAAGATTAAGACCGGGGCCGGCGTCGATGTGGCCCATAACATGTGCCACATCATCGCCGCCGACGGTGGCTACCGCGCCAACCCCGTCGCTTTCCCCGCCTCCGGTCTCTTCATTGCCGCAGCTGAGCGCTACGAGGTTGTGTGCGACTTCCGCAAGTACGCCGGCCAGACCCTGTACTTCTCCAACGACAAGGACGAGGATGTGATGCGCGACACTCCCTACTTCTGCTACTCCCACCTGCTGGGCAAGATCCAGGTCGGCGCCTCAGGCAGCGGCCCTGCGTTCGAGCCCGCCTCCACTGCCGTCGCCCCCAACCAGCCCCTCACCCGTGTGATGTCCGATGCCGACATGTCTCAGGCGCAAGCCATGGCAAAGGCTGGCCGGTCCCACCGCACCCTGAAGTTTGGCCGCTCTGGTGAGTAGCAATTGATTTGATTGTATCTTCTGTTTCGAGCCATTTTTTTGCTTCATGCAGCAGCGCGCTCACTGTTTTCTCTTTCGCCCCCATAATTTTCTCCCCTCCACAGGCGGCCAGTGGACCATTAACGGCCACACCTGGGAGACCTTCAAGATCGCCGCTGCTGACGTTGGCCAGAACACCTGGGAGGTCTGGCGCTTTGAGACTGGAGGCGGCTGGGTGGGTTCTTTTTAATACTCAATGTTAATCCTATATCCCCCTGCTCTGACACATGATTCCGCGCTTACTTTCTTCTTGCTCACGCCTACTTTGCTAACACCGCTCTTTTTTATTTCCCTTTTTTCAGTACCACCCCATCCACATTCACCTGATCGACCTGTACATCCTCTCCCGCGACAGGGACGGCGGCGTGAAGCCCTACGAAAAAGGCAGCCCCAAGGATGTGTAAGTGGTACAAGCAGGCAAAACCAGCAGCGTCAAAATTAATAAAAATAAAAATCCCCGCCATCCAACGCGTTTTTTCTCCATTTTCAATGCGTGCAGGTTCTTCCTGGGCCCTTCGCAGACTGTATACGTTGTGGCCCGCTTCGGTGCTCACCGTGGAGACTACATGGCAAGCCCTTGCAATTCCGTTTGCCATCTCATCCTTTTTTCCTGCAATTTATTTTCTTTCTTCTTCTAACTTGTTCTCCATTATTATCGTTTCTCTGCGCAGTTCCATTGCCACAACCTGAGGCACGAAGACAACGACATGATGCGCGCGATGAAGGTCACCGCCACCGGGCCCAACGCCGCCAGTGCTGCCGCCTTCATCGAGGTGAATGAGATCGTCTACAATAACTTCGCCTACGTAGACCCTATGGCTGCTCCTACCCTGGCCAAGCCCACTGCAGAGCTGCCCGCCCTCACTGCCGCGTACGAGAGCAAGGTCTTGGCCGACAGTTGGTACCGCATTTTCTACCCCAATGCCACCGATAATCCCATTCTGAGCGGACCCAACAACCCCTGGAAGGCGCAGTGGAAGGGCCACTGCGCTCAGTTGCCGCCCACCCTCGTCGTCACCGCGGTTGCCTCTCCCCCTCCCCCTGCCGTCGTGCAGCCCGTTAGTGTCGCTTCTTCCCCCCCTCCCCCCGCTGTCAAGCCCGCATTTGTCGCCTCTCCTCCCCCTCCTACTGTCCAGACCGTGGTTGTGCCTTCTGCGACCAACAACAAGAAGGTGAAGACCCCCAAGCCTCCCCCGCCCCCAAAGCAGAAAAAGGCCAAATCTGGAAGGAAGCTGGCGATGGCCTAAATGATCCCTTCTCTGAAATGAGATACCAAGACCCCTTTTCGTCCTCGTTTGATCTTCAACAACCATTTAATTCTTTCCATTTATCACAATTTGTACGTGTCATTAGAAGTTTCATTTCTGTTGAGCGTACTGCTGTCTATCCTCCCACTACCTTTTTGGTTTCTCTTTTGCTCTTTTCGGTTTCCTCTCGCTGTTAGTCGTCCCTTGCTCGCTAAATTATTACGATTGCCGTGCCTCCCTTTCCCGTCATGTTCATAGCTCAAATAGGTTGCATGGGCGCCCATTGCAGTGGTGCACGCAGTCTCCTTATTAGTTTTCTCTTTTTTCTAAATGTCTTTTCCCTATGATAATATGACTATAGTCAAACTTATCGTCTGAACTCATACCTAGCATTTTTCTTCCCCTTTTCTTCTGTAAAGCAGAGCACCCAGTTCTGGAGATTGTCAAGAGGCAGCGATAGTGGGGGATTCATGAGATGTTCCAAATACTACTTGCCAGAGCCTGCGCCACGCCGATAATCAACGGCTAAGACTATTGATGATTATTTTGTTTCAGAAAGTCGGATAAAATGCACTGGGAAAATGGAATCACAAATTTGTGATTGATTGCAGTTTAAACAGCCTGAAATGAATTTGAAAAAAATTAATGTAATAAATCACTTTTGCAGCGAGCTCGCACAAAATCAGGCAGTTTTTATTATTGTATAGTGTGTATATAACCGCAGATAGCGGTCTCTCTGTCTTTTTTCCCTATAAATATATAAAACCTCAAAAGATGAGCGATCCGCTGCAGGAGCTTCAAATCATGCTGAACGAGGCCCATATCTCAGGGTATGCGCTTATCAGCCACTCTGGCAGCGTGGAATGCGCATTTGGCACGCTCGCCCCCGAATTTTGGCCGGACAACGCCGGCACGGACAACCCCCGCTCGCCGCCCCCGCAGCACCTCTTGGCCGCCTTCTCGCAGGCGCCCACGCACTTTGACATCGCCGGACAGCGCCTGGTTGTGGTCCGCACCGAAGACAACTACCTTTTCGCCGTTTCTGAGCGTCGGCGGCTGGGCGTTTCGCTGCACTACTTGGCCTGCGGGGTGCTAGTGGTGTCCTACACCAAGGCGCAGCAGAAGACAGCGGTGGGTCGACTGCACGGCCTCCATCGAACCTAGCAGAGAGGTGCAGCTGTGCGGTAGGAGATGGATAATTACATTTTCCCCCCTTTCCTCAAGCGGGCAAGCGCAGAAATGCGCGAGTGTGGCGAGGCTTGCGTTGCAACGAATGGCGCAGCTGGTGAAGATATTCGCTTCTTGGCGTGGAAGTTGGCATACCGCAGCCTCGGGAGCATTTTTTACAGCCGTGGAAGCGGGAATGCAGCCGTGGCACCCATCGCATATTCAAGAGCATGGCGCTCGAGTAGAGCGTGCTGCATGCGTCGGCGGCTCTCAATCATTCTCCTTTTGTCATTCTTCCGCCGACGGAAATTGCTAGAGCAGAAATGCCAGCTGAAGGGGGGAGAGACAGAGAGGCATGCTGCTGGCGGACCATGGTGCCAGTGTCTCAACAGTAACTGTCAATCTGTCCTTTCTTGCCTCGTGTATACGCGTTTTTCTTTCAGTTCAATGGCAAAGCATGAAACATCAAATATGTGAAATAAAAGCACCCAAAACACCAACAAATAACCACCACTCCATTCCAGACCTAAAAAATCTACCATGTCTTTCAGTCCCCCCCCCCCTTCTATCCCCGGCTGAGCACGCCCCTCAGCACCGCCCCTCCCAGCGACAGCGTCCCTCTTCCCACAGTTCCAAACACGTACTGCGCGCCCGAAGCCCCACCCGGGAAGAAAGACGCGACATAGTACACCAGTGTCACCACCTGGGCGACGCAGCACAGCAGGGAGAAGACGTAGCTTTGCAGCATGAGCGACGCGTACAGCGTGGCCAGGAGACTGCCCAGATACGCTGCAATTTGTGAAGATGAGATATATGTGAGAACGAGGGAAGAAATGGCATCAATAAAATTAAAAAAAAAATGGAAAAGATGCAGCCCAGTACTAATAAAAAAACGTCGTGATACATTTTTAATAAATAACGCATGAAATGTTGCTGACCTGCTGTGAATGGGAGTCGCTCCTTGGAGGCCATCTGGCCAAACATCTGCTGCCACCCCTTGAGCGCGCCCAGCGAGGCCAGCATGAGCGCTGAGCCCAGGCTGAACGTGATGGCAAACTTGGATGGCACGAGGATGATCATGGGAAGGAAAATAAAGAAAGCAAGCATCAAGAGCAACGCCCCAGTGCCGGCCAACGCCGCAAAGTACACCCATTGAGTGGTGCCGGGCACGCTGCATGGGAAAACAGGCAGGGAGAAAGCAATAAATACACTTGTTCTATGGCGGTGAATTTGCGAATTTGTAAATAGAATAAGAAATATTTTTAGAAAGAAGGGTTGCAGACACCGAAGCCTGCTACGCCGCACCTCTGAACGCCGCTGCTGACCGACGAGGCTGCCCCAGTGGCAGCTGAGGCGACGGTGGAAAAAGTGGAAGACAGCAGCTTGCCCATCGTCGCTGTAGCCGACCCTTCCTCGGCGCTAGCCAACAATCTATCGCTCTGGGAAGAAGATGCCGCGCCTGGATTGTCAGCGTAGCTCTTCCACTCGGCAAGCACCGATGACGATGGCTCGTGGTCGGGGGCTGAGCCCTTGAACCAGCCAGTAAGAGCTTGCATCTTGCTCATGAATTTTATTAAATAAATTAAAAATTCGCAAAATAAACAAACAGGGATAAATTTTCAAAAACGACACATAACCAATCACTCTCAAAAATACGTTACATTAACCGAGATTTGAAATGAGAGGAGGTAGAAGCGATGAAAGAGGCAGACGAGGAAGGGGAGGACGAGGAGGAGGGGTGAATTGATCAAAACCGAAATACTTGGTGATCATGGCTCATCCCGCCTGTTTTCTCTGCCCTAAATGCGCAGGGAGGGCGATCGGGCCCATCTTACAACGCCGTACCGCCCCCAGGACAGCAGCCCAGTGGAAACTCCACCACCCCCAGCAGCGGCGGTGGTCGGCGGGGCAGAGGCAGTAGGGGTCGGGGCAGGTCTCCATTCCCCTCGAATTTCCACTCAAAAGGAGCTCGTGACCACTGTGCGCTGTTTGGGACGGGTCTGGAGGCTGTCCGGTACGAGAAAGAGAACAAGAATGTATGGAAGGTCAGTCAGCGAAATCATTGCCCTTTCTCTCGCGCTTTTGCCATTAACATCAACCATGAGTTAATGAGAATACCTCCATGGGCTGATGATAATGCCCCCCTCCTTCAGGTTGGGCCGCCGGAGGGACAGCGCTTTCAGCTCGCAGCTTTCCTGCGGGGGCTGACAGCCTTTGTGGAATTCAAACGGGGGAAGCAGCACAGCGCGCCTTCAGAAGAAGGAGGAAACGGAACGGCGGCGCTTGAAGATCAGTTCAACTCGCTGGCAATCGCGCCACCGGAGGACAGCGAAACCGGCGTCGAAACTACTAGCGGAGAGAGCGAAACTGCCGCCGTCGAACCTCACTTCTCTCCTTCAACGGAGGCTTTGGAGGACACCAGCGAAGAGAGGACTCTCCAGACGCCGCAGTCCAGCGGAAACGGCAGCAGAATTGGAGTGACTGAGGAGGCTGACCCATCGCAGCAGCTGCAACAGCAGTTACTTTCTTCCCCTTCAGTATCCGATGCTTCGGGCTTTGGGCCGACCCCTTGGCCTGCCACGCCAGAGACGACTGCGGTTGTGGAAGACGCAAAAGTGGAAGCAGACACTGCTGCCGAGCTTGCTGAGCCTGCTAGTGCTGTCGGTGGGGCTGCTTCGCATGCTGCAGCAACGAGCCGGGGGTGGTGGCCCCTATTAAACCCTGCAACGGGACCCATGCAGCTGTCGCTGCGGCTGGAGGGGCTGGAACTGACGGACGGCGATGCTGCGCTGGTGGCAGACTGGGTTGAGGCTGCAGTTTCAGCCGGAGCAATTGAGGTGCGGAAGCTGTGGCTGTTTGGCAACCGGCTGGGGGACGAGGGGGCGGCAGCGGCTGCCAGGGTGCTGCAGGCGTGTCCCGCCACCTTGACGGAGGTCCATCTTAGCCACAATTTGATATCGCTGGTCGGGGCTCGGTTATTTTTGGAGGCGGTACCCACAGAAGCTTCCCGGCTGAGCTCCCCGCTGTGGCTGCGTCTGGAGTGGAACAGAATCTCGATGCCAGGATTGATCGGCGTGCTGGAGACGCAGCACGCGCAGCGTGGCCTGCTTGCCGACATCCCTTCTCCCTGCAGGCCTGACGCAGCCGCCCAGCCGCTGCAGCGCCTGCCGCGCTACCTGGAAGAAGCCGCTGCTGCCGCTGTCAGCAGCAAAGAGGTCTCTCCAGGCAAAACCCGAAAGCCGCTGTTTTCTGGTGGCGCTGCTCAACAGCGCAATCAGCTGGTGCCGGTGTTGGAGCAGTGCCACTGCCGCCTGCCCTGGCTTTCTTCGCAGTTTGAGGTGCCTTCGGAAGCCGCGGTGCTGCAGACCGCCAAAAATCTTTACCGCACTGCCGCTGCCGCTGCCCCTACCAGCAAGCCCCCAAAGCAGCAGAAGCAGCCGGCAGCCGCTGGCGAGGAAGATGCGGCAGCGGCAGCAGCAACTCCCGTTGCTGCGGCTGTTCTTCCGCCCTCTTTCGCGTCAGTTGGGCCGCTGCTGCTGGTGCCAGACACCAGCGCCCTGCTGGCCATGGTGGGCGCAGAGGCCTCGATGACCCCTCCCACATTTTTTACGCTGCAGTGGCTGCTGGGGCTCGCGGAAAAGGGCCAGTTTGGGCGCAGCTTGCCGCCGGCAGAGCAGTCGTTTGTGATCGTGCCTGCCAGCGTGGCCACGCAGCTAGACGCGCTGAAAACAGAGCCTGGAGCCAGAACAGCCGTGCGGCGTTTTATGGGGCGGGGCCTGGATGCAATGGGGCCTGCAGGCGCGGATTTTTTGTCGGTGCTGTCGGCGCATGAGGGGGAGGGGCTGGTGATTGAGCACAGCGCGGAGGTGGCGGGTTCTCGAGGCGTTGATGTGGCGTCCAAGGGCCAGCGCACAGACCACAGAATAGTGGAGGTGGCGCTGTTCTTTCAGCAAGAGTGCATGGCGGCGATGGCCGCCTGCTCTTCTTCGTTTTCGTCGCTCATGCCTGTGGTGTTGTTAACTTCAGACAACGGTCAGGCGAGGCTGGCGAGGGCGCACGGGCTGCCTGCTGTACTGATGACGGAGCTGGCTGCTAAAAAGAAAGAACTCACCTCTGGGGTCAAAGCTGGGCAGCCGTTGACGGCGTCTGCTGTGCGTGCTGCCCTGCGGGACTCAGCGCTCACAGGGCTGGGTCAGGTAGCTGCCAGGAGCCTGCAGACGGAGTTTGACGGGGCAGTGGCGTGCTTGAAGGTAACGAAATGTTTGTTCTTATTGTGTGTGAAGGTGTGTGTGTGTGTGTTCACTGTGTTGTTTTGTCTGCTCTTCAGGCTGCCGTTGGTGCCCTGGTTGAATCCCGGAAGAAGGAGAGCATTGTGCTGGCAGTTATGGGGGACGAATCTCTTCCAGCGAGCGAAAAGATTGTGGCGGCCCGAGAGGCTCTGGCATCGCAGGCGACAGGAGAAGAGGCGCTGGGGGTTGAAGACGTGCAGCGGCGGCTCAAGGAATGGGAGGCGAGGCTGCGGTCGGTGCAGACAGCGAGCCGAGTTCTCAAGTGGCGGGGATAAAAAGTGTCTAGAAATAAAAAGAAATCTCGCATACTTAAAGAAAGAAAGAACTCAGCTTCCCTTGAATCTCGTATTTTTCATTGTATTTTTATTGTGACGCCTTCTGCATCGCCATGGGCTCTCGCTTGCCTCTCTTTGTGCTGATGGCCATTCTAGACCTCGGCGGTCTGCTGCAAAGTGAGTTTTTTCCAACATTTCAACTTAAACGTTAACCTAGACCTTACTATAATGGCATACAAGCTCGCAAAACTAATCATACGCAACCTTATCATTGCCTGCAGCGCTGCCAACCGCTTTTGCCGCGCCCCTGCTGTCCCGCCGCCGCCTTGCTGCTGCTGGCAATAACTCGTCATCGGCAGCTTCAGGTTGCGCTGAATTAACAGCAGATGTCTCGTCATCAAAAAGCGAGGTTTATCGCGTGATGGCATTGCCAGCAGCCGCGAGCACCGCCGCAGCAGCTGACGCCATCTCCGCAGCAGCGCTCCCAGCCCCGGTCAATCCCGCGCCTTTCACGCCCACCCAGGACTTGTCCACTGTCAGGGAGGCGTCTGGGCTGCAGCGTGCTGGTACGGGGTCTGCTGGCGCAGCCTCCAGCCCTCAAAATATGCGCGTGCCAGATGTTGTTACTGCTGCACCTCGAGTAGAGGCAACAGAGTCAGCAAATTCTCTTGCTTTTGGAACCAGTTACTACCCCTTCACCACCCGCGCAGCCTACTCATTCTCTACTGCCACGTCACCGTCGCCAACGCAAGAATATCCGTGGAGGGCCACTGGCAGACTGAATGTCAACCGCACCGACGGCGCCTTCTTTTGCAGCGCGTCTCTTATCAGGCCTGGGGTGCTGGTAACTGCCGCCAGCTGCATTATGTGCGTGAGGGGTTTCCCCGTTTTTGTCATTCCTTTCCGAATTCAGTGTTGCTCACTCACCTTTGGCTCCCTCTCCTGACGCATGCAGGCCGTATGGAAGCAGCAATTTCCCCTCATCTGCTCTCTTCCAGCCCGCTTTTTTTGACAACTCTGCCCCGTATGGGTCTTGGTCGGTCCGGGTCTTTACTGTGCCCAGCGTTTGGGTCAACGGAAAGGATGCCTGCGACCCTAACACTGCGGGCAAAGTGTGCGAAAACGACCTGGCGGTGCTGACGCTATTTCCCAACAGCAACGGCCGGTATGCTGGTGATGAGGTTGGGTGGTACTCATACGGGTAGGAACGCCATACTATGCTACTTTGAGAGTTTTTGGTTAATGTGAATAAATAGCTTGAAGTCTGATCGTAATTTACGCGTTTTTAAATGCACATGCAGGTGGAATGGCTACAGCTTTTCCTCCAGTTTCTACCAGGGCGCTTCTGCCGCTCAAATTACCAGTCTGGGGTACGCTAAGAATGTCGATGGCGGACTGGGAATGATAAGGACGGATAGCTTGGCAATCACCAAGGAATTTAATCAAATGCAAGCGGGGTCAGCGCAAAGAGGCGGGTTTTCGGGCGCACCATGGATTGTCAATTTTGGGTGGCGGAACGCGAGCCCCTCCGAGTCGGACGCCACCGACGATTTGGGCAACGTTGTGGTGGGCGTGAGCTCCTGGGCGAGGAATGCCACCAGCGAACAGGTGAGATGGGGAGCTGGTTCATCGTTTCCTTGCCGGCAATAAGAAGAAACATGGTGTTTGAGAGTGCGCTGGCATGGCCATGGCATGCAGGTTGTTGGCGCCAGTCGTTTTGGAAATAACAAGGCGTATCTCGACAAGCCCAACATTGTGCAGCTCCTGGAGGATGCCTGCGACCTTTATTCCGACGATGAAGAGCTGAAGTCAAACATCTGCGGAAAGCAGTAACAGCGACTGAAGTAACCCTCT
Organism: Marvania coccoides; assembly: GCA_963854735.1. Lineage (NCBI taxonomy): Eukaryota > Viridiplantae > Chlorophyta > Trebouxiophyceae > Chlorellales > Chlorellaceae > Marvania > Marvania coccoides. Next base: position 2,845,828 of record OY978097.1, on the reverse strand, counting down.
GGTCTATTTATAGCCTGTGTGTACTGCTGTAACAAGGTTGGCATTGTGATGCACCCCGGGTGGGTATAAAAAGCAGAAAAATGCAATTTGAATTTTAACAAGGTTTTTTTTTTCTCAGCCGGAGGTCGGAGGCCCGGACAACTCAAAAAGAATAATTCGGCATCAAGAACAATTATGTCTGAGCCTGGTCGACGCAAAACATGAATTATTTTGTAAATCTGGAAGATTTTGACTACTCCCCCAACCTCGAGCTTCCGCTGCCCTGCGACCCAGACGAATGGACGGCTTAACAACCTTGAAGCATCATTTGGACTGGGCCAGCCTTCCCTTGCCGGTTCTTCAGCAGGTGGGCGACACAAAAATCAAGATCCGGAGATGACTGGCTTCAGATTTCACCCCTTAACGCCCCGCATTTTACTTTCAGATTGCAACATGCCTGGCATCCTCCGAAGATAGCGCCTCCGCGATGCGGCAGACCTGCAGGCACTGGCGTTGTGGCGTTGCTTCATTAAACACCGCTTTGACCCCTCTGGTGAGGGTTTTTGTCTCTACTCGATCTTTCCAGGATTAAATGCACCGTCGCCTGTTCTCTCAAATTCAATCTCCTCATCTTAATATAAATCACAGGGCCTGCCGTGGCACTACTATCTGTTTTCCGACGTTGCCAGCGTTGACTTGCACGCACGAGGCCACGGCCCGGCAGCCGACGACCAGGAGCTTGCCGCAGTGTGCGCTGCCGCCCATCGCGTCTCGCACATCGACCTGACCGGCGCGTACCGCATCAAGGCACTAGCCCCGCTTGCAGACCTCTCCCACCTAACCCACCTCTGCCTAGACCTGACCACGATTGAGGACGCACATCTGGATGAAGTTTTACCCAATTTGGCGTTGGAGTCCCTCAGCCTGCGAGGTTGCGCGTTTCTTCGCGGCGAGTTTTTAGGCGGAATGGCAGCCGCAGCCCCGCAGCTGCAAACTCTTCGCCGCCTGGACCTTGCCGACTGCGCGCTGGCGCTGCACATGAACCCTCACCTGGGGCGCGCGTTGGCGGCGATCTTTACTCTGGAGCTGCTTGACGTTGGCGGCAACGCAGCCTGCGACGCCACGGCCGCTGCACTGGGCCAGCTGCCTCATCTGAAGGGTCTGGGCCTGCGGGACGCGCATAACCTCACCGAAATTGGCCTGGAGGACCTCGCTGCGGGGCCAGCAGGCCAAACTATTGAAATTTTGGACCTGGAGAGATGCAGCGGGCTCAGGGAAGGAGCTTGGGCGGCTGTGGGGCGGTTCAGCAGCCTGCAGGACCTCAGTTTGGCTCGGACGCCTGATTTACTGCATGAAACGGCCATTCCAGACCACGCCGCGGCGGCGCTGTGGCGGTGGCCTCGGCTGCGACGCCTCAACCTCGCAGGGTCGCAGCTTAGTGCCACAAAACTGAAAATTTTGGCAGCTACATGCGGCTCTGACCTGGTGGAGCTCGACATCAGTGCCCCTCTGACCGCGCAGGCCTCCCCCGCTCGCCCGCCCTTCTCCCGCCTCCCCCAGCGCCAAATTCAAGACCTCGTTGAGTCGGCCCGCAGCATGAAACAGCTCAAGGCGCTGAACGCCGCGCACACCGGCATGCCACTGGAGGCGGCAGTTGCCTTCATGCGCGCAGCCCCGCGGTTGGAGGCTCTGGATCTTTCTTCCTGCGAGCTGTCACCCAGAGGAGGGCTCATCGGTGGGCGGGGGGTTGGTATGGGTGCTTCTGGCCGGCTGTGGTCTTCTGGCGTGTTCATGCCAGGTCCAGCGCCCTACCGTGCCGCCGTGGCAGACGTTTCTACCAACCTGGCAGCTCCAGGGCCTGAGGAATTTGCCTTGGCGCTGGGGGCGCTGACTGCGCTGCACACGCTGCGACTGGCCGACTGCGGCCTCACCCCCCAGCACCTGCGCCACCTGGAGTGGCTGAAGGGTCTGAAGGAGGCTAATTTGGGTGGCAATCGGGTGGGCGATGCGGCGGCAGACGGCTTGGTTGCTTCTGCTGCCATCCTGGAGCTGCTGGACCTCAGCGGCACTGGAATTACCGACGCTGGCCTGGATCAGCTCGCGAATTCAGGGCTTTCTAACCTGAAGACGCTGCGCTTGGCGCGGAGTGGCAGGGGCGTAACCATCGCTGGCCTGCTTGCGGTGGCAGCAGCGGCAGCCTCCACCTGTCCTCCCCTGCGGGAGCTGGACATCTCTGACTGCCCCAGCGCTCTGGCAAGAGGCACCGCAGAGAAGCTGGGCGCCGCGTTCCCTGGCTTGACGTCATTGAAGCTGTCGGGGGGAGGGGCGCTTGGAGTAGAAAGCGTTGCCGCTGCTGTGCCCATGCTGCGCATGTTGCGAAGCCTGGACCTGGCGCGGTGCGGCGACGCCGTGACCGATGACACTCTGCACACCATCGGCACTGCGTTATGGCAGTTGACGAGCCTCAATTTGGACGGGGCCCAAAATCTCACTCTGGCAGGGTTGCCCACGCTTTCCAGCTTGGAATGCCTCGCAGATTTGAATCTCACGTGTTGCACCGGCCTGGGCGGCGATGATGACGTCAAGGACAAGCTCCCTGAGGGGATGGTAGCTACCGTGCAGCTGCCTCAAGGCGCCAAAGCGCCGTGCGGGAGCCCCTTCCGCCGCCGCCCCAGCGCCCCCCGCATTGGACGTGTGCTGCCGCCGCTTCAGCTTTAAACCCCACTCATATAAAATTTCCGTTGCAATTGTGGAATTTTGCGTTGCTGTATCATTGTATCTATTGCCGCTGTTGGCTTGTGTTTTACTTTCCCCTCTACCGCTGCCATCTCATGCCGATTTGATCTCTGCTTTCCTCTTTTCTACCGTCGAACCACACCAAACCGAATCAATTAAGGATGATGCTATCCATTGTATTGAATAATTATACTTTCAAATGCTGATTGATCCATTTTTCTGCGTAACCTTTTAAAAAGTAGCCAATACACTTAAAAAAAAAAAAAAAACTCATGCACCCTCAGCTTGCGCATCCCCCTCAGCTTTTCGCTTCACCCCTCTGCTGCCGTCTCCCTCCCCTTCCCCTTGCTCAACCGTCGCTTGCTTCTCCTCGCCCGCCGCTGGGTCCTCCTGCGCCGACGCCCGTTTTTTCAACAGCATTCCGCATTCCACGTGCGACGTGTACGGAAACTGGTCAAATATGGCGAACCTCTCCACCTCAAACTCGTCAGACACCGCCCGCACGTCCCGCTTTAGCGTCTCAGGGTTGCACGAAATATAAACCACCCGCTGAAACTCGCGCAGCAGCTGGGTGGTGCCCTCGTCCAGCCCCGCGCGAGGGGGGTCCACCAGCAGCGTCTCAAACTTGCAGGCTTTCAGGTCCACCCCCTTCAGCCGCTCGTACTGCCGCCCCGAGTGCCACGCCTCCACAAAATCCTCGGAACTCATGCGCGCCACAAACACGTTTCCAACGCCGTTGGACTCAAAGTTGCGGCGCGCCGCCGCCACCGCGGACTTGCTCAGCTCCGTGGCCACCACGTTGCGGAAATTTGGGGCAACTGCAGCAGTGAAGTTCCCGTTGCCGCAGTACAGCTCCAGCAGGTCGTGGTCCTGGCTGCCCTTCGTGGCGTCCACCGCCCACCCCAGCATGGAGGTGCAGATACTCGCGTTGGGCTGACTGAACGCCCCCTCCACCTGCACGTACTGCAGTTTCCCTCTCCCCGGAATCTCCAGCTCTTCAACCACCTCCCCCACGTCCAACAGTACCCGCTGCTTCTTGCTGCGCCCGATGATGTGCGGCGTCGATGTGGCGCCGGGCGTCTCCGCCAGCTGCGTCCGCAGCGCCTTCGCAGCTTCGCTCCAAGCATCGTCTAGCTTTCGATGATAGATCAGAGTCACCATGGAGTGCCCTGCCAGCGTGGTGTGGAAGTTCGACTGGAAGAGCTTGTTGCGGAGGACGGGGCTGGTTCGCACCGCGGCGATCACGCGGGTCATCAGCTCGTTGAGGAGCTCCGAGGCAACGGGAAACGTGTCCACACGAAACTTCTGGGGCTTGCCGGTCTCGTCCTGCGCGTGAGTAAAGAGAGGGGTGCGTTGAAACAAACGAGATGACACGGTAGAGAGAGGAAATGAAAGTAGAAAGTAAGGAGGACGGGGGTGACTGACAGAGTAGAATTTTTATTTTGAGAAAGACGGATGAGAATGATTTGTGTGCACAGCTAACCTTTTTGTGCATGACGTAGTAAGAGTCGTCGCCCTCGTGCCAGATGTTGAATTCGGCCCTACAAACTCAGCGTAATGAGTTCAGACACCTCTGCCGTCAGCCAGCTGCTTTATTGGCAACAACAATTAAAGCGCACACACCTCATGCGGTAGTGGTCTGGTCGGGACTGAAAAACCTCCACTGGTGGTGGGTTGAACTCAGCAAACTGATCCTCTACCAGCTTTTGCTTGGCTGCCAGCTGAGCTGCATACGATGTCACATCCACGTGCGTCAAAAATGTCTCAAATTTTACTTCCTCCGCAGCGGGTGCCGATGCCGATGCCATCTTATTGGTGCGATGGGGCTGAATGCGCAGTAAAGGAAGTCTGCAGACACTGCGAAATAAACTGTTATGATTGATCTTACTGAGCATGCCTATAAAATGCCGTGCATTTCCGATGCGCTAGTGGGTAGTTTAGAAAACAGTGCGTTTATTTTTATAAGAAAATATTTAAAAAAATTTATCGAGGAGCTATTAGCGTGTTAAACACCAAAAATGAAAATGAAATGAAAAAAAAATGGCGGCTGGCTTTTGCAATTTAGCTCAGCTGTCAGCCAGAATATAGCATTCTTTCATAATTTTATACAAATGTCAGACTGCAACACGAGTCGGAAGCGGCCAACCGCGCGGAACCAGCTGCCAGCCAACACAGGAGACTTTTTTTGGCCCGGAGAGCGGTAGCGTTTGAAATGCTAAAGAGAGATCTCAATTCCTTAGACTACCGACATTAATATCGTCGAAACTTCAAGAATAAAGAAATTTCAATTTACGACAAATTTATGTTCATTAATTCTATCTAAATTCAGTGCCCGGCGATGGTCTGGCCAAGCTGAAACGTCCTAATCTGCCTGGCCAAAAAATTCCACGAGTCTTGATAGTCGTTGGACTGGTCCGTCAGCAGGCACATCTCAGTAGCAATGTAGATCCCTGATAGCACCGCTCGCTTTGCGTACCAGTCTACGCCTGTCGACGTGTCGCCACACGCCCTGATGACTAAATCAACGATGGATCCGTAGTTGCGCAGCGCCGTGGGAACCTCTGCCGGCATCGCTTGCACTGCTAGGGCGTCGGGCCAGGTTTCTGGAAACAAAGACGCCGCAAGTAATCAGAAGTGAGAAAAAAGAGCCTTGAAACATATCGAGAGACAAGAAATTAATTAATTTATTTATTAATTTATTTAGTTATTTACCTAGCAAGGGGATGAGCATTTCTAGCCGCCGCCGCACCCCAAACTCCAGCCTCTCTTCCACTGGCATGCCCTTCAGCGCCTCCTGCTCCTCCCGCAGCAGCGTCTTGAGCCGCCTGTTGCACTCGGAGTTGAATTGCTCCACCAGGTGGCCTGCTCCCCTAGGAAAAGACCCCACCACGGCTGGAGACAGCCCCAGATCCGCTGCTCCCGCTTCCAGTGCGGCTTTGCACCACCCCAGCGTGAAGACGTGCGGTATAGCTGCTTCTAAGACGTGAACATGAACGTCGTCCTCTTCAGAGGCATGGTCATGTCCAGCCAGTCGCTGGGCAGTCGATGCGTGAAAGGATGTATGGTGTGGGATTGATAGGGGTGGGAGGCAGGAAAATGCCGATGGGGTAGCGCTCGAAAGGGCTTGTTGTGATCCAATTGTTGCGGGAGGAGCAAACCAAACTGCTTGCTGGAGCCGCCTTACCAGAGTAAATAGATCTCTTCTCATCATGTCGAATTTTTAAATAATAATAATGCGCAATTCTTGAAATAAAAATATATTTGTGACTGAAATTTTTTGTTGGAATTTGGAATGGAATCAAGCGCATTTTAAAACGAAGTGTATACTTTTATATTATTAAAATTATTCAAAAGCACTGTGGCTTCTCAGCACCCAGGCCCTTCCTGCCCCTCATTTTGTCAAATTTGCTTGATCAGTTTTTTTGTTGGAGAGGTGGGACCTCGACTTTCTCCTTATTCCAAGTTTCCAACTTTGCATTTACTACATAACTGAGCGGCTGCTCATCAAACATCCAGGCATGGTGGGACCCCTCCCAAAAAACGACACCGCTGCGGACGGCAGCAACAGCAGCAACGCCAATTACTTCACAGCGCTAGTGGGACTTGCGGAAGAGGGCCCAGCGCCGCCGCCAGCACCCTCCCAGCCTGCTAAAAAGCCTCGCTTGAAGTACCCATTGATATGGATCGACTTGGAAATGACAGGTAGGTTAGTTGATGAATGAAAGCACGCTCCTGAACTGCAATTACACTTTCCCATTTAAGATCTCTGTACGTGTTTAACAATGCCCGTATATACCTGCCCGTTTTAAAATGCACCCGCCCAAGTTTTATTGCAGGTTTGGACCTTGAAAAGGACACCATCCTTCAGATCGCCTGCATCATCACGGACGGCGCACTGAAGACCGCAGTGGAGGGCAAGGAGTACGTCATCCACCACGACGAGGTCGTGCTGGCAGAAATGAACGAGTGGTGCGTAGAGAACCACGGCAAGAGCGGGCTGACGCAGGCGGTGAGAGACAGCGACATTTCGCTGGCAGAGGCTGAAGCGCGCACCCTAGAGTTCATTATGGAGCACGTGCCAGAGCCAAATACCGCCCAAATCGCTGGGAATTCGGTTCACGTGGACGTCGCCTTTATGCGGAAGTACATGCCGTCGATAGTTGAGTATGCTCACTACAGAATTGTGGACGTGAGCAGCATCGGCGAGTGCATACGGCGGTGGCTGCCGCGGACCTACGGGCGGGCGCCCAAGAAGCAGCAGGCACACACCGCGATGGCCGATATTCAGGAGTCGATAGAGCAGCTGCGATACTATAAGAAACACGCGTTTGTCAAGTCTGAATGACCGCTGACTAATTTGACAATAAATTTAATGTGGACGACAAAACAAAACAAAAATATAATAAAATTAATAAATGAGTAGCCTATGAAATTTGATTTATCAGAGTAACAAAAGGTGGGAACTTCAAAGAATAAAGCGACGGATGATACATTCATGACATACTTTTCATTTTGCCTCTTGCACTACAAATTATCAGCAAAAGTATAATTACGTTCATTCCTCCACGCTGGGGTCCCGCAGGTGCACAAACAGCGAGCCTTTGCTGCCGCGCGTGATCCGCATCGACTCATCCAGGTACAGCCAATCAACGAAGCCTCTGGCATCGGTGCTCACTGGCAGCGGTAGTGCCAGCGGACCCAGCTCCACCACCACCTGGTCGATGACCACCCCGGTGCGGGTGGCGCTGTCAGGCTCAGCAGCAGCCAAAGCCCGCACCCGCAGCACCCCCGGCAGCACGTCCACCCTGTTCTCCAACCGAGAGCCGTCTTCCGAGATAATCTGCCAATTTCGCACCGATTTGGCCAGCTGCTTCTGCAGCGGGTTGGCGGTGTCGCCCTGCTTCGTCCAAATCAGTCGCCACCCTCCAGCAGCCACTGGGCTTTTTGCCGGCGACTTCACGCCCTCGCTGCCGCCCTCCGCCACCGCTGCCTCCACCAGGGCCTCTATCTCGGCATCGCTTGCGCCTGAGGCGATGTTCTGCAGCAGTTTTTGCCTGGGAGGATCGTCCTTTACAAGAATGAACAGCGTGCCCTTGTTTCCGCGCGACAACCTGAATTTTCCGTCTTTTGATAGGTAGGTGACGTCGATCCACCCCTTGCGCTCATCGCGCAGCAGGCGGAAGGGCACGGGATAGGGGATCGTGAAGGGCAGCGATTTGAAGTAGAAGGCGGCGCAGTCGAACTGGAAATCGATTCTGACGTCGGGGGAGGAGGGAGGGGTGTTGGAAGAAACGCCAAGGATGCCAAAGGGGAGGCCCTTGCCTTCGCGAGGGGTGAAGCCAGGCAGGGGCCGCGCCAGGGTAGAGGCTTCGGCCTCCACTTTGAGGGATCCGATGCTGGGCAGCTCAACGATATTGTTCACTTTGGCGGAGAATTGAAGGGAAGAAAGAGGTGAGACTAAGCGGGAGTTGCATTTAAGAAACAAATAGCTACACCGTTATCTGTAATGGAAACGGTATAAATGAACTGCTCGTTGCTTACCTCGGGGGGTTTTAACGTTGGGCGAAAAGAGGAGCTCTTGGAAGACCGACACCGCTTCCACACCGGTGAAGCTGTTTTGAATGGGAGAAGCGGTGCCGGGGCGGGAGGTATACAGCAGGCGCCATCGGCCTTCCAGCAGCGGGGAACATGCGGGGGCAGGGGCGCCGCCGTCGCGCTCCAGCTCCACCACTGCTGCATCAAATTTGGGCAGCGCGTCAGGGCTGATGCCGCCCTTGCCGCGGCCTTTCACGCCGTCCAAGCACTCGAGAATGGTGCGCTGCGCGGTTTCAAGCTTGGCGGGGACTTTGGCGGTGGGTAAGGGTGTGAAAAGAGCGGGTGCGGCGGCAGCAGCAGCGGTGACCACAAACCCACGCGCGACTGGGGTCCGCGAAGGACGCCATTGCAACGCCATTCTTGGGTTTGCGTGCCTCTCCAGAGGGAAATGCACCAAATGCGAGCGAGGTTGGCTGCAGATTTTCATTTTTGTGGTTGATTCTATTTGAAAATGTGCGTAGAAGTGGTCGCGCCTGCGGCTTCCAGCGGCGATCGCAAAAATTAAAATGAAATTATTAAATTAAAGGGCTCGTTCGAGTCGAGAAAAACATGATGATGCATCAGCAAATTTTAAATTTTCATTATTAATATTAATATTCAGCTGTTAGTCAAACCCACGGTGGGCTATGTCGACGAGTCATTATATGAAGGGCAATTATGAGTGCGAAAAGTGATAAATTGCACGGATTCTAGCGAGCGTCCTCGTTCGTGCAAGAAAAGGAAAAGGGGGGTGGGGGTGGGGTGTGTGGGGGGGGTGGGGGGTGGGGGTGGGGGGTGGGGGGAGGTGATCCCTGCAGGGCAGCGGGTGGTGGCGGTGCCTGACCCTGCGTATGTGGCGCAGGGTCAGGAGGAGGAATGCAGGGAGAGCCATTGATCGGTGGGAAATTTGATTTGATGCAATTAGTGGAGTTTCATGGCCGCAAGCCAGCTTGAAAATTTTGAAACAAATATGTAACTTCAATATAACGTGAACAGCTGTTCAATAAGCCTGGTGATGGATGTCAAAACTTGATCTTCGCCAACTTGGTTCTTGTCAGCTATGGTGCGATTGGCCAGGTTTCCTGGCCTGCGTTTCAAAAATCGTTTTTTTTAAAGGATATATTACGAGGGAAAGATGATGGATTCAGAACAGCCACGTGTGTAAGAGCTGCTGCTGAAGCTGCTAGAATGTTTTTTGAAAAATAAAAAGCGTTCGCCATGGACCACACAAGTCTCTTTACGAAACAAATGTATTCAATTCAAAGGCCAATTCATCTTCTTTACGGAGAGCGTAGGTAAAGAAGGAAGCGAATCACGATCAAAACTGGTTTTTAATAATTAATCCTACGAAAATTATTTCCAGCAAACCATGACCAGCGGCGCAGCAATTGGCGTTGGCACCGCAGCTGGGGTGGTGGCCGTCCTGGTGGCTGCTTGGCATGGGCTCACGTATTGGGAGGTTGACGTAAAGTGTGAAAGGCCAAAGTATGCTGTGGTGCGCACGCTGGGGTCCAAAAAGGACTGGCTGGGGCGGTCGCGGTCGGCGGCGGAAGTGCGCCGCTACGCCCCCGTCCTCGTCGCTGAGGTGGCCTTCAAGGGGATGGACATGCGGGCCTCACTGGGCACGGGCTTCCGCCAAATTGCCGGCTTTATTTTCGGCAAGAACACCGCCCCCGGCGGCTCCGACAGCGCCAAGGTGGCCATGACCAGCCCCGTCACCCTGGAGGCCAGCCAACCCGCTAGCGCCAAGATTGCAATGACGGCACCGGTGACTGCCGAGGCAGTGGGCAACGATGAGTACAAGGCGAGTTCAATTAAACCTATTTTAAACCGTCCTTCCACCACTTAAATGCTGTCATTCTGCCTCCTTTTTTCGTGACGTAATAATAAAATTTCCCAACAGCTTAAAAACATAATTAAAAAAAACAATAAAACTTTCCGCTTCCTTCAGGTTTCCTTCATTATGCCGTCCCAGTACACCAAGGACACCCTCCCCACCCCCATCAACAAAGACGTGCACATCCGAGAGGTCCCCTCGCGCTGCATGGCCGCGCTGGGGTGGCGCGGGGGCAGCCCCTCGGAGGCGGTGATGAACGCCAAGGCGGCAGAGCTGAGGGCGCTGCTGGAGAGGGCGGGGTTGTCCCCTTCCGGCCCAGTCCACCTGTGGCAGTACCACCCGTGAGTTTTTTTTTTTTTTTTTTGGGGTGGGGGGGGGTGGGGGGGTTGATCGCCATTGCCGTGTTTGACTTATTCTCAGAGTTCCTACTCATTTGTCTCTCACTTGGTTACAAAAGAAACTTGGAAACTGTGAAAATGACAATTGTGATGCTCATCCGTCGGTTTCCTTTCTTTTTTTGAAGGCCCTTCGCCCCCGCCTGGATGCGCCGCAACGAGGTCCTGTACGAGCTTCCCGAAGAGGTGGTGGCCACGTCTTAGAGGCTCCCCCAAATTCAAATTCCGCTCGGTGCATGACCCTGGGTCGCAGTTATTTTCCAAGACGCTGCCACGTGGCAACATAAATCTATCTACCCCGGATACTCTTAGCTTTAGCGCTTTTCACATGCCCAGTACATTCTGAGCTTAAATGAAACCTGAAGAAAGAACTAGCAGCCATTCGGATTCATTTCGTTGATTATCATTTCATTTCCTGAAGAAAGAACTAGCAGCCATTCGGATTCATTTCGTTGATTATCATTTCATTTCATGAACGAAGAACATCACTCTGTAATAGTTTAAAAAAATCATTATCAGAAGCTCGCCAGGCCTTGCAGCTTGCGCAGCTGCTCAAAGCTGACCCAGAAAACCAGCTGCCACGGCGCCAGGCGGGCCCAGGTAGGAAAGAAACCCTTGTACAGTGCAGCAACGCCTTCGTCTGCCAAAATTTTGCGAAGGCAGTCCACCATGCCGCTTCTCGCCCTCCCTTCCTCCGCCATCAGCCTCGATTTAACAACATCCGCGGGGGTGGAGCACAGCGCCGCCACCAGGCCGCTGCACATCGAGCTGCCAACGTGGGTGTAAAGATTGTCGCCGCTGGTGATTCCACTGCGCAGGATGGCCTGCTTGGCGGAGCTGTAGGTAGAAAGCTCCCCCAAGTTCACCAACGCGGAGCGCTGCACCGCAGGGAGGCTTGCCCGCCACAGCCCCCGCACCCCGTCGTCTCTCAAGATTATTCGAAAAGCATCGCCAATACCGCCGTATCGAGGCGCACTGCGGGCTACCGACGCTACCGACGCTCCGTCTGCTTGCAGCCGCACTTTAATGAGGTCTGCGGGCACAGCAACGAGCTGCCCAAGCCCGCCGGAAATTAAACCGAACGCTAGGAGAGACGGTAGCGCAGGGGGACTGTCGCCCTGCCGCCGCCGCTTGTCCCAGTTGCTCAGCGACTCGAAGACTGTGATTCTGACGGGGGTGTAGGCGAGCTGTCGAAGGATTGCTGGGCAGAGTCCGGCGTAGACAGCTAAAGCGCCCTCTTTTCGCACGATGCCAGCGACTCTGGAGACGAGGCCCTGGGGGGCGCAGGACCTGTCTAGCTGCAGCCTCGTCTTGATGAAATCCAGAGGATAGGTGGTCATTTCTGCAATCCCCGCTGATGCCGCTGATAGGACTACGCGAGGGCCCACGTCTCCTCCTCCCTCCCTTTTCTGCATCTGCTGCGGTTTTTTTTTCAAGGCTGAGTTTTGGGACAAGTTCATTGAGAAATGGCTTCTGAAGTTTGCTTTTGAGGGAAACAATTGTTCGATCACTTTTGACAAAAATGGCGAAAACAAATGATGATCCTCCCCTCAAAGAAATAAATTGACGCATTTAGTCATTTAAATAAATTATCAATCTTAATGACAGCTTTACCTCGCTGAAAAACAGCTCTCAAATTCAAAAATTCACTGTGTCAAAAAAAAGTTCAGACTGCTGCAAGCGTAAATGGGAATGGTAGGTCTCTCCCTTGTACAATGCTCCAAAGGCTTTCATTGCCAGTCCCTCGGTAAGCTAATATGAAATTCTCGGTAATATGAAAAATTCCCACCTGGCCACGTCGAGGAGAAAATTGCTTCTGAATTGGGCATGCCCCGTCAAACGCATCATGCTGATTCGGTGATAAAAAGAGTGGGCACTACCCCCCTCTCACTCTTGATTTTCCCATTATTTCTGCAACAAATGTTGCCATTGAAGCAAATAAAGACCATGCCCATGCAGCGCAGCAGGCGGAGCATCAGAAAAAGGGGGAAGGAAGGCATATTCAAAACCCCTCTGATTTTTTCGTCTTTTAATGCTCTTAAAAATTATTTGCGCACTATTTCAGATTTTAAAGTGTTCTATTGGAGCAGCGAAACGCGCCCTAAATCGTCTAAATTTTATTAATTTTATAAAATTCGATTACTTATGTCTGGCAATTCACTCTTGTGTAGCTGAGCTCATTTGCCAGCCTGCACCATGAATTTTCACCCCAAAATGAAGTCGAGGTGGTCGTGTCGTGTGGATAGAATCGTGCTTCTCGTACTTATTTGTATTCAATTTGCATTTTCCTACGTCTATTTGAAAAATCCCCGTCTTTTGCAAGGCGACCCCCCTTCCTATGGCATGTCGAGCCTTTTTTCTAGCAGCAATTACAGCAGCGTCGAGCCAGTGCTGCCCCTGATGACGGTGGCAAGCCCTGGCGCAGAGGACGACTTACGGCGTTTCATCAGCCAGGTCCACTCGATACGCGCCGCATGCAAGTCGGGACCCTGCCTTGCCACCCCGTTGGTTCTCTACTCTGTTGGCCTCCCAAAGTTGTTTGTGAGCGAGGCTCGTTTGTGGGAAGAAGTCACCGTTTTTGAAGTATCAGATTTCATCAAAATGAGGAATCTCTCGGACCCCGACCCGCCGATGGGCACCACAGAGGAGTGGCGGCCGTACTGCATCAAGCACGCTGCCGACATGCTGGGCAGAGTGGTTTATTTGGACAGCAGCGTGATTCTCAACGCCGCATTTTCTTTCGCGCCTGTAAGCGAAATGTTGAGCACCATGGGGTCGCTGTTCCTAAAGAAATTGTCGGATGACCCAGTTGGGGCCCCTCATGCCGTGAATTGCGACGCACGGTTTCAGGGCTTCGTTCGCGGCAGTTTTGCCTATAAAAACATTCTAATTCCTCAGATTGAGTGCGCGCACAGGCAGTGCAACACGCCTGACTATCGATTGTTACTGGAAGTGAATCGACAGAAACTTGTGACGCGGGACGGCGATTCTGAGGCCATTTCGTGCCAGACGCTCTTTGCCGACATTTTCCAGGCGCCTGGGCGGCAGGAGCGCTCCGAGTGCCTCATCCGGCACACCGAGGACATCATTTTTGCGGCCCCCCGTCCTCTCCGCCCCCCCGCTAACCTCACCCTTGGCGTTAACATCACCAACCGAAAGCCCATCGTGACCCTCGGCTTCCCCGCCACCAGCAAGAGCATGCCGCCCGGGTCTTCGCTCATGGATACCGCGTTCATGAAGTACTTTTTGCCGTCATTTGCAAACACCACCAGCCCTTCTGACGACATCCACTACATTTTGTTGATGGGCATCGACGAAGGCGATACCTTGTACGACGCCGCCGCCAACCAGGAGAAGCTGCGCACCCTGGTGGCGGAGGCCACCCCAGGCCTCTCTGTGGAGTTCCACATCATCCGGTTTTCGTTCTCCAGGGGTTGGGTAGTGTACTTATGGAATGGCTTGTACGAGGCAGCGTACAACATGGGCACCGATTTCTTCCTTCAAATCAACGACGACATCGTGTTTATTGACCCTGGTTGGGGCAGAGGCCTGGTGGAGACCGTGCAGAAGAGCAAGCTTCCGTATTTGGGCGTGGCTGGCCCGCTGGATGTCGATAATCAAAAAGTGTTGACGCAAGCGTTCGTGTCCAAGAAACACTTTGAGATTTTCGGGTTTTTGTACCCTTATATTTTCCACAACTGGTTGAGCGACACATGGATGACGATGGCGTACCACAAGACGGGGACGGTGATGCGGACGCAGTTCAAAATAAAAAACATGAACGGCGCGGGGCCGCGGTACAAGGTGTGCAAAAATCAAGCCCAGTTGTACAGCACCTTGGGTCAGACGGGCCCCGTGCTATTCACTTATGTAGCAAAATTGAGAGCCGATTACTCGGCTCAAATGCCCTCCTAAACAGGGGTGATATGAAATATTATGTAAAACGAACAAGTATAACATATTTATTAGGGTCATTAGTTGCAGACGGGGGGGAATCAATTCTGGGAAAGTGAGGCGCTTGTGAAAGATAGGCGACGGAGGCAGAGAGAGAAGGCTCAGCCTTAGGCTGTGAGAAATGTATATTTTTGTTTTGATGTGCAGGCATCAATTGTGGGGCCAGATGAAAAGTTTAATGGGTATTTATAGTAGTGAACAATTGGTATTAAGGTAGGCAATTGGTTATTAAGGCAGGAAGGAGACTGGGACAGATGTGCTTGATTTTAAAATCTGAGGTCTGCAAAGGAAATCTTGCCCTCAAGCTCGAAATCAAAACTCAGAATCAAAACAATACAAAGATCCAACATTTTTTTGGACTCCTGGTGACGTGTGGCACTTCCGGGGGTCTTGAATGCCCCCTCGATCGAACAAGACATTTGCATCTTTTGTTCCCTTTCGAAACAAAATAATCGAAAGCAAACCCTGTGAATAATGATAAACGGCGTCTTGGGGCCCTCGTTGGCCAGAGGGGTGCCGCGCAGACCGATTTTGCGGCCAGCTTTTGGTTTAGTGGCTCACCGCCGCTGTGCTAGCAGACCCATCTTCAACTGGGCACCTCGGGCTTCTGGCGAGATAGTGGGCACCGGGGTGGATGTCCAGATCATCGAGCTGCTGCGCGCTGCACTGAAACAGGCGGTGGTGGAGGAGGATTACGCGGCAGCCGCCCGCCTTCAGAGGGAAATCGCAGAGCTTGAACAGAAAGACCCGCTGAAGTCGCTGGAGGTAGAGCTGGAGCGCGCAGTCGCCGAGGAGCGATACGTGAGTCCAAACGATGCTGCGATATGCTTTTAAAGGGTCAAAATTCTACCGCCTTTTTCTCCACAAATTAAGCCTTAATTTAACGAGCGGTTATGGTTGTGCTGTGATGCAGGGCGACGCGGCAATGCTGCGCGACCAGATCAAGGAAATGACGCCCCCTCCCCCTGAGCCCCCCAAGCTGACCAGCAACAAAATCACTGAAGGCATCCGCGTTACCGTGGAGTCCTTCTACGTGCCTGCTCGGAGCAGACCTGAGATGTCGTCATACCTGTTTGCGTACCGCATTCGTATCGTGAATGAGGCGCACCCCACCACGGTGAAGCTGGTTTCTAGGCGGTGGGTGATTGTGGACGCGCAGGGCAGGCAGCAGGAGGTCAGGGGGCGAGGAGTCGTCGGAGAGGAGCCAGAGCTGGTGAGAGGTTCAATTAGTATCTCACTCGTAACAATGGTGTTTTCAAACTGTTTCCCTCGCTCGTTTTTTTCTTCATTTTCGCTATTTTTGACAATTAATTAAATTGATTTCCCTTGGAATTTATCTCTCGCCCTAACTTTCCTTTGCAATCTCTAATGCAGGCGCCTGGGGAGGAGTTTATTTACGAGAGCTCGTGCCAGCTGCGCACCAAGGACGGCAGCATGGAGGGCGAGTACGAGTTCTACAGCCGAGTGTCACCCCAGGACCAGTGGACAACCTCTTTCCTGGTGGGCATTGCCAAATTTGGGTTGAGTGCGGAGGGACCCAGGCTCGGACCCCGTTGAAAAAAATTGGGGGTAAACCTACAGGTTTCCAGCAAAAAATCGACATTTTTCTGGCCCCCGAAAAAAAGGTGGTGCATGAGCCACCTCAGTTTTCGCAGTAGCTATTTTTATTCCTTTTTTTATGGTCGTTTACATAGTCGACCGTATACAATGATGTCTGAAATGAATGGTTTTGCCTTCAAAAAGAGCGGACAGCCTGAAGACGGCCAGCGCTCATTCCCCTCTCAGTACATAATGAGTGTATTTCTTTTACTGCTTAACGAGAAGAAGTTTTTGTGTCGTGTCGAGCAAAGTAAGTTATGCTAAGGTGGTGATGTTGTCGATGCAGAATGTTGTCCAGTAAACTATGCAGAAAATGAAAAGGGGGGCGGAGCAAAATCACAAAAGAGTGGGACAAGAAAGAAATGAATTAAACAGCCAGGAAAATCATGCTACAGGGAAAGGGGGAAAAGAGCCTTCAACACACAAATTCAGTCTCTTCTCCTCCCAGCTACACAATCCCTACGAACTCATCTACTCCTTAGTCTTCTTTGCAGCAGCAGCGGAGGGCTCGGCGCTCTCCCCGCCCTTGCGCTTCCTGCCCGGCCCCGCGCTCTCAGAAGGCGCCTTGGAGTCCTCACCCGCCGCCGTCGCCGGCTTCCTGCCGCCGCCTCCGCGCTTCTTGGCCACCGCCCGCTCCTCGTTCTCCTCGTTCTCCTTCTCGATCAGGCGGATCAGCGTCTCGCAGCGCCGAGCCAGCTCCTGCGGCGTGCGGCTCTTGATGAACCAGTCGAACCGGAACCTCCACGAGTTGCGAATTTCCGCCTTGAGCTCATCCCAAGCACCGTACCCCAGCTTGTGCATCATGCACACCAAAAAGCGATCCTCTTCCTCGGTGTAGGCCTTGCCCTTGGCGGGGCCGTACTGCAGCTTGAGCTGCTGCCAGGGGTTGTCGTAGGCGTCCAGCTTGGCAGCGATGGCGTTCATGATGGCCGCCTGCCGCTGGATGCGCTGCTCGCCGCGCTCGATGTTTTTGAAGATGCGCTCAGCCTCGTTGAGGTGGGTGGGTCCGCGGGAGAAGAACACGGCGGCGTACTCGCGCACCTCCGCCTCGGTCTTGCCCTCAACCTCCTTGGCGATCTCGCCCAGGGCGGTGCGGCCGTGACGCTCACACGCGCGCGTGAACGAGTTGAAGTCTCGCCTGCTCCAGTTGGAGAAGCCCTGCCCCAGGAGCTCATCGCGCTCCTTCACCTCCTCCTCGGTCAGCGGCTGGGGGTCGTCCGGCTGCGGCGCCACCGCGGCGGCGATCGCCTCCTCCTCCTCGCCTGCCTCCCGCAGCTTGTTCTCCGTCTGCGTCTGGGTGTGCTGGTGTAGCTCCAGCACCTCCTGCTTCTTGTACAGCTCCGTGATGCGCGCGGTGTTGAAGAACTGGTAGTCAGGCAGGTTCGGCATTTTGGTCAGGCGGGGCCCGGCGGGCTTGGAGCCCTCCTTGCGAGTGGCGGTCATGTTCTCAGCGTAGCTGATGATGCGCTTGCGCTCGCGCTTGGTGGGCTCCACCCAGTTGGCGCCCATGAGCTGCTTCAGCTGGTCCACCTGCTCCGGCACCGGCTCCTCCGCCTCCTTCTCGTCAAACTCGTACGCAGAGATGCCGCCGTCCATCGTGAACTTCATGGCGTTGTCCGTGAAGTTCTGCAGCTTGTCGTTCAGCTCCTTGGTGGAGCGCTCGCCCTTTTTGATGATGGCGTCGATATCCTCCTCGGTGATCTTCGAAGCCTCGCTGGAGAACACCATCTCCGCGCCGTACCGCACCATGTTGAGCAGGTCGCTCTTGTTCACGCTCTTAGTGTTCTCCACCAGCCGCCCCTGCTGGATGACCAGCGCGTCCAGCCGCAGCTTCTTGTACGCTTTCTCGATCACCTTCTCCTCGATGGAGTTCTCGGTCGCAAACCGGAACACCTGCACCTCCTTCTTCTGCCCGATCCGGTGCGCCCGGTCCATCGCCTGCAGGTCCATCTGCGGGTTCCAGTCCGAATCGTACAGCACCACGATGTCGGCAGTGTACAGGTTGATTCCCAGGCCTCCCGCGCGGGTAGACAGCAGGAACACGAATTTCTCGCTGCCCTCCGAGTTGAACCCGTCGATCTGCGACTCGCGGTCGTCGCCCGAGGTGTTGCCGTCGATGCGGCAGTACTGATGCCCCTTGTACATGCAGTAGTCCTCCAGGATGTCGATCATGCGCGTCATTTGCGAGAAGATCAGCACCCGCGACCCGCGCTCCTTCAGCTTGGGCAGCAGCTTGTCCAGCAGCACCATCTTGCCGCTTGCCTCCACCAGGTGGTCGCCAGTGAGGTAGGGCGGGCCTGGCTCCACCCCCTGGAACAGGTAAGGGTGGTTGCAGCACTTGCGCAGCTGCATGACGATGTTGAGCAGGCGGGAGCGGTCCGCGCCGCCGGTGACCGCCTCCATGTCCTTTTGCAGCAACAGCGCGTAGTGCTTGCGCTGCAGGTCGGACATGCCGATCTTCAAAATGGTCTCCTTCTTGGGCGGCAGGCTCTTCTCCACGTCGCTCTTCAGCCGCCGCAGCAGGAAGGGGCGCAGCACCTTGTGCAGCTGCTGCACCACCTCCGCCTCCGCCTCCTTGCCCTCCTCGGCGCTGATCTGGAACCACTCGTCGAACTTATCGGCGGAGGAGAACACCTCGGGCAGCAGGAAGTTGAGCAGCGCCCACAGCTCGTGCAGGTTGTTCTGCAGGGGGGTGCCGGTGATGAGGAGGCGGTAGTTGGTGCGCAGCATGCGGACCACCTTGGAGAGGATGGAGTTCTCGTTCTTGATGCGGTGCGCCTCGTCGATGATGACGTAGCGCCAGTGGAACCGCTTCCAGTGGTTCTTCTCCTTGATCACCATCTCGTACGAGGTCACCACCACGTCAAACTTGCCGGGCTGGATCAGCGTGTCCTTCTGGTGGGCGCGCTCCTCGGCGTTGCCGTGGAACTTGACGGCCTTGATGACGGGGCACCAGCGGCGGAACTCCGCCAGCCAGTTGTGCAGCGTGGACTTGGGGACGATGACCATGTGGGGCCCGGCGATGCCGCGGAACTCGCGGAGGTAGGCCAGCAGGGAGATGGTCTGCAGGGTCTTACCCAGGCCCATCTCGTCGGCCAGGATGCCTGTGGGACAAAACACGCAAGGAAAAATACAGGTTGGGAAGGGAAGGGGGTAAGGGCAATATGTGTGCGTGTGCGCGTGCGTGTGTTTTGAGGGGTTCTTTTTCTCTTACCGTTGATGCCATTGTCGTAGAGGTGGATGAGCCAGTTCAGGCCCTGCAGCTGGTACTCGCGCATCTTGCCGTGTGCGATGATGGAGGGCTGCACCTGCAGGCGGTGTCCTGCCATCTCGCCGCCGTCCTCCTCATCCCGCAGCAGCTCCTCGTCCTCCTGCTCCTCAGTGTACCCGCCGTGGCGGCCGCGCTTCTTCTTGGAGGCGGCCGCGGAGGCGGCGTTGGGCGCAAAGTGCTGGAACACCTCCGCCTGGCGCAGCAAAAAGTCGAGACGCTTGCGGCCGCGGGCAGCCTGCGTTTTTTTAAGGCGATAAAAGGGAAATAGTGAATGCGTGCGTGGTTGACAGGGTGTTTTAATGAAAAGCTAAACGAAGAATTAAAAACGCGAAGAACAGGGTTCACCTCGCCAGCAGCAGCGTCGGTGTTCAGCTGCGAACGCATCTTCTCCACCTGCTCCTTCCTGAGCTTCTCCTGCAGCTTCAGGCGCTCTCGCTCCTTCTGAGCCACCTGCCGCGCCATCGCGTTCTCCAGCGCCTGCGGTTTGGATGGAACGAGAATAAAATTCAGAAGTTTTGCCACACATTGATCTGTTGTTTAGCGTCCAAACGCCCGGCCACGAGCGCTGTATTGCCGTCCCAAATATGCAGTAATCGCTGAACCTCCGCAAAACGCACCGTTGCGTGGTCCTCGTCCTCCGTCTCATAGTCTTCATCGGCTTCATCCTCAGTGAGCTCGGCCGATGCGTCGGCCTCGAAGAAGTCGTCCTCGGGGGTCTCATCCTCCTCTGCAGCCTTGTGATCCGCCATCTCCTGGTCCAGCTGCTCGGGGCGCTCCTCCTCGGCCATGTTTGGTTGTTGAAAAACTTGAACTTCCTAAAACAAGGTGTGCGCGTCTGCCGCGTGCAGCTAGCTTCCGCAATTCAATTAGCCTGGTTTAATTGACAAAAACAATTTCTTCCTTGAGAAGGAACCACGCTGCTGACAGAAGAAAAAAAAAAAGAAACATTTTTGAATCAATCTGCCCCGTTTGACCACTCTTTTCACACTGTTTTACATTTTCCAATGCACTTTGGAGGGCAAGCGGTGGCGTTGTACCCAACCATGCGGATATCGAGGCGAGCGCGCACACACCTGTTCTTTGAGACCAACGATCATTTAATATGAACGTGGCTTGGTTTTTCAAAATGGGCCACGACGAGGCGCAGCCCCAGGGCAGCACGCTGAGAGATGCATACGGTTTCGTCGTCCACCCCGCGTACGCTGAGCTGCACCGCCAGTATACCCCTCTTTGGGCTGAGGAGGAATTGGAACGCCAAAAGCGGTGGAGCCAGTGGCTGCAGGCCTACCGCAAAGTGGACCCACCCGCAGACGGCAGCTGGGAGGACGACAGCCAGGTGCTGGAGCGCGCCCTGGCGCAGTTCAGCCAGAGCGGGACCAGCGGCCCTGCTCAGTACGCTGCCGCCCTGCTGAAGCAGCTGCAGGCGCTGGTGCAGATGGGCATCCCCATGAGCCTGCGGCCTCAGTTCTGGAAGGCTTTCCTGGACGTGGGCGCGAAACGCGTGCCTGGGGAGTACGAGCGGTTGGTGGAGCAGGCTCTCAACGGAGAAAAAAACGGGGCTTCAGCAGCACCGCCAGAAATGCCTGCCTCGCACCCAGCATCCTCTCCCATCGCTTTCCCGCCCGAAAGCCCCGAGACTTGGCTGTCTCAGATCGATAAAGACCTGCACCGGACCTTTCCCAACCACCCCTTCATGGACAGCCGCGGCAGGGCCGGTCTGCGCCGCATCCTGGCGGCCTATTCCGTGCGCAACATTGCCGTGGGGTACTGCCAAGGCATGAACTTCCTGGCGGCGGCGTTCATGCTGCTGTTTGAGGAGGAGGAGGCGTTTTGGTGCATGGCGGTGGTGGTGGAGGATCTCCTGATGGGGTTTTTCGATGCCCGCATGGTGGCCCCGCAGGTGGACGGCCTAGCGTTCGAGCACCTGCTGCGCAGCGCGTTGCCCCGGGTGGCGCGCCATCTGGAGGAGCTGCGGGTGGACCTGCCCTCGACCACGCTCACCTGGTTCATCGTTGCGTTCCTAGGGTCGCTGCCGCTGGAGAGCTGCCTGCGGGTATGGGACGTGCTGTTCTTCGAGATGTCCTCCATGGTGCTGTTTCGCGTGGGGCTGGCGCTGGTCGATATTTACAGCCAGGCGCTGCTGGAGACCACGGACAGCAGCGAGGCGTACCTGCTGCTGCAGGCGATGGGGCCCATGAGCTTTGACGCCAGCAGGCTGGTGGACACCGCTTGCATCGGGTTTAGCCACGTCAAGGACGCCGCGCTGCGCGTGCTGCGCGATAAATACCGTCCCCAGGTCATGCGCGCCATGGAGGCAAGTTTTTGCTTTTCATTTTTCATTTTTCCTGCTGCTATGGAATGAAGCATTTGCAACATTCTCGAATCATTTGCTCATTTTTCAATACTTCCCCATAAACAGTCCATGTTCAGCTGCGACTCGGAACTGGAAAACTGCTTTGAGCTGGCAATGGCGGGGGCAGGCACAGCGCCGCTGAGCCGCTCCCAGTCTCTGGCAGAGGCGCTCGTTGGCGTACTCAACAACAGCACCACCCGCCCCTCCACCCCTCCCGCCTCCAGGACGCCGCAGCTTCTCGGCAGCCCCCGTCATTCTCCATCTCCGGTGCTGCTGCGAAGGCCCCCCACCCCAAGCAGCCCGCGCAGCCCTCTGGGGAAGCTGCTGGGCGCAAGGTCGCCCTCTCGTCTGGGTTTGATTGCTGTCGCTGAAGAAGCGCCGCTGGCTGGCGGTCACAGCAGCGCTAATCATACCGAAGAAATCACCAGCGACAGCTCCAGCTCTGAAGGGCTCACTCCTCCCTCAGAAGCACACCGGAGGGCTGTGAATGGGGCCCCGACTGCCCATCGAAACCCGTTTGCCGACATTGTGGACGCTGAAATGCCGCCGCTGCCACGCCGCACCCGCAGCGCTGTGACGGTGGGCGCCTCCATCCGCCGAGCGTCCTCCATGCACCACGCCCTGCAGCAGCGCATCGACCTGGTGCACTCTCTGGCCTCCTTTGAGCCAGATTTCAGCCACCCAAAGGTCGCCACAGCCTACAGAATCGCATCGAAGCAGCATGCACCAAGCACCAGCAGTATAGGAAGCAAGCGAGCGGATTCTAGGCATGCCAGCAGGGACGCTTCCCCCTGCGAGGTTTCCTTCCTCGAAGAGGCGCATCTGCGGCAGCAGCTGCAGCTGCTGGACATTTTGGTGGGCGAGGATTTGGACAAAGTGCTCAACGGGGATTCATCCCACGGCGAGGGCGGCCACACCGTGGACATTGGCTCTCTGGCCGCCAAAGTCAAGGCCATGAAGCTGGAGATTCAGGAAGGGGCGCTGAAGCCTGGGCAGGCGAAGCTGTCTCGGCGGTTCACGGATGGCGGAGCTCTGTTGAGCGCTGTGGTCAGGCGACGCACCATCCTGCAGGGGATCGACCTGCGGGAGCCGCTGTCGCCTGGGACGAAGGAGGAAAAGACGCTGCAACTGCAGCGCATGCGGGAGGGGTTGGCTGGCGAGGTGGAGCAGGCAAAGAGGCGGCTGGCTGCGACCGAGACGGAGGCTACGGAGGCTGGGGG